>JAYESA010000009.1:69789311-70431764 GCA_036927795.1 Iris macrosiphon | reverse complement strand
GATACGAATCCACCATATAACCAAATGTATCCCCAAGGACACAAGCAAGTCTAAAATAATATCTATGAACAATACGAAGAGCTAAATGCGCATCTACGTGTCCGTGTCAAAATATGACATGCTCAAACCCCCCGTGGCGGAAGAAAACCCCCAAATCAACCCGTATCTATAAATTATCGGGCTACGGCCTACATGTATCCATTTATGGATATGACACTAGCCACACACAATCAAACATATGTCAATTTGGTCTAATTGACTAATTGACAAACACAAGATGTGTCAATCTCGGAATTCATCCAAAATTGACACAAAATAACACATAACTTTCTCCATAGGCCTCATATGAACCTAATTTTAATTCCTATGGGTAGCCTTAGTATATGGGCTGGTTCCTAATAATTAAAACACAGATTTAGAGTCTAATTAGAGGAGGAAAACTGAATTATACCTATTGGGAGATGGATTCCCAATAAAATCTCTAAATTGAGTAAAAATAGCCTTTAACTTATAGATCCTTGCTCTTCCTTGTAGATAATTGCTTTCTCCTTGTAGATCCTTGATCTAATAGCCTCCAATGATGATTAGAAAATGAATTAAAAAAAAAATTTGGTAGGGATTTGGTGTAGGAATGAAAAAATTTGGTTGAGAAAAATTCTAGATCTAGATTGAAAATAAAAAAATGAAGAGAGAGAATTTTCCCACCATTTTTATATAGGTCGGCCCCCCTTACCCCTTTCTCAAGCTATTATATAAAGTCTAAAATTGTCATGCCCCAGTCCCAAAATACATAGGACTAGAAATATGTAACATGTCAGCTACGCATTCAACCAGACTCTGGTCCGACTCGAATACGTATAAGCTGTATTATAATGGTAACTATCTAAATAATCAAGTAAATATAAATATCTATGCCTCAATCCACAATGAACAAAATACCCAAAAATAAGCGATATGTGCTAAAGTCGGCCGTCCAGTAACACACAAACTCGAATAGACTCGACAAAGAAATATCAGTCTATAAAACTAGGCTACATCAGCAGGTGAATAAACAATATGAATAAATAACCATAAATCTGGTAGAAATAATATAAGTACCTGGTACCAATGCCTGCAAGACAAGCAACTCCATCAGTAACTCCAAAGGCTCCATAACCGTCTAAGCTGCAAAAACTGGCAGAGGACCAGGTCCTCAGAGGGACGTAACAAGGTACAAGAAACAACATGCCAAGAATAAAACAGTATAATGCCACATACTCAAGGGTAAACTACTGTAACCAACTATGTGATATGCAAATAAGAGTATGGTATCGTACCCCGAGATGGTACTCACGAAAGATCCCAATGGACACTTCCATAATCTAACAGTACACTCATGGCTCCGTGTGGGGGAACCAGGAGGAAGATGTATATATATAATATAATACTTTAGATTTCGTATAGGAAACCTAAAGCCTAATACACATAAATAGTAATAAGTAAAATATTCCCAAAGCACGATAAAGACTCTCCCCACCCAATGTAACCTCACATCTCATGTCCATAACACGCAAGATCATGACCTCTAGCTAGTGCAACGAGTCATAATAATATCCATATAATATGCAAGTCTCATGTCTCGAATCCTATAAGTCTATACATAATTACCATGAATAACTCAAGAAAGATTCTTGTTCGAACGCTAAAAATAGGATCGTGGAATCAACTCTCTAAGTGACGTTACTCAACTTCGCGTACGACGTCGACACCCGAATCTTGTTCGAACGCTAAGCAACGTCTCACGGTCCTAGAGTAAACACACACATAAACCATATAAAATAAATATAATAACTAAATAATATAATAAAGGCAAGGAACTGTGATACATCATGGCAATGTACACTTGCCTGGATTTTGAACTCCGTTAACTTCTCCTAGAAAAGTAGAATCTGCACGGACACCTCCGGATGCTGAAAAACCATCACCAATATTCTCAGAATACTAGAAATAACTAGGATTGACGACCCATAAGTTCAATTTGGACACAGGAACAAAATTGACAGTTTTGGGTCAAAGCGGGGTCCACATGTGGCCTACTTCGCACCGTAAAATGTGCCAAAGACAAAGTTCTTTAAATTTGTCAAACTTAGTGTCTACGAGTTCAAAAAGATGATACGAACCCAACGGAATGACCATAACTGGATTCCGATGAGCCGATCACAAAATTGTCCGTTATGTGGAACCGTGGGGCCTAGAAAATGATATTTCGTCAACGTTCTCAGAATCGAACCAAACTTGGGTCACAAGACCAGCATAACGCTACAAATCCAATGGCACAAGTTTCATTGTGAAACGACAAGCACACACGAAGTTATGGTGAGTGTCAGAACAGGTCTATACGGTACTTTTCGGCGGATACGCATTGATTCCGGTGTGCACGCACATCCAAATCAAGTTCTGCGAAAGCCCACATCCGTATTTACGTTATGCGCCTTTCTATGTAACTCGTACATGATGAAGTCGCCTCATTTGGCGGGACACACCCTGTATTGCAAGATTTTGGATATTTTAAAAATAAGTTTTTTGTCGTTTTGGAACAAGAATAATTTAACCATTAAAGCAAACTAATTAAAACTAAAAGAACAATAAAAATCTTGGTCATATTGTGAATAAGTCCCTTCAATTAGATTTTGAAAATAATTAACAAGTTGGTAGAAAATTGGACATGAATAAGGGTACTTGGATTGAATTTCTGAACTGTTTTCGAACAATTTTTCGGCCAACTTTCGGTCGATTTTTTGATCAAACCGGGGTGCCTAAATTTGTTCCACTTGAAGAAAATCCTAGATGGTTAGGTTGTGAACATACCAGCGAAGACATGGAGCAAAACGGATCAGCGAGAAGGTCGAAAGCTCTACGCGAAGGAGGGGGCCGCAAGGCGCTGTGCGCTGTGAGCGCGGGTGCGGACGCGCTGCTCCAGCGTGGCGGCGCGTTGAAGCCGGGGTGTCGGGGTGGTGTAGGTGGGTGATTATTAGGGTTTAGGGTTAGGATTTGATATGTAGTTGCATATATATAAGAGAGAGGGAGGGTGTTTGATGTGTACGCGGTGGGGGAAAAGTGGGTCTAATAGTTTAGGTTTTGGATTTATTAATGGGTAGGGTTAGGTTTAATTCTTTTAATTAATATATATATATATATATATATATATATATATATATATATATATATATATATATATATATATATATATATGTGTGTGTGTGTGTGTGTGTGTGTGTGTGTGTGTGTGTGGCCACTAGAAATAGTTTTAGACCTTAATAAATTCTAAAAAATGATACATTACACTAATAATAGTTGTACACCCAAAAAAATATATTTTTTGTACAATTTTAATAATTAATTAAATACACATAATTATAAATTCATGAATATTATATATTATAATTAGTTAAAATAAATAAAAAATTCCCTTAATCACAAAAATTTCAGAATACCAATATTAATAAATTTAAAAATTAAATTCTAGAAAATCAGGGTGCTTACAATCTACCCAACTTATAAAAATTTCGTCCTCGAAATTAAAATAAACATAGTAGAAAAAATTTTAGTTAAGAATGATGCACTAAAGATGGGGACTCATTTCCCAAATGGAGTCCTAGTTTGACGTTGCATTCTAAGAATAATGGTACGCTTAATCAAGGCTCTACCCAACTTATAAGAAAGAAGTTGACCGCAGGAACTATAGTCATGATCATATTTTTAAGAATTTTTAGAAAGTCTAACTTCAAGGAGGAATTCGAGATGGTAAGAATTTTGTGACCGTTGTCACATCCTATCAAAGAAAATCTATGTACTATCATGACGTTAATGAGTTAATAACTCTATAAAGGAAGTTTTACCAGTTCTCTTGCTTCTAATTATGTCATTAGTCTACAAGACAATATAAAATATCTTAGCCAAATACAACTATGGTGAGATGGTACCGAGAAGTTATTCATTGCATATCATGGATGCCGATGAATGGTTTAGCAATAAGCGTCAAAAGGTGATATAACTCATCAAGGTATTTTGTATTGTGTAAAGAGTACAAGTGGTTCAATTTAATGCAACACAAGTGTCATAGACGTAGGTTGGCATGAATGAGATACATGTATATCAGTGTTTGGGATATTTGGATTACCTATGTATAATTTAATTCAATTGCAACAGAGTTGGATATAGGGTTTAGAAGGAGACATGCCACGAATGTTGGGGGGTCTATATGGAGCATGGGCGTGTATATTTGGAAGTAACAATTGTGTCATCAGTGAGTAGGTTCCAGTTAGGCTCATGAATGTCAAGGTTGTCGAAAAAATTGAGTCGGTATTGAGTATTAAAATCGACCGCAACAGGAAATGATATCTATGTGTCATTTGTGAGTATCATTGTGTTGCGAACGTCGTGCGACTAAAACAAAATATGGAAAGGCCAGTTTGTGAGTGATAGTCATGTCATAGGTATAGAGTGACTAGTCTTGGTCATAAGGAAGAAGTTGTTGGAAAGGAAAGGATAGTGTTGTGCTCCAAATATCCGAGCCACAACAAAGGGTATCAAGGATACAAAAATTAAATAGGTAATTTAATCCGTTTGAGATTAACCTAATTAACACAAAAATAAATTCAAATTTATCCTGAAATTTTAGGAATAACCCTACACTAAAACCAGTGGCTACGATCTACCTAACTTATAAAAGTTAAGTTGGTATCCAAAACTAAGGTCATGGTCCTACTAACAAGATTTCTGGAAGGGCCTATTTTTTAAGTAAGGATACATGAATTCTAGAATTTATTAGCTGTAATCAAGGATTTTCTAAAGGAACCTACAAACTATCAGGGTGCTATTGATCAACAACTTTATAAGAGAAGTTACTACCCATCCATTACTGCTCTTATATAGGTCAAGCTTCTACAAGGCAGAAGAAATGACTGAGTCAGATCTAACTAAGGCAACGTTGTAGAGAGGCTTCGATCATTGATTAGCATTGATGAAGAGACCAAAAATTCAGGCCACGACAAGAAGAATTTCTGATAAGTCTACATGGTTGAATAAGGAACGATTAGGCAGGTATTTGGAGAATTGAGTCATGGTAACTTGATCAAGGGGATTATAGTAGAAAAGAACTCATACCTATGGTGATATGGATATTAACACAAGGAGTGGTACCAACTAAGGGATTTATTTTGTAATTAAGGCACAACTAGGGAAAAAGGAAGGATATACTCATTGTTATAATTAAAAAAATTATTGTTACAAAAAGCACGAGGCCATATATGCAACACAAGATAAGAATTTGATAGGAAGGATATTAATGCTGTCGAGGGGGTAATACAACTAATCTTTAAACTCAATACCATATTCATTTAAGTTATATTTTATATAATATCCATCATACTATTGGCTACCTACTTCTGGCTATAGGTAAGCAATATACGATATTACAACTTTGTCTTCCTCGCATATTAGTAGGTAAGGGTCTAAACTAAGCATGTACTTATGTCTATCACTCATGGCATACCATTCGCTAAGGACACTCTTCAATACTCGTCTAATCTTTAATTGGAATGCCTACCCGTTTTTATACAACTTACTCTATTCTATTGTCTATCTTTCTATACTGTTGTTCGTCTAATCTCTGCTATCTAAAAGCTATCTTCCTTACGAGAATCTTCCGGCTAGGCTAGTACCCTATTACACAAGCATGATGTCATAGTTATCTTGAGTGGAAATTCTTCGAACTTAATGAGATGATAAGATTTCTAAATCCAAAAATCCATCGGCTATGTTACATTGGAAATAGGTTCTCATCACCTACTACTAAGGATAGGTCCAGTAAAATCATACCCTATTAGTCAAAAATCTAAAATTCTGCCCTAATCAGTTTACGTGTAAACCCACAATATTCATCTATCATTCTTATAAGACTTCTATCTTCCATTTACACTTTTCTACCATGTGTAAATCTATAATCTAAGGGTCTTGTGATAATTCTTTACAAAATAACCATCAAGTTAGTATATGATTCTAAACCAGTGTTTAATTTCTTGAAGTTCGTATTACTTCGAGACTGATCAACAATTTCTACTCGCACTAAATTTTTAAAATTCCAAAAGTATTATAATTTATAAATACTAAAATTATTATCCCTCAGGTCCATACCATAATTCCTTCTCCTTGGATTATGCGACCATAATATCTTTTCCTTATCATTTGTTTCCTACTAACCTTCATATACTTTTAGTATGTTAATCTTGTTTTTAACTTTAAGCTTCACCAATCATGATCCAGTACTTTCTGTTTCATATTATAGATCTTCTAGGCAACTACCGAGTGGTAAAATCTTCAGTCATTCCTAGATCATTCTCTTAATTTAAAATGCTCAAGGTCATGGACTCCTCGTGAATCTCTTCTTGCTATCATTCTACCTTCTTCACTTGAACCTGAGATTTCTCCTAGTTTATTCCATGTATACCCTTCATCCAAACTACATGGTTACCATCTTGTTATAGCTTATCATCTATGATAGGAAATTCACTATATCTAACTCAAGACTATAACATCTATCAAAACTCTCATCCTTCAACCTATTTGCTCTATCACAGATACTAGCTTATCCACCCAAGTAATCATGGATGAAACTCACTTGTTCAATTAACATTGACATCCCAAATAATCAAGTACATCTAATTTGATTTCGAAAGCTATACTTTAGTACTGGAGTTATCTAATTACTCAAATATTAGGTCTAGCTATCTACCTGTCTATTTAGTCCAGACTTATAGTCATCAATAATTTAAGGGGGTCATAAGATCTAGTTTTGATACTAAAAGTCACGAGACAACTAGATATATAACCACTATGGCCTGCTACGTAAGGTTCCAATTTCT
Source organism: Iris macrosiphon (assembly GCA_036927795.1). Lineage (NCBI taxonomy): Eukaryota > Viridiplantae > Streptophyta > Magnoliopsida > Asparagales > Iridaceae > Iris > Iris macrosiphon. The sequence continues at coordinate 70,424,862 of JAYESA010000009.1, read as the reverse complement.
TAAGGTTATAATACCATTCCTTGTATCACTATCATAGGCCACAACTAATCCCAGCATCTAGCTATGTATTCCATAAAGTATTCCAGTACATTAGAATCAAACCATCTTTCTAAATTCTAATACTTTCAAATTACTGCTACCTTAAGCAAGGGCAAGATTTTATTAGTTCTAGGCCTCTAATACTATATTCAATTCTCATGCTAACAATCTACACGGGCTCTGGCATATAGGAATAACCTATCTATCTACCCTACTAAGGGTAACCATCATCTCAAAACTTTATGTCCAACATGTCTTCTTTCGCCTTGACAAGGATCTTCTTCTGGAGGAAACACCGCGTACGAACGTCCATCTCTCTGAAATAAGGAGAGATAATAAACAATAATAAAGATGTCGAAGGAATGAACGAGTACAATGATAAAATCCAAAGGCGATAATCAAATGCTAAGGAATTTTCAAATAAGTTGTGGATTGAGATACTAATACTGCTAATCCTGATTACAAGCTCACTCGGTACCGAAAAGTAACCGAAACGATTTAATCAAGACCTGCATGGACTACCACAAAAATATGTCACGTCCCAGTCCCAAAATATGTAGGACTAGGAATATGTAACATGCCTGCTACGCATTCGACCAGACTCTGCTCCGACTCGAATAAGTATAAGCTGTATTATAATGGTCACTATCTAAATAATCAAGTAAATATAAATATCTATGCCTAAATCCACAATGAACAGAATACACAAGAATGAGCTACATATGCTAAAGTCGTCCTCCCAGTAACACACAAACTCAAATAAACTCGAGAAAAAAAATATGAGTCTATAAAACTAGGCTACATCAACAGGTGAATAAACAATATGAATAAATAACCATAACTCCGGTAGAAATGATATAAGTACCTGGTACCAATGCCTGCAAGACAAGCAACTCCATCAGCAACTCCAAAGGCTCTATAACCGTCTAAGCTGCAAAAATTGGCAGGGGACCCGGTCCTCAGAGGGACATAACAAGGTACAAGAAACAACATGCCAAAATTAAAACAGTATAATGCCACATACTCAAGGATAAACTACTGTAACCAACTATGTGATATGCAACTAAGATTATGGTAACGTACCCCGGGATAGTACTCACGAAAGATCCCAATGGACACTTCTGTAATCTAACAGTACACTCAATTCTCCGTGTGGCGAAACCATGAGGAAGATGTATATATATAATATAATACTTTAGATTCCGTATAGGGAACCTAAAGCATAATACACATAAATAGTAATAAATAAAATATGCCCAGAGCACGATGAAGACTCTCCCCACCCAATATAACCTCATGTCTCATGTCCATAACATGAAAGATCATGACCTCTAGCTAGTGCAATGAGTCATAATAATATCCATATAATATGCAAGTCTCATGTCTCGAATCCTGTAAGCCTATACAGAATCACCATGAATAACTCAAGAAAGATTCTGTCACATGAAATATTGTCAAGTGTCCTAGGGTATGGCGTACTTGGTAAAGCAAGTACGTAAAAATAGGATCGTGGAATCAACTCACTAAGTGATGTTACTCAACTCTGTGTACGACATCGACACCCGAATCTTGTTCAGACGCTAAGCAACGTCTCACGGTCCTAGGGTAAACACACGCATCAACTATATAAAATAACTATAATAACTAAATAATATATTAAAGGCAAGAAACTGTGATACATCATGGTAAGGTACACTTGCCTGGATTCTGAACTCCGTCAACTAGTCCTGGGAAAGTGGAATCTGCATGTACACCTTCGGATGCTGAAACAAACATCACCAATATTCTCAGAATACTAGAAATAGCTAGGATTGACTACCTATAAGTCCAATTTGGACACAGAGACAAAATTGACAATTTTGGGTCATAGAGGGGTCCACTTGTGGCCCACTTCGCACCGTAAAATATACCAAAGACAAAGTTCTCCAAATTTGTCAAACTTAGTGTCTATAAGTCCAAAACGACGATATGAACCCAACAGAACATCCATAACTGGATTCCGATGAGCCGATCACAAAATTACCCGTTATGTGGAACCGTAGGGCCCACAAAATGATGTTTCGTCAACGTTCTCAGAATTGAACCAAACTTGGGTCACATGACTAGCATAATACTGTGAATCCAATGGAACAAATTTTTTTGGGAAACGACAAGCACACACGAAGTTATGGCGAGTGTCAGAACAGGCCGATACGGTACTTTTTGGCGGATACGTGTTGATTCCGGTGTACACGCACATCCAAATCAAGTTCCGCAAAATCTCACACGTCTGCATTTATGTTACGCACCTTTCAATACAACTCGCACATGACGAAGTCGTCTAGTTTGGCATGACGCACCCCATATCGCAAGATTTTGGGTGTTTTAAAAATAAATTTTTGGTCATTTTGGAACAAGAATAATCTAACCATTAAAGCAAACTAATTAAAACTAAAAGAACAGTAAAAATCTTGGTTATATTGTGAAGAAGTCCCTTCAATTAGATTTTAAAAATAATTAACGAGTTGGTAGAAAATTGGACATGAACATGGGTACTTGGACTGAATTTCTGAACTATTTTCGAACAGTTTTTCGGCCAACTTTCGGTCGATTTTTCGATCAAACCGGGGTGCCTAAATTCGTTCCACTTGAAGGGAATCCTAGAGGGTTATGATGTAAACATACTAGCGAAGACGGGGAGTAAAACGGATCAGCGAGGAGGTCGAAAGCTCCACGCGAAGGAGGGGTCGCAAGTTGCTGTGCGCTATGCGCGCGGGGGCAGACACGCTGCTCCGGCGCGGCGGCGAGGGCGACAGGGCTGCGGGCGGCGCCAGGGTGTCGGGGTGATGTAGGTGGGTGATGGTTAGGGTTTAGGGTTAGGGTTTGATGTGTAGTTGCATATATATAGGAGAGAGGGGGGTGTTTGTTGTGTACGCGGGGGGGGGGGGGGAGAGGGAGTTTAATTCTTTTAATATATATATATATATATATATATATATATATATATATATATATATATATATATATATATATATATATATATATATATTAAAAATAGTTTTAGACCTTAATAAATTCTAGAAAAATTATACAATACAATAATAATAGTTGTACATCCAAAAATATATTTTTTGTACAATTTTAATAATTAATTAAATACACATAATTATAAATTCATAAATATTATATAGTATAATTAGATAAAAATAATTTAAAAATTCCCTTAATCACAAAAATTCCAGAATAACAATATTAATAAATTTAAAAATTAAATTCTAGAAAATTAGGGTGCTTACAAAAATACCCCTTGGGGCCTCTCATGAAGAAATTAATTAAGGAGGGAAAGTTCTAGTCCAATTGGTTTAACTAATTAATCATCCTCCTAATGATGGGCATATTATTGGGCTCAATTCTAACTAGAATTAAATATAGGTCCATGGATCTAATATAAACTAGTTAGGTCCACTAACACAAGTCCAAAATAGAATATAACATCTAACAATATATAAATAATATTTACAACATGCACAATATTTAATTAATTATGAAATGACCAAAATATTCTTTCCTAGAATTTTGGTAGTGACAAACACCGAATAGGATTGGGTAGAAACGGACCTCAAGAAGACCAATATTATTACATGCAATATTGTATACCTTATGTTAAAATTGGAAAGTTTAATGTATATCACCGAAGTCCCTATGAACGACTAAAGATCTTAATAAACACATCTACGAGGTCATTCTTGGTGTGAACATAGGGATCATATGTTCAACTTTAATGCCCAACACTATGTATTTATCATCAAATGTATTTGATAAAAACTCTTTAGCATTATTAAATCTTTTAGATTTTATGTGATAATTTGAGTGGTTAGCCCAAAACTTAATCAACTGAGCTAGGAGTTATAGCTTCTCGAATGGACAATAATACATGTGACCAACGAGTCGATCCATCAATCAATATTATTAAATCATTAAATGGTCTACATGTTGTTTGGATAGGTCCACAAATCTCCTCCTGAAGTACGTTGTAGAAAAGTGGGAGGAACATGCTTAATAAAGCATACTAGAATATGCAAGATTCTTATTATTGGTAAGTTGATGTTCATTGTGTAGCGCTAAGGATACGTTGCATCAAATCTCGATTCAGATGACCTAGACATTCATACGAAAGCATAAACGTGTTCTTAATCTCCATTATACGCTTCTGGTCGTATGTATTGGAACTTCACTCCAATTTCATAAGTGGTTTTAGCTTGATAATTATTTTTTCAAATATCCTTAAAAGTCAACTGCATTCTTCCAGAACAGGGAGAGTATAAGACATCTTTAATTATAAATTCGATACCATTATATAACATGAAGTGAGCAATATCGTGCCCCTTACCAGATTGGATGTGTATTAGAGAGTTGTTAGGGTATTATGCTCATGTATACAACTAAAAAACAATTTTCCTTCAGGAAGAATAGTGTGCATAGTCACACCGTCAGCCAAACATTCAACTTTTTCAATTGCCATACCTAAGAACAAATTAATTAAATTGGTCACACGTATGAAATAGATTTCAACTAATTATCCGAAAAATAAATTATCTTATCAAAATATCCAAACTAAAAGAAAATATATTAATCCAATAATGAAATAAAATTATGACACGTCAGGGCCTTTTATGTCTATTCTTCCATTGACTTACGGAAGTCAACTATTTCAAAAGGAGTATCTAATGATACTTGTTTACTATGCTGGCAAGGAGATGCGATTACCAATGGTCTGTTCGAAATATCCCACATTTGCTTCAGGCAAGGGATTGTTCAAGTTCGACACAAGATGCTAGTGTGTTGAAAAATAAAATATTAATGTTAGTGCATTGGAAAATAAAATATCCACAAGCAATTATATGAGAAATTTGGTTTCTGCAAAAAATATATTACGGATTAAACATGTTTTTTCTGTTTCTAAACACGCAATATTTTAATTTTAGAAAACTACAGGTTTCAGGCATATGAAATTCATGTTATATTCCTATTGATCAAGCTTATCTTTTGCGAGGATATTCCCTTGCCAATTAGTAGCATCGCTTCAGGCGGAGCGGCGGGGCTAGGCCTCTACCAATATCTAGAATTGCTTCTGGTAAAACAAGCATTATGGTGAGGCTAGCCCTCTACCAATATTGAGCTTTTCTTCTAGTAAAGCTAATATTCGACGAGGTTAATGCTACTGGCACTACTAGTGTTAATGACGAGTCTAGTAACTATATTATTTTGTAGTTTAGCTATGAACAGTACAACGAGATTAGGCCTTAATCATTATTTGCTATTGGCAGATTTTTTGACAGCGTAACTAAGCTTCTGCGGGATTAGGCTTTAGCTTGTCTATGCCTCGGTGAAGCTCCCACTAACGAGAATCTAATGCCTTAGCTAATTTTTTTGGGGGGTCGCTTGGACGTGTTGAGACGTTGGAGTTTGTTCGACAACTTGAAGCTGTTCGACTAGATACATTTTCTATTATTTATAAATGGCATAATGTATGAAATGTTATTGATTATAATATTTTTATAAGTTGTGGCATCGTTCTTGTAATAAGATCCAGTGTTTGTAATAAAGTTATTCTTGTGACTATAGTCGTTGTAATTCTGCTGCATATCAATAAAGAGAATTATTTTTGTATATCTTGTATCTATTCAACTTTTTTTGCTTATTTTTGATGTAATAACTTATTTCAAAGATATTTTATCGACCGTGATTGATCTTGTCTTGTATAAGTGTAAGTTAGTCTTGTAAGACATCACGTCCAGTTACGACTTTCGGTTATGTGGAACCGGTGCGTGACATATTCTTTGGGTTCACTTATGAATTGTAGGTTCATTATAAACAAGTTCATGAACATCATGTTATATTTTTGTTCTAAAAGAAACTAAAACTCTATAGGAATGTCAGGACGGCATATATCTCCGTCAAAATTTGCTTTTGACAAAATCATGACAACAAGGCTAAATTTTGAACCCCTCCCGCCCCACGATATTTTTGGGTCCATTAATGAGAGTCAATAGGACAATGCCCCCTTGCAGGGGTTCCACTATGGAGCTAGGTTCTACGAGGTTATGACTCAATGTCGAGTTTTCTACGAAAAACTGTTGGTAGTGGTGTTATGCTCTGCAAGGGTAGATTCCCCAGGGCTAGGCTCTACAGTGCTAAGTTCTGTAGGCTGCTCTATTAAAGGGAGCTGCTTTATTCTACGAAGCTAAGCTAAGTGTCGCAGGGCTGCACCATTATGCAGAGCTAAATTTTGCGAGACTACTCTATTTTTTGGAATTTAGTACTCAGTTACGCCTCAGTTGAGTTTCTCCTGACCACCATGTTACTCCATTCGACGAAGTTGCTCCATTACGCGGATTTAGATTTAGACAATTGTAATTATCGCTTCACGTGATATTGTGTTCATTGTTAGCAATGTCGGTCCTAAGATTCAGAGGGCACTGTTCAAAAACTGAATATAAGACCCTATTTTATAGAGAGAAAAATCAATATCATATGTTAATGAGCTTAGTTTAATTTAATTTTTCCGAAAAAAAATTACCTATGTATATAAGTAAAAATTAATAGAGAAAAACGATTTCATATATGATAAGAATTGTATTGATCGAATGACTTAAAGTCTAAATATTTGAAAAAGACTACTCAAATTTACAAAATCTTAATAAACTCACTTGCAGAAGAAGCTTGTTAACAAAGAGAAGATGATTCATGTTGATCAAAATGTTTAATATACATACTACCAAGATTTTTTTTTATTCGAAGGCATTTTAGTTTGAACTATCTTTTATTTTTCAAAAGCTCGTGTTATACTTGCTATGGTTATGTTCAAAAATTTACCAAGTTATTATTTCTAAGTTTCAACCTTATATTTATTTTCCGCAAATGCTACAGGTTTCTAGCATGTGAAAGCTATTTTAACAAAATAAATTCAAATAATATGCATCGAAAAAAATTAAAATCATTTTTGATCCCAAAGAACTTGTGTTTTGCTTGCTAATTAAAATTTTGTTCAATGATATATCGAATTATTCTTGAAACAAGTTTTTTTTTCTAGTAGAAGCCATAATTTTTAGATATAAAAGCTATTTAAAAAAAACCAAAAACAAAAATTACTGTATAAATAACTCTCCATAGAGAAATAAAAAATGTAAGGAATTGAACCTTGTACCTCCTAAATGCAAATCAAGCACTCTACCACGTGAGCAACATTCTTACAATGTCAATTTAACTATTCATTTTAAAACTATTATAACAAAGAACTTCCAAAATTAAGGGTCCTATATATTAGAGGGCTCTGTTCAGTTGCTCCAAATGAACACATTCAGGGCCGGCCCTGGTTGTTAGCCTCACGTACAATGTGTTAGCTGTGCTTAAGCAAAAGCTCAACTTCTCTTTTTCCTTTAGTCCCACATCGGTTAGACCACCCCCCCTTGTATGTATATATTAGTTCTTCTTCATTGCTTTATTAAAGATGTTGTAAGGGGAACCCCTTGGGCCACACGCGCACGCCGCCGCCGCCTGGCCCGGCTCGGCTCGGTTCGGTTCGGTGCGCGTAACGGGTGCGGGTGCGGGTACGTGTCCACACCTACGGGCACCGAATGCTGATCCAATTTATTCTTCGGGTTCGGGTTGGGATCCAAAAATCTCTTTGCTCTTTATTTTTTGAATCGATTTGACTCATTCAAATTTTGAACGTTGAGGCTCTAAGTCCCAGTTCATTGAACATTTGTGACAGCTTCTGTAACAGCTCATTTGACAATAATTCCTCCATGTTTCTTTCCTTTTGTAATTGCTCCTTAAATGGCCTATTTATGAGCTATTTACTGTCTTGTGTAGTGGCTGTGTCTAGGGACTGCCTATATATTGTGGTCTCCTCCTTCTTCTTTTTTTAACAGAAAATTCTCCTACGTGAAAGCTCTCTCTCATTCCTCTCTCGAACCACATTCTGTTCTCTAAATCCTTGCTCTGGGCAGAGCTAAGTTCGGTCTCTCTCTGCGAGTTGTGTGCAACAAAGAGAACCCGGTATTCAGGGGGTTTTACCACTAGGAGTTTTGAGAAACGTCTGAACATAGACCTCGATCAACTCTTAGGGCAGTGCTTCGTGCACGACTTTCCCGGAGGCTGGTAACAATTTTTAGTTTCTTTGTTCTATTATCAATTTTTGAAAAATAATATATATATATATATATATATATATATATATATATATATATATATATTAAGAATAATCTAAGAGTTGTCTCTGTACCTTTTAGTGCACAGAAAGTAAAACAAATACTTTTAATTTGTCACCATTAATATTTTGTGAACACTGCTATATATATATATATATATATATATATATATATATATATATATATATATATATATATATATATATATATATATATATATTATCTTTGCCAAATAGCATATTTGTGAGCACATATATATTTGTCACCACTAAAACAAATACTTTGGGACCATTAGTACACAGAAACATATTTTTCTAACTTTGTTTCCACCTATTTTTCAATTCCTGTTTGGATTAATTCATTTGCTTCTGTTAGAATTTTCTTTTTGATACTATCAACAAATTTTCTAACACTGCTGAATATATATTTTCGGTCAAAATTTTACTGTAGCAATTCATTAATTAGTATTACTGCTTACATACCAAAGTGCAATATAAATTTTAATTGTTTTAAATCATATATTAATTAAGAATTAGTATTAGAAAATTATTGTTACTAAGGACTATTCTGTTATAGAAAGTTTCTAATTTTTTGGTTGAATATTTGCCAGCACATATAATCTTGTGATTCAATTTAGCTACTATAATTTAATATTTGTTGCACATAAAATCTTGCTTAATATATATACCATCATTGGTATTCATTGTTATTATTAGCTCTACATTTACATATTGTTAACTACATTATTGTTTATTTGTAACGACCTCAGATAATCTCAACTGTGTCACCAGTATTGAACAAATAAAAGTTAAGTATAATTGCAAATCTTTTTGAGTCTGAATTCTAAAAGTAGAGATACATTTGGGAATAAGCCGAAAGGGTCCTTCTGTCAACCGGGTGAAAATAGCCCTAAGCGACGCGGTATTTAAGTTTTTTCGGACCACCGCTAGCTGGGAACCGACCCCTACAGCTAACCCAAGTTAATTTACACTTGATAGACTAAATATTTTAAGATTGATTAGCAAAATCACTTGAACTACTATTCTAAATCATTGGACATTGTTATTGAGTAATTACGTATATTTTAGTTTCAGACTTTTCTTATTAGCAACCATGACTGTCAATGATGAGATGTTTACTGCTAAACCTACAGAGTTCAACGAGATCTACTTTAAAAGATGGCAAAGTCAGATGAAATTTTGGCTCACTACCTTAGGATTGATCTCAGCCATTGATGGTTCCACACCAATCACAAAAGACTCTGATGACACTGAGTCTGACATAGGTGTATCCAAGTCCTCTGGCTCCACTAGACCCAAGACCCCTAAGGAAATAGACTACCATTGCTTCTATAAAATTCTAAGCGCTTTGTCTGAATCCCTATATGATATATTCTTTGAATACAAAAGTGCTAAAGAACTTTGGGATGCCCTGGAAGATGAATATAGCTGTGATGATGCTGGAATTGAAAGATTTAATTCCTCCTCATTCAACAGATACTTTATGGTAGATAATAAACCTATAAATGACCAAATACATGAATTCCAAGAATAACTTAGGCATATTCAAGCCAAAGGCACTTTCTTCTCTACTGATTATAAAATAGCCTGCTTAATAGGCAAGCTTCCTCCTTCTTGGTCTGATGTCAAGAAAGACCTTATTCATACTCACGGTGACCTTACATTTGCTCAAGTCCTAAAGAAAATTAGAACAGAAGAACAAATTAGGCTAAGGTCTAACCTTAAGTCTGAGTCTAAAGCTAAGGTAAACCTAGTAGAATTCTAAGGCAAACCCAAGGCTCATCATCACCATAAACCCAAAAGGAACCTCTTTAAGTAAAAGCAGAACCCTCAGCCTCACCACCATAACCATCATCACCATAAACCAAGAAACTTCGGTCAAACTCAGGATTATAAGATATTTTATTTTGTGTGTGGTGAAACAAACCATATGGCCACAAACTATTTCCATAGGAAGAATGAAGCTGTCCAGACTTCTTACAAAGGGAAATGTCAAGCCAAACTAGAAGCAAACATGCTTCTCAACGGCTCTTCTAGTTCCTTCAGGTCTGTAAGCTATCAACTCTTAGTCAACATTTTCTACCATTCTGACGATTGGTGGTTGGTTATGGACCTAATGTTTATATTTTCTTTGATCGCTCCTGTTTTTCAAACTATCAGGAATCAGGTGGAGGGGGTGTAACTCTAGGAGATGGCTCAGCTGCACAGATTATAGGAAGAGGAAGAATAGATCTAAAGATGACAACATAAAAAACTCTGACTCTTCATGATGTGTTGCATGTGTCGTCTATCAGAAGAAATTTAATTAGTAGGTCTCTTCTTGTAGCTTCAGGGTACAAGATTGTTATGGAGGCAAATAAAGTAGTATTTTCTAAAAAAGACTCTTTTATTGGAAAATGATTTTTAGGAGATGGTCTTTTTATTTTGAGTACCGTGAATAAAATTTCAGATCCTTCTTTTGTTGTTTCCAATGTAGAATCTTCAAATGTGTAGCGCAGTAGATTAGTTCATGTGAATCTAGGTTCTCTAAGAAGGATGATGATCATAGATCTTATTCCTAAGACTCCAATAGATGATAAACACAAGTGTGAGATCTGTGTTCAAGACAAACACACTAGGCTACCTTTCAAATTTGTAGAAAGAAACTCTGACCTTCTAGAGCTAGTTCATAGTGATTTGTGTGACTCAAATAGGGTTTTGACCTGAGGTGGGAGAAAATACTTTGTTACCTTTATAGATGATCATATAAAGTATTGTTATACCTATCTTCTCAAAACCAAAGATGAAGTTCTAGGCAGATTTAAGGTCTATAAATCTGAAGCTGAGAACCATTTAGAGAGAAAGATTAAGATTCTTAGATCAGATCATGGTGGAGAGTATACATCAAATAATATGACCAATTTATGTGAAAAACACGGAATAATCCATGAGATAACTGCTCCATATTTACCACAGTCCAACGGAGTTGCTGAAAGAAAGAATCGTACTCTGTTAGACATGGTGAATGCCATGCTCCTCAGCTCAGGTGCTCCCGATAATTTATAGGTAGAAGCATTATTATCGGCTTGTTTCATCCTTAATAGGATTCCTAGTAAGTCTAATGATAAGGCTCCCTATGAATTATGGAAAGGTAGAGCTCCTAGGATCCATTATCTCAAAGTTTGGGGATGTCTAGATAAAGTATGAATTCATGAACCTAAAAAGAGGAAGATTGGACCTAAGACTGTAGATGTTGTATTCATAGGATATATCCCAGATAGCAATGCCAATAGATTTCTTGTTACTCACTTAGAAGTAAATGAAATATCTTACAACACTATTATAGAAGCAAGAGATGCAGTTTACTTTGGGAATATATCCTTTCAAAGTAAGGATTTCTTCCTCTCCCTCCAACTCCTCTCTTGCTCCGTCCACTAGCTCTCATGTTCAAATATCTAGTTCACAACCCGAACAAAATATAGAACCTAGAAGGATAAAAGAGAAAGAATTAAAAAGAACTTAGGAGAAGGTTTCTTCACTTTTTTGATAGAGGGTGATCCCTCAACTTATGAAGAAGCGATATCTTCTCCTGATGCCCCTTTATGGAAAGAGGCCATTAACAGTGAGTATAACTCCATTATGGAGAAGAATATTTAGTTTATAGCAGACCTACCTTTAGGTAGTAAACCCATAGGTTGTATGTGGATATTCAAAAAGAAACTTAGAGCCGGTGGTACCAAAGAGAAATACAAGGCTAGATTAGTAGCCAAAGGTTTTACCCAGAAAAGAGATTAGATTATTTTGATACATACTCTCATGTAGCTAGGATCACCTCTATTAGAACCCTTCTAGCCTTAGTATCCATTAATAATATGTTAATCCATCAAATGGATGTAAAGACAATATTTCTAAATGGGGACCTAGAGGAAGAAATCTACATTGAGCAACTTGAAGGTTTTATTACTAAAGGCCAAGAGAAAAAAGTTTGCAAATTAGTTAAATCTCTTTATGGTCTAAAATAAGCTCCCAAGCAATGGCATAACAAATTTGACATAGTCATATCAGAATATGGTTTCGTGCCAAATGAGCATGACAAATATATATACTCTAAAATTTTAGATGAAAGTTATGTCATCTTATGTTTGTATGTATCTACATCCTTATTTTTGGATCATCAATAGAATTGATAACAAATACCAAGGACTATTTATCCAGCCAGTTTGATATAAAAGATCTAGGTGAAGCCAACTTAATTCTAGGCATGCAACTGTCCAAATACAAGGAGGGCTATACTCTATCCTTAGCACACTCTATCGAGAAAATGCTAAGAAAATTTGATTATTTTGATAAGAAACCTGCCCTTACTCCTTATGACAGTAGTATTGTTCTAAAGAAGAATAAGGGTTCTCCCATGGAGCAACACAAATATTCTCAAATGATCGGTTCTCTCATGTATATATCAAACAGGACCAGACCTGATATTGCATTTGCTATTGGGAGACTATGTAGATATAATAGTAACCCAAATCAGTTACATTGGACAACAATAGAAGGAGTATTTAGATATCTTAGGGGTACTCTAGATTATATGCTGCACTATACTAGACACCCTGATATCATAGAAGGCTATTCAGATGCAAACTGGGTAACTGACTCACATGATGTAAAGTCCACTACTGGATATGTTTTCACTCTAGGAGGAGCTGCAATCTCCTGGGGCTCATATAAACAAACTATCATAGCTAGGAGTATAATGGACTCCGAAATGATAGCCTTGGACACTACATGTACAGAAGCCGAATGGCTAAGAAACCTTATTATGCATATACCTGTTTCTATTTGTCCTGTTCCTACAATTTCTATAAACTGTGATAATAAATATGTTATGAAACTACTAAATCATGATTCTATGAATGCTAAGATGAACATGCACCTGCAGCTGCTCTTCAAGTCTATAAAGAGCATATTGGGCAAATATGTGGTTCTTGACTATATAAAGTCAGAAAAGAACCTTGGAGACCACTTGACGAAGGGTCTGTCTAGGACTTTGATCCTAGAATCATCGAGGGGGATGGGGTTAAGCCCATAAGTAAAGTCACCAGCTATGGTAACCCAACCGAGTCTGACTGGAGATCCCAAGAAGCCGGTTCCATGGTTAGGAACAAGCTGGACTTAGGTGACTTTTATGAAATACTAACCCGAGATTAAAATCTCACTCTATAATGCCCAAGTGGTTGTACATGCGTACAATGATTCCCCATCCCTATGGTGACAGTGTTCTTGAGTGATACGGTTATGATGAGTTTTAAAACTCTTAATAGGTCCAAGCTAATATGCGGGGTTGAAACCTATCACCAAACCTTAAGGACTTACCTATATGAGAGGTCGTGAATGTTACGCCCCAATCTCCCGCAAGCTCAATAGTCCCTGCTGAACGTAAATCACCACGTTGCGGCTCTTCCGCAGGACAATCGTTCTCAACGGGACGTGATGCCGTATTAGCCTGGAGTTGCGCTCGTACAAGGCGATGTTGTCAAACACCAAAGTTATCATCGAAACGACCAAGTTACAGCGGAAGTCGTTATATTGTGTACCAAGCACACATCAGACTAATACGCAGTGAAGCTCTCGATAGGGTCCAAATGAAAAGCACCGAAGGCAATGCCACGAAGGTGATGCAACGAAGGCGATGAAATACTCTTGCTCTTTTCTCTTGCCCACAAAGGTACTTACAGTTCATACATCATGTCGCATATATCCAAGCAGCGCCACTACGCCTGCGTACCTGAAATATTGCCCACAAACGTGGGTCAGTACACAGCCGTACTGGTGAGCGGGGTAACCCACTCGCCGAAGCCGACACTAAGTAAATAGTGAATGCAAACAGTTATATGGTGATCTTTCTAGTTGAATCCTAGATTCATTTCATGGCATATGGATAACTTGTTAAGGAAAGCAGTTTAAGCATGCAAGTATTCAACTCAAACCAAACGATAAGCAATATATATAACCAACTCGAGGGAAACTAGCATGCAACCCGTCCTACTCAGCCATCGCTTGCACGATAACATCGAACCATCAACCAAACCTCAATATCCTTCCTCAACCAAAGTTGATATTCCAATCTTGAGTGCACACTCTTGCCGAGGCAAGGTGGCCGCGCCTATACGAAGCCAAACCAACAAAAGAAAAGCAAGCCAATACTTAACTATATGAAGTCACTGGCCAAGCCATAAAGGACATTGATCGGACCAAGATCAATAGGGCAGTCCTACCGATCCAGGGCTGGGCAACTACTCCCTCCTGGTAGTATCGGACTACCAGCACCGCGCCCAAGACGTGATACCCAATTGTCTCCCCCATGGCCGAACGGTCCCGGTGCCCCGGAGCCCACATCCCGTTCGAGGAAACCAAACCCTGTGCAACACAGCTTGTCCGTGACATACAGACACGTAGGTATGAAGAGAGGATCGAACATTCTCGCGCCACCAAGCGATCCTAGACTCGTTCAACCAAATATCCAACCAAAATATCCATAACCATTCTTTCCAAAATCCAACAATTCAAATATAACCATCATTTGTTTTGTTCAATCCGACCCAGCGTAACGCACCGTGCGGTTGTGGGGCGTTACATAATATACCACTTAGAAATCAGGTTCGTCCATGAACTGTGCGGGTACTAATTCCTATCACATGCCACAATCCAATTCCATGGATCTGCTCCTTGCAACTCACATATTTACGATCCTGACTCCGTATCTAGTTCTGCTGAACGCTCGTACAAATTTTACGAATTCCCATATCCTCCTTGCAGCTCAATACGAATTCCTCGTATCGCTTAGTTTTGGATCGTACACATATTTAAGGCGTCCTTAAAATACATGCATTTCAGTCGAGCTTTGCGATAGCAAATTTGAACAAGTTATAAGGGTATCTTTATGTTCGAGACATCTATTTGCTTTACTCCCAATTGAACCAAATCACGATTCCCATTCCAAACTGTTCGATTGAGCACTATTCTCAAATATGATGATTTTTACCGACTCAATCAGTTCGTGTTCCAACTCAATCCATCCAACTATTTCTGAATTCGCACCAGCAACATCTCGAAATATATCTCATGCACCGAACGATCATCTCAAATGATACTACCCAAACTAGGCGACTTACCCAAATATCAAACTTTGCTTAGATCAGCTCAGTCCAACACCTTTTCCTGCCATCTCAATATCTTACTGGGTGAACATCTATATCGAGGTTCGTGTGATCCACGAAGATCTCGATGCCACGCCAAAGGGATAGTGTCGCTACGATTTCAACGTGGACACACTCGCCACAATTCCTAGGTTGCGCATAGAATAGTTCTTAGCGCTGCTTCCACTGCCTCGAAGCATAGGATATCACCTTTGCCTTCTGAACGAGCACGCTTCCCAGACTAAGTTCTGATGCATCTTGTAAATCTGAGGCATGTCTGTCCCTTCCAGTATTCGCAAGGATTTGATCTGAACTAGCCGCTGCTTTAACTTCACGAGCTAGTTTCACAGTCGTCAATTCATATGAATGCTATTCCCTTCCAGGACACAATGAGTCAGAGGCGATGCCATCGATAAAAATTCGCGACTCTGAATCTCATCAGTTGACTAGGCTACTTCCACCATCACTCCGATCTTCCGGCTGCATCTTCAGCTGAAGACTATCCCAAGGGTCTCTCAAATCCAACACTCAGTCGATAAGCCAAATATCCAACACACATTACTCACATCTTCCCTCGATGCATTCCCAAATACGCTGCCTCAAGGGTCCTTCTATGGGTCTACCATATTCATATCCGATTCAGTAGACAAGTCGCTAGGGTCAGCTGTCCCGAAGCTACGCTCGATAATTATAAGTCATCACGATGGACAGTTACTATGAACCATGCTCTACCTCATCTGCAAATCTGAATCAAAATCCAACCATTCTATCTGAGCGAACTTCCGAATCCGAGAACCGCGCTCGTTGAAACCGTCTTCCATCGATCCGTCGTTCTGCCCTGAATCTATTAAATTTCTGAATTGCCATATTCGTCTACTCACACTACCAATTGTAATGATTCTCGAAACTTGACACTTGCTCAAATTTATATCCGTTTGTAGTGTTCCATAATGCACGTCCAACTTACTCGAGCAGCACAGTGATTTGTTCCGACGTTGCTCCCACATTTAGCTATCTTTAAAGTCTGTCTGCCACAATCTTTGCCTTCCGTTGTTGCCACAATTTGTTCACGTCTTCCGGAGAATCCGTCTACCATTGTTGCACCATCTTGCCCAAAATTCTATTTTCACTAAACCTGAGTCGACTTCTCGAGCAGCAATATCCAAAATCTTTCAAGTTTGTGTGAATCCATCGCGTTGTCCCTTCAAAACCAAATCGTGTTTCATTGCTCAACCAACAGCTCAAATGTGTTGCCCAAAATCATAGTCCGTGCTCGCTATCCTCCGATTAACCCATCACTTCGCTCAAGTGTAACCCATCAGTTCATTTCGATCTCGTCCATCTCTTAAGTCCAACGATATTTCCATTTGCATCAGTCCGTTCTCGATTGCTCAACTCAACAATCGCTTGCCATTTTTCATTCTTTCCAACTCAGCCGATGTGCACCAACCAACTTATATTCCCATTACCCGAGTCCGTTCAGGCAATTCCCAATGATGTCCAACCAAAATATTTTCAATGCCTTGCTCAATATGTGGTATCCCATATACCACTCCTAATCAAGTCGCTACTCGTATTACAATTTCTTACACCGATACAAAAATCCGTTCGAACCATCCCTTATGTGTGATCCTGCCATTCACAACTCAAGTCTGACACAAAACTCAGGCAATGCTTGAATTATCCAATTATTTTCATCAATCTCGTTATGCAACTTGTGCTATGTTCCATTCTCGATGCTTCCAACTATTCTCAAACCGTCTGATACTTTTGCAATACGAGCAATCGTGCAACGATTGTCTTCCAAGTAGTCCAACCCAATACCCAACAGTTCCACACATTTGTTGTACGAGCAACTCGTGCAAACTTATCCTGATATTTTCTAAGCCAAACTCAAACTCGCTCAATCGATGCGCTACACGAGCAACTCGTGCAACGTCATCTGTGATACACCCAGCCAAAATTCTAACTTCTATCCAACACAATCGCTACACGAGCAACTCGTGCAACGATCCATTCTCATCGAATGCTTCTACTCACAACATGCCACATAACCAAATCTCGTATGCCAACCAACTGATCCACTGATGCAATCAGAAACTCCCAGAACGACAAGCCAAGCCAACCCAACGAAAGCTCTCAACTTGTTGCACAAATGCAACAACGCCACCCAACTTGCTGCACGAATGCAACAACGTCTAATGATGCTAAGCGATCTAACATGAATTACCACGTTGCAGCTCTCCCGCAGGACAATCGTTTTCATCGGGATGTGATGCCGTACGAGCCTGGAGTTGCGCTCGTACAAGGCGATATTGTCAAACACCAAAGTTTTCATCGAAACGACCAAGTTACAGTGGAAGTCATTATTTTATGTACCAAGCACAAATCAGAGTAATACGCAGTGAAGCTCTCGATAGGGTCCAAATAAAAAGCTCCGAAGGCAATGCCATGAAGGCGATGCCACGAAGGCGATGCCACGAAGGCGATAAAATACTCTTGCTCTTTTCTCTAGCCCACAAAGTTACTTACAGTTCATACATCATGTCTCGTATATCTAAGCAGCGCCACTACGCCTGCGTACTTGAAATATTGCCCACAAACGTGGGTCAGTACACAGCCGTACTGGTGAGCGGGGTAACCCACTCGCCTAAGCCGACACTAAGTAAATAGTGAATGCAAACAGTTATATGGTGATCTTTCTAGTTAAATCCTATATTCATTTCATGGCATATGGATGACATGTTAAGGAAAGCTGTAAAGCAGTTGAAGCATACAAGCATTCAACTCAAACCAAATGACAAGCAATATATATAACCAACTCAAGGGAAACTAGTATGCAACCCGTCCTACCCAGCCATCGCTTGCACGATAACATAGAACCATCAACCAAACCTCAATATCCTTCCTCAACCAAAGTTGATATTCCAATCTCGAGTGCACACTCTTGCCGAGGCAAGGTGGCCGTGCCTACACGAAGCCAAACCAACAAAAAAAAAGTAAGCCAACACTTAACTATATGAAGTCACTGGCCAAGCCATAAAGAACATTGATCGGACCAAGATCAATAGGGCAGTCCTACCCGATCCAGGGCTGGACAGCTACTCCCTCCTGGTGGTATCGGACTACTAGCACCGCGCCCAAGACGTGATACCCAATTGTCTCCCACATAGCCAAACGGTCCCGGTGCCCCGGAGTCCACATCCCGTTCGAGAAAACCAAACCCTGTGCAACACAGGTTGTCCGTGACATACAAACACGTAGGTATGACGAGAGGATCAAACATTCTCGTCCCACCAAGCGATCCTAGACTCGTTCAACCAAATATTCAACCAAAATATCCATAACCATTCTTCCCAAAATCCAACAATTCAAATGTAACCAGCATTTGTTTTGTTCAATCCGACTCAGCGTAACGCACCGTGCGGTTGTGGGGCGTTACATAATATACCACTTAGAAATCAGGTTCGTCCACGAACAGTGCCGGTACTCATTCCTATCACATGCCGCAATCCAATTCCATGGATCAGCTCCATGCAACTCACATATTCATGATCCTGACTCCGCATCTCGTTCTGCTGAACGCTCGTACAAATTTCTCGAATTCCCACATCCTCATTGCAGCTCAATACGAATTTCTCGTATCGCTTAGTTTTGGATCGTACACATATTTAAGGCGTCCCTAAAATACATGCATTTCAACCGAGCTTTGCGATAGCAAATTTGAACAAGTTACAAGGGTATCTTTATGTTCGAGGTATCCATTTGCTTTAGTCCCAATTGAACCAAATCACTATTCCCATTCCAAACTGTTCGATTGAGTACTATTCTCAAATATGATAATTTCCCACCGACTCAATCAGTTCGTGTTCCAACTCAATCTATCCAACTATTTCTGAATTTGTACTAGCAACATCTCAAAATATATCTCATGCACCGAACGATCATCTCAAATGATACTATCCAAGCTAAGTGAGATTCAAGGCTGTAGTCCATCTCATCTATGTATAGTATATACCCGCCCAGAAAATCTTTCTTTTAATTTATTTGTCACTTGTATTTCGGAACTTGACCTTTTATGGGGGAGGGATTGTTAGCTGTGCTTTAGCAAAAGCTCAACTTTCCTTTTTTCCTTTAGTCCCACATCGGTTGTACCACCCCCCTTGTATGTATATATTAGTTCTTCTTCATTGCTTTCTTAAAGATGTTGTGTAGGGAAACCCTTGGGCCACATGCGCGCGCCGCCGCCACTGCCCAGCCCGGCTCGGTTCAGTTCGGTTCGGTTCGGTTTAGCGAGCGTAACGGGTGCGGGTATGTGCCCACATCTGCAGGCGCCGAATGCCGATCCAATTTACTCTTCGGGTTCGGGATGGGATCCAAAAATCTTTGTGCTCCTCTTTATTTTTTGAACCGATTTGACTCATTCAAATTTTGAACGTTGAGGCTCTATGTCCAGTTTCATTGAACACTTGTGACATCTTCTGTAACAGCTCATTTGACAGCAATTCCTCCATATTTTTTTCTTTTATAATTGCTCCTTAAATGGCCTGTTTATGAGCCATTTACTGTCCTGCCGAGTGGCTATGTCTAGGGACTGCCTATATGTCACGTCCCGGTCCCGCAGGGGTTCGTTCGTCCTCGCTTGGTCCCTACGGAACCGATCGTCCTCGTACGGACGTGATGCCATGCAAGCCTAAAATGCGCTTGTACAAGGCCAAAGCTTTGAACAAGGGCAAATAAGCTATTCAAATCAGGAGCAGCGGCACGTATATTGCAAAAAAGTAAAGAACACAATGGCATATGAAAACAAGCTCTTTATTGATAATCAGATGTGTTACAAGTAGTGCTTGACCGAGGTTATAATTCGCTCAAGCACTCTTTCTCTCGGTTACAATGACACCGTCCCATACATTATGTTCCTCTATACAAAAGCAGTTCACTCGATACGGCTCAAGGCATCGACTCCAGATTTTTGGTTCCTTGGGATGAGGCCCGGCTATCGTTTCCTCGGACGATCTAGCACCTGAGAACAAGCAAACTGTTGGTGGGTCAGCACTTTTATAAGTACTGATGAGTATAAAACAACTGAACAGAAGCTACACCCCTTGAAACCCACACTAAGTAAGCATGTGGCAAAATACTACATTACTAGTGATCTTGCTAGTTTTTACCTAGATTTATTACATGCAGCTCAGGATTATAGTCAGATTACATCATTTCAAAAACATAGCTTTGAAACCAGTTTTGCATATTCAATACACACAAGCAAGCTATAGAGGCAATGTTCTATCGTGCAGAGCATCATGTATCGTGCACCATATTCTAACTCTTAGGGACAAAGTTCTCTAGTGGACTATTCATCTCATATCCAGACAAGCATTAAGTGGACTATCATACTTTCAAGCACACAAGAAGAACTAGCTATATGATTTTGGTCTCCGAGAAACTCAAGATCAGTAGCGGTAAACCAGCTAACTAATGACTTTTCATCTGATGATATTAGCAGCTGCGATGCATGGATGCTTTTCACTAACAAGTAGCAGCCGTGTAAACCCCCTGATTTTTTAAAAAATTTAAAACTTAATTTTCTAGAATTTTTTGGTATTTTAACTAATTAAAACCTAGGTATTTTTAAAATTAAATGATTTTTAAATGCTTTTAATTAATATTAAAATATTATAAAAATAATATTTTATGGTGTAAAATGGAAAACTGGACATATGATAATTTTTTGAGAATTTATTGGACCCCGGAAGTATTTTTAAAGCCCTAAAAACTAATGTAGAAATAAACCGAATTAAACCCTAGTAATAAACCCGGTTTATTTCCAAAATAAAGCAAACCAACCCAGACCCGATTCAACTGAACCGAACCCAGCCCTTAGCTGGTCGGGTTGGATCCAAACCCGACCCGAAACCCGAATACCCGAAACCCACACTTAAACATTAGCGGATCGGGCCGGATTCATATTGAACCAGACCCGACCCAAACCCGTTAGCCTAAATCAGAATCCTAAACTGATTCACTGTTCTGGCTGCCCTATTTATATTACATCCGCCGGCCAAAACCCTAAACCCCCGCCTGAACCCTAAATCCGCCACAACCCTAGCATCGCCGTCTCCTCCGCCCAGCGCCGCCCTCTCCTCCGCCCCTCTCCTTGAGCCGCGCCTCGACCAGAACTCCCAGACCCCTAAGCCATCTTCCCTGATGACCTCGACCCTCTCCCCGCTCCACCACCACCTCGAGCCCCCTAGCTCGCCGCCCTCGCCTCACCATCTCCGTCTCCGCCTCGCCGTGCCCCGCCCAGCCAGCAGCCAACTCTCCCCCCTCCCGCAGAACCCCAAGAGCCTCCGCTCCCCTCTCCGTCTTGCTCGACAGCATCCCCTCGACGCCTCCGCCTTGCCGACGAACCAGAGCCCCTCCGCCTCGATACCCTAGCCGCCCCGACGACCCATCAGAGACCCGCTCCGCTTTGCCGTGCTGCCCCAACTCCGGTCGACCCGTCCCCGGTGAGCAGCCACCTTCCTTCGACGCGTATCCCCTAGCAGAACCCTAAACCTAGACGGATATGGCCCGGGCATGGCACAGCCCCGTGTCGGTGTGTCAGGACGACTCGCGGACACAAAGAACCCAGTTTCACGGAGCCTTGTTCAGGTAGCATTTTCTCTCTCCTCGTTGCCCTATTTTCTGTCCCGTCTGTTGTGACGCATAGACTGCGTAACCCTCTCGATGTTCGTGCAACCCGCTCGGTGCATCGCGTCCTGTGGCGATCGCGAACCGCGATCCAAAAACAGAAAAACCTATGCCCTGTTTTACCCCGGAACAGAGTACGCCTCGCCAAACGGGACGACTTGGTCGCACGCGGTCTTTATCAAAACGTTCGCGCTGTTGATACGGACGTGCGGGATTTCATAGAAGTTGATTTGGATGTGCGTGCACACCGGAATCAACGCGTATCCGCCGACAACGCCCCGTATCTGCCTATTCTGGAACACGCTGTAACTTTGTGTATACACGTCGGATCGAGACAAAACTTGTACCATCGGACTTGTAGCAATATGCTGGTCCTGTGACCCAAGTTTGGTTCGATTCTAAGAACGTTGACAAAATCGTGTATCGTGGGCCCCACCGGCTCCACTTGACGGGCAATTTTGTGAACGGCTCATCGAAATCCAAGTCTGGAAGTTCTGTTGGATTTATATCATCGTTTTTGACTTGTTAACACTAAGTTTGACGAATTTAGAGACCTTAGACCCTGATACGTTTTTCGGTGCAAAGTGGCCCACATATGGACCCCGCTTTGACCCAAAAATGTCATTTTTGTCCTTGTGTCCAAATTGGACCTAAGGATAGGCGTTTCTAGCTATTTGATATTTTCTGAGACTGTTGGTGATTTTTATTTCAGCTTTTGGAGGAGTACCTACAGGATCCACTGATACAGGGATAACTGTTGGTATTCAAACCCCAGGCAAGTGTACCTTGCCAAACTTTGCAGTCTTGTTACATATTTTTCTTGTTTCATTGATATTGTTGTGCATGCTTAACCTAGGACCGTGTGACTTACTTAGCTTCCGATTATTAATCGGGTGCCAACACCGTACGCGATGTTGTGTATTGTCATCTAGAGATGGACACTCGTGACCCCTTTACACTCTCGTACTTGTCTTATCAAGTACATTATACCCAGGATACTTGACACTATACATGAGACAGGATATTTTTGAGATATTCATGGTGATTCTGTATGGGATACAGGATTTGACATTGATATTATATTCCTAGATACTCTATGACTTGCTGCATTAGCTATGATCTTGCGTGCCACATACATGAGACGTTATGGACATGAGACGTGTGGTTACATTGGGTAGGGAGAGACACACAGGCTACAGGCTGATTACATATATATCCCCTATTATTGTGAGGCACAAGACTCTGAAACTCGAGCTTGGCCCATTACTCATTATTACTGCTACCGGCTCCCCGACACAGAGCTTGTAGTGGCTCAGCCTGAGTACTTGTGATGCTCTCACTTGCATTTTCACGTAGATGGTTACATACTTACCCTATTTATTCCATTATTTGCTGTACTGTATTTATTTTTGCTTGTATTATCTGTACCTTGTTATGTCCCCTGAGGACCTGGATCCGGATTATGTCCCCAGGACTAGCAGACGAGATCCACCCAGAGTTATACAGTACAGGAGCATTAGCAGGAGCAGAAGCAGGAACAGGAGCAGTTACTGGAGCAGTACCAGATTCAGTAGGCGAGTGATCACCGAGGTTATCTTCTGAGTATATGTTGTTCCATACTCAGTATTACTGTGGTTATCTTTATTCTTATATCTTGACAGATGTATCAGACTCATTATCGGGTTATTTTTTGAGTTTATATTTTATTGAGATTGATCTTGCTTTATGATTCTGACATTGTTGTATTCATTTCTGTGGATGAGATTAGTCTATCTAGACCCTTATTGTTGTATTACAGCTTAAGTATGCCCCGATGGATCCATTAAATTGGATTTGTCCATCGGTGTGTGCTGCTGGCCATTGCCACGTGTCCAGTCCCTCGATATTTTGGGACTGGGGCGTGGCATGGTTTTTGTGGTGGCCCATGCAGGTCAACGACTAAATTGTTCGATTTCAACTTAGGGACCGAACAAGCCTGCAATAAGAATAGGATAAGTTTTTAGGATCTTATCCACTTGCTTGAATCGTTCTTGACATCTATATCAGATTCGGATTAATTTCTTGACTTGCATCCTGCCTTGATTCCTGTGTGCCTCTTATGGTTTATTTTGGTTGTTACTTTAAAATTTTTACTATGTGATTGGTAATTAGAACTTGACAGTTTAAGTTATTATTGTAGATTATGACCCAATGATTACCCCTTAGCTTTAAGTCGCGTAATTAGTACCCCCACCTCGACACAAGTTAGATCCCTTACCCTTGACGGCCAGTAACTCTTCTATCCTCACTATCGACACTTGTTCTATAAGCACTAAGACTAAGACTTAAGACGACCATGACCGATGTAATATAGGAGGATACCCTAACAGGTACTAAGACCCCTTTCGTAGACCTTAACAAGAGCTTCTATGGTATCCTTAAGACAATTACAATAGTAGTTTAATTGTTATAAGTTAGGTAGGATACCTCACACCCTAGTATCACATAGACTTTTGACCCATTATTGAAGTGTAACTGAATGACATTAATTGTTTGCTAGCAAAAGACGACAGTGTTTATTTAGACAATAGAATTTAGAGGTCCTTGCCCCTATTTGGTCGACTAGCAACTTAGACAGGGAGGTTGTATGATAACTGTAGGGATTGTGTAGTCTTTTATTATTATTGCTTATTTTGTTTTTGTCTTTGTGAACTTGAATTAATTTGTACCTCCTTTCATCATCATCTAGCGTACTTATATTGGTTGTACTACCCTGGCTTATGCTGCTAATATAGCCTAGTTTTGCAAGCTTACTCTTCTATCGAGCTTGATCATGATATATGTATAAGTGGGTTAACACACTGATATATTTTAGAATCAATATATTAAGGTCTAGCTACCCTTAGTGCGCTCGATTCGCCCCTCGTAATACTACTTTATGTGGATTGAGATATGTAGTGATTAGTAGACGAATATACTTGCCCTGGACATGTCTGACATATCGTATCGGTTACATAACTATACTAATACGAGCATGCGAACGAAGAATTACCAGAATAGGATTTTAATCCACAACTGCTTGACAATTTCCATTTGAATTCTTTAACGCCTTGACCCCAATACTTCTATTATATTACCTCACCCTTGAACTCTTTATTATTGATCTCCGTCTTCCCTTATTTCGGAAAGACGAAACCTCGTGCTTGGTATAAGTTTGTTATATAGACAGTACTAGATATGCCCCACAGGCCGGTCGCATTGTTTGGTGACTATCCCTTATAAAAATAATTAAGGGCATATCATAGATGATATGTTTGGTGGTAAAAACTTTGAGGACTCAATAACATGATTAAATAATTTGGGGCATAGCTTTCTTAGATGTATCGCCTTAGATGATAGATGGGTAAATTCTAAGTTGGGTAGAGACCACAATATTCACTTGAGAGAAATTTTTTAGACTGTAATCAAGTGAGATTTGATAGAGAGACCCTACCCTAGTTTAATTTCGAGGAAAAAATTGTTTTAAGTTGGGTAGAATGTAAACCCCCTGATTTTTCAAAAATTTTAAAACTTATTTTTCACAATTTTCTAGAATTTTTCTGGTATTTTAACTAATTAAAACCTAGGTATTTTTGAAATTAAATGATTTTTAAATGCTGTTAATTAATATTAAAATATTATCAAAATAATATTTTATGGTGTAAAATGAAAAACTGGACATAAGGTAATATTTCAAAAATTTATTGGACCCCGGAAGCATTTTTAAAGCCCTAAAAACTATTGTAGAAATAAACCGAATTAAACCCTAGTAATAAACCCGGTTTATTTCCAAAATAAACCAAACCAACCCAAACCCGGTTCAACTTAACCGAACCCAGCCCTTAGCGGGTCGGGTCGGATCCAAACCCGACCCGAAACCCGAATACCCGAAACCCGCACTTAAACATTAGCGGATCGGGCCGGATTCATATTGAACCCGACCCGACCCAAACCCGTTAGCCTAAATCGGAATCCTAAACTGATTCACTGTTCCGGCCGCCCTATTTATATTCCATCCGCCGGCCGAAACCCTAAACCCACGCCTGAACCCTAAATCCGCCAAAACCCTAGCCTCGCCGTCTCCTCCGCCCAGCGGCGCCCTCTCCTCCGCCCCTCTCCCTGAGCCGCGCCTCGACCAGAACTCCCAGACCCCTAAGCCGTCTTCCCCGATGACCTCGACCCTCTTCCCGCTCCACCACCACCTCGAGCCCCCTAGCTCGCCGCCCTCGCCTCACCATCTCCGTCTCCGCCCCGCCGTGCCCCGCCCATCCAGCAGCCAACTCTTCTCCCTCCCGCAGAACCCCGAGAGCCTCCGCTCCCCACTTCGCCTTGCTCAACTGCATCCCCGCGACGCCTCCGCCTTGCCGACGAACCAGAGCCCCTCCTCCTCGATGCCCTAGCCGCCCCGACGACCCGCCAGAGACCCGCTCCGCTCCGTCGTGCAGCCCCGACTCCGGTCGACCCATCCCCGGCGAGCAGCCGCCTTCCTCCGGCGAGTATCCCCTAGCAGAAACCTAAACCTAGACGGACACGGCCCGGAAATGGCACAGCCCCGTATCGGTGTGTCAGGACGACTCGCGGACACAAAGAACCCAGTTTCACGGAGCCCTGTTTAGGTAGAGTTTTCTCTTTCCTCGTTGCCCCATTTTTTGTCCCGTCTGTTGTGATGCGTAGACTGCGTAACCCTCTCGATGCCCGTGCAACCCGCTCGGTGCGTCGCGTCCTGTGACGATCGCGAACCGCGATCCAAAAATAGGAAAACCCACGCCCTGTTTCACCCCGAAACTGAGTACGCCCTGCCAAACGGGACGACTTGGTCGCACGTGGTCTTTACCGAAACGTGCGCACTGTTGATACGGATGTACCAATTTTGCAGAAGTTGATGTGGATGTGCGTGCACACCGGAATCAACGCGTATCCGCCTATTCTGGAATACGCTGTAACTTTGTGTATACACGTCAGATTGAGACAAAACTTACGCCATCGGAATCGTAGCAATATGCTGGTCCTGTGAACCAAGTTTGGTTCGATTCTAAGAACGTTGAAAAAATCGTGTATCGTGGGCCCCACCAGCTCCACTTGACGGGCGATTTTGTGAACGGCTCATCGGAATCCAATTCTGGAAGATTCGTTGTGTTCGTATCATCGTTTCTGACTTGTTGACACTAAGTTTGACAAATTTGGAGACCTTTGACCCTGACACATTTTTCGGTGCAAAGTGGCCCATATATGGACCCCGCTTTGACCCGAAAATATTATTTTTGCCCTTGTGTCCAAATTGGACCTAAGGACAGGCGTTTCTAGCTATTTGATATTTTTTGAGACTGTTGGTGATGTTTATTTCAACTTTTGGAGGAGTACCTACAGAATCCACTGATACAGGGACAACTGTTGGTATTCAAACCCCAGGCAAGTGTACCTTGCCAAACATTGCAGTCTTGTTACATATTTTTCTTGCTTCATTGATATTGTTGTGCATGCTTAACCTAGGACCGTGTGACTTACTTAGCGTCCGATTATTAATCGGGTGCCAACACCGTACGCGATGTTGTGTATTGTCATCTAGAGATGGACACTCGTGACCCCTTTACATTCTCGTACTTGTCTTATCAAGTATATTATATCCAGGACACTTGACACTATACATGAGACATGATCTTTCTGAGATATTTATGGTGATTCTGTATAGGATGTAGGATTTGACATTGACATTATATTCCTAGATACTCTATGACTTGCTGCATTAGCTATGATCTTGCGTGCCATGTACATGAGACGTTATGGACATGAGACGTGTGGTTACATTGGGTGGGGAGAGACACACAGGCTACAGGCTGATTATATTTATATCCCTTATTATTGTGAGGCACAAGACTTTGAAACCCGAGCTTGGCCCATTACTCATTATTACTGCTACCGGCTCCCCGACACAGAGCTTGTAGTGCTCAGCCTAAGTACTCGTGATGCTCTCACTTGCATTTTCACGTAGATGGTTACATACTTACCCTATTTATTGCATTATTTGCTGCACTGCATTTATTTTTGCTTGTATTATCTGTACCTTGTTATGTCCCCTGAGGACCTGGATCCGGATTATATTCCCAGGACTAGCAGACGAGATCCACCCAGAGTTATACAGTACATGAGCATTAGCAGGAGCAGAAGCAGGAACAGGAGCAGTTACTGGAGCAGTACCAGATTCAGTAGGCGAGTGATCACCGAGGTTATCTTCTGAGTATATACTGTTCCATAGTCAGTATTGTTGTGGTTATCTTTATTCTTGTATCTTGACAGATGTATCAGACTCATTATCGGGTTATTTCCCGAGTTTATATTTTATTGAGATTGATCTTGCTTTATGATTCTGATATTGTTGTATTCATTTCTGTGGATGAGATTAGTCTATCTAGACCCTTATTGTTGTATTACAGCTTAAGTACGCCCCGATGGATCCATTAAATTGGGTTTGTCCATCGGTGTGTGCTGCTGGCCATTGCCACGTGTGCAGTCTTTCGATATTTTGGGACTGGGGCGTGACAAGCCGTGACCAAGGTTCAGCTCTTCATTAATAGCCATTGTCCAACCGATGCGAATATATGAAGCACTATCAGATAAACTCTAAGATGCACATGTTCCAGAACAATCATGCTATATATATATATATATATATATATATATATATATATATATATATATATATATATATATATTCTAGCAACTATTTGCATAAATATATATGTATAAGGTTCTCCTTCCTTGTCCGTCTCTGCATCAAATAGTTAGGTATGCAAGAAGGCTAGCCTATCATGCGCCCTAACTACATGATGGTCCCCTCCACGGGATTAGCAGTTGGGACGTACAAGCCCATCTCACTAATAGACGTGTATACCCTCCCGTAAGTAAGGTTTTTAAGCCTTAGGGTATCTAGATATCTCCTAGGCCGAACGATCCCAGTGTCCCTGAAAACGCTCGAGAGATAATCTTGTGCACAAGTTGTCCTGACCAAATGCATAAATACAAGCTCCTATCAGATAAATATGCTATTATGCAACTGATGAACAATGAACAAGCAAGCAAGCAAGCATATCAATCAAGCGATAGGGCGGGAGCTCTCGATACTCTTGCCTAATAGCCACACCCTCCCGTAAGTAAGGACTTCAAGTATCAGGGCGGACTATTAGTCTAGATGCACAAGTTCAAGCTATTCACGAAGTTCTGTCTCTTAGACAAGCAAGCATTCTAGTTTAGCATACGATACCGAGATAAGTGCAAGTAATCTTTTACTCTTTCTTATTAGCATGGCAGCGGTTCGTTCGATAGCGGTGTTCGTGTAACTAAGCATGCAATATTTCAATCTTTAGCTAGCATGTCAATAGTTCCATCTCTTAGACAAGCATACAAGTTCTTTTAGTTAGACAAGCAAGTTTGTTTCAAGGACAAGCTATATGAGTTCTCTTATTAAGCATGCAAGGCAGGTTCTATCATTCTTCTTATGAAACCATCTTCTTAGAACAAGCATTCAAAAACTCAGATTCATTATTAAGGCGTGCAAGAATCAGAGAATGCAGTTCTGCCCACTCACATTAATCAATCGTCTTGTGGTTCGGTTGGAAACTCTCCGAGAAGACTTTCGCTCGAGAAAGCAAAGCAATATCACTTGTACATAGTGCCTACGCGGAACGGGACACTACACTATATATTGTGGTCTCCTCCTTCTTTTTTAAACAGAAAATCCTCCTACGTGAAAGCTCTCTCATTCCTCTCTCGAACCACATTCTGTTCTCTAAATCCTTGCTCTGGGCAGAGCTAAGTTCGATCTCTCTCTCCGAGTTGTGTGCAACGAAAAGAACCTGGTAGTCAGGAGATTTTACTACTAGGAGCTTCCGAGAAACGACTGCACATAGACCTCAGATCTCTTATGGCAGTGCTTCGTGCACGACTTCCCCGGAGGCCGGTAACAATTTTTAGTTTCTTTGTTCTATTATAAATTTCTGAAAAATAATATATATATATATATATATATATATATATATATATATATATATATATATATATATTAACAATACAACGAGGATGGACGGAAGTCAATAATCTCAGTGACACTGCTAATGGCGGAGGGTGGACCTATAGTCGATTTTGATAGCTTCATAGATGCTAGTTTTGAGAGCCATTGCTGGTAATTGATCTAAAAGGATCTATCGAAAGTTATTTTCGACTGGTGGATCAGAAGATTTTAAATGAAAGCTATTTCTGACTGCTAAAGCGGAAGCTCTTAAATAAAAGTTATTTCAGATCAAAAGATCTCTTGTTTAGAGGGGAAATTTTTTTTTTTTCCATCTATTAAGAAGAAGAATAAAACAAAAAAATTATTAGATGGTAAAAAACATATCATGCTGATAAAGTGTTGCAATATGCTGATAAAGTGTTGCAATAAATTAATGATTAAGAGATGATAGAGATTGAGAGATGAATTATTTGTCTTATTTAGAATAAAGTTTGTAATCGGTTAAAACTGAAAACGAGGAGATTGGTTGAGTAGTCTTTAAGGGAATAGATTAATATTCCTATTTATTGGACAGAATCAACAAGTCAACACAAAATAATAAGTTACACCGGAGACAACTCCCAACCAAAATATATGGAAGAATCAACAGCAAATTAAGTATTAACTCGATAAATCGATCAATATTCATAGCCTTAGGGACAAGTCGATATCGTCGGTGGTGGCAAGAGACCTCTCCTTGTCACTTGCCCCGGCTCTGTACTTCCCTAGCCAATTCAATCCCCTCACACTAACATTACTGGTAGTATAATACTCGCTACCTCTGCTCTTCCTCCCTTCGTCCACCCCCAAACCAGCACTGGAACAGGAGGCGGCGGCAGCAGCAGAGACGACTTCGCGGCTCCGCTTGGCGAGGCTCCGCTCGAGCTTGTGCGCGTTCTGGTGCCCCCCGAGTGCCTGTGAACTGCAGAACTTCCGCTTGCAGTAGTGGCAAGTAAACATCCGAGCAGGCTCTGGCTCTGACATCGGCTCCAGTCCTAGGTCTAGATTCAGTTCATAAGTACTCATGTTGAGGGGAGAGAGAGAGAGAGAGAGAGAGAGAGAGAGAGAAGGAGAGAGAGAGGAAAGCAAGGATATTTTGTATGTGTTGTGTGTTCTGTGCTCATGTAATGTACTTATAAGGGAACTAGAGTTACAGTGTACGTTCGGAACATAATAAGGATCATAAAGTTGGCTTAGAATATGAGTCATTTGAACTTGTTGACACGCCTAACCCCTAAATTCAGTGTGAAGAGAGTCGAGGAAAGGAAAATTAAGTGGCAGAGAAAAAGAAAATTTTGATTGACTAGAGACAGAGAGAGAGCGCTCTCTCTTCTTTAGCCCATTTTTATCTATTTTTTTAATTTCAAATCGGAAATTAACAAAAAAAAATGTTTAAAAAATTATAATTAAAACTCTTGTTTGTCCTATAAAATATAGTGACATTTTTCTTCTTCTTTTTTGCTTTCAACTTGTTGTTCCGTCTTTACGACTTTCAACTTGCTGCCATGCATGCATCCAGTGTGTCGTCTCTTCTTGATTTCTCTTATTACTCATCATTGAAAATTATATTAAAAAAAACAACAACGGCCATATAGGTATCAAATTTGTGAAGATATTATGACAATTTTGTTATTCCCGAGGCAGATCGAAGATGGAAGAACGCGGGCCATAGCAGAGCTACTGGCGAGACCCGAAGGTCCGCTATCTACTGAAATCCAAGTTGTCGTCGAGATCAGAGATTCGCAAAAGAGTTCCTCATCTGATTTATCTCGATTCCAACGAAGCACCAACCAAGAGCATTTTATAACAGACTTCGAAGAAAATGAAGATTACAACAAGCAACGAGTAAAACGTTCTTCTCTTTACGTCCATAGACGCTACAATGAGATAGAAAGTAGAAAAGGAAAAGCTGAAGAGAAGCTCCTTGCCGGGGTGGTCAAAACCACCATTGCTCAAAGCAAGATTCGCCGTACAGACGATCTGTCCCCAGGAACCAGCAAGTTCACAAATGAACTTCTGGAATGCTCAATGTCACATTCGAAAACACTCGTAAACACTATATAGGAGGGGGACACTCTGGGTCGCATAAGATATGGTATTCTCAGTTTTTCCATATGTTTTCTCCCACTTCAAATGAAAGAAGAGGTCCTCTATATATAGAAAAAATAACACATATGCTGCCTGAGGAAACTCCAGGCCGCATATGTGTTGATCGACCAGATCCCGCAAAATCTGGGTGTCAGAGCCATAGGTGCCACCCGCGCCGCCTTCGCCGCCGGTCACTCTGTACTGCACGAGGCAGACAACGCCGCCAAACGCCAAAAACAGCCGCTTGCGTCGCATTTTTCGGAAGGCATAGAAAATCATACGTCGCATGCTCCGCCTAAAGCAGACCATGTTGTTAAAGCATGAAAAATCTTCATGTTTATGCGCCCGAGCAACCATGTGCCTAAGGGCCTGATTAAGTAAAATTCAGGCCGCATACAACGTATGCGGCATCCACGATGCAGTGATCCTCCAACTCAGGAAATGTTCGACCGAAGACAGTGCTTCCAAGGTCAGTGAGGAGGCCGCATAAGACTTTTTATGTGGCACACAACACGTCTTCGTCCATGCGGCACATGCAATGATCCTAAAGACATGCGATATGGATTTTAGACGCAGGCAAGCTAGCCGCAGGGTGTCACTTCCAACAGTCACGACTTTAATGACTGACAACATTAATACTCTACAAAATGCCTCATATTCGATAAAGATGGTGAGCGTTAGCGCTTACGTCAGAGAGTCATGGTCACGCCACAGTCCCAAAATCCATGGGACCAAACACGTGGCATTGGCCTGCTGGTACAACTTTGTAGGACTTTCCAATTTAATGAACCCGACGAAGTACACTTACGCTGTCCACGGTCAAGTGATCAAACTAAAAGTATAATTCTAACATGCAACAACTAGACTAAATCTTAATCCATGGTAAATAAATCTAAAAAAAAAATGATACGCATCATCAGTCTGCAGTCCAATAATACATCTGTTTGGATAGGCCAAAAGAACAATATAGGTCTATAAACACTAGGCTATAAAAGCATAATCAAAAATAGAAAGTAGTACATGACTGTAATAGCTAAAAAATGTAAAGATACCTGCAACGATGTCCACACTCCACTAGATCAAGCATCATGTAAACTACACAAATAACTTGGAAGGGAACCAGGTCCTCAGAGGGATGTAACAAGATACAAAAATACATGCCATAATGTAATTACTGCGAAAACTCGAGGGTGAACTAACCAGCTAAGTAAAATACAATTTGAGGACAACCTTGGTACGTATAGGTAGGTGAAGGCATAAATATGTAACGTCCATATCGTTCCGTAGAACGTGGAATTTGCATAGTATAACATCCATATCGTTCTGTAGAACGTAGAATCTGAATAGTATAACGTCCATATTGTTCCGTAGAACGTGAAATCTGTATAGTATAACGTCCATATCGTTCTGTAAAATATGGAATCTGAATAAAGAGGTCATCGGTCCCTGTAGATCCGACGGATACTACGGGTACTGATGTGTGTATCCCATACGCCTACCAGTTGTCCTCCCCGCCCAATGCCAATGTACAAATCTCAAGTGAGACATGGACATCTCGTACTATAATGTAAGTCACTAAAATAATATACAACTAAGCTAAATACCGTCACACGTACTGCTCACACCGATGGCCAGTCAAGGATGAAGCACTTGTCCCTACATGAATTCACTCGGTGACGTATAATGATACGTGTCAAGGCTTGGGGAGTCATATTGATAACTCCACAACTTTAGGTGCGTCCACTGGACACTAGGTCAGACACAAGTCCTAACGTCAACGCCTTCGTTGAATGCACCTGAGTCTTTCTCGGACGCGCACATTTATATAATATTAAAATAATAAAATATGCAACTAATAATAACTGAATTTAAACAGTACAACAAGGCAATTTATACTTGCCTGGGTCCTCAAGCTGCGAGTACCAATATCCTTCTCCCGAAGTCTCGCCCGTAAGGTCCAGCGACTCTATAATATAATATAATATAACATCAGTCATTACACTAGTACGCAAGTAAACACAATTACACTGCACTCAAAAACTACGCAAGGGTGATAACTGGTTAACTAGCAGGGTCAAGTGTGCGCGTCTAACGCACATGTGTCATATCCTCGAATACTGTGCGTAGCAAGATAAAATAACTAATATTATCACATGTCCAATCTCCAAATCTCGTGCAACGCTAACACATGTCTAAGCTAGTACGTTAGTGTACACCATGCAAACAGTTCACTAACACCTAGGGTCATGCAAATACATATAAACACGGGATACCCATAACTAATACCTATGGCCATACATTATATGTAATACTATCAATCAATTTCCCATAACGTAAATAATAAACCCAATTTCTATTGAAGTAATTATTAAACCTAATCATTCTTAAACCTAATTACTATTAATACTAATTACTATTAAACACATGCACATACACAACATGAAAAAGGCAAGTTTCGAACCTTGGCCTTAGCGTGCACGTGACCGAGGAGGGGGTAGTCGATGTCGAGGGTTACGGTTCGCGGCATGGGAGGGTCCGTCGGACAAGCGGTGTCGCGACACGGATGACCACGTGGAGAGGACAACGCTGGGTAGAGCTACTCGTCCGGACAAGTACGACGCCGGGGGATGACTAGTGTTGTCGTGCGAGGGAGATCGGTCGGGATGCAAGGGGGAAGATGATGGTCGGGGATTCGATGAGGGGTAGGTTGTCGTCGAGGAAGGAGGTGTGTTGCTCGGAGGGAGGTTGGCTGCTTGGCGCTCGGGGAGGAGCGGTCCTGCTCAGGCGGGGTGGTTCAGGCATGGGGGAGTCGGAGAAGAAGGTGGTGAAGTCGAGCTGGCTCGGGGACGGAGAAGAAGAGCGGGGGTGGTGGTGATCGTTGACGGAGGAGGAGAAACACGGGGATGGTCGAGATGTCGTGGCCCGGTGATGGTGGTGGTGACGATGTTAATGGTGGCCACAGTGGGTGTAGTCGGCAATCGGGGTGGCCGGGACGATGAGGAGGAGATGAAGGAGTTGCGGTCAGGGATCGGGTCATCTCCGACGAGGGGGAAGGAGGTGATGATAGCAGTGGCGGCTGCTTATGGAGAACGGAAGGAGGGTGGAGGCTGCTGGTGATGGAGGGGTTGCAGTCGGCGGTTGCTCGGCGGTTGCAAGCTACTCCGGCGATATGGTGGCCGAAGGGGAGGTCGGGTGTAAGAAGTTTAGGGTTTCGGTTTTGATGTTTTGAGTAGGTTGAAGATGATGGTGATGAAAAATAAAATGAGGTGATAGTTTGCATGAGGGAGAAGAGGGTGATGTAAACCTAGGGATTAGGGCCGGCTGTGGTTTGCTTCTAGGGATAAGGGAAGCCTCTACATGAAGGAGTGGCTAGGATGATGGGAGTTTGAATGGAGGGTGGAGATGTAGGGAATTTTTTTGCATATAGTACAACCAATGGGGGAAAATTTTGGGTGGACCGGTCAAAGAGGGTGGGGGGATGAGTTTCTTCATGTGTTGGGTCCAATGGGAGGTGGGCACCTCATTGCATTTTTGTATAAAGGTCCCTTAACAATTGAAAAATTGTATAATTAATGGAATTTGGGATTGGATGAGGCAAAACACCATGTTTGGTGTAATATAGTGGGCTAAAATAGTGTGTGGGATTTAGTATGAACCTTGAGGGTGTGAGTGGGAGTTTGGGTTAGAGTTGTGTGTAGTTTTGGGTCCTTAGACCAATTTAATTAAAATTAGTGTAAGTGGTGCTCTTTAATTAATTGGAAATACATAGGGTTAAAATTGAGTGGGACACAAGTGTGATGGACGTAGTAGACTCAGGATAAAATATTTCCATAAATTGGGTTGCACAAATTGGGTCGAGGTTGTGTCTCCAATTTCGATTGGAACGGACAATGATGCAAAGTTAGATTTATTTGGATTTAAGAATGGACGTTTTTAACTAATATTGTGCAACTAAAATGAAGCACAAGGGAGGATATTTATGAGTTATACAAAGGTCAGAATGGAAGGCTGGCACGTCTAGAAAAAGTGTGTAAAATTTATTTGAAAGCAAATGCTAGTGTAGTGCTCCAAATATCGAAGCAATGGTAAGGTGCACAAAGTGATAAGAATATGGTATACATTAATCTAAAACACTATGTTCTAATTCTAATTGGATTTAAACTAACCATAGTCTCTCTATCTAAGCCAGGTAGACCTAAATTTGGTCGAGAGGATTTACAATCTACCCAAATTATAAGAATTTTGTCCTCAAAATTAAAATAAACACATAATAAGCTATAAATTATCAAGCAATGCTACGAACATACCTAGGACCGGGGGAGATGGCCTTTGTACTATCTGCTGGGCTCTATTGACATATTGGGAACACTTCTGAGCCTGATGTTGGTTTGATCCGCACCTCAAACGCTGTCCTAACCTTCTTCTGCAACTAGGACGATTAATATCGCAACATTCTTTCATAGGTATAATATCATCCCCCTATAATATCCATATTAAAATCCTGTATCCTAACTTCTTACAATCGCTCTTAGCAGCAACAAGTCTAATCTAGCTAGTCATATCTAGTCTAGAAGCTCAACTCAAACAATTTCTAGGAGAAGTATATGTAATAAAATAAAACATAATTCTCTACTCAATACATAGTAATAAGAATATATATAAATTATGTAATAATTATCTATTCAATCATTCTAAATACCCTAGAATAAAATATAACCATTAATAATAAGAATACTAATCCTAAAATCTGAAAATCCACTGGCTAGGGTAATTTGAAAATATATTCTCATATAACCACCTACTACTAAGGATTAGGTTCAGCAAGCTCATGTCCTATTAGTCAAAGTCTAAATCTCCATCCCTAAGCAGTTTATGTGTAATCCACAATATTCATCTACCATTCCTGTCAGACTTTTATCTTCTATTTATACCCTATACTCTCCTGTCAATATATAATCGAAGAGACTAGTGGTAATCCTCTACCAATTTACCAATGAGTCAGCGTGTGATCTAAACCTGTATTTTGTTCCTTGAAATAAGACCTCCACAGATTGTCCAACTCTGAAAGGAAAAAAGTGAGCGGTCTTGGTGAGTCGATCCACGATCACCTATACCGCATTACGACCACTGGGACTCCTCGGAAAGCTCGTAACGAAGTCCATAGTGATGTGCTCCCATTTTTACTCAGGTATCGGGAGTGGATTTAAGTATACTTGCAGATCGCTGATGCTCCGCCTTGACCTGTTGACACACCAAGCATTTTGACACAAAGCGGGCTATCTTTCTCTTCATTCCATGCCACCAATCGTACTACCTCAGATCCCTGTACATATTTGTGCCTCCTGGATGAATAGAGTATGCTGAACTATACGCCTCCGACATTAACTCCTGACGAAGTTCTCCATTCGGAACATAGAGACGATCTCCACATCTCAAAGTCCCGTTCTTGTGTATGCGTAATCCTGTCTACATCTCGGCCTCTGTCCTCTGTCGAAGCCTCTTGAATTTGGCATATGTTGGCAAGGCAGTCGTGATCCTCACAACCAATATCGATTGCACCTGGAAACTCGACAACTGGTCGTCTGTTCCGGCATAATGACCTTTATACCCAACTGATCTAGATCTCTCAACAGGTGTTGCTAGGTAGTCAAAAAGAATGCCATGGGCCTCTTGCTCAATGCGTCAGCTACTATGTTGGCTTTTCCCGAATGGTACTGTAGCTCAATCTCAAAGTGTTTCATCATCTTGAGCCAACGTCTTTGTCTCCGGTTCAGTTACTTCTCTAAATTTAAAAAAAAACTCGAGGTCAGGTACTTGTCGCGAATCTCATCTTGTTGCCACTCTACCTTTTTACCTTGAACCTGAGGTTTCTCCTAGTTTACTCCATGCGTATCCTTCATCCAAACTATATGGGTACCATCTTGTTTATAACTGGCCATCCATTATAGGTAGTTCACGATATCCAACTTAAGGCTATAACATTTGTCGATACTCTCATCCTTCAATCTAATTGCTCTATTCCTGATACTAGCTTAACTAATTGAATTATCAATGGTGAAAACACAAGCCTAATAGACACTGACAACACAAATAAGTCAAGTACATCTAATCTAATTTGAAAGCTACCATGTAGTACTCAAGTTATCTCATCATCCAAATATTTGGTCTAGCAATCTACTATCTGTTTTAGCTTAGTTGTAATCATTATTATCTAAAGGGTGGGAAAATTTCTAGGTCTGGTACTGTAAGTCACAAGGCAACTAGGGATTAACCACTATGGTTTGCTACCTAAAGTGCTATTCCATACCCTATTTTTATTAGTATCCGATAATTTTCTTCTAGAAGTGAGTCTAAAACTATGTCTTGTCAAGTTCATAATGTCGTTCCTTGTATCACTACCATAAGACTACCACTAATTCCTAGCATCTAGCTATGTCTCCCCTAATTTATTCGGGAGCCTTAGAATCAAATAACCTTTCTAGCTTCTAATACTTACAAATCTCTGCTACCTTAAGTAAGGGTAGGGTCTAGTTTTTAGTCTCTACTTCTATGTCTAATTCTTATGACAACAGTCTATACTAGCTCTAGCAACAAGAAGGACTTATCAACCTTCTCTACCATCGTTAACCATCTACTCAAATATTCAATCAAATATGTCTTCTTCGTTTTGACGAGGATATGCTCCTGGAGGAAATCACCATGCGCGAGCATCCATCTTTCCGAAATAAGGAAGATGAGAAACAATAATAACGATATCGCCGATAAATGAACGAATACAACAACGAAGTCCAAGGGCGATAATCGAATGCAAGGGGAGTTTTAAAATTAGTTATGGATTGAGATCTTATTCAACATTAATCCTAAGTTGTAGGCTCTTTCGGTACAGTAACGTAACCAAAACGATATGCTCTGACCTGCATGGGCCACCACTAAAACTATGTCACACCCCATTCCCAAAATCCATAGGACCAGACACGTGTCATTGGCCAGCTGGTACAACTTTGTAGGGCTTTCCAATTTAATGGACCCGACGAAGTGCACTTACGTTGTCCATGGTCAAGTGATCAAACTAAAGATCTAATTCTAACATGCAACAACTAGACTAAATCTTAATCAATGGTAAATAAATCTCAAGAAAGAACGATACACATCATCAGTCTACAGCCCAATAATATATCTGGTCGAATAGGCCAAAAGAATAATATAGACCTATAAACACTAAGCTATAAAAGCGGAATAAAAAATAGAAAGTAGTACATGACTGTAATAGCTGAAAAATGTAAAGATACCTGCAACGATGTCCACACTCTACTAGATCAAGCATCATGTAAACTGCACAAATAACCTGGAAGGGAACTAGGTCCTCAGAGGGACGTAACAAGATACAAAATACATGCCATAATGTAATTACTGTGAAAACTCGAGGGTGAACTAATCAGCTAAGTGAGATACAATTTGAGGACAACCTTGGTACGTATGGGTAGGTAAAGGCATAAATATGTAACATCCATATCATTCCGTAGAACGTGGAATCTGCATAGTATAACGTCCATATCATTCCGTAGAACGTAGAATCTGAATAAAGATGTCATCAGTCCATGTAGCTCCGACGGATACTACGGGTACTGATGTGTGTATCCCATACGCCTACCAGTTGTGCTCCCCGCCCATTTCTAATGTACAAATCTCAAGTGAGACATGGACATCTCGTACTATAATGCAAGTCACTAAAAAATATACAACTAAGCTAAATACCGTCACACGTGTTGCTCACACCGATGGCCAGTCAAGCATAAAGCACGTGTCCCTACATAAATTCACTCGGTGACGTGTAATGATACGTGTCAAGGCCTGTGGAGTCATATTGATAACTCCATAACTTTAGATGCGTCCACTGGACACTAGGTCAGACACAAGTCCTAACGTCAATCCCTTCTTTGACTGCACCCGAGTCTTTCTCGGACGTACACAGTTATATAATATTAAAACAATAAAACATGCAACTAATAATAACTAAATTTAAACAGTACAACAAGGCAAGGTATACTTGCCTGGGTCCTCAAGCTGCGAGTACCAATATCCTGCTCCCAAATTCTCCCCCAAAAGGACCAGCGACTCTATAATATAATATAATATAACATCAGTCGTTACACTAGTATGCACATAAACATAATTATACTCCACTCAGAAACTACTCAAGGGTGATAACTGGTTAACTAGCAGGGTCAAGTGTGCGTGTCTAACGTACATGTGTCATATCCTCGAATACTATGCGTAGGAAGATAAAATAACTAACATTATCACGTCCAATCTCCAAATCTCGTGCAACGCTAACACATGTCTAAGCTAGTACGTTAGTGTACACCAGGAAGACAGTTCACTAACACCTAGGGTCATGCAAATACATATAAATACAGGATACCCACAACTAATACCTATGGCCATACATCATATGTAATACTAGCAATCAATTTCCCATAACATAAATAATAAACCCAATTTCTATTGAAGTAATTATTAAACCTAATCATTATTAAACCTAATTACTATTAATACTAATTACTATTAAACACATGCACATACACAACATGAAAAAGGCCAAGTTTTGAACCACACGTACACACGACAAACCTTCATTCATCAAAACTCTCCAAAAGATAAAACTCTCTATGCTCTCCATTCGCCACTACTCCCTCAAGCAGCCATATGTGGCATGAACAACCAAGTCGCAGAGAAGATACATGCAGCCTGATCTACCACGTCGCAGAAAAGTCGTATAGTATACTATATGCGGCCTGAACGACCACAGAGTAGGGAGACCACATAAAATCCCTTGAAATAGATTATGATGTCTTTCAGAAGCTCTAACACATAACTCATCACGCTGAGATGCTTCGAGAATCGTGAAGACAACGACTTAGGAAAAGACAACAAGTCACATTAGTGCATTAATTGCTTCAACAAACGTGTCATGCCACGTGTCCTACGTATGCGGCTACTAGACCCATGCAAACTCGTCACCATGCGGCTTAAATTTCCATTTGACCAAAGCCCGACAAGATTTTACATGCGTCCACAACACCATGCTGCCAAAGTGTCCATTCGACCAAGGCCCAATGAGAGCGCGTATACGGCTACGACGCCATGCGGCCACTGAAAGACCCATGCGGCCTCGTCACCATGCGGCTTAAATGTATATTTGACCAAAGACCGACTAGAGCTTGCATTTGGCCTCATCACCATGTGGATTAAATATCCATTTGACCAAACCCGACGAGAGCTCGTATGCTGCCTCATCACCATGCGGCTTAAGTGTCCATCGACCAAGGCCAGACGAGAGTTTGCATGCGGCCTCGCCAACATGCGGCCAAAGTATCCATTGACCAAGGACAAAAGAGATTTTGCATACGTCCTCGCCAACATGCGGTCAGAGCGTCCAGATGACCAAAGGCCAAACGAGATCTTGTATGTGACCACGATAATATGCGGCCAAGTTGTTATGCGACTGCCAACTCACAAGATCTTTCCGTTACAACTGAATAGATCTTCGCACAGTTGGTGCTGACTACATGTCCAGCTAACCAAGTCACGCACAGAACGGTTTAAAAATAACCCCAAGATATCTTCAACAATATATCTCAACCAAGACCATGTGGGAATCTGTCCATAATATGCGGCTACAGTTAAAACTGTATTCTGTTGAAGGAGACTTATACGGCCACCAAACATAGGAATATGCAGCACCCATAGCCCATTAGCACGATGGCTATAAATAGGAGCAACTGAAACATTCTAAGGACTAGCTTTTTTCTGCTTCAGAGAGAGAGCATACCACCCCTCCGGCCAATACAGAGAGAGAGAGCCTACCGAGATGAGCAAAAAGAGAATGTAAGCTTCTTCACCCTGTATCGGATCATCCCCGAAGTAAAGGAGACGTCATAGCACTCATTGTCCATCATCATGCTCCATAATAAAAAATTTGTACTTAGATTGTCTGTCTATGATCTCTCTGTACTTTCTTCTGTATATTATTAAAGCATTCAATTTTAATGACGAACAGGATGGCGAATCTGCTGGGGACGTCTTTCTCCTCTGATGAGAAAGTTATGGCGTAATCCGACGAAGCCAAGCTCAGGTACACTCAAAGGATGCTGGTGGTCCGCTTCGACCAGCAGGCTTTCGAGGACATGCTCTCCGGGGACAACGCGAGTCCTTCTATAAGGAAAGCAAAGCCCAAGAAGACCCGCACAACCTGGGTAACAAAGGCTACCGTGCCTCACCCAATTCCCCGTCTCTCTCTACCGCAGGGACTGCACATCATGCATCTACTGGTTTTGGGGCAGCCTCTTCCAACCTGAAGGGTGCTCACCACTTGAAGTCCCGCATGACGTGGGTAGCAAAGGCCACTGTGCCTCACCCAACTATGGAGCTTGCACTCCTCGCCTCTCTCTCTATTGCTGAAGGCGCTCACCAGACATCCCCCAGGCTGTCCAAGAGGCATCCTTGCCTGACACAAAAAATGCTCAGCACCCAAAATCTGGCAGAGAAAAATACTATGATGCTAGACGTTCAGGCGCTGATTCAAGCTCTATGCGGCCAATAAGGAGGTCACATATGACTCACTATGCGGCATCGGTTGACGGCCATAGGCAGATGGCCGCATGCGACTCTAGCAGCAGCCGAACCTCTATTTTCGACCGAATCTCATGCAACGCTGACCCTACGTGCCTTGCTGAGAGTGGTAAAAACCCAAACTTGGACTCTTCATACTATGCGCCTACGGGTGCCAAGTCGAAGAAGTCTGGGGCAGTACGAGCTCGTAATGCTCAAGCAACTATCCATTCGGCCTACCGTCGAAGGGCACCGCTAACTATTATGTGGTCCCCTGATGGAAAACTATATAAGACCGACCCATGCGTCCATCCTTTAGCAGAAAATGGACAGTGTCCGTCTCAAAAGTCTTCCACTGACGATCTGATAAAATTTCTTGTACAAACCCTAGATCAGGGAGCAAAAACAACACACATGCATCCGTGCGCTCGGTCTACCCGTGCTCACAAAAAGGGTACAAAGGTGACTCAACCATCGCCTGACTTGCGCAATATGATCAATCACAAGTGCAAGGCGAGGGAGGCAGCTATGGCATGCGAAGTATCCACCCCAGGACATCACTGTGCCAAAATTATTATCAACTACTGCTGCAACAAAGTGGCAGTACCTATAAGCAGGCCGTTGGCATTCTAACGACTGTAACCGAAGGCACCTATTTGACAATAATCCAAAGATCAGGTGCAAAAACCAGAGGAGGAGGAGCTGTCATTCGCCTCATGTTACTCAGCTCGGAAGGTTCCTTCCACCATGGAAGGAAGGAAGTCCAGCACCTCCAGTCCGTCACTCTCAACCAGCGCATTGAGAAGGCGACTACCAGAAGGACCAGCAGCGGGACCTGCGGCATGTGTTTTCCAGGGTACCCGCTCGAAGAAGAAGGTATCAGCCGCTGGGGGTAGTTTTTCCTCAGAACCCCTGGGGGTTACACAAGCTGGGTGTAGTAATCCCCCGGACCTATGCAATAACCCACTGTTCCGTAAAGACAGTGAATATCAAGGGACAGATGCCGAGTTCTCTGGGGGTAATAACCCTCATCAAGAAGACACAGCTTCCAAAGATGGGGGTAGCATTCCCTCCAATTCTGAAGAAGATGTAGCACTTTTGCTTTCCCCGAGGAAAATGATTCCGAGGAAGCTGACAGCAACGTGCCTAGGGTTAATGTAGCATCTAGGGCTGGGGTAGCAATCCTCTAGAATCGAAAGATGGTGAGATAATGCCTACCTCCCCTGCAGACTTTAAGTCCCAAGGAACAGAGAATGACATGCTTGGGAGTAGTCATCCTTGAAAAGTCAGAGCATCATCTGAAGCTGGGAGTAGGATCTCCTTTGAGTCTGAAGACGATGCAACGATTTTCGTCTTCCCTAAGGATAATGTGACTCAGGAACCGAAGACGGAAAGACTCAGTGATCGCCAAAGTCTCGATGCTTTTGAGATAATGATGCATACCATGAGTACCACAATGCAGACTTTGGCCCAGGCAATACTTGAGATCAAGGCGAACGTGGTCCTGCCACCCTCAGGGCTTGCAGTAACTCCGCAAGCCAGAAATAGCAATCTCCTGGGGATCCACACCAACCCGTCATGTCGTGACGAGAGTGATTCCCAAGAACCAGACAATGAAATGTCTGGGGGTAGTCTCCCTCGACAAGTCAAAGCAGCATCCAAAGCTAGGGGTAGCATTCCCTCTGAGTCCGAATATGATGCAAAATCACCGGTCTTCCCTGAGGACTGTGCGACTAAGGAATCAGAAGTCCCAGAGCCAAATGGG
Organism: Iris macrosiphon; assembly: GCA_036927795.1. Taxonomy (NCBI): domain Eukaryota; kingdom Viridiplantae; phylum Streptophyta; class Magnoliopsida; order Asparagales; family Iridaceae; genus Iris; species Iris macrosiphon. The sequence goes on along the minus strand of JAYESA010000009.1, from coordinate 70,380,217 downwards.
TCTTTCTCCTTCGATGATGACGATATCATTGAAATCTTCAACATACTGATGAAGGAAGACAAACTCTGGCTACCCAAAATTATATGCCTTGAAGAGGCTTACAAGGTCGATGACCCAAAATATTACCTCTTTCATCGGTACATTCATCATCCAACTAGAGAATGCTCTATGTTAAAGAGATGTATCTAGCAATTGATCGATGCCAATGAGCTCACCCTCGACTTCGAGGATAAGATGGACATTGCAAATATAGTATCCCTCCAATTCGGTGACTTCCCAGTGATGGAAGCCCAAGCAACCAGGGAGGTCGTTAACCTCCTGCCGGCACGTAACCAAGTAGCAGGCTTGGTATCATTCACAACCCCAAGAGGCAAGATCATTGCTCAAAAACTGGCACCGCAAGTAGCACCTTCAACGACCAGGTCAAAGAAAAAGATGCAGGCCGGGCAGCATGATCCTTTCCTCAAAAAACACAAATTGTAGACTTTGGATGCCTAACACATCTCAACAAGTCTCCCTGTGCACAAAAGCCAAGTCTCGCATGACTCATCAGCAATGGCGCATGATAGGCAGTATTTTATTGTACGTACCCGAACAAGTCTTCAGCACAAGGATGTATCATACTTCATGCCCACACGATAGTACTTCCCTGCGTAACAAATCCTTATGGGAAACGTAGAGTGTTCCCCGACGCGATATACAAAAATACGTGACAAGCGGTGGTCCTCGACGTGGTAGACAATCGTGCGCACGCGATAGTGATCCTACGCGCACAACTCAGCCAACTCTCTCATATACACGTGGTAGTGTTCCTGTGCACAATATTTCTTATTCTGAATAAGCTAAGTCATCAATAGTATTTAATGCAACAAATGATAAGCTGTCACAGTTCCATCATTATAGCCAATAATCACTCCGTCTCATGCAAAAGATGGGCTATGATCTCCAAAAAGCTAAAAGTCTGAACTTTGGTAAATGACAGCATATTCCTTTATAATTCGACAGTTATTACAATATCACTCGCAGAGGGCTAGAATATGAAGATGCTAGTATGTGTCACCACTCCAACAAGACAATAACCTATTGTGCTAGAGTTCAAAAATCATAAATTTCTAGCCATAGTTGACAAGACGGACATCGGTGACAATTTTTTCTCGATCCAACCTTCTATCAGAGACATCAAGGACAATGTTTCCTTGATTCAACAGTGCATACATGCTCGCAAAACTTAACAAAGATTTTCTAATCAGGGGCAAAATTCTCCAGTAAATACAGAATGTACAGTGCCTATATTTTGTTTAGCCCCATCAAGTGTATATACACAGTATCCACTTCTCCTACACGAATTACCGTAAAAGCCATTATTTGTATATTTGATTCCTGGATACGCAACAGATAATGGATCCTCAAAAGCTTCCTAGCGGAGCAGCCCTCAGGTCCATCTACGTACTCCCGCATGGACCACCAAAAAAAATCCAGTCTCGTTAGACGCTAGTTCACGTCGATATTACCTCCGAACTATCATCCTAACGATCTTTCCAACGGAGAAATCCTCAGGTTTGCCTTCATTCTCGGGTGGACCAAACTCAACAAACCACTCCTCAGTGAGTTTTTCTGATATTGGTTCACGTCCATATCACCTTTAAACAAATATCCTAACATTTCTCTCCGGCTGGGTTTGCCATGTCCATATTATCTCTGAGCAAAATCTCCTGGGTCTTGGCTATTGACCATCACGTCCATATTACCTCTGATATCGGTTTTTATCTCCACTTATCACCCGAACCTACCAAAGTACGCTAGCGGTGTTAAGTCCATAAAATATGCCACGTCAATATTACCTCTGGCAGGGCTTGTCTCAAACCTATTACTTGTACTAACAAGCGCAAAAAGTAATGGGTATACGAAAACTGCCATATTCATATCACCTCTGGCAGGCTTGTCTCAAACCAATTACTTGCACTGACATACGCAAAAAATAATGGCTCCATAAAATCTATCACGTCCACATTACCTCTGATAAGGATTATTTTTGAACTTATTACTTGCACCCAAGTGCGAAAAAAGTAATAAGTCCACCAAAGATCCCCTAGTAGAATTTTCTCAATGGAAGAAAATAGTCACGTCTATATTACCTCTAGCGCGCTTCCTTCTCCTTCCACAAAAATATCAGGATCATACGTAACATCTCGGTGCGGCTATTGATCAGCTCACGTCTACGTCACCTCTGAGCTTACAGAATTTAATATGTAAATTTAGTCTACTGTAAAATTTGTGCAACGTAGACGTAAATTGGAAACCACTAAAAACTGTCATCTGTGCGCCCTTGTGGCCATAACTCTTTACCGACTTGAGATTTTATAAAATTGTCGATTCTAGTGTTCATGTAGCATTGAAATATATAGGACTCCATACACAAATCCAGGATTTGAGTCGGTTGAATTTTTGGTCAACGGATTGCCTCGATTTGCGTGCCACGGATCATAAATCCTTAAAGTTGACTTTCTTTTGACCAAAATTAGAGCTTAACAATAAAATTAGATTATAATAAGATTAAAAAACTAATTTAGGTTATTTTATTCAAAATTAAAATAGATTAAATGGAGAAACCTATTTATCCACTTTTGTAACCTAACTTGTTTAATTTATGTGACGGGTAGATCAGACGACGCCTTGAGTTGGGACTTCATCCTTTTCAGACTAGGCAAGATACCTTGCCAAATTGCTTACATTATTTTGCATGCTTAGTATATTTCTGTATATTTATTGCATCTCTGTTATTTATTGCATGTGTAGTTCTTTTCAGTCATTACTATATATTAGATATGTTGACACACACTTGACACTTAGTATCATGAGAGAACAATTATTAGACGTATGGGCTTTTAACCACTCTGATAAACCGTAGTATATAGTTTGCACTACGGGCGTGTGTCGCACTGGTCGCTACCCCAGAGGTATGTCGATTTCTGTAGAGTCGCGCTGGTCGCAACCCCAGAGGTATATCGATTTCTGATGTCCATTGACGGGTGTGTGAGTTGTGAGGCTTAGATCGAGTAGCCTACCCTTACCCATACGTCGAAAAGTTATCCTCATTTACATTCATATAGATGGTCTTGTACAGCGTACTTATTTATTTTCAAATAATATGCATATTTACTGTATTCAAATTGGCTCGCTTTTCTGTATCTTGTTACGTCCCTCTGAGGACATGGTCCTCTGCCAGGTGTATCTGTTCTTGAGTATTTGCAGGAGCACAGATTTGGATGGTTATATATGTTTCGTGGATGTCCTCTCTTCGAGCCTGTGATTGTTAGCTGGTATTCTTATATGGTGTTGTTGTGTTGTACTTATATTGTATTTGCTCTTATATTCGAGTTGGTTGTGGATTTGTTTCCATCCAACTATCATCCTTAGATACTTATGTTGAGATCTAGTTATATAGATGCTGGTTATTCATTTATATTGATTTTTTGTGGATGAGATTTAGATTGTACCCTGTGACTTGTGATAGATTTTATACCACTTGTGGATTTGATATTCATATTATAGCGTACGTATGGGTTATGGTTTCCATATATTGGAGTTGCCATATCCATGGGCTGGCATGCTTACGTGTTCCTAGTCCTACGTATTTTGGGACTGGGACGTGACATGTTTTTGTGGTGGCCCATGCAGGTCGAGAGCATATTGTTTCGGTTACGTTACTCTACCGAGCAAGCCTGCAAATAGGATTAGAGTATAGGATCTCATCCACATTTGACTATGATTCATCTTCCTCCTATCTGTTCTATTCAAATAATTGTATCCTGCTTTATTCCTTTACTTTCCTGATAATTTCTTGAGTATAGCCCCCTCCTAGAATATAGAAGTCCCTGTCCCTAGATGATAAGTAGGGTAACATCCCTATTAAGGGTACAACCAGAGTGTTGACACACCACTAAGTTTGGAATATCTAGTGAACCCTAGAATTTCTTATCTCTAGAATTGGTTTACCATTACCCCCTGATGTATTATGAAGACTTGAGAGTAGTATAGACACTACTAGTGTTAGTTAGAAGTTTACCATAATGTTTGACCCTAGTATTGAGGAACCAATAGGAAAAAAAATTAAAATTTAGGACTAAACCTGACCTTCATAGTTAGATAGTATTGGAGAATTATAAACCTTAGATCATTGTCTTATTATTAGTAGACAACATCTTCGGAAGCCTAGAGGAATGTAATCAAACACTTTTTCCTTGATCATGCCTCGAACATAGCAACTAGCATACCACCCCCTTAGAGAACCATGATGCTATCTAGAGCCCTCTATTTTAATTTCATACATTGCTCCTCTGCGACCATAGCACTCGCTAGTGTGCGACGACTGATTACTTTTTTTCTCTTCATCTTTCAATTCGTGCCATCTGACACCTCTAATTATAGACCAAGTGATTGTATTCTATGATAGGATATATAGTTTTCTAAAGTTATAGTTGTAATCTTGAATTTTGAATTGTGTGTCTTGTAGTTAGAACCTGATAGTTGAGTTGTTCAGTTAGATTGTGATGATTACCCCTAGTTGTAGATCCCGTAATTGTACCCCCACCTCGATACAAGTTGTATTCCCTTCCCCTTGAGACTAGTAACCTTTCCATTCTTAATGTTGGCACATGTTCTATGAGTACTATGATTAAGATTTAAGGTAACCCTTACCTATATAATGCAATAGGAGACCCTAATAAGTACCAAAATCTTTTCTCATATACCCTAATAAGAGTTTCTGTTTTATTTACATGTGCAAGATTATTTTGCAGGATCCTCTTAAGACTGTCACAGTATTAGTTTAATTATTTTAAGTTGGGTGGTATGCCTCACAACCTAGTACCACATAGTCCACTTGACCCATCGAGGTAGTGTAACTGAATGACATTAATTGTATGCTAGCATAAGACGACAGTGTTTATTCAGACAATAGAATTTAGAGGTCCATGTCCTATTTGGTCGACTAGCGACTTAGACAAGGAGTTGTATAAAAAATGTGGAGATTGTATAGTCTTAACTTCTTATGGACTTGAAATATGTTGTGACCTCTTCCATCATGATCTAGCGCATTTATATTCCATATACTACCTTGACTTATGCTGCTATTTTATAGACTAGTTTTGCAAGCTTATTCTTTATCGAGCTTGTTCATGACATATGTATTATTGGGGAGGCCCACAATAATATATTTCAGAATCAGTGTATTACGGTCTGATCAACCGTAGTGCACTTGGTTCGCTCTTTGTATGACTACTTTATGTGGATTGAGATATAGTTGACTCAACTTGTTAGATGAATATACTTGCCCTCTAGACTGGCCAGAGCATATCATGTCAGGTACATAACTGTTCTGATATAAACATGCATATAGAAATTTACCAAAATAAGATTTCAATCCACAACTGCCTTGGCAACTCTCTTTCAAAATTCTTTAATCCCTTCGAATCCCGTACTTGTATTATATCACCTCCTCCTTGAACTCTTTATTGTTGTTTTCCGTCTTCCCCTATTTCGGCAAGACGAATGTTCGTGCTTAGTATAAGTTTGATACACGAATAGTACTAGATATACCCCATAGGCCAAGCACTCATGATGACAAACAAGAGAGCGCGGCCACAGGAAGCCGTAGATATAGGTACGATCTTAGTTATATGTGTCATTGCATACTGTAAACCCCCAGATTTTACAAGAATTTTAAATTGAGATTTTTCACAATTTTCTGGAATTTTTTGGGAATTTTCTGTAATTAAAATCAGGGTTTTTAATTATTAATTGATTTTTAATTAATAATAAATAATATTAAAATATTATGGAAATAATATTTTTGGGTGTAAAATGGAAAACTGGACTTAGGGTAATTTTTCTGGATTTTTCTGGGCCTCAGACCTATTTTTAATTACCTAAAAACTATTTATTTAATTATTTAATTATTTATTTATTTATTAACTGTTTTATTATTATTATTATTATTATTTTTATTATTATTATTTTATCGTTTTGGGCCGGCCCGGCCCAGTGGACCGGCCCAGCCCGCCAACCCGGGTCGGGTCGGTCAAACCCGACCCGCCGCCCGGATCCGCCAACCCGTCTCCTCCACTCCCCCAGCCCCGAGTCCTCCGGCCGTGCCCGCGTCCGGCGCCGCTTCCGCCGGCGAGCCGCCCGCCGCCTCCCTCGGCCCCACGCCCCGCGGCCCTGCCCTTTAAATCCCCTCTCCTCCGCTCGCCGCCACCGCAGCTCCCTCCTCCGCCACCTCCTTCTTCCTCCCCTCTCCTCCGGCTGCCTCCGGCCACGACGAGTTCGAGCAGTGGCCGCAGCAGCAGCCGGCCACCGCCGAGCGCGCCTCCGGCTGCCCCGGTCTCCTCCTCCCTCTCCTCTCTCTTCCACGGCAGCTCCGCCGGACTCCCGCGCCGCCAGCGCCTCTCCCCAGCAGCCGACGTCGACGACGAGCCGCCCTCGACCCCGCCGTCTCCGACGTCGCCGCCCAGCCCCGGTCGGCCTCTCCAGCAGCGCCGCTCAGCCCTCCGCCGGCCGGCCGGCGCCGAAATCCAGCAAAACCCTAACCCTAATTTCCTAATTCCCTGTGTCTGACACAGGACACAGTGTCCTGTGGCGTGTCGGACACGATTTTGCCTGGGTTTTTAGGTCCCCTTCAGGTGCGTATAACTTTTTGCTCGTAGCTCTGTTTTCATTTCCTAAAATTGCGTTGGGAAGCCTGTATGACCCTCTCGGTGTCCGGACAAACTGTTCGGGACATCGCGTCCTGTGGTGATCGCACACCGCGATCCAAAAACAGGAAAAACCAGACCCTGTTTTATCCCGTAACTGAGTGCGCCCCGCCAAACGGGACGACTTGGTCATGTACGGTCTTCACAGATACGTACGCATCGTTGATACGGACGTGTGAGTTTTCGTGGAAGCTGATTCGGGTGTGCGTGCACACCGGAATCAACGCGTATCCGCGAACATCGCCCCGTATCCGCCTTCTCTACAATTTGCCCTAACTTCTTGTACACTCGTCAGATCGAGACGAAACTTGCGCCATCGGACTCGTAGCGATACGCTCGTCCTGTGGGTCAAGTTTGGTTCGATTCTGAGAACGTTGACGAAATTTGGAAGTTCTATTGGGCTCGTATCAGCGTTCCTGACCTGTTGACACTAAGTTTGGTGAATTTGGAGACCTTTGACCCGGACACGTTTTTCGGTGCAAAGCGGGTCCACCGGCGGACCCCGTTTTGACCCGAAACTGCCGTTTTTGCCCTTGTCTCCAAATTGGACCCAAGGACAGGCGTTTCTAGCTATTTGACATCTTCTGAGCGTGATGGTAATGTCTATTTCAGCATCTGGGCTCATCTCTGGATTTTTCCCCGAGAGCCAATATTAATCGGATCCAAACAACAGGCAAGTACCTGCACTTCAAGTTTATTCTTTATATTGTGATAATTAATTCTTTGCTCTACTAGTACCATTGGATGTTTACACCTAGTGTTAGAATCTGGATTTCATGTCTTGAATACTGGATTTCATGTCTTGCTTTCGTGTCGGGTGGGAGAATACTGAAAGGCATGTAGTTTACCCTGACCCTTGCCCTGATTAATAGTTGTTGGTACAAGACTGTCCATCAGTCGGATCTCGATTATTCCTGTTTAATAGGCGTCTATGACGGCCGGTTTAACCTTATAGACCCCTACATGCCAACTAGGTATTCTAAATACACAAGTTCACACACATCGTTTCTTGTCTGGTTACAGTTCCTATTGTCTGGTTGTAATTTATTTTCCTGTCACCTTGTTCCTGTTTTACTCATGTCCCTGTCTTACAGCAATTAACTCTTAGTTATTGTTACTATTTATTTATACATATTCTCAACATAATACCTGTCAGTTCTTTTTAATTGTCATGAATATTTAGTTTAATCTTGTTGTGCATTGTGTACTTTGCTCCTTTCCTGACTGGATCCGTTATTTTAGGCGATGATGAGGACTTTGCCCCTACCTATTATGGCCCCTATGAGTTAGCAGGTGACACATTGAGGAGCCGGTTCCCACTCCGGAGACTACCTTTGAGGAGGAGTAGCCAGTTAGTTATTATTTTATTTCCTTTCAGCACATACTCGGATTTGTCCCCGATTTATCTTCTGGCTTGTATTAACTGCGGTTTGGTTGTCACAGATTAAATATTATGAAATCTTAGCATTCCTTTTTCCTGTGATTATTCTTACATGTTCATTATTGTGGATGAGATAGATACTTATTGACCCCAGAAATGACCTAGACAGCGTACTACCGCCGACACTGCGGCGTAGGCTGGACGTGCCCACGTACTCGTGCCCAAATATTCGGGTACGGGTCATGACACATTTTTGTGGTGGCCCATGCAGGTCTACGACTAAATTGTTCGGTTTCAACTTCGGGACCGAACAGGCCTGCAATAAAGATTGATGATTTTAGGAAAAGCTCATCCACTTGATTGAATCGTTCTTGATATCCATATCGACTTCGAATTATTTTATTGACTTGCATCCTGCCTTGATTCCTGTGCGCCTCTTATCGTTTATTTTGGATGCAGAGTAAAGGATCTATCAGCAAGCGACGGGGTTCCTACAAGATCACCACGAGATGCTCTACCAGCATGACCGTGGAGAACGTGCAGACTCTTAGAGTAACTAATGCGTGTAAGTGATTCGTAGATACCATTTGCTAGTATTGTTTTAGCTTGTGCCTACTGGTTCGTGACCTTCGCCCCAACCTAGAAATTTTGAACTTGCTAATAACCTGGCATGCTTTTATATAACTGTAGAGATTATAGAATCTTTTGTTACTGAGCTTGTTGTAGGTTGTTTTGTGTGTTTAAATAATTTTGTACCTCCTTTCATCATCATCTAGCGCACCGAATTTTGATGTACTTGACTTATGCTGCTATTTTATAGCCTAGTTTTGCAAGCTTACTCTTTATCGAGCTTGTTCATGACAAGTGTATTATTGGGGAGGCCCACAATGATATATTTCAGAATCAGTGTATTACGGTCTGATCAACCATAGTGCGCTTGATTCGAATTAATACTTTACGTGGATTGAGATATAGTTGTCTAGTATACTTGCCCTAGACATTTCTGAACATATCATATAGGTTACATAACTGTATTAATACGAGCATGTGAATAGGAATTACCGAGATAGGATTCAATCCATAATCGCTTGACAATTCCCACCTGAATACTTTAAAACGCCTTGACCCCGATAATTCTTTCCTATCACCCTACCCTTGAACCCTTTATTATTGATCTTCGTCTTCCCTTATTTCGGAAAGACGAAATCTCGTGCCTGGTATAAGTTAGTACATAGGTAGTACTGGATATGTCACATAGGCCGATCACATACTTGAGGAATTAACTTTCGTAATTGAGGGCATATCATGATCGGCGTTGAAGTTCGAGGATTGAATGACATAGGTAACATATTAAGGAATATTTTTCTTAAGGTATATAGTCTTTTGTGATGAATGGGTAAACTCTAAGTTGGGTAGCAATGCATTTGTCAACTTGAGAGGAATGTCCTTGGATCGTGACCGAGTAAGGTCAGGTTGGAAGATGCAAGCCATTATAATTTTGAAAATTTAAAGGAGTGACTAAGATGATTAGTGAATTGATATCGAGGACCCAATAGTTATATCTTAGGGTTATGATTTTGAATAATGAAGGTAAAATCATCAAATTGAATTTAGAAGATGAAATTTATAGAATTTCAGACTTGAACATGGGTGGACTACATTTAATTATTTTTTTCAATTTGATGATTTGAATTACAAATTAAAATTTGATGGTTGGACTAACTAGTTGGATTATTGAGGAGATGAAAAATTGAAGCATACAGGACTCGAATTACTCCAGAAGAAATTACGATCGTGAGGTAAATTCATAAGCCCGTGCCAATCTGGAAGATGCTATATGGACTTAATCAAAAACCTGCCTGTGGGTAATTTGAGGAAGTAATAACCATAAATCGAATTTCTGATTTGAACAGTAGTCACCTTAATCATGAAGTGGTTGCAGTGGACATGATTAGGATTTAAAATTTCGCAAGGAGATTGCGATTGAGATACGTGAAGGATTATGGCTTAATTTTAAATTTCGAGAACGAAATTTTTATAAGTTGGGTAGATTGTAAACCCCCAGATTTTACAAGAATTTTAAATTGAGATTTTTCACAATTTTCTGGAATTTTCTGGGAATTTTTTGTAATTAAAATCAGGATTTTTAATTATTAATTGATTTTTAATTGATAATAAATAATATTAAAATATTATAGAAATAATATTTTTGGGTGTAAAATGGAAAACTGGACTTAGGGTAATTTTTCTGGATTTTTCTGGGCCTTAGACCTATTTTTAATTACCTAAAAACTATTTATTTAATTATTTAATTATTTATTTATTTATTAACTGTTTTATTATTATTATTATTATTTTTATTATTATTTTTATTATTATTATTTTATCGTTTTGGGCCGGGCCGGCCCAGTGGACCGGCCCAGCCCGCCAACCCGGGTCGGGTCGGGTCGGTCAAACCCGACCCGCCGCCCGGATCCGCCAACCCGTCTCCTCCACTCCCCCAGCCCCGAGTCCTCCGGCCGTGCCCGCGTCCGGCGCCGCTTCCGCCGGCGAGCCGCCCGCCGCCTCCCTCGGCCCAACGCCCCGCGGCCCTGCCCTTTAAATCCCCTATCCTCCGCTCGCCGCCACCGCAGCTCCCTCCTCCGCCACCTCCTTCTTCCTCCCCTCTCCTCCGGCTGCCTCCGGCCACGACGAGCTCGAGCAGCGGCCGCAGCAGCAGCCGGCCACCGCCCAGCGCGCCTCCGGCTGCCCCGGTCTCCTCCTCCCTCTCCTCTCTCTTCCACGGCAGCTCCGCCGGACTCCCGCGCCGCCAGCGCCTCTCCCCAGCAGCCGACGTCGACGACGAGCCGCCCTCGACCCCGCCGTCTCCGACGCTGCCGCCCAGCCCCGGTCGGCCTCCCCAGCAGCGCCGCTCAGCCCTCCGCCGGCCGGCCGTCGCCGGAATCCAGCAAAACCCTAACCCTAATTTCCTAATTCCCTGTGTCCGACACAGGACACAGTGTCCTGTGGCGTGTCGGACACGATTTTGCCTGGATTTTCAGGTCTCCTTCAGGTGCGTATAACTTTTTGCTCGTAGCTCTGTTTTTGTTTCCGCAAATTGCGTTGTGAAGCCTGTATGACCCTCTCGGTGTCCGGATAAACTTTTCGGGACATCGCGTCCTGTGGTGATCGCACACCGCGATCCAAAAACAGGAAAAACCAGACCCTGTTTTACCCCGGAACTGAGTGCGCCCCGCCAAACGGGACGACTTGGTCGCGTGCGGTCTTCACAGGTACGTACGCATCGTCGATACGGACGTGTGAGTTTTCGTGAAAGCTGATTCGGGTGTGCGTGCACACCGGAATTAACGCGTATCCGCGGACATCGCCCCGTATCTGCCTTCTCTACAATTTGCCCTAACTTCTTGTGCACTCGTAAGATCGAGACAAAACTTGCGCCATCGGACTCGTAGCGATACGCTCGTCCTGTGGGTCAAGTTTGGTTCGATTCTGAGAACGTTGACGAAATCGCGTGTCGTGGGCCCCACAGGCCCCGCTCGACGGGCGATTTTGTGTTCGGCTCATCGGAATCCAAATCTGGAAGTTCCATTGGGTTTGTATCAGCGTTCCTGACCTGTTGACACTAAGTTTGATGAATTTGGAGACCTTTGACCCGGACACGTTTTTCGGTGCAAAGCGGGTCCACCGGCGGACCCCGTTTTGACCCGAAACTGCCGTTTTTGCCCTTGTCTCCAAATTGGACCCAAGGACAGGCATTTCTAGCTATTTGACATCTTCTGAGCGTGATGGTAATGTCTATTTCAGTATCTGGGCTCATCTCTGGATTTTCCCCCGAGAGCCAATATTAATCGGATCCAAACAACAGGCAAGTACCTGCACTTCAAGTTTATTCTTTATATTGTGATAATTAATTCTTTGCTCTACTAGTACCATTGGATGTTTACACGTAGTGTTAGAATCTGGATTTCATGTCTTGAATACTGGATTTCATGTCTTGATTTCGTGTCGGGTGGGAGAATACTGAAAGGCATGTAGTTTACCCTGACCCTTGCCCTGATTAATAGCTGTTGGTACACGACTGTCCATCAGCCGGATCTCGATTATTCCTATTTAATAGCCATCTATGATGGCCGGTTTAACCTTATAGACCCCTACATGCCAACTAGGTATTCTAAATACACAAGTTCACACACATAGTTTCTTGTCTGGTTACAGTTCCTATTGTCTGGTTGTAATTCATTTTCCTGTCACCTTGTTCCTGTTTTACTCATGTCCCTGTCTTACAGCAATTAACTCTTAGTTATTGTTACTATTTATTTATACATATTCTCAACATAATACCTGTCAGTTCTTTTTAATTGTCATGAATATTTAGTTTAATCTTGTTGTGCATTGTGTACTTTGCTCCTTTCCTGACTGGATCCGTTGTTTTAGGCAATGATGAGGACTTTGCCCCTACCTATTATGGCCCCTATGAGTTAGCAGGTGACACATTGAGGAGCCGGTTCCCACTCCGGAGACTACCTTTGAGGAGGAGTAGCCAGTTAGTTATTATTTTATTTCCTTTCAGCACATACTCGGGTTTGTCCCCGATTTATCTTCTGGCTTGTATTAACTGCGGTTTGGTTGTCACAGATTAAATATTATGAAATCTTAGCATTTCTTTTTCCTGTGATTATTCTTACATGTTCATTATTGTGGATGAGATAGATACTTATTGACCCCAGAAATGACCTAGACAGCGTACTACCGCCGACACTGCGGCGTAGGCTGGACGTGCCCACGTACTCGTGCCCAAATATTCGGGTGCGGGTCGTGACACATACTCATGACCCCCTTTATGATACGAGATCTTAGGTGCATAGTAGACGTAGAATTATATAGGTGTTGGTTTAGCAGTTATGAGGATATACTGATATTTTACCGAGATGGCATACACGCGATGCTAATAGATGACGCGAGTAGCAATAGTAGTATTCTTTTTCTATCACCATCTCGCTCCCTTGGGTGGCTCATCTTCTCTTCTCTATCCATTCATTATCTCGTGCTTAATTCTCCCTATCGTAGTTACGTCTTTTTTGTGCCAACATGAATTGTCGGTCTACTTCGACCCCATCCTTAGTTTTGTTAGTTAAAACGTAAATGGTTTAGTAGATGATTAATAACTAAAGGATGAGTTCTTAATAATAACCCTTATGTATATGACCTATAGTAATATCTGTATCCTCTTATTATTGTAAAAACCATGTATAGCATCCCTTAGGCTAATAGGAATTTGTTAGACTGTTTGAACTAGTTTATACTTTTAATAGTTTTATAAGTTAGTCAAGACTTTAACTATTGTCCAAAAACTTAGACTATGCCTAGGAAAGAATTGAAGGCACTTGTTACGAACTGACAATTATGACAAATTGCTGGCAAAGTAGCGACAACTGCAGCTAGACCGTTGTAGTAAAGTAGTCAAAGTATTTGCAGACATATTGGTCAGGTGGCATGGCAGTATTAGACTACGATACTTGACGGTTACAAAGAAAAATTATGGTTGTGAGATTCAAGACAAGTACCCCAAGATTCTCGACCCAATAAATATATTCGTCTTACAACCTAGACAATAGTCTCAAGAGACTATGACTACTAGTAGAACTTTTATAAGTTGGGTAGTGTAGACGAGTTAGAGGATAATAGGATAGTATATGGACAATAAATGAGAAGTGTTAGAATGACAGACCATGACTTTTAGGAAGCACTGCTAGATAGCTATGTAGTGTAATAGCTATAGTGATTATTATGAATATGGGTTAGTGTCAATTTCGAGGACGAAATTTTTGTAAGTTGAGTAGATTATAAACTCCCTCACCAAAAATAGATATTTTGTGTGTATTTTATATTATTATATTTATTACAGATATTAAATTTCTTTAGAGTATTCTCTTAGTTATTAGAAAATAAATTTCTTGATATATTTACTTATATAAATATTTATTTAGAATTATTTTAGGTTATTTTAGATTTTTGGAGATTTTTCTAGAATTTTTTGTAATTAAAACTTAAGAAACATAAATTTCTAGGACTTCTATGATTTACTATACGACCATACTTGTATGTTGTTCCTACCAAATATTTATTTTAGTTTAAAATATTTAATTATATTTTTCTGTAATTTATTTAGAATTTTAAGAAATTTATTTAGATTTTTAAAATTATTGAAGATTTATTTGGATATATATAGTCTTAATATTAGATAGATGCTTTAATGGATATTAATAAGATTTTATAAATTATTCGTATTATCTTTAATTATATTTAAGATTATAAATTATTGAGATAAATTTAAACTCTATTTTAAATTAATTCAAATCTTGAACCTACTAGGAAAGCAACTTCATGCATATCCTATCCTTATTTAAATTCATCATAATCCTATCCAAATTAACCAATCATAGTCGTATTTAATTAAGTAGTATCCACCATTATAAATACCTCATCCTTCATATTTTTTTCCCCAAATTCACCTCTTTTTCGTCCAAAAAGAGACAAAATTCGTCATAAATTCAGCCTCATTTTCTAGTATGTTATGACGACTTAAAAAGACGATATCTCCTAGCACCGGACTCCAAACGTACTCCAATTTTTTTGTTAGAATCATATCAAGGTTAGTTTTCTAAATATAAAAATTATTTTAATAATTTCAGAACCTATTTTTCTAGAAAATTATAAAAGTGTCAGTTGTCCAAAATCAGACGCGTTTTAGTATTTTCGAGATTTCGGGAGATCTCGAACTCGGAATTATGAACCGTTTGAAGTTTCGGAAAGCTGACATGATGAAATTCCATAAAATTATTTTTACAGAATTTAATATATAAATTTATTCTACTGTAAAAATTTTGCAACGTAGACGTAAATAGGAAACCACTAAAAACTATCATTTGTGCGCCCTTGTGGCCATAACTCTTTACCGACTTGTGATTTTATAAAATTATCAATTCTAGTGTTCATGTAGCATTAAAATATATAGGACTCCATACACAAATCCAGGATTTGAGTCAGTTGAATTTTTGGTCAACGGATTGCCTCGATTTGCGTGCCACAGATCACAAATCTTTAAAGTTGACTTTCTTTTGACCAAAATTAGAGCTTAACAATAAAATCAGATTATAATAAAATTAAAATACTAATTTGGGTTATTTTATTCAGAATTAAAATAGATTAAATGGAGGAACCTATTTATCCACTTTTGTAACCTAACTTGTATAATTTATGTGACGGGTAGATCAGACGACGCCTTGAGTTGGGACTTCATCCTTTTCAGACCAGACAAGATACTTTGCCAAATTGCTTACATTATTTTGCATGCTTAGTATATTTCTGTATATTTATTGCATCTCTGTTATTTATTGCATGTGTAGTTCCTTTCAGTCATTACTATATATTAGATATGTTGACACACACTTGACACTTAGTATCATGAGAGGACAATCATTAGGCGTATGGGCTTTTAACCAATCTGGTAAACCGTAGTATATAGTTCGCACTACGGACGTATGTCGCGCTGGTCGCTACCCCAGAGGTATGTCGATTTCTGTAGAGTTGCGCTGGTCGCTACCCCAGAGGTATGTCGATTTTTGATGTCCATTGACGGGTGTATGAGTTGTGAGGCTTAGATCGAGTAGCCTACCCTTACCCATACATCAAAAAGTTGTCCTCATTTGCATTCATATAGATGGTCTTGTACAGCGTACTTATTTATTTTCAAATAATATACATATTTACTGTATTCAAATTGGCTCGCTTTTCTGTATCTTGTTACGTCCCTCTGAGGACCTTGTCCTCTGCCAGGTGTATCTGTTCTTGAGTATTTGCAGGAGCACAGATTTGGATGGTTATATATGTTTCGTGGATGTCCTCTCTTCGAGCCCGTGATTGTTAGCTGGTATTCTTATATGGTGTCGTTGTGTTGTACTTATATTGTATTTGCTCTTATACTCGAGTTGGTTGTGGATTTGTTTTCATCCAACTATCATCCTTAGATACTTATGTTGAGATCTAGTTATATAGATGCTGGTTATTTATTTATATTGATTTTTTGTGGATGAGATTTATATTGTACCCTGTGACTTGTGATAGATTTTATACCACTTATGGATTTGATATTCATATTACAGCGTACGTATGGGTTATGGTTTCCATATATTAGAGTTGCCATATCCATGCGGCTGGCATGCTTACGTGTTCCTAGTCCTACGTATTTTGGGACTGGGGTGTGACACCTAAGGTCTAGCTTTTTTCTTCTTCTATTTCATAGAGAGAGAGCATACCACCCCCGGCCAATACTGAGAGAGATCATACCGAGATGAGCGAAGAGATAACGTAAGCTTCTTCACCCTATATCGGATCATCCACAGAGTAAAGTAGATGCCATAACACTCCTTGTCCATCGTCATGCTCCAGAATAAAAAAATATACTTATATTGTCTATCTAGGACCTCTCTGTACTTTTTTCTATTTGTTATTAAAGTAATCAATTTTAATGGCGAACACTTGTCCCCTCCATATGCAACTCGCTCATCCAAACCTGGCGGCATAACCCCTAGTCGCATAGCTCTTGGCAACAAAGACCCTGACCGCATAGCGCCAGGCCGCATATCCTCTGGCTGCTTAACGCCTGGACGCATAGTGCCAGGCCGCATGCAACTCACGCATAAAAGGAGCGCACAAGTGCCATACGATGATGATGACGTGCTAAGTGCAAAGTGCACCAATAAAGTGCCACTTTGCGCCGTTGAGCCCAAGCCCGAGCCCGAGTCCGAGTCGCTAAGCCCCTTAGGTGCTTAGCTCCTAAGGAAAACTTTCCAGAGGTGGTGATAAAATAAATATTGTCATAATAGAGTTCACACTTAATCCCTCTAGAAAAGTCAACCCACATGGGCCACCACCACATGTGCATATACCAATACTAACACTACCAAAATAATACATATTAGCAGCGCTAACAAACGTCGCTAATAAGTAAAAAATATTGCTAAAATAATTTGTGACGTAATTTGTGACATTTTGGTTTTGTCGCGTAAACCATAGTCGCTGACAACAAATTTGTCGCTATTCGTCGCTATAGAGACGTATATTTGTGACACTTTTACGTCGCCAATTATTTTGTTATTAGCGACGTCCAGCGACTCAACGTTAGTATATCAGCGATAGTGTATATTGTCGCTTAACGTCACTAAATAAACGACATTACCGATGACGTTTTGCTACATCAATGCTGACATGACAGAAATTGCCATGTCAGCTATTTAGCGATGAGTACCGACGTATTGACATAGGTTAGCGACGTCACAGTTATCAGTCAGCGACCTTTTTACACATATTAGGGACATAATGTTACGTCGGTAAATGTCAACAAACTTTGCATGACGTCGGTAAAGTTTAAAAAAACAAAAAAAAGCATGCAGTTTAAAAAAATATTTTCCAACAAAAGTCTGCCTGCAGTTATAAAATCACAGTTTATATAAATAGACCCGAAGCAAACCTCCGTTTAATTTTCTGGGTTCGTCGACCCCTTCGGTGGAACACTTAACATCGGTACATACACAAACACTTCAAGAATATTGAACCATGCAGGAATATTCCATCAAATAAATGCATGAATCTAAAATAATGTCACATCTCTCTCATCCAAATAATATAGTGGAAAGTATAAAATAAGTACATCAAAGACTCAAGAATGGGCCAATGCACACAAATATACTAAAAATGTCCCAATAAGAACTACTACAGATCAGGAGGAGGAGCATTATCGTGCATCTGGGATAAGAGGAAGCCATACTGCTGTGAAAGCGTCACCGGTCCCGATAGAGGAGGCAATAGAATCGATGGAGTCGGTGTCGATGTCGACAGACCAGGAGGACGTATCTGCTTCAATGCTATCAGTCGGGCATTGTATGAATCCATGTCAGGTACAGCCCTCGAAGTGTCCTCCGCCACTGACTGACTCAACAAATCTTGTGCTGCATGTATCCTCACAAGTGCGTCATTCAAGGCTGGATGTGACCCCTCCAGCTCTACCTGTCTGCGCTCTGTAGACATGGCCAGAGTTTTCATGCTGCGCTTTGTCGTCTGGCTCATAGTTCTGAACTCCTTAAGGCTGTGCTCTGTCGTCTGGCTCAGAGTCCTAAGCTCCATAAGGCGATTCTCGAGCGAATCAAAATATGCGGTAATCGTCCAATCATCCGTCTGTGATGTAGACTGTGGCCGCCTTGTAATCCTCTGTAGCAACTCGTCACGCAGGTCAGCAATCTGACGGTCAACGCTATCCTGGGCTTGTGCCGACGCCAACGAAGGCTGTAAAAAATTCACACTGACAAAGGGGGCCCTGGATGACTACGTCGCAACAAAGATGCTGTAAGATCCCGTAGGATCCCGTATCATAGTACGTACCCCTCTGAAGACCACCAACAACGGTCATCCAGAGCTCGTCCGCTGACGGAGTTATAGAGGGCTGCGAGGAAGTACCAGCCCCTCCCTCTGCAGGTGCACTAGCTGTCGCCCGCTCAAGTAGTTTAAGATATCCGTCCTAGAAAAGTGGTTGCTAATGTCTAGATTACTTATTACTAACTATATAGATATCTATTTGCATATTCTAAGTTATATTAAAACTAACATAGGGTAGTAAAACGTACATAGGTCTGGGTGGCCTTCTCATCGATGAGCTTTTCGTCCTTCTGATGGGTGGCCAGGAAGACGGTCACCTTGTTGGCGTCATCACCCCTTTGTAGCTGTTAAAAATTATATTGTTTATTATTAAAATAAAATATCTTATTCTACTTCCATTAAAATAATATATATTTAATAGAATATATACCAAACGACAAAAAAATTTCGTTATGGGAATCGAGTCACCACACCACTTTCCTGTCTTTGACCTAGCCATCTTTGCCTTCTCCGACCTTTCGTTGTAACTGGGTTTGTCGAATCTTGCCTTCATCGCAGTCTAATGCTCAGGCATGATTCAACCGTGGATCAGTTGTCCAGAGTGATCACGATCCTTCTGGTCGTTGATCGTATCACGGATCAGCTTGGCGGCGACGGCAGAAAACTGTGCCTCGATCTTCTCAGTCCGGTGTGGTGGATAGAAATAGATTTTCTGCAAAAGTAAAATAGGGAGTTACATAATATGCATAAATGATTATTGATATTAAAAGTTAATATATTTTTACCTTGAAGTGGGCAAACCAAAATGCTTTCCTATCTTCAGGAGCATCTGAGTAGTTGATCCAAGGCCAACCACTGCCTCAGAAAATGCTCCAGTGCTCTCTGTATCGTCGATGGATGATATCTATACTACGATAATTAAATTCATGAATATATGGATATAATCATTTGGAAAATTTTAACTATTTAGCTTACTTGCTAAGCCTGTCCCTCCAAATCTCTATTCTCGTCTCGTCCGGAGGCGCGCATGGAGGATCGCTCTGATCATGCACAGACGGAGTTGGCTCAACCTCCTCCATATGCTCCTCTGTCTCTATGGTACCCTCAGCAGGAGGAAGTATGGACGGGGGAGTAGTCTTAGGCCTAGAACTACTCGTTCCTGGAGTACTACCATGTACCGTCTATAGAGTCAAAGATATGACTGGTTAGTACAATGGAGTACACTACGACGAGGATCCAGAACCAGTAGCCGGTACTGGAGGAGCACTCTGTCTAGAGGATCTACTCCAAATTATCTGTGTCGTCTTATCATACCTGATAGTAACATATGATGATAAAAATAAGACTTCGACCATAATGAACATTCAATAACTAGTAATACATAATAACTTATATCTAATTATAAGTGTCTGTGTGTCTGTGACTGTGTCTGTGTCTGTGTCGTGTCAAATAGGGTTAGGGTTTACTTGTGTCTGTGTTTGGTTGGATAGTATAGAGAATAATATCTTAGTGTGTGTGTGTGTGTGTGTGTGTGTGTGTGTGTGTGTGTGTGTGTGTGTGTGTGTGTGTGTGTGTGTCCTATCATACCTGATAATAACATATGATGATTGAACAAATAAACAGATATGTAGTACATTCTACAGTCAAAATATTATACTTATCTCACAGTATTAATATAATTGTACTGTAAATTAGTAGTGTCACAAGTTTAAATGGATAGTACATTCTATAGTCAAAATGTAATACATGTCACAAGTCCAAATAGATTTATTTTATTTTCAATCATCTTCAAAAAAATTACTTTCTTCGTCTTCCTCGTCCCCCTCTTCCTCTTCCTCCTCATATTCACTTTCATCTACTTCGTCTTCATCTTCATCTTCATATCAGATAATTCTACCTCTTCTACATTATTAGTCGTGTAATGAGTAACTTTCGTTGAGTCCACATCTATATTATTTGTTACAAGAGGTAGCTCATCCTCCTGATAAGCTATTTCGTCAACGTTAAAGGAATTTCTAGCTTTAGTCTTGCATACTGTCCACCAGTCCGACCTCGATGTTTCCAGTCTAGGATAAGTTATGAAGTACGCGAGGTGAACCTGACTTGATAGGACAAATGGTTCATAGCCTTGATATCTACGCTCGTAGTTTATATTCACAAGACCATGGTTGTAAAATTTTCAACCTTGATCTTGAATCAGATCAAACCATTCACACTTGAATAACACGATCTTAGCAAGTTCTATGCCAAAATTATATTTCAACTCCACAATCTCTCGTAAGATTCTAAAAAAATTATTGCCTGGATTGACACCTTTGTAGTTCGAAGATTTAATACACAAACAACTATTTTTCGTGGAATCAAGATCCAAGAAGCTATATATGATCGAAGCATTTGTTGACTTGAATCTAAACCCATTAATACAGTAACTTGGCCATATTTTGACGACAATAATTGATCACTTGGCTAAAGTTCTAATAGATTCAGTCTCGGGTGTTACTAGACGATCAACCTAAATACCAATGAAGCGTTAGTAAATTATTTATTGTGAAAGTGCATACATAAAAAGTAATTACTGATCTCCTTATATATGCGCTCAACCAAGAAGAAAAATAATATTAGCTTATACTATTATATGTGCTAAAAAAAAATTGAGCATACATATATGTGCTAAAAACAACGAAGCAACCGCCGATTAGTAGCATAATATTAGCTTATACTATTACATTAAGATGACGTAAATGTGGACGTATTAATTACTTACCCCTCTAGCTTTTCCACTTTATCCTCATCACAATTGAGTAATATATACAACTAAGCAGCCCTTAACTCGTCCTCATTCAAATATTTCTTCTTCGTTTTCCTCGAAGGCTTTCCGGACGTATTGAATACTTTCAGTATTGCATCATTAGATTCCTGATATCTGCCATCGTTTCTCAGAGCTCACGTTCTATTAGTAGAAACATGAGGTTTGAAATACGTCAAGCAAAATTTTGTAATCTCCTCGAGTACTTTAGCTTCACAAATAGAACCCTTAACCTGTGCCTTATTTTTTACCTTTTCCTTTATGTGATTATGATACCGCTAGAACGGGTACATCCATCGATAACCGACAGGCCGACCAATACGTGCCTCATAGGAAAGATAAATTAGAAAATGCTCCATAGAGTCGAAGAATCCAGAAGGAAATACCTTCTTGAGCTTGCATAGTATTACCGTAATATCCTTATCTTGCTTTTCTAGACGATCGACGAGCAACTTATTAGAGCAAAGATCTCTGAAGAATATGTTGAGCTCTGTCAACGGATCCCAAACGACCTATGGCAAGAATTCCTAAAATGTAATCAGAATTAACCTCTCCATGAATACGTGACAATCGTGGCTCTTCATACCCATCAGTTTGTTCTCCTTGAAGTCGACACATCTTTTAAAGTTTGACACGTACCCGTCTGAAAATTTTAGGTCCTGAATCCACCTACAAAGTCTTCCTTTATCCTCCTTCTCCAGTGAGAAAATTGCCTTAGGCTGCTTTAACTTTCCATTCTCCTCCTCTATCAAATGTAACGCAGGACGTCAACATATATCTTTCGAGTCCAACCTCGCCTTTAGATTGTCTTTCGTCTTTCCCTTTATGTCTATTATAGTATTAATTAGGATGCCAAACATATTTTTCTCGATATGCATGACATCAAGGTTATGTCTAATCAGATTGGTGCTCCAATATGGTAGATCCCAGAATATACTCCTATTCGTCAAGTTATGAGTACGACCAAATCCGTCACACTTATACCCCTTAGCAGGCTTTTTGGTAGCACTTGGTAAATCTTTTACCTCTTTTTATATCGTGTATCCTGGCCACCTTGGCGGTAGATTGACCTTATCCAAAATGCCGGCACGAAAAGCATTCTTGTTACTCCAGTACGAATGATCCTTGGGTAAAAATTATCGATGACAATCGAAGAAGGACGGTTTACGTCCATATTTCAAATGGAAAGCCTTAGTGAGGTCCATGCAATACGGACATGAGAGACGGTCATGAGTGCTCTGTACCGATAATATTCTCTAGGCTAGAAAGTCGTTGATGGTCCATATAAGTGCTTCTTATATCTGAAAATTCTACTTTCTATAATATCGTACGTGTTGGCTCCTACTTCCTACAGTTGATTAAAATCATCTATCAATGACTGTACATACACATCGATGTTCCTCTTTGGATTGTTCGGACCCGGCATAATAACGGTTAGGAACATATACGGAGTCTTCATGCACATCCAAGGTGGTAGATTATACGGAGTGACGATCACAGGTCAACATAAATACTGGGAGCCCGAAAGTCTGAATGGGGTAAAACCGTCGGAGGAGAGCCCCAATCTGACATTATGCGGATCGGAAGTAAAATCTGGAAACTCTTGATCAAAGTGCTTCCATGCTTCTCCATCGGATGGATGATCAAACACTCATTCGATCTGTTTTTGCCTGTGCCAACTCATATTTTCTGCAGTCTCCTTCACCATAAAAAATCTCTGCAACCGCGATATCAAAGGAAAGTAGTGCATCAATCCGTATGACCGACATACCTTCCTCTACCAGTGGCCTTTTAGCGATCAACAACGCATAATCTGCACGTGTCTTCATCCTTGTCGTCTTTGTAGTACAACATGCACTCGTTGTGACATGCAACAATTTTTTCGTATCCCATCCAGAGCAATCTCACCATCCTCTTAGATTGGTAGAAGTCTTTAGGCAACTTAGCACCCTCCGGCAAGATCCATATAATCAACTCCATTAGTCAGTTATAGCATTCTCGTGACATGTTAAAATCGGACTTGATGCTCAACAATCTTGTAACCACCTCCAACAGTAAATGATCCTCACAACCAGGATATAATAGAGTCCTTGCATCCTCCAGTAACTCCATAAACTTTGCAGTATCGACATTCAGTGCCTCCTCAGCTGCATCATGATTATCTGGATTGAAACTAGGTCCGGCAACGTCAAAATCATGTTCACGCACCCATCATCGTAATCAGTGTGGTCATGGACATCTATATACGGCTCCACATAAGGCTCCGGCTCCGATGCTAAAGACACAATTTCTCCGTGTGAGGTCCACTGATAGTATTTCGACATGAAATCCCTCGAGTATAAATGATATGTCATATCCACTTCTGAGTGATATTTTAAATTGCAATATCTCACACACAGACACTTAATTTTGGTGCCGTCCATGTACTGAGGGAACGCCTTGGCGAACTGCTGGAACTGTTCCACCCCTTGTATGAATTCATCCCGCACATCGCACATGTCATCAAGATGACAGTTGTACACCCAAGAACGATGATGCGGATAGTAATTCAGATCCATTTTTAGATAATTCTACAAAGATGAATAGACATCGTTCAAGTATATTATCCATGTATCTTGGTATATTGATACCTACTCAAGTATATTGGGATACTAAACCAAAACTCGAATATCCTTAGATACTCAATCCTAATATACATATCGTCACTCAACACTTAAATACTTAACCTATACTAACTCCCTAACACTCACTCACTAAACACACTCAAACACACACACAAACACACATGTAAACAATGTGAACTCACTCCAAAAATATAGGTTATCCGACCCTCTGACCGAGAAGGGGGGTCTTCGGGGTTGAGGGGAGCCGAGGGGGTCATCGGGGCCGAGGGGGACGTTGCGTCCTTGGTTACGCGGTACATATACCAATGTTGTACCGCAACCACCCGAACATGAACTCTTGTGTCAATTATAGGTTTGATACTGCTCTAACCCATGTCACACGCCTATTGTGTGTGTGTGTGTGTGTGTGTGTGTGTGTGTATAAATATATATATATATAATTAAGATAGCTTGCGAACATAGGTTACCAACATATGCACGATCATAGTTACAACTTGACACCCTAAACTATTTTGTAACACAAATATACATATAACCAAATGTGACACATATGGCCCGTCATAGACATATAATCAAATGCAACACAAATACACAAATACACACATGCAGCACTATTTAGGAAAAAATGTGTGTGTCTGTGTCGGTATATCGTGTCAGCATGTGTGGGTTATGTCAGTGTGTGTGGGTGAATGTGTTTTATTGTGTATGTGTCTATGTGTGTGTACGTGTCTGTGTCTGTGTATGTGTCTGTGTCGTGTCAGATAGGGTTAGGGTTTCCCTATATATGTGTCATGTCAGATAGTGTAGAGAACACCATCTCACAGTGTGTGTGTGTGTGTGTGTGTGTGTGTGTGTGTGTGTGTGTGTGTCTGTGTGTCTGTATGTCCGTGTCCGTGTCCGTATCCGAGTTCCACCCACAATACCATCTCAGTATGTATGTGTGTGTTCGTGTTCGAGTTCCACACACAACCCCCAATCCAATTCCATACACAACATCATCTCAGTGTGTGTGTCCGTGTCCAAGTTTCACACACAACCCCTAATACAATTCCACACACAACACCATCTAAGTGTGTGTGTGTCCGTGTGTCCTTGACAGTGTGCGTCCGTGTGTCCTTGACAATGTGTGTGTGTCCGTGTGTCTGGGTGGAGTCCTTAAAAACCCAAGAGAGAGAGAGAGAAAGAGTGGAGCTCACTGAGTGAGGAGGAGGAGAGCCGGAGGAAGGGAGGAGGAGCACCTAAGGGAGGGGTCAACGAAGGAGGAACACGTCGGAGGGGAGCAGCCGCACCGGAGGGGGGGGGAGCCACTTCTAGGGGTCGCGTGGGCGGGTGGGTCGAAGAGGGGGTTACCGGGGCGGGTGAGTCACCGGGGATTTGGAGGCGATCGACGGTCGGCAAAAACGAGGGGGGAGGGGGCGCGCATAAATTAATAATTTTGGAAGAGAAATGAAAAGTCGAATCAACCAGCGGAACCCTATATGAAGTAATTTAGCGACATCAACACGAAACATCGCTAAAAGTCGCTAAAGGTTTAATATATTGTGACATATAAGGCATGGAGTTGCTAAACGTCGCTATTATTAATAATATAGTGACGTCCACCGACTCATTAGCGAAGTCAGCTTTCATAATACTAAAGGTAGTCGCTAAACGTTGCTGAATGTCGCTGCTAACAACGTATTATGATGTATTTTAAATACGTCGCTAATTTTAATAATATTAGCGGCGTTGTCTTCCAAAGTCTCTAATTTTGTCGCTAATTTGACTTATTTTGGTAGTGTAAGAATAGATATATATTGAGATATACACATTGTTGGTTTTTTAATTTGGGACTAAAACTCCCAAAGTGAAGTAGAAAATACCAACAATCTTCCACATATATCACAATATATGGTCGAGCGTTCCTCACAGTGACTACCATCATGCATTAGTATAGATGTCGTCGATGACTTCAATCTTTCTGCATGGGTCAAACAACAGTACGATACAAGAATGGACTAGGCTTTGAATTCTGCACCATAGCTTATATTCTTCCCACTCACACAATGACAACAGCTGTGCCATCCGATCGCATGATAAAGGCCCTATGCTGACCTGGTCTCAGTGTATGTATCTTGTGTCACGCCCCGATCTTCCGCAGGCAATCGGCCGTTCCCGCTAGGCGGGAATCACCCTCGCCAGCGCTCCCGCGGAACGATCGCTTAACCCATCCGGGCGTGATGTCGCACGAGCGTGATCCACGCCCGTGCAAGGCCATGGTTCATTGGCTGGCGGCAAGAGTTCTAAGCCACAGAGTCGCACAGATTGTCCGAGTGCAGCGGAGTCATGAACGCATAGGCGATCGGTAACAGGTTCACTGAGTTGACAATATAGCGAAAGCATTGAAACACAAGTTAAAGTAAAGCAATCTCTTTTATTGATATAAACAAGTGTTACAGGCGGCGTATAGCCGAGATTACAAGTCGCTCAAGCCTCTCTCTCTGAGACAGTAAAAGCGTGCCAAGTGTCTACAATTGTGGAATGATTGTACAGGCGATGGTCAGGCGACGCTCCAACATTATGTCTTGTATATGTGCTTCAGTTCCGGACGCACCGTTGCAAGGCTTCAGAGGGAACTCCTGGCGTTAGCACGCACGAAGGAGGCATCCGCACCGAACGAGGTTCTCCCGCACCCTGCATACAAACTGGTGGATTATCAGTACATTGAATGCACTGGTGGGGAAGCTACTCACCCGCTCGACAAATCCAAACACGTAATATAAGTTCCGTGCACAACTATTAAGTTGTCTTTCTAGTTGCCTTAGGATCAGTTTTATGCAAATATTGAATAACCTAACGTGTCGGGCAGTGCGCCGTGCGATATTTTGAGGAAACACGACGATACTTACCACTTAACATTTCTCCTTCCCTGTCCAAGGCAAACATTATTAATTCAAGCATGGGCAAGTATAAACATTCAGGAGCATAGCATATGCAAATACGAGGGTCGCTTTAACATGATTGTTCAGGTGTTTAGTTCATTAATGCGATGCAGTGACTCGCACGCGGATAGCCGCTAAGCGAGGATGACTTATCTATATGAACATGAGTCGCTGGCATAGCCATAAAGGACCGTTTAGTCTCAGGGCGAAGTGACGTACAACGCGGGTGGCGAGCCCCGCTGCATAACACTTGCCGGGTAATATACGACTATACATACGTCCCGTCCGGATCGGATCGGTCCCAGCGCCCCGGTGACCGTCCGCGGGACTCGACATAACATACCTTGTGCACACAAGTTGTCCGCGACTATGCAGGTCAGGGTCTATCCTTTTTCCATAGCTTGACATGATAATCATGAATCATAATCTTATTCTGAACGAGCATAAGCTCCACGAGCTGGGATTCATTCAAGTATGTGACACGATCCTCGTTCAGATGCATACTTCTATGATTATCATTCAAGTGTGATTCACGTTCAGTATTCATTCTTGCTTGATGCATTCCCCTAGTTCGAGGATTTTCCTTGGGTGACCTGACGGTCCCGGATACTTGCAGGTTCATTTGCACAGAAGGACTATTTGATAGTCTTCTGGCTAACAAGAATGCATGCATAATACAATCACGTTAAACATTCGTAAGCAGGCAAGCACGCGTTCTAAGGGACATAAGCAGGCACGTTCGCTCAGACCCGAAGGTAAGCCGAGGGATAAAACCGTTAGGGACTTAGCATGCGAGGGTCTGATTATAAGCAGTATTTTATTTTCCATGTTCTAGCATCAGCAATACAAGTTGGGATTATTTCCTTAGCTAAGTGCGTTAGATTTATTAGCATGCAGGGTGTGAATCACCTAGCGACTAGCATAAATATTCCATATTTGATGTGTGCTGGCTAAGCAAAGACAAGTTCACCGTAGCCACCCACCCTAGCGATGATTCGCCTCGGTAGAGCGATACGCCGAGCGAGCCCCTGAAAGCCTAAGCTGAATTCCTGTAGGGACAAGTCTGGATATCATTTGCATTCTCTTTGAGGCAAAGTGGGTCGGGACAGCTGCACTATTGTCGTTTGAGATGGCAGTCCGCTTGAGAGGAATGGGGTGTTACATCTTGGGCGTCTACAAGTTTTTCCTCAAGAGACAACCTACATCTCTATCCATACACTTAGGTGAGTTCTTCCACTATAGAGAGTTTATTATCCGGCATGAAGCCTTGCGCTTCTGTCCGGTGCTACGCTATAATGACATGACCTCCCAAGGCTGAGGATCCCCCTCCTGGGGTGTCATACCACTGTAGCATGAGGACACATGCCTCTTAGTAGTGCCATTACTACATACGAAATGTAGCCTTGCGCACCTATGCGGTGCTACAATATTGTGACTTGGCTCGAAGCCGAGGTTCAGTCCCTCATGTGGTTTCACCTACTATAGTATGAGGTCACCAGCCTCTTAGTAGTGTTTTACTACATCCTAGCATGAAGTCTTGAGCTTTCCTGCGGTGCTACGCCGCTGTTACATGGCTCGAAGCTGAGGTTTACTCCCTCATGTGGTGTCACACCACTATAGCATGAGGACAAATGCTTCTTTGTAGTTCTATGCTACCACTCTCTATCTCCTTTCAATATTAGGCTACCTGCCTATGTGTGGTGCTACCGCCGTTGTGACATGCCCCCAAGCCAAGGTTCACTCCCTCGTGTTGTGTCATGCCACTGTTGCATGAGATACACGGCCCTTCTAGTGCTAAAAATACTCGTGCTTCCTACAACGCAAGCCGGATATTCACTCTGCCCGAGAACTCATTAAGGCATCAAAGTAATCCTCCCAGTGGAAATGTTCTAATAAAAAACAAATAGTAGACCACAGTAGTTCCGGGTACGTATCCCATAATGTCCCTGAGGAATATCCACCGTACCTGATATTCTCATGGTCATTGGTCCTCCCTTGAACCAATAGCTAAATACCTGGTAGATTTTTCTTTCGATCAATAGCATAAAACTGAATGGTATAATTGCAAAGACACAAAATTAGAGGCTCTCCAAGCCCATATCTGTTGTGTCCTTGACTATGTGAGGTGTTACTGCCACTATGATATGGCTCACAGCCGAGGCTTTACCCTTTTGAGGTACCTCATAGTGGTGTCACCCCATAGTAACATGGAGTACTACGCTCCTTCATAGTGCTTGATGCTGACTATATGCGGTGCTACTGCCGCTGTGACTTGGCCCGAAGCCGAAGCTTTACCCTGTCGAGGTACCTCATGGTGGTGTCACCCCAAGGTAGCATGGAGTACTACGCTCCTTCTTTTTACGATCATCTAGCGCTTGAGGACTATTATGAACGAATCCGCCAGATTTACATGACTTCGATCTTTTAGCCACTGTAATGATCCACGCTAGCTGCGCTCATTTATTATTTTGTACTAAACCTTGAGTCCTATCATGAACGAATCCACCAGAATTACCTGGCTTCGAACATCAACTACTGTAATAATCCACGCTAGCTGCGCTTATTCAGTATTCTGTATTTTATCTACACAGTTCTCTTCAAACCCTTGAAGAGATGAATAGATGTCACTGCTGCAGTTTTCTGGTTTTTATAATATGTCGGTATCATCTGAATCTGTATACTAACTATAGGAAGATTATCTGAGAGCTTCCAAATTTATTCTGCTGCAGCTGATAGTGCATAGAACTTTGAGTGTAAAGACTGATTCTTCAACTTCCACGATATAGTAGTACCGCCCCTGAAGAAGTCACGTCATCATATGGATCTTTCACTCTTCTTTTCTTAGCACCAACTGGCAACACTGAAGCCTTACATCATATCTGGATAACTGCTATAGTGCAGGATATACCACTGAGTCCAGTTAAAAATTCTGACGAATTTGTCCATAGCTTTCAGTGTTCAACAACACATATATTGTTCATGAACTGAGTCAGCATCCCTACAGCGAGAGCTATATCAGGCCTGGTGGTACTCGCAGCTTGAATCATGCACCTGATGAAGCTCGAGTACACTAATTGTCTGATGCTTTCCCTTGGATTAGGCTTTTTCATCTTCATGTCACACCTAAGGAGTATCGACGCTGATACCCAAAGTATGTGACCAATCTTCTTATGAAGAGAGCTTGTGACTGAGAAAGCCCACCTGGCATACGGATTATCTTATATCCTTAGGATGACATCCGCAATCCCATGTCCTGAGTCTAGACAAAAGGACATCTTTATTCTAGTGATACTTCTATATCCACAACTAGGATTAGCAAGTCGTCCACATAGATACAAAAGATGACTCATTTATTATTCGCGAACTTCGTGTAGACATTCTTGTCTCTTTCGCTGATCCTGCAACAACTTTGACTAGATGACTTGTCAAACTCCTGCTACCACAGCCTGAGATTTGCTTCAGGCCATATTGAGATATCACCAACCCGCAGACTGTCTTCAAACTTGAACGACAATCATTCTGACTGTTGTCCGTGAATCTCTTATGTCTGTCTTCCTCCATGACTTGTTATCTTTCCTTCATCTGATAAACAATCAGCTTATGAATAGTTGTTACGGAAATCATCATCCTAATATATGACACCTTTAACGAGGTGCCAAAGAACTCAATCCGTTGTATCTGAGAAAACCCCTAGGCTATAAGCATAATCTTGAACTCAATTGTTCTATTTGCTTCCATTTTCTTCTATTGAAGAAATATAAGCATCTGATAGGTTTAGATCCTTCAGGAAGATTGATCAACATCCAAGTATTATTATGGGGTCAATCTCTTCATGGACTGCCTCCCCTTAGCAGACTAAGTCTCTGGTCTTTATGGCCTCATCATTGGTAAGTGGCACGACCTCCATATGATAGGTGATAAGATCATTTTTGGTCCTTTGACCTCCTGACTCTTCTTGCTGACTGCTCTTCGAGTTATGGTTCAAGTGATGCCTCATTTAAAACAACTCCTTCCTGGACTACATCTTCTTCTACAAAAGTGCCAGCTTCTTAAGCTAAATAGGTCCTCCGGAAATAACTCATATGCCGAAAACCTTCACATTCGAATGATATTCATGTGGATCTGACTTTGAACCAGAGTTACATCAAAAGTGATGAACGATACTTAGGACATGAACGTAAGTGCAATCTTCTCCCACAGACAATCTAGAAGGCCCTTTGTACAATAATATAGAAATCATTATTACTGTCAACTGTTCGTCCTTCCTATATGCACCTTTAATGGAATGGGAGAGTACGAAGATGTCATTCCATAATCAATTTCATGTTCTAAGTTGAATGACGCGAATCGAAATAACGATGCATGTTCCATAGTCAATTTCATATTCTAAGCTGAACGATGCAAATCCAAAGAACGATGCATATTCTATAGTCAATTCCATGTTCTAAGTTAAACTATGCAAATCCAAATAATAATGCATGTTCCATAGTCAATTCTATGTTCTAAGCTGAACAATGTGAATCAAAAGAATGATGCACTTTGTCTTAATTACTTCTGAGTCTATTGAGTTATAGACCGGTATGACGCTCATCCCCAAACTTGAAGTCCCTGAGGTTCTCGAACACTTTATCCTTCGATTATGAGAAGATATACGAACGCGTTTCCTGAGAAATCGTCGAATAACGAAATAATAAACTTCATCCTGGCCCTTTTGTGGAGAATATAAGTCACAGATATCTGAGCACACCAGCTCCAGAGGATCTGTACTTGTAGTCACCTGTCTAAAGGGCTTCCTGACTACTTGTGTCTGAACATAGTAATCACCTCTCTCCACCTTCTTACCCCCATATCTTGGAGATATCCCTGAACTAGACATCTTTGTTGGAAAAAGACATGTCTCAGTTAGATGCATCACAACTCAATAGGAGCAATCTCTTTCTCAAGCCGGAAGTCCAGAATCATAATCCTGATATCTAGATCTTCTGCTTGACATTTGTTCGCCATAGAGACCTTCTTCTAAGATAGTACTCTTCCTTGGTGAACTGCTCTTTTTCAGAGCATGTGTGGCCAGATGCACCAGTGTCTATCCATCAGTCAGCAACCACACTTGATGACTCAACCTGTGCAATAATAGCAACCAAGTTAAGTAATCAAAGGAACCAAGTTTAGTTATACCTTGCTATATTGGTTTGAATTGGTTTTGCTTTCAAGCTCTAATTTCAGCCATGCGCCAATCTTGCCATGCGCGGAGACGACCATGCTTATAAGATACTATGCGGCCATCTCTGCCATGCGCCAAGACCTTCAATGCACTTCCATGCCGCAAGAGTCTTCCTGCGGCAAGAGCCTGCCATGCGACAAGAATCTGCCATGGGGCTATGCGGCCAAGTCTTGCCAAGCGTCAAAGTACTCTTCTTATGCTCATAATCTTCAATCCTTGGTCATCTTGTAATCTTCCTTCCAAATGGAATGCGCGTCCTTCAAACGCTAACTCCTCTATCCTGGGAAATAATAGATTTCGACAACTCACTTTCAACATTTGATAAAGGACTCATTCCCTCAACCAAATGTTAGAAGTATATCCCGTCAATCTTCTCAAGTTTGTGAAAACTTGTTGCCGAGAAGATTTGATCGAATGTTCTACATATTTCTTTGGATCTTGCTTTGAGATGTTTATTCCCAAGGCGGATCAAAGATGGTAGAACACGGGCCATAGCAGAGCTACTAGCGAGACCCGAAGGTCCGCTCTCTACTGGAACCCAAGTTGTCGTCGAGATCAGAGATTCACACAAGAGTTCATCATCTGATATATCTCGATTCCAACGAAGCAAGAACCAAGAACAAGTTACAACAGACTTCAAAGAAAATGAAGATTACAAGCAATGAGTAAAACGTTCTTTTCTTTACGTTCGCAGATGCTATAATGAGATAGAACGTAGCAAAGAAAAAACTGAAGAGAAGCACCTTGTTAGGGTGGTCAAAACTACCGTTGCTCAAAGCAAGATTCGTCATACAGACGATCTGCCCTCAGGAACCGGCAAGTTCATAAATGAACTTCTGGAACACTCAATGTCACCTTCGAAAACACTCGAAAACACCATGTGGGAGGGGGACACTCTGGACCGCATATGATCTAGTGTTCTCGGTTTTTCCATTTGTTTTCTCCCTCTTCAAATGAAAGAAGAGCTCCTCTATATATAGAGGAAAACAACACCTATGCGGCTTGAGGAAACTTCAAGCAGCATATGCGCTCATCGATCAGATCCCCCAAAATCTGGGTGTCAGAGCAGCAGGCGCCGCCTCCGCCGCCATTCACGATGTATTGCATAAGGCAAACAACGTCGTCAAACGTCGATGGCAATTGCATGCGCCACATTTTTCGGAAGGCACAGAAAACCATGCACCATGCAAAGTGCACCAACAAAGCGTCACTTTACGCACTTGAGCCCGAATGGCGCCACTTTGCGCCCTTGAGGCCGAGTCGCTAAGCCCCTTCAGGACTTAATTCCTAAGGAAAACTTTCCAGAGGTGGTGACAAAGTAAAGATTGTCATAATGAGAATTCACACTTAATCCCTTTAGAAAAGTCAACCCACATGGGCCACCACACCATGTGCATATACCAATACTAAGCATAGCTATATATTGAGATATACACATTAATGGTTTTTCAATGTGGGAGTAAAACTCCCAAAGCTAAATGGAAAATACCAACAAATTTTTTTAATTAAAAACCTAATCAAATCTAATTTTATGTCATATACAATAAAAAAAAATTTGATAACTATTATATTTTTATTAATCCTCCTTCTATTCAAAACCTCTAGCTCTTTTGATTAGGTTTTGGAACAATAAGGAGCGATGATTCTGATCATCTATTTTAAACAAAGACAGACACGAATCCATACAAATACATGATGTAAACATTTTTATATAGTTACAAAAGTAGATGAACATGGATACATGTCCAAACAAGATTCGAACAAAGACACCGTTTTGCACAGTCCATTTAACATAGTTGATTGTTCATCATACAAATGCTACCACTTCCTTTTCATTTCCTTTTTCGGCCTAGGATCTTATATGCATCTTTTTTAGCCAAATACTAATCGGGTTTAAAGTATTGACATGTTCAGAACAGGTTACCCATGGTAAGGAGAAATAACCTGATTACACATGCATAATAGAATCTGGCTTAGTTACTTGGATTATGTTTGGTCGAGATAAAGGAAAAGAAAGAGAAAGAGAAAGAGAATATGTTATTATAATTTTTGTTAAGAAGGGAAAAAAAAACCTTTTTCTTACTTTTATCTTTTATCGTTTTCTTTTCTTTTCTTTTCCTCTCTTTCCTCTCGAACCAAATATAGCCTTAATTAAAGAAAAATTATTCAGTGAGCTAGGCTCACCGTGCATCTTGATTCTCCTCCACTTTGTGGTATGGAGGAGTGCATGCGGTGGCAGCTTGGAACAGTCATTCTCATCACCTGACATCAAGTACAGAAGGATCAAGGTGCACGGTGAGCCCGGCTCACTGAATAATTTCTCCTTAATTAGTCTTTCAATATATATTATAGCTATGGTTAAAATAGAAGTATGTAGATTCGTTTAAACATAGCCTTGATATAGATTTTCAGCCACTAGGCTTACCGTTAGCGTTTTCTTTAACCATTTGAAGTACACATATATATTAACTACCGAAATATAAAATTTTGGTGCTTTAAAATGAAGAGAAAATTTGAGTTGCACCCTACATTATTTACCATATATCAAGGTGTATCCCACTACATTACCATAAAGCACGACCCCCCCCCCCCCTCCACCCCTCCACCCCCCCCCCCCCTTCGCCCCAACTTTTGACGAAAACGGTCCATAGATGATGGTCAATCCCCTTGACTGATTTTTTTTGGACGAAAATACTCCTATTCTTTTTCGCGTGACCCTCGCGTCTCCTCGTTGTCACGTTCCGGTACCGGAATACAGAGACAAATAAGGCCAGCTACCCCATAAAAGGTACTATACGTCGTACGACAATCACTGCTGTATAAGATAAAAGGGGTGCATGCTAAAATCAAGTCTCCTAGGGTCAAGAACTTCTACCTCTCAATCATTCAAACAAGAAACAGTAAGCATAGAGCATATATGATAAAGCAATGAGGCGTCCCAAACGCTTTCTCAAAATGTTCTAGAGACCAGTTATGCAAAATAAGAAGCTGGAAGAGTAACAAAAGTATATGAAAGTGATCAGCTGTAGTCTGATTTAATACAATCATGTAAGAAAAACTAATGTCCAAACGAGCCGACTAACAGGTACCGGTGGCGACACGCCAAAAGAAGTAAATGTTCATTTATGAGCAGGGAAAAAAACAACACACTCGCTATCTTGTACGACCATGTTCCTGGTACGCGCCATGAGTTGGGGAAAGGTACACTGGATCCTCAGGTGCTGGCCCAAAATCTGGCCATGCAAAACCAGTGGGGTTAGACCCCAAATAGCAAGTACCACAAAGGAAGCACGAAATAGAGAAACAAAAATCCAAGGAAAACATATACTAATACATAGGTTTAATGTCGTAACTTAGGTCCATGGCATATCCTTGTGCGAAGGCCCAACCCTACAACCAAACAAGGACAAGGGTTGAACCATCGCACTATGATAGTCCATTTCCCTAGGCTACTAACCGAATAATACAATCACAACCAAGTCCATTTCTTATATCAGTCAATCATTTGTACGACTTGCTATTTGTGTGGAGTCTGAGTTTAGCTCAGAAATAATGCATAATAAGTATCCTAAGATCACGCCAGTGCCGAACATGAGCTAACCGAACCAAATAAATAAAACAGTCACTTGCAGGATGCACCAGTCCCCCGTAGGGCCACTGTGCTAAAAATACGGTATTAGCGGTTCTAGTGTTCTTATAGTGAAATAGTGGCTTGGCATAATAATAGTCAGATACTACACTCCTCTAAGGCAGATGATATACATTATCTGTGGTGGCCAGCCTACAGCGCACTTAGAATAAATCTCTGTGGGAAGGTTCATTGGCATAATCTCGGGATACCATTTTCTCCAATGTTACTACCACTTTTAGTTACCTAATTAGCCCTATGTTGTTATTGAAATCTTAAGGTATGGTCATATGAGAATTTTCCTTAAGATGTCGTAAAAAGTACGGGCACGCTAGATACAAATCCATGAAAGTCAAATATGGATTCACCCTAGCGTGTATACAACATTTAGACAATCAATATCCTAGCCAAGCTTTGGTAGTTGACTAGCTTATTATGTCCGTGCTGGGAAAATAATATATATTTATAATATCATGCGTTCAGGAATTTACAAAAGTTGACTCGCTTCGTGTCCTCTGCCTGAGCTAGTTTGATTCTATCTAACAAAGTTGATTGAATCTGTATGCTAGCCTGAACTCCTGTACTATGTGGAAGTACTATCTTGATACCCATCTCTCGTAAGTCTTCTAGAATGTGCTTGAGTTGTCAACATAAATTTGTCACCTCTTCTGCTAAGTGCATCAGCTACTACATTAGCCTTGCCTGGATGGTACTGAAGTTCCACATCATAGTCTTTCAACAACTCTAGGCACTTTCTTTGCCTCATGTTCAGGTCCTTCTACATGAACACATACTTCAAACTTTTATTATCCGTGAATATTTCTACTCGATCGTCATATAAGTAGTACCTCCAGAGCTTAAGTGCAAACACTATTGCTGTTAGATCTAAATAGTGAGTTGGATAGTTCTTCTCATGATCTCTGAGCTGTCGAGAAGCATATGCTATCACTCACCCTTGATGCATCAAAACACATCCAAGTCCTTTTCCAGATGCATCATAGTACACTGTGAATCCTCCGGAGCCTGCTGGAAGAGTAAGGATTGATGCAGAGATTAACTTCTTCTTCAACTCTTCAAAGGCTATCTAATATTTCGCTGACCACACGAATTTAACTTTCTTGTGCGTCAATCGTTTCAATGGTGCCAAGATTTTAGCAAAATCTGACACAAATCTCCTGTAGTATCCTGCCAAGCCCAGGAAACTACGCACTTCTGCTATTGTATTCGAAACTGGCCAGTTATCTACTGCATCTACCTTGTTGGGATCAACTGAAACTCCTACTCCAGAAATAATGTGTCCAAGAAAGGATATGTGATCTAGCCAAAACACACACTTACTAAGCTTTAAATATAACTGGTGCTCCCTCAACATTTCAAGCACTATCCTGAGATGTTCTTTATATTCCTCCTCATTACGAGAATATACCAGAATGTCATCGATGAATTCTTCCACAAATTGGTCTAAGTAAGGCATGGAAATATGGTTCATCAGATCCATGAATGCCCCTAAAGTATTAGTCGGTCCGAATGACATAACTAAGAATTCGTAATGCCCATATCGTGACCTAAATGTTGTCTTTGGTATATCCTGCTCCAGGACTCGCACCTGATGATATCTTAATCATAAATCTATCTTAGAGAAGACTCTTGCTCCACTTAATTGGTCAAACAAATTACCAATCCTTGGTAATGGGTACTTGTTCTTCACTGTCACTGTATTCAACCGCTTGTAATCCATACGCAAGTGCATCGATCCATCATTCTTCTTTACTATACCGTTGGTGTTCCCCACGGTGATGCACTGGTCCGAATAAACTTTTTCGCCTTCAGTTCATCTATATGTCGATATAACTGATCATGTTCTGATGGTGACATGGGGTACACCTTCTGGGATACTGGTTCTGCTCCTGGCATCAATTCTATACTGCTCTAACTGGGGGTAATCCGGGAAGATCATTGGGAAAGACGTCCATGAACTCTTCAACTATCTTGGACAATGGGTCTTCTTCCTTTGCTACTGTTGTGACTCCTTCCTCGTGCTGGTCTCTCGCTATTTTGCTAAGGACAAATTCTTCAAGATCGAAAATTCTAAACAACACTCTACCCTCACAAAAGTCTATCATTGCATGACTGTCTCTCAACCAGCCAATGCCTAAGATAACATCAAAGTTACCCATAGGGAACTCGATCAACTTTGCAGGTAATAAATATCCACATACTACGGCTGGATATGCTAGACACACCTTACTAACTTCGACGATCCTATTGCCAGTGAGTATATTCAGCATCGTTGGCAATGCCTCAAACTTTAACCTAATATGTGTCACATATTTTGCAGATATAAATGATTACGAAGCTCCAGAATCAATTAATGTTATGGCAGAAAAGGTTATAACGGAAATATTATCTGCCATCACGTCGCCCGACGCTATTGCTTCCTCCAAAGACAAGGTGAGTGCCTGTCCTTGGCCTTGTTGAGCTCCTTGCTGCTGTCTTCCTTGCTCCCGGGGTTGCGGTCCCTGCTGATTCTACTGTTGCTTCCTATAAAGTTGGGCCTGTATCAGCAACGAACGTTGAGCTAAAAGCCGTACTGCTACTGCTGGTCCTCCTTGCTGCACTGCCCTCGGAGCTGCCAATTCAGGAAATTATTGTACTGGCCCTTTTGGCCTCTGCATCAATGGGCACGTGGCAACCTTGTGATGAGGGCTCCGACATCACAAGCATAATCTGTTAGCTGTCTGGCAAATATCTCGGGTATGACCTCCCTTGCCACAGTAGGTAAAACCTGTCGGCGCTCCCCGTCGTTGTTGCTATTGCAGCTGATGCTGTTGCTGCCTCGACTGTTATTGCCGAGTTAGTGCCATCACTGTCGAGGTCACTGGCCTCCTCTGTGTCACGTCATGGATGCGAATGCCAGGGGATGGTGCTGACGTTCGTGGTACTGGTCCTTTCTTATTGTTTTGTCCATGAGGTCTCTTCTGATCTACTCTTCTGGATGCCATCCTCTGGGAAGTAAGCTCAGCCCTCTTGGCTACTATCAATACCGCCTTGAAGATCTGGTAGTCGTGCACCTCTATCATGTGTAAGATTTTTATGTGAAGTCCCTGCTGGAACCTCATTGCTCTCTCCAACTCTGTTGCCACCAGGGTTGGAGAAAATCTGCTTAGTCGGCAAAACTCTGTTGCATAGCCGTCTACTATCCTTTCAGCCTTCTTGAGGTTAATGAACCCTTGCTGTAACTTACACTGAGCCATAATACTAAAGTACTTCGCCATAAACCGGGACCTGAAATCCTCCCATAAAATAGGATGCTTCAACCATACCTCCATCGTGGTCCACTAATCCCTTGCCAGATCTTGGAGTTATTGGCGAACCAGGTCAACATGTTCCTCGACGGAAACTTTAGCTGCTGTCAGAATGGTCTCAATATTCTGGAGCCAATTGTCTGTTGTGATTACGTCCTCAGTGCCATCAAAATATCTGGGGTTTAGTCTGCAAAATCTAACATATGCCCCATAATCTGTTCTCCCGCCTCATTTTAGGGCCATCTGTAATCCTTCGTTCAATAGGATATT
This sequence comes from Iris macrosiphon, assembly GCA_036927795.1. Taxonomy (NCBI): domain Eukaryota; kingdom Viridiplantae; phylum Streptophyta; class Magnoliopsida; order Asparagales; family Iridaceae; genus Iris; species Iris macrosiphon. Next base: position 70,340,878 of record JAYESA010000009.1, on the reverse strand, counting down.
TTGTTCCTGCTACTAGAGTTATTGTTGTTGATGTTGTTGTTGTTGTTGTTATTGTACCACCATCTGGTGTTGTTGGGCAGCCAATAATCTATGGATAATCTCTAGCAAAGTCAGGGTATCCAGTATTGTCGGCACTATAGGAGGTACGTGAATACCTGGAGCCTGCTACTCTGTTCCTTTCATCGTGGGTTCAACTCGAATCCTTGGCTGGGGTTCTATCGGATCTCGTTCCCCTGGAAACTTTGTCTCTCTAGTTGCTGTAATATCAGGCGAAGGAGAATCCCTAAAGCAGAGCACAAGAAATATCAAGTACAGGACGAGAAGGAACAAGGAAGCAATCAATCTGGAAGAATTCAAGCTGAATATCGAAGGGACAAATTTAGGATTTCAAGAAGGATCATGTTTGATTGATACTCATATGTCCATGACACCCCACAAGTCTGAAGAACAGACATGCATGGGCCACCACTAAAATATTGTCACGTCCCAGTACCGGAATACGGAAACGGACATGGCCAGCTACCCCATACAAGGTACTATACGTCATACGAAGATCACGACTGTATAAGACAAGGGGGTGCATGCTAAAATCAAGTCTCCTAGGGTCAAGAACTTCTACGTCTCAATAATTCAAACAAGAAACAATAAGCATAGAGCATATATGATAAAATAATAAGGCATCCCAAACACTTTTCCAAAATGTTCTAGAGACCAACTGTGAAAAATAAGAAGCTGAAAGAGTAACAAAAGTACATGACAGTGATCAACTGTAATATGATTTAATACAATCATGTAAGAAAAATTAACGTCCAGACGAGCCGGCTAACAGGTGCCGGTGGCTAAATGCCAAAAGAAGTAAATGTTCATTGATGAGCAGGAAAGAAGAAAACTCACTCGCTTTCTCCTACGACCATGTTCCTGGTATGTGCCATGAGTTGGGGAAAGGTACGCTGGATCCTCAGGTGCTGGCTCAAAAGCTGGCCATGCAAAACCAGTGGGGTTAGACCCCAAATAGCAAGTACCACAAAGGAAGCACGAAATAAAGAAACAAAAATCCAAGAAAAATATACACTAATACATAGGTTCAGTGTCATAACTTAGGTCCATGGCATATCCTAGCGTGAAGGCCCAAAACTATAACCAAATAAGGACAAGGGTTGAACCATCACACTATGATAGTCCATTTCCCTAGGCTACTAACCGAATAATACAATCACAACCAAGTCCATTTCTTATATCGGCCAATCATTTGTACGGCTTGCTATTTTTATAGAATCTAGAGTTATCACAGAAATAATGCATAATAAGTATCCTCAGATCATGCCAGTGCCGAACATGAGCTAACCGAACCAAATAAATAAAACAGGCACTTGCAAGATGCACCAGTCCCCTGTCGGGCCACTGCACTAAAAATATAGTATTAACGATTTTAGTGTTCCTATAGTGAAACAGTGGCTCGACATAATAATAGTTAGATACTGCACTCCACTAAGACAGATGATATACAATATCTGTGGTGGGCAGCCCAACGTCGCACTTAGAATGAATCTCTATGGGAAGGTTCCTTGACATGATATCGGGATATCGTTCCCTCTAATGTTACTACCACTTTTAGTTACCTATTGCCCTATGTTGTTGTTTAAATCTCAAGACGTGGTCACATGAGAATTTCTCTTAAGATATCGTAAAAAGTACAGGCACGCTAGATACGAATCTATGGAAGTCAAATCTGGATTCACCCGAGCGTGTATACAATATTCAGACAATCAATATCCTAGTAGTTGACTCGTTTATTACGCTCGTGCTGGAAAAACAATATATATTTATAATATTACGCATTCAGGAATTTGGAGGCATTCTCGATGCACAACCCAAATATAATCACTTAACATGTGACACGATGAGTCGCACCTCGGCGCATATTAAATCATGGACCATTATCAGGCAATAGTGGTATCAGCATGGATACAATATTCGAGTCCAATTACCAATTATACATTGGGTCACAAAATGTCACTACCATATTTCAGAATAAGGGTAATTTTATTTTATTTTAATTATAAATATTGTGTATATTTTATTTATTTATAATGTGCATGTTATATATATTGTTACTATTATTATTATTTGTTAGTTGATTAGTCTATTTTATTTAGACTTGACATTAGTGGACCACACTAGACTTGACTTGACCCATTTAAATAGTTAGTCATGACTAGATTAATTCTATTAAATCTATTTAGACCCATGAATAGAATATTCCTCCAATGGTTAATAGATCCTATTCATGAAGGAATGAGATGGACTTTGAGTTAATTCAAATATTTCTCAAACTAACCCTAACCCTAGAGGAAGTTTATGTAAACATCTTCATTCATGAGTAGCCTTTATTTATTCCAAATTATATCCCTCTCATTTTCATTTTTAAGGAGACTAAGGATCTTGGCATTGCTAGAGAAAGCTTGAAGAGGAGTCCAAGTGTTGAGTATCGTGTCCACTTCGTCTTCCTTGTGTCCAAATTCGGAGTTCTTCAAGAAGGTCATTCAAAACCTAGGTAACTCTTAATTTTATACTCTATTTGTGGTTAAGAACACCCATTGGACCTATAGGAACCCTCACATTGGTGGAATTGACTATATTTGGCTATATCTAGGTGTTAAGAGCCCTCATTTGCTAGATCTATGGTTTTCTTCTTGTGAAATATTAATTTGTGCCTCAAAAATTTGTGGCGATGTGAGTTTAGCCCACCAAGTGTTTGTATGGTATCCATTTATTGTATTTGGTATCAAATTAGGATTTGGGTTGGTATCATAGTGATTGGAGAGTGTATCATGATAGTTTTGGTGTATCATGTGTATATGAGTGTATTATAGAGTGATGCACTTAGAGTGTTTGATGAAATAACTTAGTATTGTTGAGAGAGTGTTCATATAGTGTACTATATATATATATATATATATATATATATATATATATATATATATATATATATATATATATACATATGAATATAGATAGTAGAATATATATAGGTGTCTGTGAGTTTGTGTTGTGAATTATTATGATGGGGTGGTGTTGGAATTGAAGAGTGTAGGTTAGAGGACCATTGGGCAGAGGGGGTGGAGGCTTGGGGTTGCAATGCAAGTGTGCACCCTTGCAGTCCATGGCAGAGCCAACAATAGTTGCCATGGACACTGCACTAATAAGGGGAATGCTAGGTTGGTCCATCAATGTTGTAACTGCAAGGATTGCAGTAGGAAATTTGTGTCGATGGGGGTGTTCTGAATGCAGAGTGAGTGTGTGGGCTAGGGTTAAGTAGAGAGGATATGTCCATACGTGTTTGTGTATTGGAAGGTTGGGAAGTATCAGGTATTTGGGGTATTATGCAATATGGACGGGTAACAAAGATATAAAGGACATGAAAATCAGTTCTTCATATTCAGGATCTAGCACCACAGTGCTTTAATTTATGACTGCAAACATCAAGTGTCTCAGCATGTGAACAAGTGTTCTCAGTTGCAAGTTTAATATTGGAAGATTTGAGTGTCCAGTGTATTATGTGCTGGTGCAACTGTGCAATGCAAGGAGAGGAGTAGCAGTAGCAGTTGTATCAGTTGCACATGTTGCACATGAGTAGCAGTCGATGCCATAATTAGGAGTGCAATAGCAGGGTGTGGTTAACGTCATGCATTAGTGCACATAATGAGGCCAATGCACACAGGCCTTAGATGAGGGTAGTATAGGTGTCTAAGTTCGTATGTGTAGTGGGTAAGTATTAGTATTCATGTATCATGAGTATCATGAGTATCATAGTATTGTGCTTAGGTGTTTGACATTATGTGTCAGTGTATCCCTTAGTGTATCTGTTTAGTGGAAGTGCTTGGTTATAGTTGTGATATAAAGTACGTTTGAGAGGGAAGTTTGAGTGTTATGGGTGTTTTGGTTGGTAGTGTGTTTGTGCAGGTGTATATCAGTATGTGGGAGTATTGGGTGGTGCATTAGTGAGTATAGCAGCAAGTGAGAAGGGGGTTCTTGGGGGTGTTTAAGCAGTGGTGGTGCATCTGCATATGTGTTATGGGTGTGACCCTTATACGAGTATCATTTTACATTAGAGGGGAAGGGTTTGAGCACAGTTAAAGGATTTGGTAGTTTGTTGTGTGCGTATTAGATACTGGGCTGCAGGGAAGCCAGTATACATCATGGTAGGTTGTATTGCATGTGCAGGAAATTGAGAAATGGAGGCTTAGGTTCCAATTTGCAAACACTTGGGAGGAGTGTGCAGATTCATGTATGTGAGATTGGTGTTAGTCCATGGCAGTATGAGCAGTAAGGCAACTGCTCATAATAGTAGTGAGGCAACTACTTATAATAAGTTAGGATGAGAGGGAGTGTGTGCAGTCGGGTTTTAGAGGAAGGAAGTGCTTTCAGTGGCAGCAGCACAGTAGTGTAAGCTAGGGTAGAGGTTGAATGAGTTGAGTTGTCTGTATTGCATAGAGCAAGGTAAGAGTGCTCAAATGTTCAGGAATTATAAGTGTCTAGTGATGTGGTACCAATAGTGATGTATTTTGGTGTGTGAGCATAGTTGAGGTGTGTTAAGAGGAATTGGGGTATCTTTAGTGCAGGTATTGTGGTATCTAATATGTTAGAGTATCATGATACTTAGTAGCAAGTAGAGTATTTGGGCAAGGTTGTGTTGTAATGTGTTGTATTAAGTAAGGTTCCGTTGGTTGAGTGCCTTAAGGGAAAAATATTTAGGTATTGGAAGTGTACCTAAGACTGAAATGACAGGGGGTGTTGGCTTTGAATCGGGTTCAGGATATTAGAGGCATGAGATGCAGGAAGCAACTGAATATGGGTTGCTGTGTACTTGTAACAGTTAGTGGTGTGAGGTAAGTGCTGCCGAACCAAACCAAGCATCAGTGCAAATAAGTTCTGCAAAAAGTGAAGAATGCATCAGTAGCAAAAAAAAAAAAACTAAAGAGAGGGGCTGGATTTGAAATGGGGTATAGGGATTTCAAGTTTGGAGGTACTAGTAAGAAGTGTCAGGTTTTGAGAGGGTGAGAAGGTGTGGAATGAAGTAAAGTTTAGGAATTGGGGATTTAAGAATTAAATGAGTACCAATGTATATGAGATATATATATATGTTAGTAGAACCTAATGTAGCTAATAACAATATGGTATTAGTTAGGACTTCCTAAGATTAACTAAGTATTAGTTAGTATATCACTGTCATCTAATGGTGGGTATAGTATCACCAAGGTAATATATAGCTAAGGTAAGTTTATATAGATAAGATATTAACTAATACTTAGTATTAACTAGTATAAGCTAGGGTAATTTAGTATGACCAATAATTAATTAGTATTGGCTAGTATTGACTAGATTGACCTTAATATGACTTGGCAAACCTAGAGTAGCAATGTATAGACCTAGTTAACCTAGTATGGACCTAGAATTGGCCTAGAAATACCACCCATAGCTAATTTAACATGGTTATCTTTTCAATTCACTATTTCACATTGATATTCCTTATTTAGGACTTTTGGACTCCAGGGTGAGCACTATTGACCGTTCCTTATTTCGGAGGCCAGGCGAGTACATTCTCTAATAGTTTTTATTATTTGCTAATTTTTATATTTGAAGTACTTAGAAATGTTACATCTGATTCTTGATACTGTGGTACACGGACTAGTATATAGATTGGATCTTCAGTCATGAGATGTTACATTGGTTATCGTATTGACATCGTACACGATATTGATATTAGACATTGTACATGGTATTATTATTGGACATTGATCGTGTATCGTAACGTGTCATGGTTGGATCCACTGTACTAGTTGGGGGCGGAAGAAATTGCTAGTAAGAGATGTGATCTTATTCCTATTATAAATTGTAAAATATTGTTAGTGTTAATCATACATCTCACGTATGATTAGCTAGTCCATATAGCTATCGTACAAGTTTACAAGCCGATCATATATCGAAACTAGTATTTCAAACACTTAAAATAATTGCAGTTCTCCATTTCAGTTCCATAGATCATATTGTCTTGAATATGATATTGTAGTTCTTTTCTCTTCATTTCATATATGCACTGGTTATACCTTATTGCTTACATTGCATATTCTCTCTATTATTTGCCATTATATTAGTTTATTGTTTCTCTCAGTATATAGCATCATCTATTTTATTGTTTTAGAGTCCTTGTCAATTAATTGGAATTGTTATCGGGTTGTACTTCGATCCAATTCTTACTGGATATATTTTTCAGACTGCGACTTAGAGGACTGGTGTCCGACATATTATGGACCCAGGGAGAGTGGCTGCAGCCTTGGACCTTGTAGCTCAGGTGTGATTGTCGGGAGTCTAGCCGGAATCACTGGTTAGTTTAGTTAGTTTCTTTTAGCAGATTATGGTACCAGATTTGTTTCCGGCATATATTGAGACTTGGATGTTATTGTTTGAAGTTTAAATTATGTTATTGTTTAGACTTTGTGTTTAATTTATTTTTCTTTCGATATCTTATCGTGCTTTAGTTCTGTGGTTGAGTACTTCATATTATATTGATATATCTGTGTCTCCTTATGGAGTTGGATATTTATATGAGATTGATTAGATAGTATTGTGACATAGACAACGTTCTACCGCCGATGCTGCGGCATAGGTTGGACGTACCCGCGTACTCGTGCCCCTATATCGGGTGCGGGTCATGACACGAAATAACAAAAAATATTCAATCAAACAAGCAAGGCCGTATGGGTCTATAGGCCGCATGGAAAGTCGATGCTGCATATAAAGTCAGGCCGCATGACAAATCCTGCCCGCATATGAAGTCAGGCTACATATGAAGTCAGGGCCGCATATGAATCATGATCGCATACTCAGGGTTAAAGTCCACTCCTTGGGACAAGTGTTGAAGTGACGAATAATAAATAAAGTGTTAGTGATGTAACATAAAGTGACTGATGTGACTGATGCAATAAAGTGTGTCAGAGAGAAAAGACAAAACCAAAGAAAGAAGTGCCAACGGTTCAAAGCCATGCGTCCAAGGAAAATAGTGGTCGCATGCTCTCCAGGCCGCATGAGTGTCGGTACCGCATGGGTTATCTCTTGGACTTAGCGAATTTCTCATTCGTTCAGCGAGTGAAAGTACAAGGTGTTCAAAAACACTTGTGTAAATCAACAGTCATGCATCTAACAAGAGTTATGCGGCAAGAGTTTATGCCGCATAACCCTTTCAGGCCGCATGGCACTCTCAGCCGCATAGCTCACTGGCCGTATGCGAAATTCATCTTCTCCAACAGCAGGTTCGACAATGGAGGAAACTTCAAAAATTTGAAAAATTATTTTGTTTATAAAACCCTCATTTTAAGTCCAAATCGGGTGAACCAAGAGCCAAAATCCTCTAAATTGAAAGCTCTATCATGTAGCAAAAATTAATTTTCTAAAATACATGTTTAATAGATCAAAACCAAGAAAAACTCATAAAATCCATAAAATCCTAAGTTTAGAACTGTAGATCTACTCAAAATCACCCATCAAAACAGAAAACTACAAGAACTAAAAGTGCTTAAAACACATAACAAATATAATAGAACGATAATATGGAGGGTCCATTTCTCATGCACTGTATACTTGCCTATGAAAATAGGGAGAGAAAACTAAAGAGAGGGTGAGAAATGAAGAAGTGAAGAGAGAGAGAGAAATGTTGGGTTATATATGGTAGGGTTGAGGGTTGAACCCAAGGTTCTCATGACTTGAACCAACCTACAAAATAAATCATGAGCAATGTTAAACCAAAGAATGGGTCTAGTCTCCATGCACATGCAACCATGCTAAAATAAAAATATGTTTCAAATACGTATATCAAGAACGGGGAGTGACACCGCCGCCTGCAGTTGACCCCCCTCCTCCTCCGGCCGGCGCCAACAGCCGAATCCCCCCTCTCCTCTCCCCTACTCCTCCTTCGGTCGGGGCCAGCAGCCGACCCCCCCCCCCCACCTCTCTCCTCCCCCCCCCCATCCTTCCTCCGACCGGGGCCTGCAGCAGCAGCATCATCATCCGGTAGAGGTACAGGGCTGCGTGCGAGGCGGAGGTGCGGCGGGGCAGTGGAGAGGCGCGCGGGGGGGGGAGGAAGGGTGGAAAGAGAGCTCGGGGGGGTCGTTTGTGCGCGACGGGAGAAGGAATAGGGTGGTCATCTGCGCAGGGCGGGAGGAGGAGGGGGGTCGTTTGCGCCAGTCGGAGGAGGAGGGGGGGGTTGCCTGCGCTCGGCCGGAGGAGGAAGCGGGGTTCGTCTGCGGGGAGGCGAGGGGAGGTGGTGGGCAGGCGGGTGCACGGGTAGGGGGGCGAGGGGTGGTGCACGATGAGGTTCGGGTAAGAGTTTGGGAAGAAGAAATATGGAGGATAATTTTGTCTAAAATATTCGGTCAAACGGGTTGACAGTTAGTTGTGGACGATTTTCGTCAAAAGGGGGGGAGGGTTCGTACTTTGTAGTAATGTAATGAGGTGCACCTTGATATATAATAAATAATGTATGGTGTAATTCAAATTTTCTCTAAAATGAAATGAGATCATTTTTACACCAATAATGCTAAGTTTACTACCAAAGGTTTACAACCTTCTAACAACCTCCCCTCCCCCCTGACAGATAGGTCCCACCCGGTCCCACATTCCCTCTAACCCTCCTGCTATATGGATCCCATCCGGCCCCACCTGTCAGGGCCCTTCCCCCAATGGAAACCGATCACGCGTAAGATTGGAAGAGAATTGTAAGCATTTAGTTGTAACTGTACGTAGCATTACTATTTTTACACTTGTTTTTGTTGCAATTCTTCCTTCGATTTACGTATTAGCATTAAGAGGTAATACGCGGTATTGACATTAAGTAATCCAAGTCCATCTTTGTTGGAGTTCCTTAAATATCTACAAAACTAATATGTTTCTTTTACCTTAAATCGCTAGTCTGACAACAAGTCGCGTCACTACGTACTTCGCTAAGCAGTTGCACAGTGTTCGAAGGTTCGACTGCTTGGCGACGGAACCATGTTAGCAACGGGGCAACTACCGACGTCTATAATTTGTCCTATATCCGTCGTCCGGTCGCCGCTAATACTTTTTGTTGGTAACTTGACGACGGATGCGTCCGTCGCTAAAATCCTATATTTTTTTATAGTGATCTTATTCCTCAATTTACTTTCCTTACTACCCGGGAGAATCTAGAAGAGGGTTTTTCGTGAAATAACCGATAGCTCGATAGAATTTATGAAAGAGTTTAGTCACATCATCATCATCGTCCTCCTCATCCTCATCTATATATATCTACTGATTTAGTAGCTAGCTAGATCTAGAGAATCTAGAAGGGGCCGGCCACTGTGAAATTTAGGCCCGACATTGACGATTACAAGGGCTCCCCTCTTGTAACAACGGTGTGGCTCGTTGTAGCTTTCTGGACTGTGGTCTCTTTCTTGATTCCGTCATGATCCTATATCGATCGTTAAGTTACATCAAAAGCAAAGAAAGACGCGTGTACTGCATTGTTTCATAAAAGATGAATCAAGGAATTAATTAATTCATGCATGTTAATTCATTCCAAGGATTTACTATAGGTATTTGAATATTAGCTAGCTGATGTTTCGTAAATGAGTACACTTCTGGTCGAGTATGTTTTATTTTAACATGGGAAACTTAACACTCAGGACTTAAAAAAGAGCTAGCGCATGCAAATTCCAGTCCAAGAGCTATAGCTGAATATCATGTTTGATTTGATTTCAAACTAATACACGTGAGTGACAGGCATTGAACAGTGCTGGGGACATTCGCTTCCCTTCAAAACATCTGCATCAAGGGACTGTTTGGTTGGTTGAAAGTGAAAAAACGTAAAATACGTGCTTTTGAGTTTCATGTCAGTTCGGATTAGTAATATTTTATAACTAGGAAATGTTCAATTCATAATTTTTAGTGTTTGGATGGCTATAAAAGTGGGTAAAATAAAAATATATCATAAGAAAACTAAAATTAAATAATGGGCTAAAAGTACTAAAGCGGTCAAAAAAAGTGTCTTATATATATTAAATAATGACAAATGGGATTAAAATAAAATAAAAAAAACTCAGTCGCAGCCCACGTCTACCATAAAAAAAATCTGAATGTGAGATTGACCATTTTCTTACGGCCACGTCAGCCGACAGGAACCGCGGCAGCAAATTTATTCCGTTTTCAGCTACTTTCGATCGACAGTTTCACCCATTAACCAAACACCAGATTACTCTATCACAAAATCCAATGACAACAATCCATGACTTCCACCCGCACTTTTCATTATACCAAACTGCCCCCAAAGTACTCGTGCAACTACTGCTTTGCTATCAAGGATCAAGTTAGGGGAGGGGTCACAAGTAGCTAGCTATGCTCCTATCATATATGACACATGCAAATGGGGCGTCCACGATCACGCAATCCTGCAACAAGATCAGATGCATACATATATGACCGCCACGATTGTTAATTTCCACATCGATCTAGCTTTTATATATATATATATATATATATATATATATATATATATGTAAACTTGTATGTACATATATAACAGGTACAACAGTTATAAGATCGATGTCAACAGCAGCAATCTATATCGATCGCAACTCATGCCTATCTATGCATCATATAGTGTGACAATATGACGCTAAAGACTTGTTGTACTATCCGAGTATAGTTAAACCGAAATTAGCACAGAAACGTCATTAAAAGGAGCATTCTTGTGCAATTGTTCAAAAACGTTCTTAAAAAAGACGTTTCAGTGTTTCATATGCAATTTAGAAACTTCAATGTTCTACAGATAATTTCTACAATATATATTTAATTTTCTGTATAGTTTTGGGTGTGTATATATATGCAGCACCTATATAGCGCAGTGTGTCAATTGAACCTAATACATGCAAGTACAAGAAGAAACAGCAGACTAGCCTGCAGCTCATAACCGAAAATGTCGGTGTCGTTATAACGTGTCATCTTTTGTTGGGCATAGTCCAAATATGTATGGTTGGGGTTTATATATCATCACGCCCTAGCTATCAGTGTTTAATTATCAGAGTGCATGTGGCGAGGATGCAGTACAAGGACGTTGCACCCTCACCTTCATGAAGCTGGAATTATTTTCTCCAAGCATTTAATGTGGTTGCAGAGAAGTTGCATGTGATTGAGTTCCAGCAACAGCAACAACTAGGCTTCTAGCTGGAAAGATCTCGAGGAATTAAAGAATGGCTACTGGAGATGGATCTTGACATTCTTTGATGTGATTGCAGTGTGTGTGTACTACGCAACTAAAGTCCACAAGTGTAACCTGACTGGTGTAGCTCTAGAACTTCCAACACTGGCAAACTTTTCTATTGTGGGACATCTGTCAATCTGAAAGAAAAATGACATCAAACCTGTCATCCAAAAAAGTTGGATGATATCTATATCCTATTATGTGACATCTAAAATAACAATTAATATAATAAATTTTAAAATTAAAATTAATACTATAATTGAACTTATTATTAACATTAATATTAACATTTGATGAATTTTTTGAATTTAAATTTGCTATTTCAGATGTCACATAATGGCAGTGGCGGAGCTAGCATCGTAAATTGGGAGAGGAGGGGAGCTGAATTTTAGGTATAGCTTAAGGGATACTGGTATCCTGCATTCCAAAGTACCAAACTTTTGAAATTTTATTTATCCAAACGAATAAAGCATAAGAAAATATGTCAAAAAAAGTTTTTTTTTCCCTTTAAATTTTGGGACAGGCTACAGTTCATCCATGTCCTGTTGTAGTTCCATCCTTGTATAATGAGAGATAGTATTATCCAAAAATTTTGGATGATGAATAGCAGAATTGTTGTTTTAATGTAGTGATATAGTTCATAGTTCTTATCACACGAGACGGGATGACGGTACATTTTTCATATAAAAATCACTTCATGAATGGAAAATGCTACGTCTACAACCAAATGCTTATATCCTTTTTACAACCACCACATGACGTCTATGTGACAGCTGTCCATTAGGTGAGAGAGGATATGTGAGATCCGGTGTTGCTACGTGACAGTCACGTGACAGAAGTGCCACGTGATAGTCATTCATTGGATGAGAGGTGGAGTCGTGAGGAAGTGAGAGGGTTGTAAGAAGGTTGTAAACATTCGGTAGTAAACTTAGCATTTCCCCTTCTTGAATATATACAGATGCTTTGATAGATCAACGAACCTCGAGTTTAAGACAGAATAATATCAATTGTGCAGTGGAATTACTGTTCTGTTGCTGAGAAATGTTCATCAACTTTTTCGTGTTAGCCTTTTCAGCTTAAATGTGATTCAGTTTAATTAAAGGCCAAATTCCAAATTCCAAATTCCAAATTCCAAATTCCAAATGTGATTCAATTTCTCTACCATCTCCAAACTAATGGGTCAGCCTCGGGAAGGGCGAAATCAGAAATTTAGTTTATTTAAAAGAAATATTTTAAATTTTTTTAACAAATATCGTCATGTCCAATGTAAAAATGAAAACCTGACAAAAATATATATTTAGTTTACCAGATACTCTTTTAGGCATAAACAAACAATATTTAGTTTAACATAATGCTAATTAACCTAACTTGTATTTAGAGAGAGGAGAGTCAGACTGGAGTATATACATTCATTTAATCAGGATAATTTCTTGTGGAAGAACATAAATTGTTTCTAAGACCAAAACTCTAAAATCATGGTGGAAATTGAGATTTGTGTGTTCATATTAGTCCAAAATATTTTCAATTTGAATTGAACCCCAATTCTGAAAAAAGTTACAAATGTTTTGTTCATGAAAAATTTATGATTTTTTTTTTTTTTTTACTTTTGATATTACCATATGATATTACTGGACATGCTCACCATTCACCACTGCGAGTGGTTTGTCCGTCCCACTAAATAATTTCTCCGACTATTAGTACCCAAAAAAATTAGCCCCCAAGAATGTAAGGACAGTCAGAGCAAGAAATTATTTATATTTTCTATTTAATGAATAGAGAACAAGCATCACTCCTGTAAAATAAATCTGAGCACTTGCTTTACGCCATCTTTTGGGGTAAAGTGCAAAAAACGTCCAATTAGATGAGTCACTTTTGTAAAAAAAAATCTCTAGTTTAAAAATACAGAAAAATTACTGTAGCGAAATAAATTTATATTAAATTCATGCAAACGAAATAAGTTTGTAAAATTTTGAAAAAAAAGACAGAGTCCGTCAACAGTGTTGGTGGAAAACACAACTGCTGTACACGTAGGCAGGAAAAAAAATAAAAAAATTTAAAGTGGGGCCCACAAGCCAATTTCCGCCAACACAGTTGGCAAAAATTGGGTGTGGGGCCCACTGGTTCATTTGATTGGTTCGATTTGGTTTGTTTGGTTGGATTGGTTTAACAGATGTTAAAGAAAATAATAATAAAAAAAATCTGCCGTAAGAATATTATGTCTGCCGTCGAGCAGACTTTGAGCGGGCATAACTACTTGTTTTGAAATCGTTTTTCGTTAAACAATAAGTCGATTTGTATGTTTTCGACGAGAGTAACACAAATCCTGTAGAAAAAAAAATTATCCGAAGCAAGTCGCACATGTTACAGGCAAAAATATAAATTTTAAAACTTTAAAGTATCATAACTTTTGACTGAGAGATCGAAACAAGCTCCAGTTTGTGCCAAAATGACCGTATCAAAAAGTACTACCAGATAAACCGTTTCACCGTTTAACGGACTTCAAAAAATTTCAGAATTGCAAAAAAACGATACTTCGACCTCCAAATTTTACTTTCGGTCATTTTATTTTCGAATATTTAAAATTTACTGTAGCAAAATTAATTTATATTGGGTGTGGGGGCCCACGGGTTTAAAACGATGTTTCGACCTCCAAAAAAAAATAGAAAAATTTAAATTAATTGTTTTATGTAAAAAAACTAATAAAACAAAACAAATAATTAACTAATAAACAAAACAAATTTAAAGTAATTTTTTAAACTTTATGCTTTAGATGGAATTTATACAAATTTTGATGCTCTGGAAACAAATTTCCGAAAAAAATATTTCTAATTTTTTCTTGACAATTAATTTATTTTAATTTTATTTCGTTAAAATAAATTTTTCTTAAATCTAATTACAAAAAAAAAAACTAAATAAATAAAACAAAAACATAACTAATTAAAATAAACCAACCAAACAAAACAATCCAACAAAACGAATCAATCAAATGAACCCGTGGGCCCCCACACCCAATTTCCGCCAACTGTGTTGGCTGAAATTGGACACTGTTGGCAAAATTTGGCTTGTGGGCCCCACCTTAAATTTTTTTAATTTTTTTTCCTGCCTACTTGTACGTCAGTTGTGTTTTCCGCCAATATAGTTGGCGGACTCTGTCTTTTTAAAAAAAATTACAAACTTGTTTCGTTTGCATGAATTTAATATAAATTTATTTCGGTATAGTAAATTTTTTGTTAAAAATATTCTAAAAATTTATATTTGATGCAGTTTATACCTAATTTGATCTCTGCCGTTAATGGACGTCAAATTAGATATGAAATGACGATTATACTCATCTAAAATCTAAGGGTAAAGTGAAAGAAAAAAATCTTGTTAGTTTTGTTTATGTTTTTTTTGGCAGAAGATTCTGTAAGGCCATTAGGTTTTGGATAGATACTACTATATTTATTTGTATATATTAATTTATTATTATCTATATTTATTAGTATACTAATATATTTATTTGTATACTAATATATTTAATTGTATATATTAGTTTGTTATTAATACAAATAAATATATACAATTTTTTATCTAATTTTGTATTTGTATATATAAATAAAAATAATAATAATCTTTCTAACCGCGAATGTATCTTCTCAAGTAGTCAAAAATAAAAATAAAAATAAAAATAAAAATAAAGTTCTTAAATATATTGAATATTTAAAAAATGACTTAGAAACAGTTTAAAAATAAATCCTTAAAAAATAAAACGATTAAGAAATAAATAAATAAATAAATAAATAAATAAATAAATAAATAAGCATGTTACATATATTTGTAATGCATCCACCAGTGAAAAAGAATGATGACTATCGGTCTCAATCGTCTTTTTTTTATGGAGAAATTCTAAGTTGTCCAAGCTACTGTGAAAGTTGTTACATGCATACATCAAAGTCATTATAATCGAAACTTGGTAGAATCTCATATTTTAATTTTTTTTAAATTTATTTCTTAGCTAGACATATGACCTAGACGTTTATGTCACAGGGGACATGGGCCAATAGGAGGGCCACGTCAATGCCCCCCACCCCCTCCCCCGCACTAATGGGAGACCGAACGCTATTAATTTGAACGTGACTATTTTTTTTTTATAGAAAAAAGCCTTACGAATCCGAGGAGGAACCAAGCACTGACGCGGTTCGAGATCGCGCGGTCCCTCTCTCGGTTCATAAAGTAGTACTGATTTTAGTGCAACTTGGAAACCTCTCAAAAAGAATCCATCTAAGTCGTTTGTATATATTATTCTTCTTTAATTATTAAAAAAAATACGAAAGAAACAAATTTAAAAACTAATTTTATCTCAAATTTACAGAAAAAACTAATTAAAAAACTAAAAATAATTTGAAAAGTAATTCGTTTATATATATATATATATATATATATATATATATATATATATATATATATATATAACCATAATTTCTTCCTTTAACGGTCTTTAAATACAAAATTAACATATACAAATTAGTTAGGGATATTTTGGGTATATAAGGATTTTTTCTAAAAAAAAATTCCAACTCCAACTTTCATATAACGTTCACTTGGAACGGAAACTAGACGGGAGGAGATAATTTGATCCAAATATCAACCCATTTGTTATTAAATTGAACAAAAAAAATTGAGATCTTATCGTACGAAAGTTGGTAATCTTAGGAGATTTTTATTTTGAACTTTACTCCCATCTTTTGACAGCTAACGGACATTTCCAACTTTGTAAAATCCTTGGTGTCATTACTTGTCACATTAATTACCAGTACAATTACCAAACCAATTTCACCTTTGGGTGGGCTGGAGCCCACCCCAGCCCCCAAATGGCTCCGCCCATGGCCTCGAACCAATGATTTGCTGGCCCGGTCGAGAATATAGAAATAGTAGTCCGGTCCGTCAGCCGCGTGCAATACGATATTTGTAGATACAAGGGTCTGTTTGGTTGAAAGAGTTATGGCCTCCGGAAGTGCAAAATTGACCTGTTCATCACCACTTTTTTTATTTTTGTCCTATTTCGGTTGTTTGGTTGTACAATACAAGAAAATCGAAACTTCCATGAATAGTACTTCCAAAAGTTCATTGTTCAGCATTTTCATTTCCGGAAGAATTCTCGAAGTGTGTCCGAAAAAAGTTGGAATTCCTAATAATAATAATAATAATAATAATAATAGTTATTTAAAAGTGAAAAACTATATCATTTTTCAACTACCACTTTCAACAATAATTAAAACGAAAGAACTCATAAAATATGCGTACGCATGACGCACATATACAATATATATGTAAATTTTCTACTTTCAAATTTTTTACTTCGTTCTAATTTCGCGAACCAAACAAACCACAAGAACAACTGGGACACGGCAACAGTTTGGTGTGTTTTGGCATACATTGTGGAGAATCAGCTTAGGAAGACATAACACAGACACAACGAACATTTCGCTGTACGTGCTTCTTCGCAGTCGTGATAAATCGATCAGCCAGTTGTCATTCTCGGTCGGTGGCGTTGCACGAGAACTTTTGGTAGCCAAACTCGGATGAGGGAAAGCATCGTTCTTACAGTCCTGGGCCGAAATGGGCAAATTTAAGCTTTTCCTTGGACTTCACTTCCAATTGTGGTCAAGATCTGTAGAGCTCTCGGGCATTTATTTAAGCTGACCAGTCTACGTTTTGAGAAACCTTAGAACAATCATTTCGACATTAATGGAAGGCTCTTGATAAAAGTGCTACGAAAAATGATTCGGAACTATTTCAATATTTATGATATTTCAGTTAGAAAAAAAATTTATTCAGACTAGTCCAAATTTTACTAGGACTGTCCACCATCTTCACCTCCCTCCTCTTGCTCCTCCTCCCTCCTCGTCCTGCTCCGGCCTCTCCTCTCGCGATTTTTTTTTTTCTCCGCGTCGTTGACCTCGCCATTGACCGCGTCGCCGCCGCCGAGCCGCACCTCTAGCGCCTTTCTTTCGGCTCCGTCACGAAGGCGATGAAGAAGAAGAAACAGTGTGCGGAGGACTGCGTGCGGCGGAGGCATGCCCTCGCGGGGACTGCGGCTACGCCTCGCGCCGACAACGGCGATGGCGGCGGCGACAGCAGCAGAAGCGGCAGTAGCAACAACAACAGCGGAGGCGAGCGTGTGCGCCTACGTCTCGCCGTCGTCCCGCTCGCACGTCTTTGCTTCCTCTCCCGCCTCCCGCTGCCGCCTCCTCCTCCCGCTCCTCCGCCTCGTCCCCCCCTCCTTCCGGCCTCCACGCAGCCTCGTCCTCGTGTCACCTCGCGTAGCCCTTCCCTCCGGACTACCAAAATTTTGACAGTCATAAAAATCAACATATTTTTTTAGAACTGTCAAAATTTTGGCAGTCCTTCAAAATTTTGAGAGTCCTTCCAATTGGTAAAACTGTCAAAATTTTGACAGTCCTGATTATACAAAAAATTAATTGTAAGTGGACAGTCCGGTGAGTAATTTTTGGGAGGGGCAAACTTGTAATTACCAATGGTAAAAATTTGGACTGTCATGAGTCTTTTTTGTAGTGCCTTTATCAAGAGCCTAATAAAAATGCATCAAAATTTGACTAGGTTTGACCCTGTTTCTTTTTGCGTTGGAACCAGTGTTTTAAAAACTGACTGGACCGTCCAGTTCAACCGGTTTGAACTAATAACTTTTTTGGGTTGAGTCAGTATTGATCAACTGTTTTTCAAAAACTGCTTGTAAATGAATATTTTGGGATTGAACTTGGACCACTTAGGTTAAGTCACATTGGTTGAACTACTGGTTGAATCGGTTTCACTAGACCCAGTGTCTTATCCCGAAACATTTTCGGTCTGATTTTAAGACACTGGTTGGAACTAGGTTTGCAACAACATTTGACATTCAATTATTACTATTTATCTATTTTCGGTAAACCACCATTTAGTTAGGTCGTAATTTTATTGATAATCAGAAAACACTTTCAAGCAAGGAAGCAATGAGTTTGCCTCGCACAAGTGTGAGGGAGAAGTCATTTCCACAGATGTCAGTCTGGCTAAAACTCAAGAACATAAAGAAAATAAAATATGAGTACCGGTTTACAGTCAAATAATCATATTTGTCCGAATAGACTCAAAAAAATAATATAAGTCTACAAATACTAAACTATCAATT
This sequence comes from Iris macrosiphon, assembly GCA_036927795.1. Lineage (NCBI taxonomy): Eukaryota > Viridiplantae > Streptophyta > Magnoliopsida > Asparagales > Iridaceae > Iris > Iris macrosiphon. The sequence continues at coordinate 70,322,441 of JAYESA010000009.1, read as the reverse complement.
AGGTACAAACGATAGAATGAAATATAACTACGAAAGAGTAATATATGCAATGAAATGGGTATTCATTAACATGATTTAAGATAATCTGACCAACATAAGGGTTTATAATTGAGGAAAGAAAACATAAATTATCCCAAACTAAACACGCACAAAATTGAATGATAAATAAAGATTGTATTTCAATAATGGAGTAAAAAAAGAAGATGTAATTAGCAAATAGTCATACTTCGACTATTGCATGATCAGAGTTTGGATTGTTAATAAACAAAAAGTTTTTATAAAAATAGAGAGATGGTTACCCAGAATTGATCCTACCAGACTAAGACATGTACTAACCATTATTCCTTGATCCAATTCCCACAACTACCAATTAAACCTAAATTATTATGAACGAGAGATGAAGATTTTTGGTCCAAAAATTTACTTGACTACTATCAAGATAGAGTCGAGCAAATCAGAAAAATTACGATAAAATTTTCCACGACGATAAGAGACCAAACATGATGCATAATAGGATGTATTCTCACCAATACCAAAAACCATGTATACCTAAAATCATTTTACTTTAAAGTTCATATCTCACCAGTGCACATCTAGCTACAGTGGACTATCATTTCCATGATTCAGATAAATGAATACACTGCACATCTGTCATGTTATAAGTAGGTGATCGAACATTTTTTTAACTTTATCCATAAGAACGTTCAAAGCAATATTGGACGAAGTAGCACATTTTATTGAGAAAACCAAGTTGTGGATTACAAAAAAAATGAACCAAGGAAGAAGACTACGATCTTTTTGGCCATTATTTCTAAGAATACTGATAACCCTCCATATTCTTACCTCTATATACAAATCCACCTTAAATAGTATCTAGAATTCTTCTATACTACTAGGAAACTCTAACGAGCAATTTCTATTCCAGTGATAATTCTCTTGCTCGTGATTCCTCTTTCGAGAACAACCTTTGATTCCAATGCCCTTTCTTTTTCTTACATTCATATCATTTATGTCTTGACTTCCTATAATATGTACAAATAGAATTCTTTTTGATCTACCTCTGTTGCTGGGCTGGGACTGAAAAATGATGCATACGCAATACACTAGGACGCTTCGAAGTTGTCGCTTGGATACCGGGATTGTATATAGCTATAAAATCTCTCTAGATGTTTCTAGATAATTATTCTAGTTATTAACTTAGACAAGTTATCAAGGATTTCTGACCGTGGTGCTCAGAAATTTGCTTTAGACATGATGCAAGACTGGACAATAGCTTGACAAGTACAATCAGGACAGGGACAAGCAATAAACCACAAAAATTTATTTATTCAGTTCAAGCATTTCAGTTCTGGAGATTCTAGCATGCTAGGAGTGAGCTACGTTGAGCCATTATCAGGTTTATCAGTACATCGCAGGTATCTGGAGTCAGGGATCAAATTCATTCAGTACAAGTCAGGTGCTGAGATTTCTCAGTTTAACAGTGCCATTACATTCCCTGTTTCGGGTATTGCATGTTCTGGTAAGTGTAGCATCCAGGTTATAATCAATTAGAAATAACATGCATCATATGAATTTAACTAATTGGGCCAACCACAAGGAGCAAATAATCCATAAGAGAACATATAACAGAAGAAAATATTGCTACTAATAGTGCTAAAAATGCAGGAGATAAGCTGGTCGCAGGCAAAAACTGGTCGCATGCAGGAAGCTGGCCGCATGAATCAAACTGGCCGCATGGATCATCGCAAGGTCCACTCCTCGGGATAAGGGTTGAGTGACAGGAAAAAATAAGTACAAGGCCAGGAAGGTGATTGAAATGACTAGCCAATAAAGCGTATAAGAGAAGTGACTAATGTGACTGGCCAATAAAGCGTGTTAGAAAAAAAAGACAAATTCAGGAGAAATCGTACCAAGGTGGTGCTGAGTCATGCATTGGAAAAAGTAATACATAGCTCGGGCCGCATGGACAATTTTGACCATATGCTCCTCTGGGCCGCATGTAATAAGGAACTTAGAAAATTTTCTTTTGTTCAAGTTTCATGGATTTGGTCTAGGGGCGCATGTGCAGATTCAGCCATGCGTCCAAAATGATAGCAGCATGCTTAGTTTTGGAGTGTGGAGTCCAAACCGCATGCAAAGCAGGCTGCATGGAGCTCCTTCGTCCCAAAATAGCAAGTTTCAGTCATGGAAAAACTCCAAGTCCTGAAAAATGTGATTCTCCCTGAAATCCTCATTTTCAGCTAAAATCCAGAGAAGTAAAGTTCTAAACCACTTGAAATCAGATGCTCTCTCACATAGAACAACTAGTTTTAAAAAACAAGTTTTAAGATATCAAAACCATAAAAATGCCAAGAACACATTAAACTAAAAATGTAGATCTAGTCCAACCAAGTTGTCAAAACCGATAATACCAAGAAGTAAACATGTATAGGAGTTCGTAGAGCACAATATTGACTAATAAAATGCAAAAAATCTACAATAATATAAAAGTGCAAATTCTCCATCATTGGCAAGATGTACTTGCATAAAACCACCACTAACTACTACCACTACTACCAAGGAAAAGGGGAGGGGGACCGGTCCTGGGCTGCTCTCGGCTAGGGAAGAGGGGAGAGGAAAGGGGAAGAAAATGAAGAGGAGAAAGTGAAAGAATAGGGAAGAGAGAGAAAGATAGGTGTTATATATCAAGGGTGGTTAACACTATTCACAAATCTAGAAATTACATGAGAGCAGCTAGAGGAATCCAGAAAAATATACAGGAAGCAATATACAACAATAGAACACATATACAAGATATGAACATGAAAAAAATACGCAATAGTGAGACGAGTCTCACAACTCTCACCTCCTTAGAAAATTATGTCCTCGGAATTTCAATAAGGCACATGATCTAGCAAGGAGACTACAAGAATCAGGCAATAAAACAAGCATCATGGTATGGGTGTCTATCACAAGCTATGAGCTATCTAGAACAAGGCAAGCATGCACAAGACAAGATCAAGGTACGGGGTATATAAACAAGTATACCTCACGAGTCAAACAGATACGGGTATCGAGATCGGATATCGTCCTCGTGCTCCCAAATTAACTCGCCCGGTGAGTGATGCCCCCAAGTAACTCAGACTAAACGAATAGTTCGGTTCTTGACAATCTTCTCTCTCCGGTCCAAAATGGATAGAGGCCTCTCCTCATACGAAAGGTTGGTACTAACAATCAATTCCGAATGATCTAGGACATGGCTTGCATCCAGTATATACCGTCGTAGCTGGGATACATGAAAAATATTATGTATCTCACGAAGCGACGGTGGAAGAGCAAGACGATAGGAAACATCTCCTACTCTCTCAAGAATATCGAACGGACCTATGTACCGCGGACTAAGCTTTCCCCGTACACCAAACCTGATGACTCCGAGGGTAAGCAAAATCCGAAGGAATACATGGTCGTCGACAGAAAACTCAAGAGGTCGCTAATGCGAATCGGCCCAATGACGCTGGCGGTCTTGTGCTACTTGAAGATGCTTTCGGACTTGCTTGACTACTGCAACTATTTGGGCTATCATTTTGGGACAAAGCAATTGCCTCTCGTCAATGTCATCCCAAGTTATAGGGGATCTGCACTTCCTGCCATACAGTGCCTCGAAGGGTGCCATCTGGATACTGGCCTGAAAACTGTTATTGTAGGAGAACTCTACCAGGTGTAAGTTATCCTCCTACGAACTACCAAAGTCAAGGGTACATGAACGAAGCATATCTTCTAGAGTCTGGATGGTTCACTCCGACTGACCATCTGTCTGGGGCTGATAAGTTGTACTGAACCTCAAGCGGGTGCCTAAGTTCTTTTGAAGACTCTGCAAAAAGTGAGAAGTAAATCTTGAATCTCTATCCGAAACTATGCTAACTGGTGTCACGACCCGATTCCTTGGAATCGTTTGAGGCGTCCCCCGAATCGTGACCGCCATACGGGCCTGGGGTTGCGCCCGCACAAGGCTTTAATGATTTGCATAGCAAGCACATATTCAGAGTACGCAGATAAATTGAAACACAGATTTGAAACATGGAAAAGTTCTCTTTATTGATAATGAACATCTATTACAAACTCTGGAACGAGTCAGCTAATATGCCGCACGGGCTTACAAAAGTGTTGACTCAAAATGAGATAGCAGTCCTGTACATTATATCCCTTTACTAAACTTCAAAAGATATATATACCTCCAGGCTGGAGGACAGCTTTGCCACGGAGCTGCATTTGTGTATGAAGAGTTGCAAGCTCCTTTCTCCAAAATGCTTCAAGGGGCGCGGTGAAGATGCGCCAACAGCTGGACTGGATCGGAAAGACGACTTCGGCTCCTCGCTCGGTTCGCCTTAGTGCGGAGAACCTGTTTCAACGAGGGTCAGCATGTCGAAACATACTGGTGAAGGCGAGCTAGCCGAACTATACCAATCAACACGTTGTTTTAATGAAGCATGATATTTGTGGGTTTCTATCTTGCCTTAGTTCATTTACAAGTAAGCAGCATATAGAATTTACTGAAATGAATGTGCCACCATTCGGTGGATTTTACCTGATCGTCTGAATCACCTGCACAATACTTACTATGCCTTCCCTGCCACGAAGACACAAGTTAGTTTGCAACAGGTTTAAATATACAATAGATCACTGGCGTTGCCATAAAGGACACTAGTCATAGACGAGAATAGTTTGCAGCGAAAGTACAGTGGGTGCTACAAGCCATTCCGTCCAGTACAGTTGACTATACAGTAGAGTTCCGTCCGGACCGGATCGGTGCCAGTGCCCCAGCGACCGTCCGCAGGAACCAGTTACCTTGTGCACAAGTTGTCCGTGATCGAACAGTACGTATACTAAGTTAACAGTTCATGCAGTTGAGGCAAACAGTAGTACAGGACAGTCGGTATTGCATGATTCATTTAACATAGCCTCCTTGAACAGTTTATCGCATACAAGGTGTTCCATACTTAGCACGATTCATAGAACAGTTATAAACGAACTAGCATACAGTATGATAAGAGTTCACAGTTGGTTGACAAGCATAATAACCAAGTCTATTCTCTTTTATCTTGGTTTCTTTTATTATTACTTGGTATCGTTTGATCGGGGCAAAGAAGAATGCAGATTTATTAGATGTGAAGCTTGGAAGCAGGGCTAGCTAATCGGGTTGGTAGCCACTCACTTGGATAGTTGGAAGGGAGAAGGAAAGAGGCGCTTCACGACTCCACTCGCAAGCCGCCTACTGCTCGTTCACCTGCATCACGAACAGCTCGAATCAATACTTCTTCCACTCTTTTCAATCTCGAAATTGAAGTGCAGTTCAATGAACGAAAACAATGAAACTCATCGAAACCGTTCAAGGAAAACAAGCAAATCCCAAAACCAACTCAAAGCACGAAAGCAACAAGCGACATCGAAAACCGAGGCAATAAAAGATAGCAGCGGAGAGGTCCCTCCTGACTCTGCCGCTAAGTCGATCCCGGGGGCACGGTCCACTGAATATGGGAATCGATTCCGAAGAAACAAATCCATGACGAGAACGAGTTCTTAGTTCAATCTATCCCGATCGAACGATACCGTCTTGTGTTTCTTAGCCGCGATCCCCGCACCGGGAGAACGGGGCGCTACATCCTACCCAACTAATTGGAAGTTTCGTCCCGAAACTTAGGATAGAACCTACCGTTAGGGATTATTCTGTTGGGGGCGACGGTTATTGAGGCGGCTCAATGGACAGTCACGAACGGTATGGTTTGCTTCACCGCAAACTAAACATAACCCAAGTTTCAAGCGACACTTATCTATTGTGTGCCCCGACCGCCTGCAGAAGTGACATACTTTGTCTAACTTTTCTCCATGCTTACCACCGTTGTTCGGACGCTTTGCAGCGTTGTTTCCTCTGTCGTTGCTTTGGCGTTTGTGATTGTAGGTATGCACAGCGCCGGCAGGAATGTGAGGATAATGTGGTTCGAGAGATAAGGCGTGATTCATGACTTCACGCATTGTACGATACTGATGAACGACTACGTGCCCGTGAATGGCAGGGCGCAAACCGCCTTCAAACCTTCTAGCTCGACTCGCTGCATCAGGTAAATAGGCCCTAGCGAATTTGGAGAGTCGGTTGAATTCGGCGGAATATTGCTTAACTGTCATACTGCCCTGCCTCAGTTGCACGAACTCGTTCTCCATTTGACGTTGTACTGGAGGGGGTACGAACTCCTCTTCGAACGCGGCACGAAAAGTCGTCCACGAGATCGCCTCCTCTCTGTGATCAAATTGGAGAGATCGTCAATGCACGTCCCACCAATCGTGTGCGTTGAGGCGGAGCTGTAGTTGCGCGCAGGCGACGCGCTTCTCTTCGGGGACCTCTAGCAGAGCGAAGTGATCTTCAAGTTTGGCCAACCAATCTAGAGCTACGACTGGGTCCTCAGTCCCGTTGAATGGGGTATTGCAGACTTTCTTGAAGTGGCCAAAGTCGAAGGCAGTCACGTCCCTCGGCCTTGGAATTTGCGGCGTCTCTACTTCAAGCACGGGCTGTTCCACTGGAGTATGCGCTCTTGCCGTGGAATGATTGGAAGCCAAAGTCTGAACGATCTGTTGCAGGACATCCACCTGCTTTTGTTGGACTGAGAATCGTGCTTCTATATTGTTTTGAAACTTGAGCTGACTCTCTTCCGCTCGCTTCTCGGCCCGTTCATAGCGAGCCTCGTCCCTTTGTTGGTTTTCCTCCAACATCTGCAACATTTGCTGGATGGGGTCGATGCTTGGCGTGGCTCGCTGGCTCCTTGAACTTCCCGAAGTGCCCGAACTACTTTCTTGGCCTTGCGTTTCGTCCGGGGCTTGCGTTGCAGATTGCGCTGGAGCCATTACTTCAAAAGAAGGTAAATTATATTAGAATCATAATGTATTATGGACTTATTGCATGAACGTATCTCATTTTGGCCTAGTGAGTTCAAGAGTTCGCACAGAAATTTGATAGTTAAAGGAACTTTTCCAGCACGAAGTCTAAGGAACTTTGAATCTGTGCTCTGATACCACTATGTCCCGACCCGATTCCTTGGAATCGTTTGAGGCGTCCCCCGAATCGTGACCGCCGTGCGGGCCTGGGGTTGCGCCCGCACAAGGCTTTAATGATTTGCATAGCAAGCACATATTCAGAGTACGCAGATAAATTGAAACACAGATTTGAAACATGGAAAAGTTCTCTTTATTGATAATGAACATCTATTACAAACTCTGAAACGAGTCAGCTAATATGCCGCACGGGCTTACAAAAATGTTGACTCAAAATGAGATAGCAGTCCTGTACATTATATCCCTTTACTAAACTTCAAAAGATATAGACCTCCAGGTTGGAGGACAGCTTTGCCACGGAGCTGCATTTGTGTATGAAGAGTTGCAAGCTTCTTTCTCCAAAATGCTTCAAGGGGCGCGGTGAAGATGCGCCAACAGCTGGACTGGATCGAGAAGACGACTTCGGCTCCTCGCTCGGTTCGCCTTAGTGCGGAGAACCTGTTTCAACGAGGGTCAGCATGTCGAAACATACTGGTGAAGGCGAGCTAGCCGAACTATACCAATCAACATGTTGTTTTAATGAAGCATGATATTTGTGGGTTTCTATCTTGCCTTAGTTCATTTACAAGTAAGCAGCATATAGAATTTACTGAAATGAACGTGCCACCGTTCGGTGGATTTTACCTGATCGTCTGAATCACCTGCACAATACTTATTATGCCTTCCCTGCCACGAAGACACAAGTTAGTTTGCAACAGGTTTAAATATACAATAGATCACTGGCGTTGCCATAAAGGACACTAGTCATAGACGAGAATGGTTTGCAGCGAAAGTACAGTGGGTGCTACAAGCCATTCCGTCCAGTACAGTTGACTATACAGTAGAGTTCCGTCCGGACCGGATCGGTGCCAGTGCCCCAGCGACCGTCCGCAGGAACCAGTTACCTTGTGCACAAGTTGTCCGTGATCGAACAGTACGTTTACTAAGTTAATAGTTCATGCAGTTGAGGCAAACAGTAGTACAGGACAATCGGTATTGCATGATTCATTTAACATAGCCTCCTTGAACAGTTTATCGCATACAAGGTGTTCCATACTTAGCATGATTCATAGAACAGTTATAAACGAACTAGCATACAGTATGATAAGAGTTCACAGTTGGTTGACAAGCATAATAACCAAGTCTATTCTCTTTTATCTTGGTTTCTTTTATTATTACTTGGTATCGTTTGATCGGGGCAAAGAAGAATGCAGATTTATTAGATGTGAAGCTTGGAAGCAGGGCTAGCTAATCGGGTTGGTAGCCACTCACTTGGATAGTTGGAAGGGAGAAGGAAAGAGGTGCTTCACGACTCCGCTCGCAAGCCGCCTACTGCTCGTTCACCTGCATCACGAACAGCTCGAATCAATACTTCTTCCACTCTTTTCAATCTCGAAATTGAAGTGCAGTTCAATGAACGAAAATAATGAAACTCATCGAAACCGTTCAAGAAAAACAAGCAAATCCTAAAACCAACTCAAAGCACGAAAGCAACAAGCGACATCGAAAACCGAGGCAATAAAAGATAGCAGCGGAGAGGTCCCTCCTGACTCTGCCGCTAAGTCGATCCCGGGGGCACGGTCCACTGAATATGGGAATCGATTCTGAAGAAACAAATCCATAACGAGGACGAGTTCTTAATTCAATCTATCCCGATCGAACGATACCGTCTTGTGTTTCTTAGCCGCGATCCCCGCACCGGAGGAACGGGACGCTACAACTGGTACCCCATGTAGTCTAACAATCTGTCTCATGTACATCTCGGCTAACTGTTATGTGGACTGGCCAACCCTGAAAGGAAGAAAGTGTGCATCTTTCGTGAGTCGGTCCACTATTACCCAAATAGCATCCCTTCCAATTGGGGACCTAGGTAGACCTGTCACAAAATCTATGGTAATATGCTTCTACTTCCACTCCGAAATTGGTAAATGTTGAAGAAGTCTTGCAGGTCTCTGATGCTCAGCTTTAACTTGTTGACATACCAAACATCGAGAAACAAACCGCGCTATCTCACGCTTCATTCCATTCCACCAGAAATGCTGACGAATGTATCTATTCATCTTGGTTCCTCCGAGATGCACTGAATATTACGAACTATGGGCCTCCAACATAATCTCACGACGAAGGTCTCCGTCCGGTACATAAAGATGATTCCCAAAATGGAGTATTCCATCACTGAGAATGCTAAGTTTGGGTCTACGACTTGCCTCACACTCTGCTCTGAGTCGCTGAAGCTTGGCATCGCTGACTGTGCTACCTTTATTCTTTCCACTATACAGCACTGAACTTGTAGACCTGCCATCAATGCTACGTTGCCAGGCAATACTACTTCTACACCCATCTCTTGAAGATCTTCTAAAATATCTTACTGCGCTGTGAGAAAATAAGCTCCTACTCTCTGGCTCAAGGCATCTGCTACCACATTGGCCTTTCCAGGATGATACTGAAGGTCAAGATCATAGTTTGTCATCAACTCCAGCCATCTTCTTTGCCTCATGTTGAGATCCTTCTGGGCAAATACATACTTCAAACTCTTGTGATCGATATAAATCTCTACTCGATCTCCATATGGGTAATGTCTCCAAAGTTTGAATGCGAAAACAACTGTTGCTAACTCCAAGTCGTGCGTCAGATAATTTTTTTCATGATCCCGAAGCTGTCGGGACGCATAAGCTATAACATTGCCATACTGCATTAAAACGCACCCCAGTCCCTTGCCGGACGCATCACAATAAACTATGAATCCACCTGTCCCGTCCGGAAGTGTCAAAATAGGTGTTGTGATCAATTTCTGCTTAAGCTTCACGAAAGAGGTCTGACATGCATCTGTCCAATCAAAGCACACATCCTTCCGTGTTAGCTGCTTCAAGGGTGCGAAAATTCTAGCAAAGTCTGCTACAAATCATCGGTAATATCCTACTAATCCCAAGAAACTGCGAACTTCTGTAACTGTTCTGGGTACTGGTCACGTCTCAACGGCTTCTATCTTCTTGGGATCTACCTCCACTCCACCTCTGGCAATGATGTGACCTAAGTAGGAAATACGATCAAGCCAGAATTCGCATTTGCTGAACTTCGCATATAACTTATGCTCTTTGAGAATTTGAAGAACTGCTCGAAGATGCTGCTCGTACTCTGCTTCACTCCGACTGTACACTAAGATGTAATCGATGAACATTGTCACGAACTTGTCCAGGTAAGGCATAAAAATACGATTCATAAGATCCATAAGTACTGTCGGCGCATTGATTGCTCCAAAGGACATCACTAGAAACTCCCAATGGCCATATCTTGATATGAACGCCGTCTTGGGTATATCTTGCTCTCTGACTCTGATCTGATGATATCCAGACCATAAATCAATCTTCGAAAACACGGTCGCTCCACTAAGATGGTCGAACAAGTCATCTATCCGAGGCAATGGATACTTATTCTTGATGGTTATCGCATTGAGGGTTCAATAATCAACACATAATCGTGACGTACCGTCCTTCTTCTTCACAAGTAGCATCAGAGCTCCCCAAGGCGATCCACTAGCACGAATGAATTCCTTGGTTATCAACTCTTCAATTATTCGGTACAAGATTTCTAGATCTGAAGGCGCCATCCTTTAGACTCTCTCTGATACTGTGGCTGTTCCGGGAAGTAGATCGATGGTAAACTCAATTTCTCTTTCTGGTGGCATGTCTGGAAGTTCTTCTGGAAATTCATCAACAACTCTGGAGAATTGTACTTCTTTCGCTACTACCATTCTCAAGGTTGCTGGTGAAGACTTTGTGTCGCCTCTAGAAAATGAGAATTCTTCTTCTCGGGGAATACGAAAGATAACCTTGCGTATCGAGCACTAAATCAATTCATGCCTAAGACGACGTCATAATATTCTATAGAAAATTCTATCAACCTGGCAGAAAATCCTCGCCCGCACACTACGACTCGACATGATGCATAAACCCTTTCGACTGCCACGATACCATTACCAGTAAGTATATTGAGTCTTACCGGTAAGGATTCAGATTCCAAACCAACTCGTGTCGCAAATCGTGCAGACATAAAAGAAGGTGATACACCTGAATCAAACAGTACTGAAGCTGAATGAGAGTTGACGAGAATGGTACCTGCCACTACTTCACCTGAAGTTAACTGCTCTTCCACAGAGAGTGCCATTGCCTGACCTTGTCCTCTCGGTGTTGGTCCTCTCTGCTACGAACCTCCTTGTCGGACATGTACTTGGGCTGGGCCTGCGCATACTGTTGTGGCCTTTGTTGCTGGTATACTTGAGATTGGGTTGGCAAAGGCCTTTGACCCTGTTTCTGCTGAGCCGGTACTGGAGTCCTTTACTGTGGTCCTACCGGGGAAGACGATGATGAACTGGCTCTGTGTGGAAAAGATCCCACTCTGTGTCCTGGAGCTCCACAGGCTAAACACAATCCTTGTGCTCTGCGGCACTCAGAAAATAAGTGCCCAGGTTTTCCACAATAAGGATACCCTACCGAAGAAGATGTCCTCTGCTGCTGGGGTCGGGTTGGTGCCGTTTGCTGGACCGAGACTGTTGATGTTGGCCTCCTCGAAGATCCAAAGGTTAAGGCCCTAACTGCCAGGGGTGGTACTGAAGACTGGGAGTAAGAACCTCCTGAGGTGTGGGTCATCTTCCTTCCTCCAGTTCTATCCACGATTCTTTGGTAAGTATACTCATGCCTACTTGCTGCTCGCAATACGACGTCGAAAGTCTGGAACTCATGTTGTTCTACTGTCAATAAGATCTCCAGGTGAAGTCCCTGCTCGAACCTCCTAGCTCTATCCAATTCGGTCGCCACCAAGGTGGGAGCAAACCGACTTAGTCTGTAAAACTCTGCCACATAGCCGTCGACAGTCCTGCCCATTTGCTTCAAGTTTTTAAACCTTTGCTGAAGGTCATAACGCGATACCGCGTCAAAGTACCTCGTCTGGAACCTCTTGCTGAAAACAGCCCAAGGGACGGGTACTGTCAGAGAAAACATCTGTACTGCCCACCAGTCTCGGGCCAAGTCTTGCAACTGCAGTCGAACTACTGATACTTGCTCTCTGTCAGGCACTCCTGCTACCTCTAGGATGGCTTCTGTGTCCTGAAGCCACGCATCTGATGTAATCACATCTTCGGTACCATAAAAATACGAAGGTTGGAGGCGCTTGAAGTTGCTTGCTGAGTTGGGGGCACGATGTTCTCCTCTCTCTAAGACCTCATGTACTGACTGGGTGAGAGCATCACCCCGTCGTTCTTGGGATGCTAGTAACTGCTTGTTGATCCCCATCAGGGCCTGTGTATCACTTTCTACATTGGTGGGTACTGGCGGGACTGCTACTGTAGGTACAACTGGTGGTTCTGGCTGGACCTGCTATTCCACATCTTGATCCATCCTCGACTCTGCTTCAGAATGTTGCGGCTGAACCGCAAAGAGATGCTGACCGGTTGGTGGTTGTCCTGCTACCGGCAAAACTCTAGCTGACTGATCGGAAGGACCATGAACAATATCCCTGAAAGATATAGAACACTAGGATCAAATCGGAAGGACATGATAGATCGAGGATCAAAGCAGATGTTGAATCAAGATTTCTGGGATACAAATTAGATGATGGAGGAGATCACGGAATAGCATGATTGAGACATCTAAACATTGATAAACTCCCACACTTCTAAATTTTCAGACCTGCATGGGCCACAACTTAAACCGTGTCACACCCCAGAACGAGAATACTGGAGAGCGGGGGCGGACAAAGCCAGCTATGTACACCAGAGTACTCTATACCACGAGATACGGTCATGGTTGTCTAGACATGTGAGGGTTTTCTCTACAATCCAGCGGGCATTCCTGGGTCAAGAGTCCTAGTTGTCTCAATCTCAAGCAAATAACAAGTTACAAGATGTATAACCACCAAACATATAATAGTAAAGCTTCCCAAACTATACATACATAGATGATCATGAAGGTAGTTACCTAAATGAAGAACTAGAAGAGTACAATATTTCATGATCAGCTCTAGCTATAGTCTAGAATATGCTTTACATGTAGGCCCGCAGACTAGAATGTCAAGAATCAAAATACGAGCTAAATACGTGCTCGGTGGCTAAACGCCTCAAAAGTATAAGTACAAGATCAGGTGGGTAAGGAAGAAGAAATCCACTCAAGTCCTCGGGTGTTCCTCGTGTTCACCATCTGAAGGCAGGCGGTACGGAAGATCCTGCGGTGTTGCTCCAAAATCTAGCCATACAAAACCAGTAGGGTCAGACCCCAAAACAATAAAGTACCACAAGGGAGCCAACTTAAGGAACTAAAACCAGCATGCAAACATACAATAGCATAAGAAAATATAAATAAGAGCAATAAGGAATTAAGCAGTTAAGCAGTTCTGGAATCAGTAAAGAGTAAAGTTCAGGATTAGTAGCTGGATAATCCAAGACAAGACAAGACTAGAAAACATACAATCACGGCCAAACATGACCTACAACTTACTACCATTAACTAACTAGGGTTATCATAATCCTGGTTACTAACAAATGCAGTTGAGATTACATACAACCACATGCCCTGCAGACTATCCGGATTATCCAGATGTAAGAGTACAAAGCATAGATTAGTTAAGTGTATAGAATTTTTCTGGTATATTGCAATACTCGACGGTGTGCTGGAAGTGTGCCCCTCTCGATGGAGAGTTCAAAATCCATCAGGTGTCGCTGGGATACCAGAATTGTATGTAGCTAGAAAATCTCTCTAGATGCTTCTAGATAATTATTCTAGTTATTAACTTAGGCAAGTTATCAAGGATTCCTGACCGTGGTGCTCAAAAATCTGCCTTAGACACGATGTAAGACTGGACAATAACTTGACAAGCAATCAACCACGAAAATTTATCTATTAAGTACAACCATTTCAGTTCTGGAGATTCTAGCATGCCAGGAGTGAGCTACGTCGAGCCATTATCAGGTTTATCAGTACATCTCAGGTATCTAGAGTCAGGGATCATGTTCATTCAGTACAAGTCAGGTGCCGGAAATTCTCAGTTTAACAGTGCCATTAGATTCCATGTTCCGGGTATTGCATGTTCTGGTAAGTGTAGCATCCAGGTTATAAGGAATTAGAAATAACATGCATCATATGAATTTAACTAATTGGGCTAAGCACAATGAGTAAATAATCCATAAGAGAACATATAACAGAAGAAAACATTGCTACTAATAGTGCTAAAAGTGCAGGAGTCCAAATAGATGGTCGTATGCTGAGTTTTGGACCGAGGAGTCCAGACCGCATGCAAAGCAGGCCGCATGGAGCTCCTTCCTCCCAGAACAGCAAGTTTCAGTCATAGAAAAGCTCCAAGTCCTGAAAAATGTGATTCACCCTGAAATCCTCATTTCCAGCTCAAATACAGAGAAGTAAAGTTCTAAACCACTTGAAATCGGATGCTCTCTCACATAGAACAACTAGTTTTGGAAAATAACAAGTTTTAAGAGATCAAAACTATAAAAATGTCAAGAACACATTAAACTAAAAATGTAGATCTAGTCTAACCAAGATGTCAAAATCGAAAATACCAAGAAGTAAACATGCATAGGAGTTCGTAGAGCATAATATAGACTAATAAAATGCAAGAAATCCGCAATAATATAAAAGTATAAGTTCTCCATCATTGACAATATATACTTGTCTAAAACCACCACTAACTACTACCACTACTACCAAGGAAAAGGGGAGGGGGGACCGGTATTGGGCTGCTCTCGGCTAGGAAAGAAGGGAGAGGAAAGGGGAAGAAAATGAAAAGAAGGTAAAGTGAGAGAATGGGGAAGAGAAAGAGAGGGGTTATATATCAATGGTGGTTAACACTATTCACAAATCTAGAAATTACATAAAGAAAGAAATCCAGAAAAATATACGAGAAGCAATATACAGCAATAACACACATATACAAGATATGAACATGAAAAAAATACGCAATAGTGAGACGAGTCTCACAACTGCACACCCAGAGTCATCACCCGATCCAAGTGCTAATCTCCATGTCATCATCTGATAGGTCAACAATCCAGTTATGATTAGAGCAAAGTACAAATATAATAATTAACTCAATACAAAATAAAGCTGAAAAGTACAATGTAATAATAGACTCAGTGTCAGCTCTAAGTGCAGGAGATGAGCTGGCCGCAGGCAAGAAACTGGCCGCATACAGGAAGCTTACCGCATGAATCAAACTAGTCATATTGATCATCGCAAGGTCCACTCCTCGGGACAAGGGTTAAGTGACAGAAAAAAATAAGTACAAGGCCAGGAAGGTGACTAAAGTGACTAGCCAATAAAGCGTGTTAGAGAAGTGACCGATGTAACTGGCCAATAAAGCGTGTCAAAGAAGAAATGACAAATTCAGGAAAAATCGTGCCAAGGCGGTGCTGAGTCATGCATTGGAAAAAGAAATACATAGCTTGGACTGCATGGACAAATTTTGGCCGCACGCTCCTCTGGGCTACATGTTATCAAGAACTTAGAGAAATTTTTTTGTTTAAGTTTCATACATTTGGTCAAGGGACGCATGTGCAGATTCAGCCATGCGTCCAAACAGATGGCCGTATGCTGAGTTTTGGAGCGAGAAGTCCAGACCGCATGCAAAGCAGGCCGCATGGAGCTCCTTCGTCTCATAACAGCAAGTTTAAGTCATGAAAAAGCTCCAAGTCCTGAAAAATGTGATTCTTCCTGAAATCCTCATTTCTAGCTCAAATACAGAGAAGTAAAGTTCTAAACCACTTGAAATCAGATGCTCTCTCACATAGAACAACTAGTTTTGGAAAACAGCAAGTTTTAAGAGATCAAAACCATGAAAATGTCAAGAACACATTAAACTAAAAATGTATATCTAGTCCAACCAAGCTGTCAAAACCGAAAATACCAAGAAGTAAAATGCATAGGAGTTCGTAGAGCATAATATAGACTAATAAAATGCAAGAAATCCACAATAATGTAAAAGTATAAGTTCTCCATCATTGGCAATATATACTTGCCTAAAACCACCACTAACTACTACCACTACTACCAAGGGAAAGGGGAGGGGGACCGGTCCTGGGCTGCTCTCGGCTAGGGAAGAAGGGAGAGAAAAGGGGAAGAAAATGAAAAGAGGGTAAAGTGAAAGAATGGGGAAGAGAGAGAAAGAGGTGAGTTATATATCAAGGGTGTTTAACACTATTCACAAATCTAGAAATTACATAAAGAGCAGCTAGAGGAATCCAGAAAAATATACGGGAAGCAATATACAGCAATAGCACACATATACAAGATATAAACATGAAAAAAATATGCAATAGTGAGACGAGTCTCACAACTGCACACCCAGAGTCATCATCCGATCCAAGTGCTAATCTCCATGCCATCTTCTGGTAGGTCAACAATCCAGTTAGGATTGGAGCAAAGTACAACTATAACAATTAACTCAATACAAAATAAAGTTGGAAAGTACAATGTAATAATAGACTCAGTGTCAGCTCTGGCCCAGGGCAGCCGGGACAACTACCCAGGACCCACGGACCCGGAAGACAAAAAAAAACCATTATATATATATATATATATATATATATATATATATATATATATATATATCATGCTCTAGCCTATCGGTAAGGTGGGGGGTCCTGTGGTTGCCCGGGTTCGAGTCTTCTCCTGCCTCGGGATGGCTGGGTGGCATAGCCACGGTCCCAGGTATGGGCCAATAGATAAAAAATAATATATATATATATATATATATATATATATATATATATATATATATATATATATATATATATATATATATATATATATACTTTTGTATCTAAAATAGAACTAGTATGTACCATGGGTCCTCTTAATGCAAAATAATTGTAGTGTAGTGGCTTTTATGTTAGACTTGAACACAAGAGGTCCTAGGTTCAATTCTTGGTGGGAACACTTTTTAAAATTTTTTTTTACATTATATACGGTGGTCCCATTTTGAAAGTTCACTTAGGTCTCCCATAAACTCATGGCCGGCCCTGAATAGATTATAAGTACAATGAATATGAACTAACCTGCATTAGCAGAAAGACATGCAATCACTGAAATCATGTACAAGAACAATTATGTCTCGTGAATGAAATACTAGTTCAGTATGTGACCGGTTTGTGAGAACAATACAATAAAGGTACAATTTAATCATAATTTAATCATACGTAAAGTGTATTATTAGACTATCCACAATAACTAAGCTAATTTTGATTTGGTACTTAGTATTTTTCCAACCCCACAAGATACTCACAGTAAAGTACAATAAATATCTTGTCCATTTTTGTCCAACATGAGTTATAAACATGAGCATTTACTAAGTAACGGGACAGTCATAATGTACTTGGGTGGATAGTTGTAGGTGTCCAGATCCAAACCTGATTTTTTGTGTTGACCAAAAGACATAAATATCTTTTTTAGAATTACTTGAAGCTTACTTATTTCCTAATTTATTTTATGAATTTATTTATAAAGTCCAAAAAAAAATTCTCTGTCTAAAATATTTTAGGTCAATCCTAGATCAAAACTTATATTCACATTATTTCTTAGTTTCAATATCTTAACAATCCCTATATTTACTTTACAATTTTAATTCTTGATTTAATATATGTCTAGTTAAAAACTTAAAATCAAACAATAAATCCCATTTAACCCAATATTATCATGTAAATTCTCTTTTCAGTTATGTGAAGACTAGTCTATTTGTACTTTCTTAATACAAGCTAATTTAAACCATTCTCTATCTAAACTCTCTCCAAAAACTAGCCTGCTTGCTGAAAATAATTCCCACGCGGATGTGGGCTCATTCCCATGTAATCTGATGAATAGTTCCCTGAAAATATCCGTGTTATAACACTGGCCCAGTTCTGATCGGCCCAGTTTAATTAGCTTCTCCCTATTTCTAATACTTGTTATAAGCCCAATTTAATTCTGTCTGCCATTTATTAACCAGTCTTTGATCCCAAGACCAATTTACAAAAGTCAACAACTAAGACAGGAAGAAGGAAAGAGGAAGAGATTCACCTGCTTCACTGTAGCTCTGGATCGGCAGAGCTGAGACGTGGATGGGACAACGATGCCACCAGAGATCGAGACGGAGGAGGCTCTCATCGGAATGTTGCATCGTCTTCACCAGAGCCAATGGCGGATCTATTGGTGCTACCCTAGCAGTAGTGGTGCCATCATCTTGGCTATGAGGTTCTTCTTGAGTGAGTTTGAATCTACAGCTCGGCCTCGATGTATCCCATAACCTCGAGACGGTTAGAATAGGGCATGCAAAGTCCGAATGTTCTTTTTGGCCTTCTTAGTTTTCAATGAAAAACAAATTGACATCTCGATTTCTATTACCTTCCTAATGGTCCCCCTTCCGTGGATTTGCTCATTTTTGGGCACCTAACGGTCACGACATCCGGATCAATATCCCCCCCCCCCCCCCAACCAGTTGACTAGTCCAATCCCTCAACTTTCCATGAGGCATTCCCCCGAGGAAAGAAAATCAAAGTCATTGTGTTAAGTGGCATTTTTATTTCACTTATTGGCTTGGACACTCTCTTCGTCTAAGGTCTTGACTTGGTCGCTCCATTAAACTTTTCCATCTCACAAGGAAAATCTATTGAATGGAGGTACATGGTCAGATGTAGCAAAGAAAGATGACTTCGCTTCTCTCCTTTTAGTTGAGTACTTTTATTTCATAACCTTCACTCTTCTTCTTCTTCTTCTCTTATTCATCCGACCTCTCTCAAAGCTAAAGAAGTTTTTCTTTTCTCGACGGATCACTGAATTCTTCTGCCTATTGGTGGACAGGGCTGGATCCCGACCTTTCTCAAAGCTAGAAAAGTTTTTCTTTTCTCAACGGATCACTGAATTCTTCTGTCGGCTCTAACCGTCACAGCCGAAACCAATTTCTTTTTTAGATATGTACCATACCCTCCCCCCACCCCGCTAGGGATAGCTATAGACAATAGACATGCGGCTCCCATCATGCTCACCCTGACAGCTAGGGCCCTTTCTCTCTCAGTCCCATCTATGTCAGAACTCTTTCTACGAACAACATCGTGAGCGCACTAGTGACCAATGTAAAGGCACCAGATGATGCTAGCTGGAATTGCTGTGTGGCTTCTTCATCAGGTTTGCATATGAACTTTCTACTCATGGCTACGTCTGCTTGAAAACAATTAAATCAACTGATTATTTTGTTGTTTTAATGATAGGTAGTGCTGATCCACACATTTAGTTTAGGAGTTTGCAAGATCTTTCCAAACGGATGAGTCAATGGGGGGAAGCTTTCTCGGAACCCCTCACTTCTTTCCACTTCTACATGAATACAAAGGTTCTGATTTTGTCAACCCTTCAGAAGTATCGTTTGTCGTTACTCTGAAACCATGTTTCTTTGATCTTCACTTTGTACAGGTTAGAGACATCTCAGGAACATTCCGTTGGGCTCCGTTTCTTGTCTTGCAGAACTCTGATTCTTTCCTAAAACCATGCTACTGCTACTGCTACTGCTACTCCAGCACTGCTGCTTTCAAAGTATAGGATGAAATGCCTTCCTGTGGTTGATCTGGGAGAGGGGAATATTGGACAATATCATCACTCAGAGGGCTGTTGTTCACATGCTGGCAGAATGTATTGGGCTTCACTCTGGGGGATGAAGAAACTATATATGTTAACTAAGCCTTCCTATCAATACCAAAGTTGTCAAGGTATTTTTCTCCTTCTATAGGCACTCCAACTTTAATGACTTGTCTATGTTGGCTAGGTTTCGAACTAGGCCATTCCATTACAGGTGAGGGAAGAAGACTCAGTTCTAAAGGCTTTTCAGCTAAGAAGAATAATATGAGCGCTTCCTATCATGGACGGTGCTTATTTGCCCGCCCGCGGGCCGTCCATCCGTCACGTGGCACAATTCAATTTGGTTTATTTGGTTTCCACCGAATCGAAATAGTGAAAATCGAATAAATTAAAAATCTCTAAAAAAATTCTAAAATCGAAACAGAACTGAACCGAATAAGCTATTTGGTTGGACTACTGTTATTGTTTAATGGATCGGATCCAAAGTTGCAATTGTAATTAAATTATATTAAAAGTTATAATTTTATATACATATTTGCTATATTTTAAAATTGTGTCTAAAGTTGGCTTTCAAAAAACATGTATAGATTGTTGTTTTCAAAATATACACATTTTTTTAATCACAAAATATGCGTAGAATAGTGTATTTACATAATTGTATAAATTTTATTTGGTTTTTGGTTTTGGACCGAAATCGAAATCCGAATCCAAAATCGACTAAAATTTTTTAGTATTTTTAAAACCGAAATCGAATCAAAAAAATTTCAAACTGAACCGTATCTATTATTCGGTTCGGTTCGATTTAGTTTTTGGTCTAAAATCGAATAATGCTCACCCCTACTTCGATTACATGTATGTGTGAGTTTGTCTGAATTTTCTATTTGTTTTTACTAATAATCAAATTTAAGCATTTTAGCGGTAAGTTTTCTATACAAGTCAGACTTTGGTAAACTAAATCTTTTGTTGTCGACTCAATTTTTTCTAGTATAATTATATTAGTCAGACATGGTACGGTATAAACACGATCATATATAGATATGACGATACTGACATAACATTTAGTTTGATAATTACTTTTGGATAATTTAGTAATAGGGTCTCACATAATAGTCGATATTAGAGTTTAGGTCTCCAAATTGTCCAATGTTAGTGTTTGGATTTTAAAATTATGTGTTAACGTAGGCGAGTGAACAGTGATTTTAAGATCCAAACACTAACGTTGGACAATTTGGAGACCCAAATTCTAATTTCTATATGTATATGAGACCCTTATCACTAAGAGTCTGTTTGTAATTATTGGAGTAGCAGTTATGAGGTGTTTTTAGAGTACCGGTTATGAACGGTTATGAGATGTCCAATTTTGAATGGTTTTAGGTAGCGACTTTTAAACCAATCCAATTCATGCTTGTTAACGAGCTGTTCTTAATTTTTTTTACAAAAAAAAATGAAATAAAATAATAAAATTGCTAAAAATTCATCGATTTTGGGTGTTTATAAAGCTATCCAAAATTATATTACAACGATTTTGAGGATTTTTAATCCGATCAAAATCAATGTCTCATAAAAATTACAAAACAAAAGTTTTCATAAAGGGTCGGTTCATAAATACTCCAAAACCGATGAAAATATTGTTACCGAGCAGATTCTAAATAACCCAAATTTTATTTAGACGTTTTAAGTTCAGTTAGGATGAACTAAAATCTTGGCTTCGCCCTTGACCAAACTGGTCGATAGATGCAGAGCAGCATCGGAGAAATAGGCTGAACTCGTCGATCAGAGGTGCCAGGAACCGGAGGTGCAGCGCCATTCGATGACACGAACTAGTTCGTCAGCACTCGATCTCGAGACTCGGCCGATCACGAATAAATCAATCTCAATCGGATCAACGAATAGAGATATGCAACAACGAAAAGAACTCACCGGAGAATTAAGGCGGCGCTGCGGTGAGATCACCGGAGATACTCCAAACTCGATGGAAATCAGATCGTGACGTTCCGTGCTCTGATCACCAGTGGAGCCATACTGTCGATCGGAGGAACTTAGTATAGAGAAAATGATCGGTGAATTAACAGATCAAGAAAAGTTAAATCGAAAGGGAAGATCTCACCTGAGAAACGACACCGGAAGAGAAATCCGCCGCCTGCCCGGAGTTCGCGTCGCTGAGATTCCGATGGGGACGGAGTACTCGAGGTCAGAGACTTGTCGTTGACTAGAACTCATCGGCTCGAACTTGCCGAAGACGACGGAGAAGGTCACCTTCGACAGAGAAGCAGGGCTTCGCCACCATCGAAGGAGCTCTTCGAGTTCGTAACTGAATTCAGTTGAAAAGATCCCAAATGTTGATTTAAAGGGAGGAAAGAGGAAACGGGCTGGGCCTTTAATTTTGGATTTGGAATTAATTCTTTTGAGGGAATAGTAATGGGCTGGAAAGATTTATATAGGTTTGGAAAATATTTAGAAATTCCAAACTAACTGTTTCCTTTTACGTTTTAATTTGGCACACGTTTTAAAACTTTTCTAGAAACTTCCCACTTAAATTCGGTCCAAGGCACTTTCCCTAGTATTTACTATCCCTCTTAACATTAATTAATATCGAAGTAAATTTGTTTAAAAATTATTAAAATATTGAAATAGGTAATTTAAACTTAGAAAAAATTATTTAGAATTTTGAAAATCAGGTCACACGGGGGTGTGCTAAGGGTTGATGGGTCAGGTCTTTTGTGCAACTTTTAAAAATATTGAGACTCTTAACAAAATGTGCTTCGATTTTTTTAAGAAAATAAAAGCCATTCCAAATCTTGTCTTTGATATGTGTTTGATCGGCTTGGGTGAATGGATTTAGTTGCCAAGGTTTGAGGGGCCTCAAGTTTCATCCGGATTTGAAAAAATAAAACATTTTGAACTTGTCCTCCCCCTTTCTACTAATTCTTATCATCTAATTTAATAGGACTAATTAGCATTTAGATTCTGGATTTTATATCAGTCTAGAGTTTAAGATCTGATATGTTCAATTTTAAAGTTTAGATTTATTTTTATTTTTTTATCATTTTTTATTTATTTTATCGTCAATATTAATATAAATGCGAACACCGAGCCATGTTAAAAAGGGAGGATATAATTGAGAAAAGAAAAAAGAAAATAAAAAATCCAACAATCTAGAACAAGTCATGGAATTGTGAGGGAGAGACCACCACCCCAACCCCAACCCCAACCCCAACCCGGATCTAAGTAACCTACACCACCCTCATGCCCTCGAGCTGCTCGCCCAAAGGAAAGAGAGAAGAGGCCTCATGCCGAAGGAAGAGGGAGGATGCAATGAGGTTGTTGCCTGGGTTTGGTGGTGGACAAGGGGGAAGAGCCGGACGGACGGACATGGTCACTTACAACTTGTTGATTCATAGGCTGTGTAAGGATGGGATGGTTGCCGACGTCGTTCGGGCTCTTGGAGCGGATAGTGGAGAAGGGCAAGTCGCCCGATGTCATTACTGTTACTTATTTGATGGCCGGGCTCGTGGAGGTCAAGGGGGACAGATGAGGTGCTCGAGAGAATGCTTGACCGGAGGTGCGGTGTTGCCCCCAATGCTTACAGTTTTAACCCATTTATACATGGGCTTTGAAAGAGGGGAACGATTGGTCAGGCTATAAATATTTTAAGCCTAATTTGATGACTCATAATTTGTTCCTTGATGCACTTGTGAAAATTCACAAAGTAGACTTGGTCCGAGGCTGCGGAAGGAGATGGTTCATAAGGGCTTGAAGCCTCGAATTCATTTACTTGCAGCATTATCATATATATGGGCTCTGCAAGAAGGGGGCAGGTTGTGATGCTTCTACATGATATGAAGGATAGCGATATAAATCCAAGCTCGCATGATTACAGTTCCTTGATGGAAGCAAAGTGCAACATTCTCATGAAATAGGAAACAACTGCAAACCTAATGTTGTTGTATTTAATACTCTAATTATATTGGAGCTTCCAGAGCTGGGGACTTTGAAACTGTGAAAGAATTGTTTGAAACTATGGTAGAGGAAGGTTTGAGGCCTGATATGATTACATACTCCACTTTGATAAATGGGATTGCAAAATCAGGGCTGCTGGAGGAAGCTCGGCATGTTCTTGATCATATTTTGTTGTCTATTACTGGAGGAAGCTCGGCATATGCTTAATGTGGGCTTTTCAGGAGAGGGATATTACTGAGGGTTGAAAATGGGAATAAATGTTGTGACATATGATTCACTGTGGTTAGAAAGTAGGATGAAATAGATGTATGGCTTCAGAATGTAGGGTGAAATAGAAGCTAATGAGGTGACACTTGGTGTAAAAATGTTCTCAACTATCTGCAAGAAGTTCCTAGATTTCGAGACCTAACTTCTTGAAAGAAGTATCTAAAGGAGAAAGTTTTTCATATGATGAGTTACTGAAGAAACTGCATAAGTCTTGTCATGAGCTCCAACAAGCTGCTTGAGTAGTTTTCTGCTGAGTGGTTGGAAGGAACTTCCGGTTGTCTGGGTTCTTAACTGTACGATTGGTATGTTGCTGTATTCACTTTAATCTTTCTTCTTCTTCTTCTTCTTCTTCTTGTTCTTCTTCTTTTGCTTCAATACATTTCCATATTTTTCTTATATATCTAATAAATCAAATGAAAACATGAGTTGGTTTGCTATCTATGATGTTCCTCATTTTTGATGACTGAATTATATCCATCTTACTGTTTCTGAAGGTTACTGCGTTCTTCTATGCAACTTATTAACTTAAGCCCTGGGATTGTAAGCTTGGGTTCATTTCTGAACCATGTTCCGGCTAAGTCGTGGAGCTGAAGTCCCGCGACTTCTATCTTCAAATCATCTGGAAGCCTAGCAACGCTGAGAAGTCGCTCTGTCCTCAAGTCATTCATCGGTGTAGAGTATACCCTCCGTACCATAGAAGTCCCTGGGGTTGATCTTCTTAAAGTCTAGGATGTTGCCTACCTTGGACTTGACAGGCTGTTGCTGCTGAGTAGCCATCTTGTCCATGGCAGCCAAAGCTACTAATTGGACATTTTCCATACCCTCTCATGATGGCGGTCTGCTCCTTCTGGGCCTCTGCCTGGAGTCGTTGGGCCTCCATCATGCCCCTGAATAACTCGTAAAGATGAGCTCCGTCCAAGGGCAAGGAGCCACTAAAAATATGTCACGGTCCGCTTTCGAATAATCGGGTACGAATCGGTCATGTCTAACCTACACTGTTGTTAACAGCGATAGTCAGCTGTCTAAACCTCATGAATCATCAATACATGTATCGGTCCTCATCACAGCTACTAGGTACGAGCTCGCATATACAATCACCACACACCTCCAGATTTCACTATCTTTTATTACACCTTTTACATCAATGTATTCGAAAACAAATCCGGTAAAAGATAAAGGCAACAACTCCAACTCTCAATATGTACAGTCATGCACACTCAACCCTCATAATACAACATCAGTACAACTGAAGTAAATCTATATAAGAAAATTACTACATCTCTAAAACAGTCTCTAAGTCCTTAGCAGTATCCTCGATAGTATCTACTATCATCGCAGCATGTGGGTCATATAAGCTAGGGTAGAGGTCCTCGTCAATCTCACCTGCAACGTATCCAATCAGGAAATAAACAAAGTACAATCCTACGAATGAACGCAATACTAAGTAAAACTGTAATGCAAAAATAATGATATATAATAACCTGTGTCACGCCCGAGTCCCAAAATATCGAGGGACTGGCCACGTGGCATTGGCCAGCAGCACACACCAATGGGCAAACCCAATTTAATGGACCCGTTAGAGTATACTTAAGCTGTAAAACAACAATACAGTAGTCTACGATATATGTCAAATGAATAAAACTAATCTCATCCACAGCAGATAAATCAATATCAAAATAACAACATATAAACCAACATCAAGTCTCAAATAAAATATATCAGGGAACAACCCGATAACGAGTTTGATACAGCAGTTCAATAGACAGAAAATAAAATAGTCTAACAACAACAAAGACTGAGTATAGATAAAGCAGATACTCAGAAGAAATCCTCGGCCATCACCTCGTCCTCTGGTAACGGTACTGCTCCTGCTTCTGCTTCTAATCCTATCCCGTATACCTCAGGATAGATCTCCTCTGCTATACCTGGGAACATAATCCGGATCCAGTTCCTCAGGGGACATAGCAAGGTACAACAATAACTCAAGTCAAATAAATGCAATATATAAAAATGTATCAATAGGGCAAACTATGTAACCAGCTAAGTAATATGCAAAATGAGAGCATCACCAGAACTCAGGCTGAGACCACTACAAGCTCTGTGTCGGAAAGCCGGGTAGCAGTAATATCACGTAATGTGCCTAGCTCTGATATAGAGACTACGGCCTCACAATAATAAATATATATATATAATCAGCATGTAGCCTGTGTGTCTCTTCCCACCCAATGTAATCACACGCCTCATGTCCATAACACGTAAGATCATAGCTAATGCAGTGAGTCATAATAATGTTTATGTACATGCAAGATCTACGTCACGAATCCTGTAAGCCTATACAGAATCACTATGAATAACTCAGAAAGATTTTGTCTCATGAATAGTGTCAAGTTTCCTATGGTATGACGTACTTGATAAAGCAAGCACAAAAATGTATATGATCGCAATATCAATTCTCTAAGTGACGTTACACGACTCCGCATACGGCGTCGACACCCGAATATTATTCGGACGCTAAGCAATGTCACACAGTCCTAGGTTGAACAGATACATCACATAACTACATCAAGAGAATAATATAAAGCAAGTACTGCAAGTATGGCAAGGTATACTTGTCTGGGGTTTGGTTTCCAACAATTGCTTCGGTCACAACAAGATCTTCAGGTACTCCTCTGGATGCTGAAATAATCATGACTATCATGCTCAGAAGATATAAAATAGCTAGGATATACTACCCATAAGTCCAATTTGGACGCAGGGACAAAATTGACAGTTTTTTGTCAAAGCGGAGTCCACATGTGGCCCACTTTGCACCAAAAAATGTGCCAAAGATAAATTTCTCTAAATTTGTCAAACTTAGTGTCTACATGTCCAGAACGATGATACGAACCCAACGTAATATCCTGAACTGAATTCCGATGAGCCGGTCACAAAATTGCCCATCAAGTGGAGCCGTGGGGCCCACGATACGGGATTTCGTCAACGTTCTCAGAATCAAACCAAACTTGTGTTACGGGACCAGCGTAACGCTACGAAGCCCATGACGCAAGTTTCGTTGCGAAACGGCAAGCACACACGAAGTTACGAGTTTCAGAACATGTCCGATACGGGATATTTTTGACGGATACGCGTTGATTCCGGTGTGCACGCACATCCAAATCAACTTTCGCAAAATCTCACACGTCCGTATTGACGATATGCACCTTTCGGTACAATTTGCACACGACGAAGTCACCTCATTTGGTGGGACACTCCGTTTCAGAAAAAATAGGTTTTAAAAACCAAGTTTTCGGTCGATTTCACCCGCAAATAAAACACCGCATAAACAAAATAAAATAAACTAATTACATGGTCTTAATCTCGGTTATGTTGACTAATTTACTGTTCAAACAGAATCTAAAATTATTAAACAGGTTGGGAGAAAAATAGCCGTGAACATGGGGCTCCGGGACAGTTTCTACAGTACAGAATTACGTGGTTTTTTCCTGTTTTACGTCGCGTTTTGCGACTGACATAGGACACGATACCCCGAACCATTTATACAGGGTTCGAGAGGGTCACGTGGTCTTCGCATAGGATTCGACAGAACTAAATTTGGATCAACACACAGGGAGATACGAGAGCTAGAATAGGGTATATTACTGTTGTTTGTGACGGCAGTTTTGCGGCGATGTTGGCGGTCGATTTTCGGCGGCGTGCGGCGGCCGGAGGTGGACGTGGGAGATTGGAGAGTGAGGGGGAGTGGTCGTCGGTTGTGAAAGAGTGAGGGAGGGGATGGTTTTGTGAAGGAGAAGAGGGGGGGGGAGAGGCCGCGGTTCGTACGGGACGTGAGGGTGTTCTAGGTTGGAGAGTGGGGGAGTGGGTTAGTGGACGGCGGGTCGGGTCAGGGTCGGCCGCGGTTCGCGCATGACGTGAGGGTATTCTGGGTTGGAGAATGGGGGAGTGGGTTAGCGGACGGCGGGTCGGGTCGGCGGGTCGGGTCCAGACCCGACCCATTAGGGCGGTTGGGTCGGTTTGGGTTAGTTTGGGTTCGGTTCGTGTTGGGTTGGGGTCGGTTCGGTTTAATCCGGTTTAATTAAAATAAGTGTTTTTAGCTATTTAAAAATAGTTTTTGAGCACAATAAATTTCAAAAAATTACACAACATCCAATAATTAATTATACAGTCAAAAATGTAATTTTTGTAATATTTTAATACTTAATTTAATACATAAAAATATTAATCCCTGAAGGACATTTATAATAATTAATTAAAAATCACAGAAAAATTCAGAAATTTATTTTTAAAATTTTAGAAAAATCTGGGTATTTACAATCTATCCACCTTCAAAGGATTGCTTCATCGCAATCAATAATTAACTACTAAGGATAAATAATCATGGTACCTATAGGTAGTTCTTAGGTCATACCTGCATTTTTGAATATGTGAGGATAACGCTGGTGTATGACATCCTCTCGTTCCCAAGTAGACTCGTCGGGGGAGTGATGTTTTCAAGCTACCCGGACCAATCTAATCGTTTGACCCCTAATATCTTCTCACTAATGTCAAGTATCCCAACTGGTTGTTCTTCATACCTCAAGCTAGGTCCTACTGAAATCTTAGAATGATCGACTACGTGACTTGGGTCAGTCACGTACCTCCTCAGCTGTGAGACATGGAATACATTATGCACTCCCTCTAAAGATGGGAGTAATGCAAGACGATACGCCACCTCACCAATACGCTCCAGAATATCAAATGGCCCAATGTACCTCGGTCTCAGCTTGCCTCTGCTCCCAAATCGAATAGTACCTCGAGTGGGTGAGATCCTCAAGAATACATGTTCTCCTTCCTTGAACTCCAAAGGTCGGCGGTGTGCGTCAGCCCAATGCCTTTGTCTGTCCTGAGCTGCACAAAGACGACTCTGAATTTGCTTTACCTTCTCAACTGTCTGTATCACTAACTCTGGACCAAGTATCTGACGCTCGCCAACGTCACTCTAACATATCGGTGATATGCACTTCCTGCCGTACAATGCCTCGAAATGTGCCATCTGGATGCTCGCCTGGTAGCTGTTATTGTAAGAGAACTCCACCAAGTGCAAATGTTCTTCCCAAGACCCTCCGAAATCCAACATACACGACCTCAACATATCCTCTAGGATCTGAATCGTGCGCTCCGACTGACCGTCTGTCTGTGGATGGTAGGCAGTGCTGAACTTGAGTCGGGTGCCAAGACTCTCCTGCATGCTTCGCAAAAAATGAGATGTGAATCTTGAGTCACGATCTGACACAATACTAACCGGCACTCCATGTAATCTTACGATCTGTCGTATATACATGTCAGCTAGCAACTCCGTGGACTATCCAACTCTGAACGGCAAAAAATGTGCCGACTTAGTGAGTCAATCCACAATAACCCAGTCTGCATCCTTCCAACTGGGGCTCCGTGGAAATCCTGTAACGAAATCCATTGATATGTTCCCACTTCCATTCGGGTATGGAAAGCGGCTGTAACATACCAGCAGTTCTCTAATGCTCGGTCTTAACTTTTTGACAGACCAAACATTTTGCTACAAATCGTGCAATCTCTCTCTTCATCCCATGCCACCAATAGTACTATCTCAAATCTCGGTACATCTTCGTACCTCCCGGATGAATAGAATACATGGAGCTATGTGCTTCAGACATCAACTCATGTCTCAAATCCCCATTCGGAACATATAGGCGATTTTCACACCTTAACGTCCCGTCCTCATGGATTCTAAGCCCCGTTTGCATGCCGGCTTCTGTCTTATCTTTAAGTCTCTGGAACCTAGCATCCGTGGGCAATACCGCCTTAATCCTCTCCACTAGTGATGGCTTAACTTCAAGATTCGCCAACTATCCACTCTGCCTTGGCAAAATAACCTCTATCTTGCGATCTTGTAGATCATCTAATAGCTGGGGCTACATCGTCAAGAAATAAACTGTGGGCTTCCTACTGAGTGCGTTTGCTACAACATTTGCCTTGTCCGGATGATACTGTAAATCTATATCAAAATCGACCATCAACTCCAACCAACGTCTCTGTCTCATATTGAGCTCTTTCTGAGTATAGACATACTTCTGACTCTTGTGATCAGTAAAGATTTCCACCCTCTCTCCATAAAGATAGTGCCTCCATATCTTTAATGTAAATATTATTGCAGCTAGCTCAAGATCGTGCGTCGGGTAGTTCTTCTCATGAACCTTCAGTTGTCTCGATGCATAAGCGATAACTTTGTCATGTTGCATCAAAACACATCCTAGTCCACTGTCTGACACATCACTATAAACAACGAAGCCTCCCGATTCTGAAGGAAGAGTCAAGATCGGTGTTGTCATCAATCTCCTCTTCAACTCCTCAAAGGCTTTCTGACAATCTTTCGTCCATGCAAACTCCTGGTCCTTACACATCAACCGCGTCATAGGCTCCGCAATCCTTGAGAAATTTTCCACAAACCTCCGATAGTATCCAACAAGTCCGAGAAAACTTCTCACTTCCGCAACTGATGTTGGGGTAGGCCAAGTTTCTATTGTAGCAACCTTCTCCGGATCAACTGAAAGTCCTTCGTCCGAGATGATATGTCCCAGGAAAGGCACCCTATCCGTACAAAACTCACATTTACTGAGTTTGGCATACAGTTTCTCATGTTTCAGCGTCTCTAGCACGATTCTGAGATGCTCCTCGTGCTCTTCGTGGCTCTTGGAATATATCAAGATGTCATCAATAAACACAACCACGAACTTGTCCAAGTACTGATGAAAAACTCCGTTCATCAAACTCATGAACACAGTTGGCGCGTTGGTTAAACAAACAGCATAACTAAGAACTCACAGTGTCCATACTTGGTTCTGAAGGCTGTTTTCGGTATATCCTCTCTACGCACTCTAATCTGGTGATAACCAGATCTAAGATCGATCTTTGAGAATACACTGGCACCACTCAACTGATTGAATAGATCATTAATGCGTGGCAAGGGATACCGGTTCTTGATGGTTACATCTTTCAGTTCTCTGTAGTCAATACACAGGCGTACCGTTCCATCCTTCTTCGGCACAAATAGTATGGGTGCTCCCCATGGTGAAACACTGGGCCGAATGAAACCCTTCTCCAGAAGATCATCAACTTTCTCCTTCAATTCCACCAACTCCTTTGGTGCTAGCCGGTACACTGATAAAGTGATAGGCTCCGCTCATGGAGTCAAGTCTATTGTGAATTATATTTCCCGGTCAGGTGGTAAGTTTGAAAGATCATCGGAAATACATCCACAAATTTGGGTACTCGGACTCCCCTTCTGCAGAGAGTACCCTAAGTGTAGGCTGAACACCTTGCTCTATGGCTCCCTGAAGAAACTCAAAACTCTGGATGTCCAGGCGGTCTAAATATAATCCGTCAAAGCTGGCAATCTAGGGTCGCATGATACTGACTCAACCAGTCCATACCAAGTACTACATCATAATCCGGCATAGAAAAGACCAGGAATTGAGCTCGCATCTCTCTCCCACAGACTACTACCGAACAAGATCTACAAATATCACTAACTGGAATAATTTTACCTCCCGTAAGAATTCTCTTAGTCTTCGAAAGGGGTGCAGTAGCTACTCTATGTGTGGCTTCGAAGCTAGCAGCTATGAATGAATGCGATACTCCAGAATCGAATAAAGCTACATCAGGCAATGAAGCTACTAATATAGTACCTGCTATGACCTCTCCCGCAGTAGCTTCCTCTTCAATAGCCAATGCAAATGCCTGTACTCGTCCCTGAGCCGGTCCTCTATGCTGCCGAGCCTGCTGAAATAGTGCTGCCTGTGGTGCCAAGGGTGGCCTCGGCTGATACCCTCCTGGAGCTGGTAGTCTGACTCCTTCAACTCCCGTCTGTGGTGCTCCCAATGCTGGATAAGTTGGCCTTGGTGCTGGTAAAGCTGGTCGATCTACCATTGGTGCTCCTCCTCGACGCTCAGGGTAGTCCTTGGCTGGGTGTTGGTTGGATCCGCAAATCAAGCATAGTCCCAACTTGCGTCTGCACTCCTTCTCAATATGGCCTACCTTACCACAGTAGTGACAAGTTGGAAGGGATAAGGCCCTTGGTGCTGCACTCTGTAGATTTCTCTGGTGTCGCTTTACAGACTCTCCTTATGGTGCTCTGGCTGATGCTGATATGAATGGCCGCTTCAGACTGGACTCTCTCCTGGTGACGCGCTCTATACGTCGTGCTACAGCAAGGACGTCCATGTATGAAGTAGGTGCAACAGATCCGATCAATCTCTGTAGCTCAAAGCTAAGTCCGTCGAAGAACTTCTCCACCTTCTCCTCTTCTGTCGGAATCAGAGTAGGGACGAAGCGACCCAAACGGATAAACTTTGCATTATACTTTTCTACCGTTATGTTGCCTTGAATGAGGCGGTTGAACTTATCTCTAAGCTCTGCTCTGGCATTACCTGGAATATACATCTCCTGGAAGAGTCTAGAGAACTCCTCCCAAGTGACTCGGTCTGGTCCGAGCCGTCTCTCCTCAGATAGCCCCCAATAATGTGTATTGCCCGTCAGCTGCATCCTGACGGCAGTCATCCATCGCTCCCTCGGAAGCTCAGCTGCTTCCAACTGGTGTTGAGTATTTGTGAGCCACTGATGAACTTCATTGGGCTCCTTTTTGGCAGAAAATGTACGGGGCTTCAGCTGGCGGAAATTAGTGATAGATTTCGTCGATGGTCGTCTAGCTGGTGGGTTCGCCTGTTCTAGTACGGTTACTAGGCTGTTCCTCAAGTTCTCCGCCTCGTGATGTTGAGCCTCTTGTTGAACCTGCTGTTGGGCTTGCATCATTACATAGAATATTTGAAACATCTGTTGTCCGTCCATAGCCTGTCCTGGCGGAAAAATAGGCATTGGTGGAGTAAACTGCGACGCTGGTGGAATGTCATCTCGCCGGAATCTTGAGGTATGCTGGCCTGCTTGACTGCTTTGTTGAGCTGATTGACCTCCGCCTACTGGTGTCACCCTATCGTTATAGGTGACCACAACACCTTGTGGTGTACCTACGGGAGTCTTGTCGCCGGCTTGTGGGTCCATTACTCTGCATTGAAAGTAAACTATGAGAAACGCACAGAGGAATCAAGACATGATGTAAATCAAGAATTTAATTCGAATCCGATGTGGAGGTCAAGAACGTGTCAATATGTGGATGAGATCATATAACTTATCTTATCATAATCGCAGGCTTGCTCAGTTCCTTAGTTGAAACCAAAGCAATATAGTTGACGGACCTGTATGGGCCACCACAAAAACTATGTCACGTCCCATTCCCAAATTACCGAGGGGACTAACCACGTGGCATTGGCCAACAACACACACCAATGGACAAACCCAATTTAATGAACCCTTTAGAGTGTACTTAAGCTGTAAAATAATAATACAGTAGTCTACGATATATGTCAAATGATTAAAACTAATCTCATCCACAGCAGATAAATCAATATCAAAATAACAACATATAAACCAACATCAAGTCTCAAATAAAATATATCGGGGAATAACCCGATAATGAGTTTGATACAGTAGTTCAATAGACAGGAAATAAAAGAATCTAACAACAACAAAGACTGGGTATAGATAAAGCAGATACTCAGAAGAAATCCTCGGCCATCACCTCGTCCTCTGGTAACGGTACTGCTCCTGCTTCTGCTTCTACTCCTGTCCTGTATACCTCGGGATAGATCTCCTCTGCTATACCTGGGGACATAATCCGGATCCAGGTCCTCAGGGGATATAGCAAGGTACAAGAATAACTCAAGCCAAATAAATGCAGTATATAAAAATGTATCAATAGGGCAAACTATGTAACCAGCTAAGTGATATGCAAAATGAGAGCATCACCAGAACTCAGGCTGAGACCACTACAAGCTCTGTGTCGGGGAGCCGGTAGTAGTAATATCACGTAATGTGCCTAGCTCTGATGTAGAGACTACGACATCACAATAATAAATAAATATATAAAATCAGCATGTAGCCTGTGTGTCTGTTCCCACCTAATGTAATCACACCTCTCATGTCCACGATATCTCATGTCCATAACACGCAAGATCATAGCTAATGCAGTGAGTCATAATAATGTCTATGTACATGCAAGATCTACGTCACGAATCCTGTAAGCCTATACAGAATCACCATAAATAACTTAGGAAGATTCTGTCTCATGAATAGTGTCAAGTTTCCTATGGTATGACGTACTTGATAAAGCAAGCACGAAAATGTATAAGATCGCAATATCAATTCTCTAAGTGACGTTACACGACTCCGCGTACGACGTTGACACCCGAATATTATTCGGACGCTAAGCAATGTCATAAGGTCCTAGGTTGAACAGATACATCACATAACTAAATCAAGAGAATAATATAAAGCAAGTACTGCAAGTATGGCAAGGTACACTTGCTTGGGGTTTGGTTTCCAACAGTTGCTTCGGTCACAGCAAGATCTTCAGGTACTCCTCCGGATGCTGAAATAATCATGACCATCATGCTCAGAAGATATGAAATAGCTAGGATTGATTACCCATAAGTCCAATTTGGACAAAGGGGCAAAATTAACA
Source organism: Iris macrosiphon (assembly GCA_036927795.1). Taxonomy (NCBI): domain Eukaryota; kingdom Viridiplantae; phylum Streptophyta; class Magnoliopsida; order Asparagales; family Iridaceae; genus Iris; species Iris macrosiphon. The sequence continues at coordinate 70,287,968 of JAYESA010000009.1, read as the reverse complement.
GTTTCTGGCCAAAGCGGGGTCCACATGTGGCCCACTTCGCACCGAAAAATGTGCCAGAGATAAAGTTCTCCAAATTCGTCAAACTCAGTGTCTACATGTCCAGAACGATGATACGAACCTAACGGAATATTCTGAACTGGATTCCGATGAGCCGGTCACAAAATTGTCCATCAAGTGGAGCCGTGGTGCCCACGATACGGAGTTTCGTCAACGTTCTCAGAATCAAACCAAACTTGGGTCACAGGACCAGCGTAACATTACGAAGCCCATGACGCAAGTTTCGTTGCGAAACGACAAGCACACACGAAGTTACAACGAGTTTCAGAACAGGTCCGATATGGGGTATTTTCGACGGATACGCGTTGATTCCGGTGTGCACGTACATCCAAATCAACTTTCGCAAAATCTCACACGTCCGTATTGACGATATGCACCTTTTGGTACAATTCGCACACGACGAAGTCACCTCATTTGGCGGGACGCACTCCTTTTCAGAAAAAATGGGTTTTAAAAACCAAGTTTTCGGTCTATTTCACCCGTGAATAAAATACCGCATACAACAAAATAAAATAAACTAATTACAGGATCTTAATCTCGGTTATGTTGTCTAATTTACTGTTCAAACAGAATCTAAAATTATTAAACAGGTTGGGAGAAAAATAGCCGTGAACATGGGGCTCCGGGACAGTTTCTACAGTACAGAATTATGTGGTTTTTTTTCCTGTTTTACGTCGTGTTTTGCGACTGACATAGGACACGATACCCCGAATCATTTATACAAGGTTCGAGAGGGTCACGTGGTCTTCGCATAGGATTCGACAGAACTAAATTTGGATCAACACACAAGGAGATACGAGAGCTAGAAGAGGGGTACCTTACTGCTGTTTGTGACAGGGCAGTTTCGCGGCGATGTTGGCGGTCGATTTTCGGCGGCGTGCGGCGGCCGGAGGTGGATGTTGTAGATTGGAGAGTGAGGGGGAGTGGTCGTCGGTTTTGAAAGAGTGAGGGAGGGGATGGTTTTGTGAAGGAGAAAAGGTGGGGGGGCGCGGTTCGCGCGGGACGTGAGGGTGTTCTGGGTTGAAGAGTGGGGGAGCGGGTTAGGAGGCGGCAGGTCGGGTCGGCGGGTCGGGTCCAAACCCGACCCGTTAGGGCGGTTGGGTCGGTTTGGGTTAGTTTGGGTTCGGTTCGGGTTGGGTTGGGGTCGGTTCAGTTCGGTTTAATCCGGTTTAATTAAAATAAGGGTTTTTAACTATTTAAAAATAATTTTTGAGCCTAATAAATTCTTAAAAAATTACACAACATCCAATAATTAATTATACACTCAAAAATATAATTTTTATAATATTTTAATACTTAATTTAATACATAAAAATATTAATTCCTGAAGGACATTTATAATAATTAATAAATCACAGAAAAATTCAGAAATTTATTTTTAAAATTTTAGAAAAATCTGGGTGTTTACAACCTGTAAACTGGACAATAGTACAAAAACTGAAACAATGGAAGCACAATCATGCAATAGTGAATGAAATATCAGTCTAGTATGTGACCGACTGAGAGTACAATAACACAATATAATACGGTCTGGCTTAACCACACGTTCACATATAGAATGAATATTTTTCCGCCCCGACAATACAATCATGATACAATCAATGTACAATAGACTCGTATCGATCAAGTGTCTAATATGAGATCAATGTAATGTAGAAATACAAAGTAAATGATCAGTCGTAGTGTACGTGCCTCTGTCAAAGATTGAAAAAAGTTGCACTCTGTCCACCTATGAAGACAGTTCCAAATTATCAGATTCCCTTTTCAACTAGATAATCTAAATACCCAACTATTAATGATAACTCTTTTACTTAGAACTCTATAATTAATTCTTAATTTAACTCTCTTTATTTATCCCTTAAACTATTTTCTATTATTAGTTCTAAGTTTACTGTTTTAGACCAAATAACTTTCTAGGCTCTGGCCCATGGTCCCTGGCTCAGTCCCATTGGTTTGATCCAGACCTAGCTTATCCCACATACCCAGTTAGTGAACTTGTTCCATTACTCTGAACTAGGGCTGCAAATGAGCTAAGCCGTTCGCGAGCTGCTCGAGGCTCGGCTCGATAAAAGCTCGTTTGAGCTCGGTTCGTTTAGTAAACAAGCCAAACTCAAGCTTCATTTTCGAGCTCGTTTAATAAACGAGCCAAGCTCAAGTTTAGAAGTAATCGGCTCATTTAAGCTTGCACGCTGGCTCGTTTAGAAGCTTGTGAGCTGACTCGTAAGCTGGCTCGTTTAGGAGCTCGTTGTTGGCAGTCTACCAATTTATTTTATTATTTAAATTTTAATTAGTTCTTTGTTGAATTCTAATTTTATGCATGTTTGTATAACAATATGGTTGTGTGCATTATATATAATTATATGTCCTTAATAATTGATACTAAGGAACTTTTTTAATTAAATTTTTATAATTAAATCGTTAATATTATAGGTACTTGAATTCTAGCCAACTAGCTTGAAATTGAGTTCTTTAAGATCGAAATCAAGCTTAATGAGTTTGAAATAAACCTGAACAATCTTGAAATCAAGCTTAGCGAGCTTGAGTTTGAGCTTATCAAGCTTGAATCAAGCTTGCTTATCAAGCCAAGCTCGAGCTCAAACCAAGCCAAGCTCAAGCTTAATATAAACAAGCTCGAGCCAAGCTCAAGCTCTAAAATAAAAAACTTATCAAGCTCGAGCTCGATTAATTCTAATCAAGCCAAGCTCAAGCTTATAAAAGCTTGGTTTGGCTTGGCTCGTTTGCACCCCTACTCTGAACTCAAGCTCGAAGCCCACAAGTAGTCACTGGCCTGCAATCCAAAATCTTTAGTACTCAGAACCAAATAACTGTTACTACAGTTCAATTTGAACTGAAACCCCAGTCACTTCCTAGTCCCCCGCCAACTGTTCAATTTTTTTGAATGTTTGAACCTTTATTTAAACTCACAACTGCTACTACTTAATATCCTATTATAAGACCTACAAAGCATAAGTCCTGGTTCGACAAGCAGTGTCAGACTTTGTCCTTACCAAGGCCGACACGTATCCCCCTGTGTTCTTACACGAGCTGGCTCGAGCGAGAACGAGCACACGTGTCAATCATTTGAATCAGAGTCATTGTGTCAAAATCGTTCAGGATACTGTCACGCCCCGAAATCAGAATACTAGAGAGCGGGGGCAGACAAAGCCAGCTACACATACTAGAGTACTCTATACCCCGAGATTGGAAGGACCAGGAATAGTGTCCCTGAAAGATAGATGACACAAGGATCAAATTGGAAGGACAATAGTAATCGAGGATGAATGTAGGTGTTGAATCAAGATTTCAGGAATATAAATTAGACACTAGAGGAGATCAAGGAGTAACATGATTGAGACATCTATACACTTGGTAAACCCCCGCACTTTTGAATTTTCAGACCTGCATGGGTCACCACTTAAACCTTGTCATGCCCCAGAACCAGAATACTGGAGAGCGGGGGCGGACAAAGCCAGCTACGCATACTAGAGTACTCTATACCCCGAGATACGATCGCGACTGTCTAGACATGTAGGGGTTTACTCTACTGTCCTGGGCTTCTTTGACTTAGCACCTGCAGACGCGTAGTACAAAGAGTCCAAGTTTGGACTTTTGCCATTCTCGGTAAGCCGCATAGGATCTGCGCCGCATGAGATACGGTTAAAAACAGAAGTTCTATTGCTGTCAGGGCCGCATGCGGTCTTCTGCCTGCGGCTACGAGCTGGTGCCACATGGTCAGTCTTATGCGGCCTCCTTCTTGGCCGAATAGAACCTGCTTCAACACCAGAACATCTGGCATCATAGTGCTTTCCTCTGCCAGAGTATGGGTGCTGAGCAGTTTCTGCATCAGACGAGGATGCCGCATAGACGTGGACGTCCTGGGTGTCACACCCTGGACCCGCCCGGGCCGCCGCTCCGCCCTGCCCCGCCCCGTATGGCCGGAATTATCGAACCGGGCACGAATCACCGTGCCTCGGCACGCCGGACGCGAATCACCGTGCCCGTACCGCGGGTGCGAGGAAGAAAGGGAGCTAAACGAATGGCCCGTTCGAGCTTTCGGGGGACGTGATGCCCACGGGCCTGGGGTTGCGCCCGTGCAAGGCCAATCGTTTAAGTTGATAGTTGGCTATCATCGCATCAATCGAGTAAGCAGCGGAAAGGGACTTGTTGCAATGCAATGCATTTATCCAACTGAGTATTCGGGACAATCGAGGCAACTTGGGTTCCTTTAGCAAGGCACACGTTCGTTCCATACATTATGCCCCCTTATACGATAGCATTCTCGGGGCAACAATCGAAACCAGAATTCTGGGTCTTAGGGACTGTGGCACGCCTATCGCTCCCTCGGATGATCCAGTACCTGCAAGCAAGTAAACTGTTGGTGGATCAGCACTTTATACAAGTACTGGTGAGATAAAACAACTGAACAGAAACAAGCATTCACTCAAACCAAGCACTAAGTAATCATATTATAAAATATTACATTACTAGTGATCTTTCTAGTTTTACCTAGGTTCGTTTCATGCAGTTTTCTCGCAGAGTCATATTACATTGTTTGGAAACATGTTTTGAAACAGAGCTTCATATTGAATATGCAAGCAAGCAATCGTTCATGTTTCAGGGTGTGCGCAGCGTATCTCGTGCGACTCCAGGGTCAGATGCAAAGCTAGATACACAATGCACACTCTTAGAGGCAGTCACTATCCAAGCCAACACAATGACTTAGCTATATGCAGGGCGGTCCCCGAGTATCTCAGGATCGGCAGCTGGTTGTACAGCATACCAATGACTCTTTATCTGATGCTAGAGGAAGCTGTAACTCATGGTTGCTTTCCACTATCTCTGTAGCAGCCGTGACACATGCAGTTCAGCTTTCCACCAATAGCCATTGTCCGACCGCATGCGAATGCATGGAACACTATCAAATAAACTCTAGTATGCAGACGAGACGAACCATCAGAATACAATCGTTGTTGCGGGACAATCCGACTTATCACTTGAACACGTTTAGGCACAGTATGGTCCTCTCGAAGCATAGACGATAGGGAACATGTTCATGCATTCTAAGCAAGCGTTTTAGGATTTTCGTTTAGCAGACTTATCGTTTCAAAGACAAGCTAGGTGAGTTCGTTCATTAACATGCAAGGCAGGTTCTATCATTCTCTTATGAAAACATTGCAAGCAAAAACTCAGGTTATTATTAAGGCGTGCAAGAATCAGAGAACGAAGTTCTGCCCACTCACCTTGATACATAACGCCGACGCGGAGCGGGGCGTTACACTGGGTGTTCGCCTGACGACCATCATCAACAACAGTGTGAGAGGCAGGAAGCGTCTACTCCGCAGTTGGACGAGGCACAATGGCCTTTGCTACCCATGTCTTGCGGATCTTCTTGGACTTGTTAGCCTTGGCGAAAGACTAGCACTTCCTTCCGAGAGCATTTTCGAGAGCATTTTCTTGAATGCTTGCTGGTCAAAGCAAACTACCAGCATCTTTTGCGTTGAGACGAGCTTGGCCGCATCGGACTGCGTCACCAACTTCTCATTAGAGGAGAAGGACGTCCCAGCAGAGTCGCCATCTTGTTTGCCATTAAATCAAAAGGAGAACTAAAAGAACTTGATTTGATTAACAAACTAAAAAAAGTACAGAGATGTCCTAGAAGACAATCTAAGTACAAATTTGTTTTCTGGGGGGTGACGATGGAGGGTTATGAGTGTAGCAACTCCCTTTACTCTGTGGACGATCCGATGCAGAAGCTCTTCTCTGCTCGCTTGAGTGTAGTTTCACAGATAGCCAGCCAGTCCTTTGTATGAGTGTGGCACCTTACTATTTATAGTCGCCCTGTAGACGTGCTATGGATGCCGCATATGTTCCTGCTTGGTGGCCGCATATGGCTACTTCAACAGCATGCGGTTGTAACTGTGGCCGCACGTCACGGGAAAGCTGCCACGTGAGTTCGGTTCAGATATGTTGTTGATGAGATCTCGGGGTTGTTATCAACCCGTTGTGGGCATGACTTGGTCAGCTGGACACGTAGTCAGCACCAACTGTGCGAAGATCTCTGCAGATGTAACAGAAAGATCTTGTTAGCTGGAGGCCGCATAACAACTTGGCCGGATATTGGTGATGCCTCATGGGTTTTGTAGCCGCATACGTGCTCTCGTTTGGGCCTTGGTCGAATGGACACTCTGGCCGCATGTTGGCGAGTCCGCATATGTGCTCTCGTCTGCCTTTGGTCTGCAGACACTTTGGCTTCATGATGACGCATATAGTATACTATGTGGCTTCTCTGCGACTTGGTTGATCAGGCCGCATTTGGCTTCTCTGCGGCTTGTTGAGGGGACATGACCTTTATACGGCCTGCATGATTTTTTCGTACTTCTACAATATATATATATATATATATATATATATATATATATATATATATATATATATATATGACATAAAAATATATTTATTTATAGCCGGGCGTAGGTGCGGACCTTGAGATGGAAGTGTGACCTACGGATCAAGTTTTTTGGCCTTTGGGTCATTAATCTGTAACACAATTATCTGTTTCAAAATATATATATTTGTAGGTCTTCGGGCTGGAAGTGTGACCTACGGAGTACGGACTGAGTTGTTAGACATTCGGTCAGGAGTCTGTATGTAGCACAATTCATGTTTCAAAAATATATATATATATATATATATATATATATATATATATATATATATATATATATATGACGTGTGTGTAAGTGGTTTTATACACTAAGGATAACAACACTGATGGTTATTAACAAGGGGGAATTTGAGCCTATGGTAGTTTGTAAATGGTGACTTAAGGACGGGATAATATATTTTTGTTATTATTATTATTATTTTGAAATATCATAATGCATTATATTATCCGACCCTAGAGGAAAATGGTTGATTCTAACATCTTATACATACAAATTCGTTTTTATTAGGATTTGTACTCAGATTTGAGTGCACTGTTGCACATATATATAGTTCATAACTGATTCCAATATTTGTCAATATATATGATAGTCAGATAGTGATCCGCTGCATTAAGGGATCACTATTTCTTTCATGTGTAAATCATCTCTATTAAAAAACAATCAATATGCATAATATTATTTTTTTCATGCTTAATTTTATTTTTAATTTATTCACTTATCAAGGTTTATACACCAGTTGTAAGCTGGTGATGATTACTCAATAATTAAAATATATTTTGATAAATAATAAGAAATAATATTTAAATAACTTAGCTTATTCTAATCTACAAGAGCATATAAGTAATTCAATGAACACATATGTGTATGTGTTAGAATCTTGGTGAATGGTAGTGTCCTTTTATATAAGGATTTATATAAAGGATACCTCCTGAACCTGTAATATGTTATTTATTTTACTTTTTCTCTGAATCCATTGGGGGTGGATTACGGGTATTTTTTACCCTCTTGATTTTGTTTGTCCTCAATATCATCTTTATAGATTTTTCTGACAGCCAGACTAATAGACACTAATATTATTCATAATCCATAGGCACTAATAATAATCATATCCACTTTAATAGTTGCATTTTCATCCTTACTTCTTTACAACATCTTACATGCTATTTTTATACTTCGATACTTATATGTCGTTATTTAATCAATGCTGAAGTTGCCAAATTACTAATTAGCCTATTAGATATCTATTCTGTTGCTATCATCAGTTTTGCACAATCATTATATGTTAGTTAATGAAAATAAACAATATATATATATATATATATATATATATATATATATATATATATATATATTGTGATGAAATTTTCATAGGTAACAATTTAATGCCTTGTACTTATTCATGTAGTACACATTATTGATATTGTTAAGGTTTGATTACATCAAAGTAAAGACGTAATATAAAAGGATTCTCCTTTGTTCCATTAAAAATATCAGTCGACATTTTCTGTTACATGATGTTTCGGTCTACCACCTCTTACATACTATAAGATTTGTAAATACTGCTACATATTTACTTCTGATAATTAGATATTGATTTTACCTACCAATACAAAGGCTACTATAATTTGTGACATTGAATCATTTTTTCATTTGAGTTAAAAGAAAATAGTTTAGTGATATTGCATAAATCTCTGTAATTCTAACTTTTAAGTAAAGATTAGTTTACAAGTCGAAAGGGTCATTGTCAAAAGGAGTATAAATAGTCCTAAGCGACATGGTATTTAAGTTTCTTCGGACCACCGCTACATAGGATCCGGTCCCAACAACTAACCCAAATCGATCAATACTTTTAACTAAAGATTTGTTAAGGTTGATTAGCAAAATCATTTAAACTATTATTCTAGATTGTCATATTGATTCAAAATATGATTCTTGCAGAACATTATATTGTCACATTGTCACTATGGCTGGTAAAGATAATTTTTCTAGTGCCAAGTCTGAAAAATTCAGTGGTTATTTTTTCAAGAGGTGGCAGAGCCATATGTGTTTTTGGTTCACTACCTTGGACTCATATGAGCAATTGATAGAGTTACACATATGTTAAATGATTCTGATGTTGCAGAGTATGATTTAGGTGTAACCCAAATATCTGGCTAAGTCAAACCAAAAACTCCTAAAGAAAATACTATAATTGGTTTCATAGAGTTTTAAGTGTTTTAATTGAGTCATTATATGACATATTCTTCGGATGTAAAAGCACTAAAGAACAATAAGATGCAATAGAAGAAAAATGGGTTCACCTGTGGTAAGATGATAGGTCCATACGACAAAGTATCATAGCTAGGAGTATCATAGACTCTGAAATGGTATCTTTAAACATAGCTTGTGCTGAAGCTGAATGACCTTGAGATCTTATTATGCATATACATGGTCTACATATTTTTATCATTGTTATTTTCTCTAAATTATGATAATAAATATGACATAGAACTGCTAAAGCATGATTCTGTGAATTCTAAGTTGAACATGTACCTGTAGCCGCGCTTTAAGTCAATAAAGAGCCTATTAGACAAATATGTGGTTCTTGACTATATAAAGACAAAAAAGAACCTTACAGACCACTTAACGAAGTGTTTGTCTAGGATATTAATTTTAGAATCATCGAGGGAGGTGTGGTTAAGAAAATAAGTAAGTCACCATCAGTGGCAACCCGATTAACCGAGTTTGACTGGAGATCCCAAGAAGTCGGTTCAATGGGTAGAAACAAGTTGGATTTAGGTTATCCATATGGAACACTGACCCTTAGATTAAATTCTTATAAATATGCACAAGTGGCTATACGAAGTTGTACAATGATACTCCATTCCTATAATGATAGTGTTCTAGTGTGATATGGTTAGGATGAGTTTTAAAAACTCTTAATAGGTCCAAGCATGATTATGCAGGGTTGACACCAATCACCAACCCTTTGAGGACTCACATATATGAAAGGTCGTGAAGGTCGCGACTATAGGATATGACAATCTCAGACAACTCTCATGAGTAAGGAATAAAGGCACATGTCCAATCAAAGTACCACCTGATAGACCCAAGAACCTCTAGCATACTATGTATGCTATTTTCTGAACCTGATTCAAGAAGTCTGATTCAAGGCGTAGTCCATCGTATACTTCTTCAGATAAAGATAATAGTTATTAAGTGGTATTCAAGGTTGTAGTCCATCTCACCTATTGCATATTATTTATTTTTTCCAAAAATTTTTTGCTTCTATTTTTTTTGAATTTTGTTCTCTTTGTTTCGGAACCTTTTTTTTGGAGAGGGGGGGGGGGTGGTGTTGGGTTGGGTTGTTGGATACTTGGTGGGGAAAAAACCAACTTCCCACATTCCTTGTTCACTTGATGAATTTCAAGTAATACTCTCTTATTGATCGATTCAACCAGGTTGCAACCTACTCCTCTTTTCATGTCCACTCACTCAACTCCCTTTCTCTCTTTTTTTTACTATCTCTTCAGCCATCTCTTATTTTTGTGCAAAACTTTATTTCATTCCTAACATTATATATATAACCATCTCCTATGTTGGTCACCTCTAAGCTTTTCGTTCACGCTACCTTCCGTTCAAGCTTGCCGAGCCAACGACGCCATCGTCGCAATGTGCAACGATAGCATCTCCCATCCATCACCGCTGCTCACACGACTTCGTCTACGCTTACTGTCACTACAAAAATACAAAAACTTAGCGACGGATATCAGCGACGAAATATTATCCGTCGCTGGTGTAGTAACGGAATACCGACAAAATAGTGACTAATATATTTATATAAGAAATACATATTAAATTTTTTTCTCTAGTTCGTCGTTGTGTTGTCGATTTTTTCTCAGCGTCGTACTAGCAACGAACAGATTCCATCGCTACCAAATGTTAAAATTCAATATCCTAGTTTCATTTTTATTTTTCCCTAAACTCTCTCTCTCTCCTCTGCAACCCCCGACCCCCTCTCCTCCTCTTCCTACTCCTTCGGCTTTCCCTGACCCCCTCTCACCTTGCTCCGGTGACCCCCGACCCCCTCTCCTTCTCTTCCTCCGATGTCTCCAGCGAACCCCGACCCCCTCTCCTCCTCCTCCGACGTCTCCAGCGATCCCCGACCCACTCTCCCCTTGCTCCGGTGACCCCCCGACCCCTCTCATCCTCCCCGGCGTCTTCAGAGACCCTGACCCCATCTCCCCTTGCTCCGGCGCGACCCTGACCCCCTCTCATCCTTTGTCTCCGCCGACCTCCTCCTCCTCCTCCTCCTCCGACAGCCCCAACCCGAGGAGCCCTAGGCAAGTCGATGAGCCCTAGCAGCAGCAACCCCATCTCCTTTCCCTCTCCTCCTTCTCAAATTGCATGTCAAGGAGCCCAAGGCAAGTCCTTTTCCTCTCCCCTACTTCAATTTTGTTCATTTTTGAATTTTGTTCTTGTTTGTCAATTTATTTTGATCAATTAGGTATATTTTGCATTAGGTCAAAAATTAGGTTGGTATATATATATATATATATATATATATATATATATATATATATATATTATTGATTTATAGCACGAACACACGTATAGAAAAAAATGCAGACAAATTGACACTAGTATTAGGACACGAAAATGGTAATATGTACTGTATGTGTCTATAATTAACTTAGAAGAAGATTGACAAATTAAATATTACATATATAATTATTTTAATTTATATGTGTATCCTTAGACGTACGTAATTCTTAATACGTAGATTTGAGCGTATCCTAGAATATCGAAAATAGAATATGGGACGTTCAAAATTTCCTATCGCCATCGATTTATTCATCGGCCCTAAAATCGATATAGTTATCACTAATTTTGTAACGACCAGCTCCGCTCAACCTGTAGAGCCAATTCAAACAGCACAAATGTAGAGAATCGTCCTACATTGCTCAGCGAGATGACTCGTTCGATGCAAAGGCATTCAGACTTGGACCTTCAAACGAAGTTCAAACTTAGACTTTTCAGAGGTGCACTCGGAGTCTCGCTCGGCCGATGCGATACATCGCTAAGGTGGGTAGCCTCGGTGAACCTATCTCTTCTTAGCTGCACACTTAAGAAAAGGAACGATACATGCTAGTTTCTAAGCGATAACCTTTATATGCTAATAAAAAGAGACGAACGCACATAGCTAAGGGATAACCTCGCCTTATCATTGCATAGAACATGGAGATCTTACTTGCTATCTGCGTAATCTGGATTATTGAGTTAAAATATAGTAGTTTCTTATATATGCCACAAAAGTAGCTTTTGAGTTCATATTAAGGCACAACACTGCACAGAATATGATACGGGATAGAGTATAATCATATTGCAAACATAGACGAGAAATACTATTAAGTAGTCATTCCGAGTCAGGAGAAGAAAAGAAAAGAAAGTACTCGAGATATCCAGATCACCGAGGCAGTCTCTAATCAGTGAGCTATGCAAAAAAGAAAGATCTGAGTGTAGTCCTCGGCTAGATTGAACCGAGCTGAAGTCCCCGCATAAGAGAAATCGAGCAAAAAATTCTCAGCTAGGATTGAAAGTGGTGGAGTAGTTACATGGTCATGGATAACTGGTTGCAACCCAGGTAGAGAAAGAGTCCTCGGCACGATAGTTGAGGCATCTGAATTGTGTCGACCCAGGAGGACAATGCCGGTGTAGTCCTGGTAATATGCTAGCTGAAGTAATAGCAGAAGAGTACGAGACGTCCAACAAGACTTGCTACCGACCTAAAAAGACAACTGACTCGTCGGATGGTTCGGGGCGCCCAGTAAGGCTCACAACCGAGCTGGAAAGACAACCGTTCCATCCCAGATTATGTCCAATATGGCTAACAGAGCCAATGACCTTCATATAGATAAGTCATGCATGCATAGTAGCGATCCACATTCAGAAGAGGAGTAACATAAAGGTGTATAATGTACGACACATTTCATATTTAGAATGGATGCACGGTATATGACATAGTTCGAGTAAAACATGTATGAGGCAACGACACAATCGTAACACTTGAATTGCATAGATGTTCTTCGCTACTTAGTAGATTATTGATTATATTGCTGTGTAAGGCAGGTAAGGCCGAATGGTAAGAAAGGGTAAGACAAACTCAGCTATTTAAAGTATGACACTCTTGATTCAGACACGGATATTACTTTCATTATTTTTCCATGAAACTGATCCTAAGGCAAAGACTAGAAAGACAACAAAATCAGTCGGTACACATAACTAATGAACGTGCATATTTTATGGCATGGGCGAGAGGCCTCTCCACCAGTGCATTCAATGTACTGATATCCAACCAGATTTCATGCAGGGTGTAGGGAGAACTTATACAGATTCGAAGACCGCTTAACGCATCAAGGCATCGGACCGTACTTGGCGTCTTAGAGCATGGCGCACAGACCTGGAGCTCACATATATGAGACATAATATATGGGAATATCATCATCTAGATTGTTTGATTCAGTTGTAAGCCTAAGGGCATATTCATCATAATGAGTGAGTGAGAGAGAGAGAGAGAGAGAGAGAGAGAGAGAGAGAGCAGAAGCGACTTATAATCTCGACCTAGCACCACTTGTAATCTTTACTTCATATCAATAAAGAGCATTGTTTTGGATTCAATACTTGTGTTTATTCTATGTTTTCGCTATGACGACTCTGCAAACTAGTTATCAACGGTCGTTTCGGTATTTTTCTTGTGCAGGCGCAACTCCAGTCTCGCACGACATTACGTCTTTATGGGAATAATCGTCCTACGGGAGTGCTGGCGCGGTGGTTTGCGTTCAGCGGGGGCGATAGATCCTGCGGTAGATCGGGGCATAACAAATTTAACCTATAATAAATTATTAATATTTTAGAGTATTTGTATTGGTATCGGAATCGGTATCGGACCATTACTATGAGTATCGATTATCACTAATTTAACCAATATTGTTATCACTAATTATTATTATTTTAGAAAATATATTTTATACTTTAGGCATAATTTTAAGTATTTCTAGTGTTATTTCTTAGTATTATAGTCGTTTATAATTATACTTCAAGGTACTAATATGAATAGTAATTAGTAGTTCCAATCTTACTATGCTATGGCATGTATCGGCAATATTCGGATGAGTGTCGAGGAATTATGGTTTTGGATACGTGTAAAATACGGAGAAATGCTCAAATATGGTCTTTCCAATAGCTCTTTTAGTTCTTTATGAGACTTCTTCATCAAATATCCTAATTAACTAATCCTTTAGCAAATATCCTAACTCATCTTGTATCTAATCCATATTGTTTGAATATATGGTACATACAGAATCAATGAGTCGATACTTAGTTGACTGATCGTGGATGTATAATCGGCAACATGAGAGTATGATTGGTTTGACAGATAATTTTATGGTGGGCGTTGAGAAATTTATCAAATACGCCAGTAGTCAACCTTATTTCATGGATGGGAGGCTCACAAGTGTCCTTTTGTCAAATGTCATAATATACCATTTAAAGAGGTGGATCTCGTGAAGGAGTATCTCTACAATAAAGGTTTTGTACCAAACTACAATGAGTGGATGACTTAAAGAGAATCTTTGTTTTTGCAATATCATCATTCCTCCTTCAATATGGAGGTAGAAGAGTCCACTCTCGGAGATAAATTTGAATATCGACTGCAAAACCTGGCGCGTGAGTTGGTATTTGATGCGGCCGGTCCAAGTTTTGATCTGGAGGATCCTAATCCTGATGCGAAGGAATTCTATGATATATTCAAGAATATTGATACTCTGTTATACCCATGTTGTGATTCTCATTTTGTCATATTGGTGGTAATGCGAATATTGAACCTAAAGTCTGATTTTAACTTGCCACATGAATGCTACGACCGGATAATTCAGTTTGTTAGAGAGTTATTGCCAAGAGAATCTAAAGAGTTGCCTGAAAATTTCTACAAGTCGAAGATGATGATATGAAAACTCGGATTAGGCTACAAAAAGATAGATTATTGTCGAAATGGTTGCATGCTGTACTACAAGAAGAACAATGATAAAAATAAATATTTTTTTTGTCATACGGACCGGTACAAGCCTATTCGGGGCAACGAAAAGTCAACTGCCAGAGCAAGGTTGCGTCCTTACAAGTACATACAATTTTTGTTGATCACAAAGAGGCTGCAGATGATGTATATGTCCACAAATATAGCACAACACTTGACATGGCATAACAATGAACGAAAGATAGATGAAGGAGAATTATCCTATCCTTCCGATAGAGTGGCATGGAAATATTTTGATCTGTGTCATCCTAAATTTGCTACGGAGCCCAAGAATGTCCGATTGAATTTATTTTCTGATCGATTCACTCCTTTTGGACAGTCGGATCTCAGTACTCTTGTTGGCCAGTGATTTTGACTCCTTATAATCTACCACCGTGGATGTGCATGAAGACTCCTTACATATTCTTTCCACTTATCATACCCGGTTCAGAAAATCCAAAGAAGAACATCGATATCTACTTGTAGTCGTTGGTGGATGAGTTGAAACAATTATGGCAATTTCGCGTTCGGACATATGATATATCGAAGGAGCAAAAATTTCAGATGAGAGTGTCTCTCATGTGGACCATCAACGATTTTCCAGCATATGAGATATTATCGGGGTAGAGTACTCATGGTACTTTGTCTTGTCCAATATGTATGAAAAAGAGTAAGGGAGGATAAATTGATAATATGCAACTGGATTTCAAAGTTGAGATTTTTTGACGGCTACGTGTCAAATCTGGCAAGATGTGTTGATCTCAATGAATGCAAGATGATAGGGATGAAGAGTCATTATTGTCGTATGTTTATGGAGAGGTTACTACCTATTGCTCTGAGAGAGGTGTTGCCTCATCAAGTGGACTCTGTTGGCCGAATTATCTATATTCTTTAGAGATTTGTGTTCAAGCAAGTTGACGATGCAACATATAATAGAACTTGAGGAGAAGATTGTATTGACATTGTGTAAGTTAGAAATGATGCTTCCCCCCAATTTTTTTTATAGTATGGACATTTGTCGATATCCGTCATCCCGAGCTTTGGGTCGATGGAGCGACGTAAGCATTTATTTGTCAATTCACACATTTTTTTGTATTTTTTATTTTAATTGTAAATTATCTACTTATTTCAGATTCTTTCCGATCAAGGCTAGGAATGATCTGGGGGAGATCATGTGGGGCTAATTTGATGGATATCAACTTCAGTGACCTCCCGCTTGATCAACGATTCCCTTGGCTGGAGAAGCTCGGGGTATGTATATAAATTTTATTTATAATAATATATAATTTTTTGCTTACAATTATAATTTTTTTTCTAATTTGCAGAGGTTGTATTAGTGGCCGGATCATAGAGATAGTGATATTTGAAAGTGCTACAAGGATGTCGCCAGCAAGAGGTTGAGAGATATGATCAATAACCAGAAGGCGGTGGCGTTACTTGGACCGGATCACCGCAAGGAGTGGCAAAAGGCGGAGTACTGGGAGGAGATAAAGAAGAAGATGGACATCCCGGCCTACAAGGCCAAGTGCGAGAAGGCGAAGGCTGCCCAGTGGTAAGGGTGGTCTCCATACCGGTGGATCCATTCCGACCGTCGAACATTTTCGATGGATGGTTAGTATTAAAATTTTTGCTAGATCAATTTGTCTGTAATTCTAATTTTTTTGCTTATTTTTAGTTGCTTAATTTTTACAGTGCGACGAGACCGCCAGCGCCGGAAAAGACTCAAAGACCTTCGACTTTTCAGCAATCTTCTAGCGGACCCACAAAAGAAAGAAGGATGGGAAGGTCGTAGATGAGCGGACCGCCAAAGCATATGTAAGTTGTCTTTATAAAATTTTGTCAATTTAATTAGATTATTTTTATAATTTAATTAGATTCTAGGTTTCTAGGTCAAAATAGTCAAACTAGGTCAATTCTTGGTCAAACAGTCAAACTATGACATTTTATAGTTTCTAGGTTGATTTTTTATCCATTCTAATGGTTTATTAAGTTATATTAGGTTAAATTAAGATTGTAAAAGCATATAAAAGAGAAAAACTTATCTATCTCATGTAATTTAATCGACAAGGGTGATTACTATTTTATTCAGTTTCAAAAATACTAAGAAACAACAATGTAAATACTTAAAATTATGCACCTTGGTTAATATCCTATTTTAAGAAACAACACTGTAAATATTGTAAATAGTTAAAATTATAATTTTATTCAATTTACTTTCAACCTCATAGGAATGGTACTCTAACCAAAATTAAATATAGCACATATAACTCTATAATCCTTAATTCTAAACCTATTTATATAAATAAATATAGGAGACATATGAGACGTTAGATGGGGGCGTTGAGAGCAGTACGACGATTGAGAGAAGCGATCGGTGGGTACAAGCTGTCGGGAGAGGGAAAGGCGGCAGCGTGTACGATACCAGATCGTTGGCATCCCAGCCGTTGGTTCTTTCCAAAGCTCCTCCGACGGCTACTCCAGCTCCATCAGTGCCCGACTTTGGCGTTCCTTCTGGTGCGATATCTCTGGAGCTGCTCACAACGACTGTGCATGAGCTACATGGGTTGGTCTGACAGTTGATAGAAACTCGTGATGCTGCAGCACCTGCTCCACTGACGGCTACTACGACAGCTACTACGTTGGGTCCTCTAGCTACTCCGACGGCTCCAGCTCCTCCAACGATATCGATGGATCATCCAGCTCCTTCGTCGGATCCTGCCACTGCTCCGTCTGCCGTTGCTCCTTATGATCTACATGATATCATTGCTATGGTTGTGGCACAGTACATGGCTAGCCGTCAGCCGCCGTCGCCTCCGCCTGATCTGCCTCCATCGCCGACTTGATAGATTTTTTTAGTTTGTGGGAATTTTTTGAGTTGGTTGTATTTTTTGACTTGATTGTATTTATTTGACTTTATGGGATTGTATAACAGTTATTTGTACATGTTTGGATTACTCTACTTTATTATTTCATTGTATATATAACATTTGTACATGTTTGTGTGGGTTTTATTAATTTGTGTGAAATTTACTTGTATAAAATTTATTTGTGTGAAAATTGGTGAATTTATAACAGGTATATGCTCAACATAAAATTAATTTCTGGGAAAAATATTACCTTTAGCGATGAAATGACGACGTAATAGGGACAGAAAATATGGAAAATCTCAGGTCAGCGATGGACTATCCATCGCTAAAATGTCTGATACACACAAATATACCAAACATGTATCAGAGTCCGTCGCTAATCCGTCACTGAGAGTGACGACTTAGTGACGGATTAACGACGAACTTTGTGAGCCCTGAATGTACAAAATCTTCGAGAAAATTTGGCAAATTTTGGGTTTACATAATTCGTCGTTATTTTGTCGGTAAGTAGTCAGAAAGTTTAGCGACAAAAATTATACGTCACTGATCTGTCGTTTGATTTATGTCGCTCAATTCGTCGCTCAATTCGTCGCTTTATCGACGGATTAGCGACAGAATTTTCGTAGCGACATTAATTTTTCTGACAAAATATTTCTATCGCTAATCGGTCGCTAAATGCAAATAGCGACAAAAAATTAGATTTTAGCGACGGATAATTTTGTCGCTAAAATAGTGTATTTTGTAGTGTGTCGACCGAACTAAGAAGTCGATCGCCAGATGCTTTCGTACTCCTCCGCGCCACGACTTCTCAGCCGACGAGAGCATCGGTTTGTCCCGAAGCTCTATCGAGCCTTTGCATACCAGCCATCTAAGACAACATAATCCTTAGGGCTTGGGACTGCATATGTATTCAGTTCATTCTCCTCTTTGCATTAGAAGAAAATTAGATTTCTGTGACATGTAAAGTTGTCACAGAACATGTGAAACGTGTCGTAGTACATCTTCTGTGACGAGTAAAATGACGACGTACTTTTGTTGCATTTACCTTTGTAGCTAAAAGACAAGTGACGACTAAAAATATTACGTCACAAAAAATTTCAACTGTGACAAGCAAACATTGTCACTAATAGTATTCTTTCTGTGACAACATACCTCGTCACTATAATTGTTATAAGTGACGCACGATATTATTTTTTTGTCAAAAAATAAAAATAAAACTAAAATATTTAAATTTGAACAATATATGAAGGGAACACACAACCTTCTATTCCACAATCAAATATGCTACAATTACACCAATTAGTTTGTTAAAGAAAAATAATAATATGTATGAATTCCGCTAGACTATCTAGCAAAATATTTCTTAGGAAATAAGTTTTCCAAAATTATTTTTTGCAACCAAATTTCCCAAATATTCTGTAAAAAAATCTATTTTTTTTCTTTGTGTCTAATACTTTTATGTGAAGTAAATTATTTTGGTAACTAAATGATAATAAGTTGGCGTCATATCAGTTACAATCCTTTAAAGAAGTCACATAATACACCTTAAGTGACAAGTATTTTCACTTGTCATATAGAACTTGATGTTACATTGGAAGTCACATAATACACCTTAAGTGACTAGAATTTTTAGTTGTCACATAATACACCTTAAGTGACAAGTGTTTTTCTTTGTCACATAGAACTTGTCGTTAAAATTCTTTAAGGAAGTCACATAATACACCTTGTCATAGTTGTGTTTCAAAATAATAATAATAATAATAATAATAATAATTATTATTATTATTATTATTATTATTATTATTTATATGGAAATACAAGTTTGATGAGAAAATAGTTTTACGAGAAAATATTTATTATTTTAATAATATAATTTCTTGGATTCCCAAAATTTCTAATTGAATATTATTATTTATTTTACATAAATATTTAATATTTTATTAGAGGTGTTATTTATGTGCCCTATCATTTATGGATTAGGGTTTGATTAGTATAAAGAATTGTATTTGATTTGGAGGTAAATTGGTTTAATTAGAACCATAATTTAATTTTTTTCATGAAAAAAATCAAAACACCCCTAACCAACTCAACCCTTGGCTTCCTTTGGAAGCCAAGGTGGCCGGCCCTATAGAGGTGAGTGGTTCACTTGGTTTTAACCTCCTTACTTCATAAAAATCTTGTTTAGATAAGGTCGTGTAATAGTTTAATATATAAGTAATTAGTTATATATATAAAAGCTTAGGTTTTCCTTCCTTTATAAGCTTTCAACCTCCTTTCATTCTGTCATGCCCCAGTCCCAAAATGCCGAGGGACTGGATGCGCGGCAATGGCCAGCAGCACGCACCGATGGACAACCTAATTTAATGGATCCATCAGGGCATGCTTAAGCTGTAGTCTAACAGTAATTAGAGCAAATGTTACAAGTCCCAGGTTATTTTAATCTCATCCACAACAGATAATCACAGATAAATGACAGAAATAATGCAATAGAATAAATAAGCAAATCTCAAATAAGAGTGTCTCGGGAACAATCCGAGAATCAGTCTGTTACATTAAAGGAAATAGACAAGAAATAATCAGCTGAAAATAGAAATACTGAGTAGATGAAGCCGGTACTCAGGAGAAGTCTTCTGCCACGATCTCGTCCTCAGGTTCCTGTTCTGTTCCGAGAAGTGCTCCTGTTCCGTACACCTCGGGATAGTTTTCTTCAGCTATTCCTGGGGACATAATCCGGATCCAGGTCCTCAGGGGACAGCAAGGTACAGAAAATACAAGCCAAAATAAATACAGTGCAGCAGATAATTAAACAAGAGGGTAAGCTATGTAACCAGCTAAGTGATATGCAATATGAGAGCAGCACTAGAACTCAGGCTGAAGCCACTACAAGCTCTGTGTCGGGGAGCCGGTAGCGGCAATAACTATGAATTATACTCTGAAATATACTATGTTTTATATATATAATATCAGCCTGTAGTCTGTGTGTCTCTCCCCACCCAATGTAATCCCACGTCTCATGTCCACGATGCCTCATGTCCATGTCACGCACGATTATAACTAATGCAGCAAGTCTGATAGCTATGAATCAATGCCTATGAATGTAATGTCTAGGTCAAAAATATGTATCCTATACAGAATCACCTTGAATGTCTCAGGAAGACTCTGTCTCATGAAATAGTGACAAGTGTCCTGGGTTCTGGTGTACTTGATAATACCAGTACAAGAATTATCGGGTATCGATATTCATCTCTATGTGACGTTACACAACTTCGCGTACGGGATTGGCACCCGACTGGTAATCGGACGCTAAGTAAAGCCACTCGGTCCTGGGTTGAGCAGTTAGAACAAGTTTACATATGAATCTACAAGAAATAAAAATACTATAACAAGAATTACTGCGAGTTGACAAGCTTTACTTGCCTACTGATGCATAATTAAGTCCAGAAAATAAATAGCAAGCTGCATGGTTTGGCAAGGTACACTTGCCTGGGTTTTCGGCTCCAATTGTAGCTCTGGCTTCCGCTGGAATTGCAGGCGGTACTCCGGTTGCTGAAATAAACATCACCATCAGATCCAGAAAATATCAATCAGCTAGAAACGCCTGTCCTTGAGTCTAATTTGGAGACAAGGGCAGAAACGACAATTTTGGGTCAAAACGGGGTCCTATGTGGGCCCGCTTTGCACCGAAAAATGTGTCAAGAGTCAACGGTCTCCAAATTCACCAAACTTAGTGTCAACAGGTCAGGAACGATGATACGAACCCAACGGAACTTCCAGAATTGGATTCCGATAAGCCGATCATAAAATCGCCCGTCAAGCGGGGCCTGTGGGGTCCATGACATACGATTTCGTCAACGTTCTCAGAATCGAACCAAACTTGGGTCACAGGACCAGCGTATCGCTACGAGTCCGATGGCGCAAGTTTCGTTTCAATCCGACGTGTGTACACAAAGTTAGGGTAAAATACAGAAAAGTCGGATACGGGGCGATGTCCGCGGATACGCGTTGATCCCGGTGTGCAGGCACACCCGAATCGACTTCTGCGAAATCCCACACGTCCGTATCGACAACGCACACGTATCTGTGACCAAATCGTCCCGTTTGGCGGGGCGTACCCAGTTCCGGGGTGTAACAGGGTCTGGTTTTTTCCTGTTTTTGGATCGCGGTGTGCGATCACCACAGGACGCGATGCCCCGAACGGTTTATCCGGGCACCGAGAGGGTCATACAGGCTTCGCAACGCAATTTACGGAATCGAAAACAGAGCTACGAGCAAGAAGTTACACGCACCTGAACGGGGCCCGAAAACCGGGACAAAATCGTGTCCGACACGACACAGGACACGTGTCCCGTGTCCGACACAGTGAATTAGGAATTAGGGTTAGGGTTTGGGATTCCGGCGGCTCAGGGCGGCGCTGTGGCGGCGCTGAGGCGGGGGAGACCCGGTCTCTGCGGCGGAGGGCGGCCGGGCTGAGGCGGAGGGGACGCGGGGGCGGCCGGAGGCGGGGAGCTGCTGCTGCTGCTGCTGCGGCCGGCTGCTCCTGTCTAGGTGGCCGGAGGCAGCTGGGAAAGGGGAGGAAGAAGGAGGAGGAGAGGGAGGGCCTGGGCGGAGCTGGGCGGCGTCGACGGCGCTGCGGAGGCGGAAGGGCCTGGCGGTGGCGGGGTAGCTGGCGGTGGAGGGGAGACCGGAGAGGGAACGGAGGGGATTTAAAGGCGGGGAGGGGAGGCTGGGGATGGCCGGGAATGGCGGGGAGAGGGGTGGTCGTGGCGGCGTGGGCGGGCGGAGCGGAGCGGCCGGAGCGGCGGTGGACGCGGCGCCGGACGCGGGCACGGGGGAGAGAGGGGGAGCCGGGTCAGGCGGGTGCGGGTAGCGGGTCGGGCGGCGGGCAGACCCGACCCGACCCGATAGGGTGAGCGGGCTGGGCCCGTGGGCCGGGCTGGGCTGGGGAAAATGGGCCGGGCTGGGTGTAGTATTAATAATAATAATAATAATAATAACCAATAATTTAATAAATAAATAGATAAATAATTAAATAAATAGATTTTAGGTGATTTAAAATATGTCCGGGGCCCAATAAATTTCAGAAAAAATACCCTAAGTCCAGTTTTTCATTTTACACCAAAAAATATTATTTCTATAATATTTTAATATTGTTTATTATCATTTAAAAATTATTTAATAATTAAAACCCTGTTTTTAATTGCAGAAAAATACCAGAAAATTCCAGAAAATTGAGAAAATTCCAAATTTAAAAATTTTGAAAAATCAGGGGGTTTACAATCTAGCCCCCCTTAAGAGGATTGCGTCCTCGCAATCAAAGAATAACCGGTCAACAGAGATGACACGGTTGCAAGTACGATTTGAAACACGTCACAAGATACTTAGGGAAATACCGTTTCCCTAAAAATGAAAGTTATACACTTTCCAGAGAAAATCTAGTTAAGGCAAGAAAACTACAACTTTTATGAAAACCAGGTTGTTATTAACAAGTTGCAAATTACTAGGTTGAGGCTGAGGTCACGAACCAACGGGCACGAGCTAAAACAAGACTAGAAACGGATAACTACGAATCACTTACGCGCATCAGCGTCCTGCACAGTCATCGCATAAGCTTGCCCTCGTCCTTGTGGTAGATTCCTCTGCTGCTGTTGGGCTTGCTGGAAAAGTGCTGCTTGAGGTGCCAGAGGTGGCCTCGGTGCTGGTAAAGCTGGTTGGTTTGCCCTTCGTGCTCCATCTCGATGCTGAGGACAGTCCTTGGCTATGTGTTGATTGGTGCCGCAAATCAAGCATAATCCCAACTTGCGTCTGCAGTCTTTCTCGACATGGCCTATCTTGCCGCAGTAGTGACAGGTAGGAAGGGTCTGCGAAGCTGTCCTGGGTGGCTGGTTCGTGTGAGATCTCTTTGCAGATTCTCCCGGTGATGCTCTGTCTGGTGCTGAGGTGATTGGCCGCTTGTGGCGAGACTCCCTCCTGGTGACGCGTTCCATGCGTCGGGCTGCAGCGAGAACGTCCTAGTAGGAGGTAGGTGCGATGGATCCGATGAGTCTCTGTAGCTCAAAGTTCAGTCCGTCGAAGAACTTCTCGGCCTTCTCTTCCTCTGTCGGGATCAGGGTGGGGGCGAAGCGGCTCAGACGAATGAATTCCGCGTTGTACTCTTCCACCGTCATAGAGTCTTGAGTGAGGCGATTAAACTTGTCCCGAAGTTCTGATCGAGCGATAGCCGGGATGTACATCTCTTGGAAGAGTCTGGAGAACTCCTCCTAAGTGACTCGGTCTGGTCCGAGTCGCGTCTCCTCAGACAACCACCAGTGGTGCGCATTGCCTGTCAATTGCATTCGGACGGCAGTCATCCAACGTTCTCGGGGAAGCTCAGCTGCTTCAAGTTGATGTCGTATGTTGGTGAGCCATTCATGAACTTCTGTGGGCTCCTCCTTGCCAGAGAAAGTGCGGGGCTTCAGTTGGCGGAAGTCAGTGATTGAGCCCGTCGATGGCCGTCGAGCTGGTAGGTTGGCCTGCTCCAGTGCAGTTACGATGCTGCTTCTCAAGAAATTAGCCTCGCAGAGTTGAGCCTTGTGTTGGAGTTGTTGCTGGGCTTGCATCATTGTGTAGATCATTTAGAATATCTGTTGTCCGTCAATTGGCTGTCCTTGTGGGAGTATGGGTGTTGGTGGAACGAACTGCGGCGGAGGCGGGATGTCATCACGCCGGAATCTGGAGGTAGGTTGACCTGCCTGCTGGCTCTGTTGAGTTGATGGAACTCCTCCGACTGGTGTCACTTCATCGTCATAGGTGACACATGTAGCTTGTGGTGTTCCGGCGGGAGTCTCGTTGCACTCTTGTGGGTCCATTTCCCTGCGTCCAAAATAAACAATAAGAGGCGCACAGGAATCAAGGCAAGATGCAAGTCAAAATTAGTTCGAATACGATAAAGATATCAAAAACGATTCAAGCAAGTGGATGAGATCCTAAAATTTATCCTATCTTATTGCAGGCCTGTTCGGTCCCTGAGTTGAAACCGAACAATTTAGTCGTTGACCTGCATGGGCCACCACAAAAACCATGTCACGCCCCAGTCCCAAAATGCCGAGGGACTGGATGTGCGGCAATGGCCAGCAGCACGCACCGATGGACAACCCAATTTAATGGATCCATCAGGGCATGCTTAAGCTGTAGTCTAACAGTAATTAGAGCAAATGTTACAAGTCCCAGGTTGTTCTAATCTCATCCACAACAGATAATCACAGATAAATGACAGAAATAATGCAATAGAATAAATAAGCAAATCTCAAATAAGAGTGTCTCGGGAATAATCCGAGAATCAGTCTGTTACATTAAAGGAAATAGACAAGAAATAATCAGCTGAAAATAGAAATACTGAGTAGATGAAGCCGGTACTCAGGAGAGGTCTTCTGCCACGATCTCGTCCTCAGGTTCCTGTTCTGTTCCGAGAAGTGCTCCTGTTCCGTACACCTCGGGGTAGTTTTCTTCAGCTATTCCTGGGGACATAATCCGGATCCAGGTCCTCAGGGGACAGCAAGGTACAGAAAATACAAGCCAAAATAAATGCAGTGCAGCAGATAATTAAACAAGAGAGTAAGCTATATAACCAGCTAAGTGATATGCAATATGAGAGCAGCACTAGAACTCAGGCTGAAGCCACTACAAGCTCTGTGTCGGGGAGCCGGTAGCGGCAATAACTATGAATTATACTCTGAAATATACTATGTTTTATATATATATTATCAGCCTGTAGTTTGTGTGTCTCTTCCCACCCAATGTAATCCCACGTCTCATGTCCACGATGCCTCATGTCCATGTCACGCATGATTATAACTAATGCAGCAAGTCTGATAGCTATGAATCAATGCCTATGAATGTAATGTCTAGGTCAAAAACATGTATCCTATACAGAATCACCTTGAATGTCTCAGGAAGACTCTGTCTCATAAAATAGTGACAAGTGTCCTGGGTTCTGGTGTACTTGATAAGACCAGTACAAGAATTATCGGGTATCGATATCCATCTCTATGTGACGTTACACAACTCCGCGTACGGGGTTGGCACCCGACTGGTAATCGGACGCTAAGTAAAGCCACTCGGTCCTGGGTTGAGCAGTTAGAACAAGTTTACATATGAATCTACAAGAAATAAAAATACTATAACAAGAATTACTGCGAGTTGACAAGCTTTACTTGCCTACTGATGCATAATTAAGTCCAGAAAATAAACAGCAAGCTGCAGGGTTTGGCAAGGTACACTTGCCTGGGTTTCCGGCTCCAATTGTAGCTCTGGCTTTCGCTGGGATTGCAGGCGGTACTCCGGTTGCTGAAATAAACATCACCATCAGATCCAAAAAATATCAATCAGCTAAAAACGCCTGTCCTTGAGTCCAATTTGGAGACAAGGGCAGAAACGACAATTTCGGGTCAAAACGGGGTCCACATGTGGGCCCGCTTTGCACCGAAAAACGTGTCAGGGTCAACGGTCTCCAAATTCACCAAACTTAGTGTCAACAGGTCAGGAACGATGATAAGAACCCAACGGAACTTCCAGAATTAGATTCCGATGAGCCGATCACAAAATCGCCCGTCGAGCGGGGTCTGTGGGGCCCACGACACGCAATTTCGTCAACGTTCTCAGAATCGAACCAAACTTGGGTCACAGGACCAGCGTATCGCTACGAGTCCGATGGCGCAAGTTTCGTTTCAATCCGACGTGTGTACACAAAGTTAGGGTAAAATACAGAAAAGTCGGATACGGGGCGATGTCCGCGGATACGCGTTGATCCCGGTGTGCACGCACACCCGAATCGACTTCTGCGAAATCCCACACGTCCTTATCGACGACGCACACGTATCTGTGAAGGCCGCGCGCGACCAAATCATCCCGTTTGGTGGGGCGTACCCAGTTCTGGGATGAAACAGGGTCTGGTTTTTTCCTGTTTTTGGATCGCGGTGTGCGATCACCACAGGACGCGATGCCCCGAACGGTTTGTCCGGGCACCGAGAGGGTCATACAAGCTTCGCAACGCAATTTACTGAATCAAAAACAGAGCTACGAGCAAGAAGTTACACGCACCTGAACGGGACCCAAAAATTGGGACAAAATCGTGTCCGACACGACACAGGACACGTGTCCCGTGTCCGACACAGTGAATTAGGAATTAGGGTTAGGGTTTAGGATTTCGGCGGCTCAGGGCGGCGCTGTGGTGGCGCTGATGCGGAGGAGGCCGGGGCTCTGCGGCGGAGGGCGGCCGGGCTGAGGCGGAGGGGACGCGGGGGCGGCCGGAGGCGGGGAGCTGCTGCTGCCGCGGCCGGCTGCTGCTGTCGAGGTGGCCGGAGGCAGCTGGGAAAGGGGAGGAAGAAGGAGGAGAAGAGGGAGGGCCTGGGCGGAGCTGGGCGGCATCAACGGCACTGCGGAG
Organism: Iris macrosiphon; assembly: GCA_036927795.1. NCBI lineage: Eukaryota > Viridiplantae > Streptophyta > Magnoliopsida > Asparagales > Iridaceae > Iris > Iris macrosiphon. The sequence goes on along the minus strand of JAYESA010000009.1, from coordinate 70,261,130 downwards.
GCGGAGGTGCCTGGCGGTGGCGGGGTAGCTGGCGGTGGAGGGGAGACCGGAGAGGGAACGGGGGGGATTTAAAGGCCGGGGGGGGAGGCTGGGGATGGCCGGGAATGGCGGGGAGAGGGGTGGTCGTGGCGGCGTGGGCGGGCGGAGCGGCCGGAGCGGCGGTGGACGCGGCGCCGGACGCGGGCACGGGGGAGAGAGGGGGAGCCGGGTCAGGCGGGTGCGGGTAGCGGGTCGGGCGGCGGGCAGACCCGACCCGACCCGGTAGGGTGAGCGGGCTGGGCCCGTGGGCCGGGCTGGGCTGGGGAAAATGGGCCGGGCTGGGTGTAATATTAATAATAATAATAATAATAATAATAATAATAACCAATAATTTAATAAATAAATAGATAAATAATTAAATAAATAGATTTTAGGTGATTTAAAATATGTCCGGGGCCCAATAAATTCCAGAAAATTACCCTAAGTCCAGTTTTTCATTTTACACCCAAAAATATTATTTCCATAATATTTTAATATTGTTTATTATCATTTAAAAATCATTTAATAATTAAAACCCTGTTTTTAATTGCAGAAAATTCCAGAAAATTGAGAAAATTCCAAATTTAAAAATTCTGAAAAATCCGGGAGTTTACACATTCTAACCCATATTTCCTAGAAAATCTCCTACCCTATTCTAAAACACACTCTCTATCTCTCCATAAGTTCTAAACCATGACGACAAAGGCAAGTCCTCCTTGATTTAAACAATTTCTATTTTTATGTATTTTGCATATAGTTCTTGATTTAATTCTATTATCCAAAATAAAGTTTATATTATGGATTAATGTTGAGTAAAATATATGATATTTAAAATATAATTCTAAGAATTATTTGTTAAGGTGGCACACCGATAGGAGTATTGGACACGAATTAGAATTTGAAATATATGTGTTGAATTCGTTTCCACTGTGCAGTATTTTTCTAAGCTTGTTTTGATCTAGTAAAACCTGTTAAAATGAAAATATGTATAAAAGATAATCGTATAAATTTCGATAAGCTTTCCAACCATATATATGATATGATAGTATTTTGGTGTATACGTTGGAAGTTATTGGTCGTGCAACATCGATGTAAAAATCTAGAATTAAAATCTGGAACCTAATACACATCAAGTTGTAGGTCAGTTTTGACCTGTTAAACTTTGTCAAATTCGAAATATGTATAAACTTGTTTCGTATAAAATTCAATAAGCTTTCTAACCATATATTATATGATAGTATTTTGATTGATATGATATAATTTATTGGTCGTGTACCACAGAGGTATAAATCTGGAATTGAATTATGGACCCTTGTACACAGTGTTTTGTAGGACATTTTTGGTCTATTTAGCATTGTCAAATTTTAATTATGTTTAAACTAAAAATATATAGGATTCGATAAACTTTCCAACCATATATGATATGATAGTATTTGGATTCATATGATAGAAGTTATTGGCCGCGTACCTCATACATTGAAGTCTGGAATATAATTTTAGAATCTAGTGCGCGGTGTTTTTCCGAGCAAGTTTTGATCTAATAAACGTTGTCAAAATTGAAATATTTCTATTAAGTATATGTAGAGGATTCGTTAATCTTTCGGAATATATATAATTTGATGGTATTTTGGTTATATGATAGGAGTTATAATCTGTGCAACGTGAGGGTTACATACTAAAATTTAGTATTAAATTCTAGAGTTGCTTACGTATGCTTAACATGTATCAAAATTCATAATATAGGTAGGTATATATATTATAATTTTTATTGATATCTGAATAATTTAATTGATTGATTCTGGCAAGGTGCAAATACTTTGCAAATCTTCTTGTAATGTGATAGTGCTACTGGTTCAAGTGTTATTCTGTATATAAGTTCAGTTTGATTTTCGTATGCTTCTAACTTGTGTGTTCTTCTTGTTCGAAGAATAGTCAAAAAAAATTAACGTTATGGCTAAGTAGCCAAGGTAAGAAGGATTTTATTCTTCTTAATACTTATGTCTTTTTTGTTGGATATAACTGCGTGTGTTCGGTGTTGAGTTGTTCCACTAAAGGAGTTTTGACCTAGGGGAATTCTATGAAAAGTTACTTCAGGTGGAATTATATTATTGTGTTTGAAGCTCGAAATACAGAGGAGTCTCCGTCAAAAATTATAAAAATTTCAGGAGATAACTCAATTTTGAAGCAAACACTTTTACATCGTATTAAACCCTAAACTTTGTTTTTATTTATATCTCTCAGAGATAGACTCTCAATAACTTTGAATATGTTAGGGGTCGAATTGTCTAAGTTTTGAATAATATGATACAGACATATTGACACTCAAGTGTAACAAATATCGAATATAGTTATTCTGTCTTATTTCAGTAAATAGATTTGTATGGTGAGTTGTATACTCATACCACATGAAGCTTTCTATATGAAGTAAAGACTCATATTTTTTCATATGCTTCATCAGTTTAAATATCCTGTTGAGAAGTAATCTTGTAATATGCGATATGTGACACGTATAGAGATACTTACTTGTGTGTATTCCAATGGATGAAAACTTGCTTACTGGTTTATATTATCTTATTCTGGTGATATCTATGATAGACAAACCGAGATACATATTTGAAACAGGAAAGAAAGTTTTATATAAGATAATAAATTGATTGTGATTGTATGATAGAACTTTGGGTGGGGGAGAACAATTCTAGATCACACCGTATAAAATATGACAATATATATATATATATATATATATATATATATATATATATATATATATATATATATATATATATATATATATATATATATATATATATATACCGTATGAAATCTGACAATATATATATATATAAAACTGATCAGTACCTATAAGTTCCTTCGCAAGGCCTTGCGAGGAATGGGTGTATGCATCACCGTCTGACCTGTATCTCGTGAAGCTATGAATAGTATATTCACCCTAATTTGATTCAAATTTTAAGGAATCAAATTAGGCATTTAATTTATATGTATATTATATCTCCTTGCGAGGAGTATTGTCGTACTATTAAGTACCGTGCCTACCTGCCATAACATGATCTCTAGTAACGAAATTATTGTTGAAAAAATAATGCGAGATTCAGAGATTGTTCTCCAAATTGATCATCATATAGAAAAATTGTATTGTGATTGTGGTAGTGACTTTTAGGCAATGAATGTGTTTGGACACTTTTAAATCACTAGAATTAGGATTCACAATTTTGTCATAATACGAGTTAAAGGTTAACACTACAATACTTTCTTATGATAAATTATATCATCTTCCTATCTGAGTATCATATCATGATTTTTAATCATATAACTGTTTTACTTTATTTATTTTATCTTTCTTGAACCGATGACTTGCATGTCTTTGATGACATAGTTTTTGTTTACTAGATGGAAATGTAGCTGAGAAAGAGACTTTCGGTATATATTATGGAAGAACCAGGAGAATAGCACATGTAGGGGGTATATCATTAGTTTTATTTTGTATAGTTATGTAGTTCCTAGTATGTATTATCCTTGAGATAAATAACCAGACTTGTGAGATGTAAATGATGATGAGTTATGTTTATAGATGTAAATTAATGTCAATTTTATTTATGATTTTAGTTTGCCCATACTTTTATCTTAGAACTTTATATGTGACAATCGTGATACGGATACATGTGTATTTATTTGATGCTTTGCCTGGGATGTTAGTTACGTAATAGGCTCACCGTATTTTGTGACTTCTTTGAAGAATTATAACAACAAGTTATACATGACAAGTGAAATACTTGTCACTTAAGTTGTCAAGAAATTTAAGTTTTCTTGACAAGTGGTTTGTGACAAGTGTAAAACTCGTCACTGAAAGGGATATTTCTATGACAAGTAATTTTTGTTGTCACTCGTAATTTAATTTTGTGACAACAGTAATATATCATCACACAATTAAATTATTTAGTGATGGTGTTTTTATTGGTCGTCACTTAATATTGTCAATGAAATAAAATATAGATTCTTGATGAGAATCAAAGGCAAATTTTATGTGACAAGTGAAAATATTTGTCACTTAAGGTGTGTTATGTGACTTTCTTAACAAATTGTAACTACAAGTTCTATGTGACAAGTGAAAATACTTGTCGCTTAAGGGGTATTATGTAACAAGTAAATCTAGAGGACAATTTATGTCTCGACCCGCACCCGGGTGTTTGGATACGAGTGCGTGGGTACGCCCAGCCTATGCCGCAGTGTCTGCGGTAGAATGATGTCTGGAACTAGTACTGTATAACTAACACTTCATAATATAAAGGAAACAAATATTATACTCAATCACAAAACTAAGGTAGGTGAAAATATGCTGTATATATATATGTGTATAAATGTTACAGTACAAAATCTTGTATTCATAATTCATACAACTATAGTAAGTCCGCAAACTTTAACTATTGTCATAACTAGGTCTCCTACTTGCGGCCTTCCTCGATCCTCCAGGAGGTAAAATCAGGCTCGAAACTATTTCCCAAAAATCCATAATAGATGAGACACAGGTCATTCTAAGTGCTACCTGAAATATTATCCAATCAGGATTGAACGAGTACAATTTTAATAGCAATTTTAATACATGATAAGGACTATAAAACAGTAATAGAAAAGTAGTACATGATGGATAAATAAACTGACATTAAGGCATAGTAAGAAATGAACAGGGAAAATGAATAAACAGAGAATATGTCATATATCAACAAAGAATTCTATAGTCACTAAGTGTTTTGAAATACTAGTTTGATTATGTGATCGGCTTAGGATTGCACAATGGGAGCCGGTTAATCATACGTGAAGTGTATGGTTAGCCTTTGTACAGGAATTATATTTTCACAAGATTAGGGTATGATCACATATAAACTAGCATTTTTCTGCCCCGACTAGCATACAAGAATCACACGAATATCAGATATTGTACAAGATCAAAGTCTAAAAATATAAGATATGCTAGTCCATGTTTTTTTTGTGTTAGGAATGAAATACAACAATACTACATATGTTATAAAAATTATCAGTAAGAAAACCATCAGAGACTGTACTCGCCTGGGGTCCAAAGCGGGTGAAACAAGTCAGAGTGTGACGGGGTCCAGATAACCTATATCATGAATAATTTACATTAATTGGTAAAATATAATTAAATAGACTTAACCCACTAGATTTTTAGTTTAATTTTATGCTATTTCTGGTTTATAGATGGGACAAATATCTATATAAAAACTTAAGTATAAAAATAATGTATATATAAGATATATTTATAGATACATATGTATAGATACATACATATATAGTAAAAATATATATAGATACACATACATGTAGATACATATATAAATACATAGATACACATATATATAAGATATATATAGATACGTATATATATATATATATATATATATATATATATATATATATATATATATATATATATATATATATATATATATATATATATATATATATATGTATATGATATATATAGATATAATATGTATATAATATATATAGATATAATATGTATATAATATATATATAGATATATATATAGATATAATATGATATATATAGATATATATATATATAAATTACATATAACACTTATTAGAACTCATGATTAGCTGTACCTTTTATAACACTCATTTTTCTTATTCTCATGGGCAAGTATATGGTTCTTCATCTCGATGGTTGTATAGATATTTTCCTTTAACCTTTCATAGTCTGTTACACTAATCTGTGATACGCTTCACCATCTTCATTACCGATTCCGATATTTCTCTACTCATGACACCTCATTATAACTCCTCATGTATATAAATTTCTTTACCTTTAACACTTCCGATATCAATCATCAAATTGAACATCATGCTCCATAAATCCTTAACACAATTCCTGGATACTTAATCATTTACATAGATCACTCAATTACATAATCATGATTATCTAGGACGGGTAATTGGCTCTGATACTAACTCTGAGGACTATCCCTGATACTCTATACTCTCCTCCTACTCTAATGACTCTTATCCCAGGACCATTGGTACAAGGTACTATGCTAAGGGCTAACTCTAGATTAAAGCCTACTGCTCACATGTCCAACTAAGAAACACTTACAACTCACTAGCAACACAGTCAATACTAATACAAGACACAAACAAAATTACAAGTCACTAATTATCATATTTAACAAGGAATCCTCAAGGAATAGGAGCTCAAAGACTGAATTGAGGACAGAAGGTATCTTTACGCTATGGCACGGGATCCCCTAAGGAGGTAGCAAATCTCCCCGGGTCCCAGTGTCTGTACATGCACAAGATATCAAGGAAACAAGTCTTGTACAAGCTACACCATGAATAAGGAATAACATCTCATGACGAGATCCGTGTATACCAATCCGTGTAACCAACGTGTCAAGAACATGGACATTTACACTAGATACAGTGAACATAGGAGATATCATAAATTAGAAACTAATCAGAGAATGTACTCGCCTTGGGTCCTTAGCTGGTAATACCAATGTCCTGTTCCAGAGTATCGTCTGGAGGAACCAACAGTCCTAAAATATATCAAATACAACATTTGCATCAGGTGCTACACTTAACACATCACAAATACATGAACTCAGGGGCTCTGCCAGATATGGCACTAGTCAACTAGGGTCATCTAGTAGGGATACGTATATAAATACACATATTATTAATTATCATTAATACTTACAATATATATATACATGCACCAATTTAAATGTATTTACAATATGTATATATATATCTTTTAAATACATATTTGATTTATACTAGTTGAACATTATATATGTATACTCATACATATGCTAAAATACATTTTAAAATATATATATATATGTATATTGTCAATGTTATTATTTAAATATATACTAATACTAGTACATCACATTGAATACAATTACAATACATTAATTGTATGTACAAGATATATATATATACATTTATATTAATTATACATATTTGAAAATATATTAAGTACATATATATATACAAAATATATACATATACTAAACATTATATATATTTATACCAAAATACCTACATATATATATTAAAGGAATACACATATACATATTATACTATACCAATTGAACAATAAAGAGATATATTAAATATATATCAAAATAGTACGTATACTATTATATTTTATATACCAAAATACGTATTTGCATATATATCAATCAACATTATATATATAGGTATATTAACAATCAAAGAATTTACATAATGCCACACTTCTCAAGGTGATCCCAAATGAAGTAGCAGTTAGTTCCAATGGGTCCGGAGCAGTCCAAATAGCTAGAAACTATATAAAAAAGTCCATGATCGGGGTTCGGCACGAAAACCGAGATAAGGATTCCAGGCTAACAGGATAAATGGTCGTTTGTTTGTAATTAAGGTAACACCTTAATTTAATGAAAATCATTTCGAATTTATATTGAACAATAATTGCAAAATAAAAGTTTATTAATAAAATCTAGAATTTATGTAAAAGCCATCATATATTTTTATATCCATAGAAAAATTGGTCACCAGCCCAATTAAACAAATTGATCTTATTTTTATTATTGAAACTATATTTTTTAATTAATTGTAGAAACCCCAATTTTTTTTTTATATTTTAGATAATCAATATCCTTATATATTTATTTCTAAACTAAATTAAAACTAAGCAAATTAAATGTTATTAAACTAATTATATAAATTACTAAACTAATTGATTAATAATTAGCCACTGATTAATAATTAACTAAACTAATCTAATTAATTAATTAACTAACTAATCATATTTAACTAAACTAATTAAATATTTAACTAAACTAATTAAATATATAACTAATTAACTTAACTAACCCTAAAGCACAGAACAGAGGAAGAAAGGGGCGGAGGCTCACGATGGGGTTCTTCCGGCGTTGGCTCCGGCGAGGAAAGCGGCGGCGAGTGTTCGGCTCGAGGAGGCGGCGGCGCTCGGTTCGAGGAGGCGGCGGCTTCGAGGAGGCGGGCGCTCTGTCCGAGGAGGCGGCGGCTTCGAGGCGGCTGCGTCCGGTCGAAGCTCGAGATCCGAGGCGGCGGTGCTCGACTCCAGCGGCGGTGCTCGGCTGATTTGAGGAGTACGCGATGGTCGGAATGACGTCGGATCCGCGCGGGGTCGGCTGCTCAGTTGGTCTGTTGGGATTCGAGGGCGTGGAGGAGGAGTCGTGTGTCGGGGTGGATCTGAGCTCGATTGGGCGGATCGACGCAGAGTCGGACACGACGGAGCTACTGAAGAAGACTATGGTGATCGGATGGAGCTCGTCGACGAGTCAGCGGCCAACGACGGCGGCTAAGTCGGATTTAGGGTTAGGGCTTCTCTGTGTCAGGATTTGGGTTCGTGTCCGGGCTGGACACGATGGGTTGCTGTGTTGTGGATGTATCCGGGTGTTGGACACGAGGGTTGATGTTGTGTGCAGTGGTGGAGGTTGTGTCCAGATGGTGTCGGACACGAAAATTGTAATATTGTAATAACTGGACACAAAATGAATGGATACGGTGGGACACCCGGGGTCGGACCCGAGGCCAACACGGCTGACACGGTGATGCTGGACACACGGACACGAGCACACAAAAATGGCGATGGTTGTTGGCTTGTGGGAAATTGTGGGGGCTAGTTAGGGTTTCTTGGGAATGGTGATGAGGGATTTAAATAGGGAGAGAGGGTGTGGGATAAAGGGTGCGGGTTGGCCCAATAATGAATGGCCCAGATCATAAATAAACGGGTTTTTCATGTGGGAAAAATGAGGGTGTGAATGGGAGACGGTAAACTGGAAAATATAATTTAAGAAAATGTTTAAGAGGCTTCCGATTAGCTACTAATTAAAATTATTTTCAAAACCCTAGAAAATATGTAATTTATTTATTTACTATTCCATTAATTATAAAATTATTTTGAAGAAACAACTAGTCCTTTAATTAATTTTTATTAAACAAATAATTTTATGATTTCAAGCCAAAATATTCGAAGCTAAAGTATTTATATATATATCAATAATTATTTACTTATTTTTATAAAAAATCGACATTTAGAAAATAATTTTTATAAACGATTTTAAATTACCTTCTACAATCAACATTGCTCAAAAATCTAATACTACCAATTTCAAGGAGAAAATATTTTATAAACTTGGTATAAAAATCTAATTATTTCGAAAATTGGGAATCGGAGGTTACAAGTCTACCCACCTTAGAAAAATTTCGTCCTCGAAATTTAGGATCCTCAATAATTGCCTTTATTCACCATATTATTTCTATCAAAAATTTAAATTTCAACCCAAATAATCATGAAGTAATTCCATATCGTTATTTCACAACCTTTCAAAATTCTATAACATCATATTCCGGAAAATCTTCAAGTTTTAAAATCGAATCCAAATTTTTATCATAATCTCCTCCAAAATTTAAGTTCGCATCTAAATACCCAAGGATTTAATATCCAATCCTCCAATTGAAATCCAATCAATGCATATTTATAAAACTTAAAAAATCTGTATCCCAAAATTTAAATTTTAAACACTCATCAATCATCTTACTCCTCTAACTCAAATTCAACTGATGCTTATTCAAATCTAAATCCTCATCCCGAGAATTGAATTCGACACTATTCCATTAACGATTTTTTTTTTCCTGATTCCTCTTTTTTTTTTCCTCAAATACTCAACGATGCGATACTTTCAGAATCTTCAACGCAACATTCATAATACAAAATATAAAATTTCTATCTTGCAATCAAATAGATAAATGATAATCTCTCCAATTTTCTCAAATTTTGATAATCAATTTAATCATATCAAGACCTTCCTAAAATTAATAAATTCTCAATTTTGCCCTGTGAATTTCTTAACTCTCTATTTAAGTTAATGTTTATTCTCGAATTTCAATCATACCTCGATTTTCGCAAAATTAATGATCCATCTACTCTGTTATAACAATCCCCTAAATTCTTTATTTAAAATAATGTTTATCCATAATTTAATCATCTTGTCCCTTTTTGTCGGTCACAACCTTGTCATAGACCTTTGCTATAGTCAAAAACCCTAATGATCATGGTTTAAGAAAACTCTACCTACAGCCAAAAATATATAGGTCATGTATCTTGTCATGGTATTTCAGTCTCTGGTAAGGTGTACTACTAGTTATATTCTAACAAGAAAATCATGCATATGAACTACAGCACTTAGGGAAATCAATCAATCAAGAGACGGGAACATTAGAAAAAGAACCTGCTACAATATACTTGTAGTATCTACTATCTCTAACAAACACTTAACTCTAGCACATTCACTAACAAATTCCTATTCATGTACACTGGTACCCATCTCAACTAATCATTAATCCACAAGATCCATGAATATATCCGTATTGCACACACCTGTTTATTAATACCAAAATCTGATGCCAAGAATCTCTAACCATGATTCAATAATGCATCCAAGTTGATACCTCTATCTCTTTAGTACCATACCCTCTGACAGTTCCCGTTCCTACTATAATTGTTCATACTAGTTGTTCTTATCCCTCAAATACACGTCAAATGCACACCATACTGAGTGCTAAGCCCTTTCTAATACAACTCTAGATGGACACCCAAGTCTGTTTTCAGTGTCATCTCAATCCTGCCCAAGTCACCAGATCCTTACACGTGTATATCATCTACTCATATATTAATATTCATATTTCTCATCTACCATAAAATTAATCCTCAAAAATAATCATCAAGGTTTAACTTCTCGATCAATCTTAAAAATAAATTGTAGATACCTCCTCAAAATCAGATACTCAGCATCGAGATAAAATTTTAATCACTTCTAAAATCTTTGTAGCTTGACTATGTTTATTGAATCAAATTTGAAATCCTCACAATTTAATGACGTAATCTCAACTCCTCAATTATTCTAAAAATAAAATTTTATTTCCACCTTTTTAATTTATAACTCCACAAAGGTACAGATCAGTGCTCTCGGTCTCTGATACTCAAGGTGCACTCAATGCATCTAGTGTCTATAATTTTGTACTAGAATTGTACTGCCTGAATCACTTATACTATTTCCTCCAATGATCAAAGTTATCATCACCTGTATTTTCTTTCATGATTTCAATTTATGTCAACTGGTATATCATCCTATTATCATCACGCAGAGTGCTCACTGTTATTAACGTTATTCTCGACTAATCCTCGATATAGAATCATTAGCACTCTTGGTATTATATCACTAGCTTCATTATTGTATCATCTTCTCAAACTTATTAGAACTCATGATTAGCTGTACCTTTTATAACACTCATTTTTCTTATTCTCATGGGCAAGTATATGGTTCTTCATCTCGATGGTTGTATAGATATTTCCCTTTAACCTTTCATAGTCTGTTACACTAATCTGTGATACGCTTCACCATCTTCATTACCGATTCTGATATTTCTCTACTCATGACACCTCATTATAACTCCTCATGTATATAAATTTCTTTACCTTTAACACTTCCGATATCAATCATCAAATTGAACATCATGCTCCATAAATCCTTAACACAATTCCTGGATACTTAATCGTTTACATAGATCACTCAATTACATAATCATGATTATCTAGGACGGGTAATTGGCTCTGATACTAACTCTGAGGACTATCCCTGATACTCTATACTCTCCTCCTACTCTAATGACTCTTATCCCAGGACCATTGGTACAAGGTACTATGCTAAGGGCTAACTCTAGATTAAAGCCTACTGCTCACATGTCCAACTAAGAAACACTTACAACTCACTAGCAACACAGTCAATACTAATACAAGACACAAACAAAATTACAAGTCACTAATTATCATATTTAACAAGGAATCCTCAAGGAATAGGAGCTCAAAGACTGAATTGAGGACAGAAGGTATCTTTACTGCTAGTAAAGAAAGAAGCGATGGAACAAAGTCCTGGAATAACAGAAATAGATAAGTCTTGAGATGATACTTTAAGAACCAATTTAAGATACGACCTGATAATCATACACGTCTGTCTGAAATCATGACACTCAGAATCCTCGCCACGCCAGTAAGCATAGATGCGATAAACGACAGGTTCCATAACTAAGGTATGCAACCCTATAATCATGTCATCTAGAATACTCGCCACGCCAACCGGTATGGCTGCGAGAAACTCTAAATCTCATAACTAAGGTATGTACATCCAAGTTAGGTTCCTACGTTCTCGTCACGACAGCTAATATGGCTGCGATAAACTCTAGGTTCCATAACCAAAGTAGACGTTTTTTTTTTTTTTTACCTTTCTCACTGTTCTCATCAATATATGTCATCAGATGATATCGTAAATTCTAGTCCGTAAAATTCATCTCAATTTGAAATCAACTCAACAACGATACCAAGAATTAAAGTTAACAACTGGTCAACAAGAATCAAACTCAACAATGATACCAAGAATTTAATTTAATAACTGCTCAACAAGAATCAAGTTCAGTAACAACAAGCGAGAGCAGACGGAAACAAGGAAAAAGATTTAAATTGGAAATTGTAATAAGATTCTCAAGGGGTCGTCCCAGGAATCTCTCAAGAAATTGTGATTGAGTATTCGCACTTGTCCTAGTATCCTATGTCCTAGATCCTATCGCAGGCACGCAGTAGTATAACAAGGATGCCACACTACTACGACATCGCACAACTCGCAAAGTCTGACCTGTATGGGCCACCACTAAAAACGTGTCACGACCCGCACCCGGTTTAGGGGCACGAGTGCGTGGGTACGTCCAGCCTACGCCGCAGCATCGGCAGTAGAACGCTGTCTAGGTCAAGTACTATCTAAATAATCTCACCCTAGTATCCAACTCCATAAGGAGACACGGATAACACTATAAAGATGAACAACATACTCAATCACAATTACAGCACGATAAGAATTTGAAGAAATAAAAGAATACAACACAAGACTAATGATAAAACAATCATACCTGTAATCAGTAACAACCAATCTCCAAGTGTCAGAAACAAGTCCACTAAGGTCACAGTCTGGAAAAATATTTTCCAGTCAGGAAGGAGCAAAGTACATCTCTAAATAGCAGTTCTATATAAATAACATAAACTATGTAGCAGTTCTAGATGGAAACATACCAGATGCATGTATAGGTACGAGAAATGTACACGAAAGAAATACTGGAAATACTGTAAGTAAATGCAGGAAAGGAACAATATATCAATGAGCAAAAATCCTATGACTAAGTGTGTGAGTACTAGCTTTAACATGTGATCGGCTTGGGAACTTGATCAGACTGGTTACATGTGATTAGCTATGGTTCATATAAAGTCAGGCTAACCGTTGGTTAGCTATGATGCATGTAGAGGTCAGGCTAATCACACGTAACAGCTATGGAGCATGTAAATGGTCAGGCCGCACCCGACGTGAGATGTGGGGTGAGCTATGGTGCATATAAAGTTGGGTATGATCACATATCTACACTAAAGTACTCCCCAAACCCCCGACTGGTATAGTAGATCCAATCATGGTACGCTATGGCACGGGATCCCCTAAGGAGGTAGCAAATCTCCCCGGATCTCGGTGTCTGTACATGCACAAGATATCAAGGAAACAAGTCTTGTACAAGCTACACCATGAATAAGAAATAACATCTCATGACGAGATCCGTGTATACCAATCCGTGTAACCAACGTGTCAAGAACATGGACATTTACACTAGATACAGTGAACATAGAAGATATCATAAATTAGAAACTAATCAGAGAATGTACTCGCCGTGGGTCCTTAGTTGGTAATACCAATGTCCTGTTCCAGAGTATCGTCTGGAGGAACCAACAGTCCTAAAATATATCAAATACAACATTTGCATCAGGTGCTACACTTAACACATCACAAATACATGAACTCAGGGGCTCTGCCAGATATGGCACTAGTCAACTAGGGTCATCTAGTAGGGATACGTATATAAATACACATATTATTAATTATCATTAATACTTACAATATATATATATACATGCACCAATTTAAATGTATTTACAATATGTATATATATATCTTTTAAATACATATTTGATTTATACTAGTTGAACATTATATATGTATACTCATACATATGCTAAAATACATTTTAAAATATATATATATATGTATATTGTCAATGTTATTATTTAAATATATACTAATACTAGTACATCACATTGAATACAATTACAATACATTAATTGTATGTACAAGATATATATATATACATTTATATTAATTATACATATTTGAAAATATATTAAGTACATATATATATACAAAATATATACATATACTAAACATTATATATATTTATACCAAAATACCTACATATATATATTAAAGGAATACACATATACATATTATACTATACCAATTGAACAATAAAGAGATATATTAAATATATATCAAAATAGTACGTATACTATTACATTTTATATACCAAAATACGTATTTGCATATATATCAATCAACATTATATATATAGGTATATTAACAATCAAAGAATTTACATAATGCCACACTTCTCAAGGTGATCCCAAATGAAGTAGCAGTTAGTTCCAATGGGTCCGGAGCAGTCCAAATAGCTAGAAACTATATAAAGAAGTCCATGATCGGGGTTCGACACGAAAACCGAGATAAGGATTCCAGGCTAACAGGATAAATGGTCGTTTGTTTGTAATTAAGGTAACACCTTAATTTAATGAAAATCATTTCGAATTTATATTGAACAATAATTACAAAATAAAAGTTTATTAATAAAATCTAGAATTTATGTAAAAGCCATCATATATTTTTATATCCATAGAAAAATTGGTCACCAGCCCAATTAAACAAATTGATCTTATTTTTATTATTGAAACTATATTTTTTAATTAATTATAGAAACCCCAAAATTTTTTTTTATATTTTACATAATCAATATCCTTATATATTTATTTCTAAACTAAATTAAAACTAAGCAAATGAAATGTTATTAAACTAATTATATAAATTACTAAACTAATTGATTAATAATTATCCACTGATTAATAATTAACTAAACTAATCTAATTAATTAATTAACTAACTAATCATATTTAACTAAACTAATTAAATATTTAATTAAACTAATTAAATATATAACTAATTAACTTAACTAACCCTAAAGCACAGAACAGAGGAAGAAAGGGGCGGAGGCTCACGATGGGGTTCTTCCGGCGTTGGCTCCGGCGAGGAAAGCGGCGGCGAGTGTTCGGCTCGAGGAGGCGGCGACGCTCGGTTCGAGGAGGCGGCGGCTTCGAGGAGGCGGGCGCTCTGTCCGAGGGGGCGGCGGCTTCGAGGCGGCTGCGTCCGGTCGAAGCTCGAGATCCGAGGCGGCGGTGCTCGACTCCAGCGGCGGTGCTCGGCTGATTTGAGGAGTACGCGATGGTCGGAATGACGTCGGATCCGCGCGGGGTCGGCTGCTCAGTTAGTCTGTTGGGATTCGAGGGCGTGGAGGAGGAGTCGTGTGTCGGGGTGGATCTGAGCTCGATTGGGCGGATCGACGCAGAGTCGGACACGACGGAGCTACTGAAGAAGACTATGGTGATCGGATGGAGCTCGTCGACGAGTCAGCGGCCAACGACGGCGGCTAAGTCGGATTTAGGGTTAGGGCTTCTCTGTGTCAGGATTTGGGTTCGTGTCCGGGCTGGACACGATGGGTTGCTGTGTTGTGGATGTGTCCGGGTGTTGGACACGAGGGTTGATGTTGTGTGCAGTGGTGGAGGTTGTATCCAGATGGTGTCGGACACGAAAATTGTAATATTGTAATAACTGGACACAAAATGAATGGATACGGTGGGACACCCGGGGTCGGACCCGAGGCCAACACGGCTGACACGGTGATGCTGGACACACGAACACGAGCACACAAAAATGGCGATGGTTGTTGGCTTGTGGGAAATTGTGGGGGCTAGTTAGGGTTTCTTGGGAATGGTGATGAGGGATTTAAATAGGGAGAGAGGGTGTGGGATAAAGGGTGCGGGTTGGCCCAATAATGAATGGCCCAGATCATAAATAAACGGGTTTTTCATGTGGGAAAAATGAGGGTGTGAATGGGAGACGGTAAACTGGAAAATATAATTTAAGAAAATGTTTAAGAGGCTTCCGATTAGCTACTAATTAAAATCATTTTCAAAACCCTAGAAAATATGTAATTTATTTATTTACTATTCCATTAATTATAAAATTATTTTGAAGAAACAACTAGTCCTTTAATTAATTTTTATTAAACAAATAATTTTATGATTTCAAGCCAAAAATATTCGAAGCTAAAGTATTTATATATATATCAATAATTATTTACTTATTTTTATAAAAAATCGACATTTAGAAAATGATTTTTATAAACGATTTTAAATTACCTTCTACAATCAACATTGCTCAAAAATCTAATACTACCAATTTCAAGGAGAAAATATTTTATAAACTTGGTATAAAAATCTAATTATTTCGGAAATTGGGAATCGGAGGTTACAAGTCTACCCACCTTAGAAAAATTTCGTCCTCGAAATTTAGGATCCTCAATAATTGCCTTTATTCACCATATTATTTCTATCAAAAATTTAAATTTCAACCCAAATAATCATGAAGTAATTCCATATCGTTATTTCACAACCTTTCAAAATTCTATAACATCATATTCCGGAAAATCTTCAAGTTAAAATTTTTATCATGATCTCCTCCAAAATTTAAGTTCGCATCTAAATACCCAAGGATTTAATATCCAATCCTCCAATTAAAATCCAATCAATGCATATTTATAAAACTTAAAAAATCTGTATCCCAAAATTTAAATTTTAAACACTCATCAATCATCTTACTCCTCTAACTCAAATTCAACTGATGCTACGATAGGCTACGACACCGAGTCTTTCGGTAATACTGAAAGGTCCGATAAATCTTGGACTGAGCTTCCCGCTTCTCCCGAAACGAATCATGCCACGTGTTGGAAAAATTCGCAAAAATACCAATTTGCCAACCTCGAACTCTAACGGTCTCAGGCGACTATCGGACCAGTGCTTCTGTCTGTCCTGAGCCACATGATGTCTTTATCTAATCTGCTTTACCTTCTTCGTAGCATCTACTACCATTTCTGGTCCCAACAATGCTCGCTCGTCTACGTCTTCGCAAGATAATGGGGTACGACATCTTCGGCCGTACAGAGCTTCGAAAGGAGACATCTCGATGCTTGCCTGATAACTATTATTGTATGCAAACTCCACCAGATAAAGATGATCCTCCCAAGATCCTCTGAAATCTAGTACACAAGTGCGCAGCATATCCTCGAGAGTCTGAATAGTCATCTCTGATTTCCCATCTGTCTGGGGTGATATGTAGTACTGAACATGAGCTGAGTGCCCAAACTCGCCTGCAAATTCCTCCAGAAATGAGAAGTGAAACGACTATCCCGATATGAGACTATGCTAACTGGAACCCCATGTATCCTGACGATCTGCCTCACATACATCTCTGCCAGCTTCTCCGTAGACAAACCCATCTTGAAAGGCAAAAAGTAGGCCGACTTGGTCAACCTGTCAACGATGACCCAAATGGCGCCCTTTCCTCCTGGAGATTGTGGGAGTCCGGACACAAAATTCATAGTAATGTGCTCCAATTTCCACTCTGGAATGGGTAATGGCTGAAGCAAACCTCCTGGTCTCTGCCTCTCGGCTTTCATTTGCTGGCACACTAAGCATCTGGATACAAACTGTGCCACTTTCCTCTTCATGCCATACCATCACACACTCTTTCGCATATCCCGATATATCTTGTTGGCACCTGGATGTATGAAATACTGAGAGTGATGCACTTCCTGTAACACCTCTTCACGTTGCTCTCCACTAGGCACACACAATCTAGTACCATGTCGTAAAGAACCATCCTCAGCAATGGTAAAATTATCCTCCAATCCTGCTCTCATTTGAGCTCTGATGCTCCTCAGAGATACATCTTCATACTGGGCTGCCTTGATCCTGTCCATCAACTCTGAGTGTATCTGCAACCCCCACATCTGCATAGCAAAACCAGGAACTATCACCTCCATGTCCAAGCTCTCCAAGTCCTCCAACAAATACCGATCCTGTGTCAACAACATAGCTACCGGATACCTGCTCAAGGCATCAGCAACTACATTGGCTTTTCCAGGATGATACTGCAAAGATATGTCAAAATCCTTCATCAGTTCCAATCACCGATGCTGCCTCATATTCAACTCCTTCTGAGTTAAAACGTACTTCAAGGTCTTGTAGTCTGTGAAGATCTCCACACGCTCTCCGTACAAATAATATTTCCATAACTTCAGCGCAAAGATGACTGCTGCCAATTCTAAATTTTGGGTAGGATAGTTCTTCTCATGATGACGTAATTGTCTAGATGCATAGGCAATCACTTTCCCATTCTGCTGAAGAACATAACCCAAACCTTTCCCTGATGCATCACTATAAATAGTGAAACCTCCAGACCCTGATGGCAACGTTAAAATAGGAGCAGACATCAACCTCTTCTTTAATTCCTCAAAAGCAACCTGACACTCCTCTGTCCAAACAAACTCTACATCTTTCCGAGTGAGTTTAGTCAAAGGCTCTGCAACTCGAGAGAAATCTTTCACAAACTTTCTGTAATATCCAGCTAATCCTAAGAAGCTTCTAATTTCTGTAACAGAGCTTGGAGTGGCCCAAGATTCTACGGCAGCAATCTTTTTTGGATCAACTGATATTCCATCTCCAGTCACTACATGTCCGAGAAACTCCACTTTGTTTAAGAAAAACTCATATTTAGAGAGTTTTCCATAAAGCTTCTCATTCCTGAGAGTTTTAAGTATTATCCTTAAATGCTTCTCGTGTTCTTCTAGTATCTTTGAGTATACAAGGATATCATCTATAAACACTACCACGAACTTGTCCAGGTACTGATGGAATACCTTGTTCATCAAGTTCATGAAACTGTCGGGGCATTAGTTAACCCGAACGGCATCATTAAGAACTCGTACTGGCCATATCGAGTCCTGAATGCAGTCTTTGGAATATATTTCTTTTTCACCTTTACCTGATGATATCCGGATCTCAAGCCAATCTTTGAAAATATCTTTGCGCCACTCAACTGATAGAAGAGATCATATATTCTCGGCAACGGATATTTGTTCTTGATTATGAGGTTGTTCTGGGCCCTATAATCGATGCACATTCGTACCGATCCATCCTTCTTTGGCACAAAAAGTATCGGAGCTCCCCAAGGTGACGAACTTGATCTGATGAATCTCTTATCGTCTAATTCATCGATCTGTTTCTTTAGCTCTGCGAGCTCATTGTTGTTGATCCGGTAGACATGCAGCGATATTGGTTCTGCTTCCAGTATTAGATCAATAGAGAATTCAACATCTCTATCTAGCGGCAATTCTGGTAACTCCTCAAAAAATAATCTAAGAACTCAGCAATAATAGGATGTAATAGTTCTTTCTCCTCCATTATAGCTTTGCAAAAAATTCTACGATCTGGCTTCTTTGTCTTTCTAGCAAACTCGAACTCCGGCTCTCCTGGAGGCCGAAACAGCACACGACCACTGTGGCAGTCAATGCTAGCGAAATGCATACCCAACCAATCTATTCCAAGAATAATGTCAAAACTTGTTAGTGGCATTACAAGTAAGCTAGCAGACAAAATACGGTCTCCCAATGTAACGTGATACCCCTTGCAAAAATAAGACACAAATCTCTATCCTAGTCAGTGATGCTTGCAACTCCTACGCAAGGGTCCTATTAATAAGCTATGCTTAAGCACAAATGATATAAATATGAAACTATGTGATGCCCAAATCTGACGTGCCATGCTAAAATATGATAAAAATAATAAGGAGACATCATTAAGGCATAATATAGGGTATTATTCGAGAAGGACAAGAATTATGGAAGATGTCAAATCAGTTAGAGTAATCAAGATCAGTAAATTTAATTCATGGATGGAATTCCTAGTTGTGGTTGAGTATTTCCTATTCCTAATATCCTATATCCTATTGCAGGCTCGTAATAGTACTCTAGTCCTAAGTAATACTACGATATCACACTTCTTGCAAAGTCTGTCCTGCATGGACCACTATAAAAATGTGTCACGACCCGCACCAGGGTGTTTGGGTACGAGTGCGTGGGTACGCCCAGCCTACGCCGCAGTGTCGGCGGTAGAACGTTGTCTGGAACTATTAGTGTATAACTAACACTTCATAATATAAAGAAAACATATATTATACTCAATCATAAAACTAAGGTAGGTGAAAACAAGATGTATATATATGTGTATAAAGGTTACAGTACAAAATCTTGTATTCATAATTCATACAACTATAGTAAGTCCGCAAACTTTAACTATTGTCATAACTAGGTCTCCTACTTGTGGCCTTCCTCGATCCTCCAGGAGGTAAACTCAGGCTCGAAACTATTTACCAAAAATCCATAATAGATGAGACACATGTCCTTCTAAGTGCTACCTGAAATATTATCCAATCAGGATTGAACGAGTACAATTCTAATAGCAGTTTCAATACATGATAAGGACTATAAAACGGTAATAGAAAAGTAGTATATGATGGATAAATAAATTGACATCAAAGCATAGTAAAAAATAAACAGAAAAAATGAATAAACAAAGAATATATCATATATCAACAAGGAATTCTATAGTCACTAAGTATTTTGAAATACTAGTTTTATTATGTGATCGGCTTAGGATTGCACAATAGGACCCGGTTAATCATGCGTGAAGTGTATGGTTAGCCTTTGCACAGGAATTATATTTGCACAAGATTATGGTATGATCACATATAAACTAGCATTTTTCTGCCCCGACTAGCATACAAGAATCACACGAATATCAAGTATTGTACAAGATCAAAGTCTAAAAATATAAGATATGCTAGTCCGTGTTTCTTTGTGTCAGGAATCAAATACAACAATACTACATGTGTTATAGAAATTATCAGTAAGAAATCATTAGAGACTGTACTCGCCTGGGGTCCAAAGCGGGTGAAACAAGTCAGAGTGTGATGGGGTACAGATAACCTATATCATGTATAATTCACATTAATTGGTGAAATATAATTAAATAGACTTAACCCACTAGATTTCTAGGTTAATTTTATGCTATTTCTGATTTATAGATGGGACAAATATCTAAATAAAAACTTAAGTATAAAAATAATGTATATATAAGATATATTTATAGATACATATGTATAGATACATACATATATAGTAAAAATATATATAGATACACATATATGTAGATACATATATAAATAAATAGATACACATATATATAAGATAAATATAGATACGTATATAGATACAATATAGTATACATATATAGATACATATATAGTATATATATATATATATATATATATATATATATATATATATATATATATATATATATATATATATATATATATATATATATATATATATATATATATATATATATATATATATATATATACTATATATGTATCTATATATATATATAGATATAGATACATAGATTTATAGTATACATAGATATATAGATATAAATAGAGATATATATATAAATACATATACAGATACACATATATGTATAATATATAGATACGTATATAGATACATTATAGTATACGTATATATATATATATATATATATATATATATATATATATATATATATATATATATATATATATATATATATATATATATATATATATATATATATATATTACATATATATATATATATTACATATATATATATATATATATATATATATACATATATAGTATACATATATACATAGATATATAGATAATATATAGTATACATATATAGATACATATATATGTATATGATATATATAGATATATATAGATATAATATGATATATATATAGATATATATAGATTACATATATATATATACATATATAGTATACATATATAGATTCATATATAAATACATATATATGTATATGATATATATATATATATATATATATATAATATGATATGATATGATATATAATATGATATGATATGATATATATAGATATATATAAATTACATATATATATATATATATATATATATATATATATACATATATAGTATACATATATACATAGATATATAGATAATATATAGTATACATATATAGATTCATATATAAATACATATATATGTATATGATATATATAGATATATATAGATTACATATACAGTATACATATATACATAGATATATAGATAATATATAGTATATATATATATATATATATATATATATATATATATATATATATATATATATATATATAATATGTATATATTCGTCTTTTCTCTGGACAGGTGGACGGACTACTTTTCTCCTTTAAAAGGCAAAGCAAAAAGAATCTTTCTTTTTGCCGACACTCCTTATTGGATAACAGGTGGCATCTTCTTTCTAGAGTGCGATGACTGCTGGCCTCTGGTGGCTTCGTTCTGAAGCATTCTGTTTATGTATAAATATAGGGGGAGTCCCCCATTGCTAGATGTGCTATATTTTTCCTTCAGCTTCTGCAATCTTCTTCTTTTCCTCTTGTAACTTGTAACGATAGTTTGTAACGATCTAGAGATCTAAATAAAATTTTAATATTTCGTCAAAAAGATCTCCTCCACACATCTCTGATATTTGGTATCAGAGCCATGAAGGCTCAAGGCTGAGGTGATTCTACTCTCTGTTTCCTGTGATGTTATTAGTCTATTCCTTAAATGCTTAAATACTATTAATATTTACTATCTTATGGATAAAGAAAAATTTCTTAAATAATTCGTTTAAGTTTTAGAATGACTACTTCTGGGATTAGCCAAGGTCTAGTTCTTATGACAACTTGTCGCGTTGGCCATATTGGTCGGGTAGGCCGTTTCAACCGTAAAAGCTCGTTGACAGTCATACCTATGACCAGGTTAACCATGAAGGCATCCTAAAAACTTTTATGTTTTATCTATCAAAATTTTTACTATCCATAATATAGTAATATTAATGTTATTTTACTTTTATTTTGTTTACTAACATCTTCAGGACCAGTGAGTAGAAGATCCTCTTACTCTATCATTTGATGAGTAATACCATGTCCATTGGGGACAACAAAAAGATCCTGTTAAAGGGCAAATCAATCAAAAATGCTCAATTGAGCGAGTTTTCTTCAGATCTGGAGGAACTCAATAAATGGACTATCCCAAGCGTTAAGCCAAAGGATATCTATAAAATTGGTTGGCTTGATTTCAACTCATCAATTGCTATAAAAACAATGGAAAGGACCGTTCAGGTTAATGATACTGAGCATTCAATTAGGTTTCTTTCTGAAGAAGACCTTGAACCCTATATAGGGAATAATGCTTATAATTTTATCCATATTGGATTAATTCAGGTTGCGTTAAAACCTCTGACCCTTCAGGGTTTAAATGCTTCATTTATATCCTCTTTAAGAGATGCTAGATGTCTTGATTGGCAACCATCTCTCATGGGCGTTATGCAGACTAGTTTTTGTCATGGACCAGTCTATTTTAACGTTTATCCTAATTTAAGTCTATCCCTTACAGATACAAATTTACTGGATGCAATAACTTTTAATCTGAAGACTTATGGCTATAACTTTAAGCAAGGTTCTGAAACCATTGCAATTCTCTATCGAATACACTTTAAAGTATTGTCTACTTTAGCTCCTAAAGCTAGACATCTTACCAAGCCTGGTAAGACAACTTTGGTTAAACACTATCTTCAACTTCTTTATTATTTTCAATTTTGACGGCATTAGCAATAACTGCTTTCTGCTCAGGTGATAAACAATGATCCTGGTTCTGATACCATAATCTTATTGCCCTTGTTGACAGTGGTGCAGATCTGAACTGTGTCAAAGAAGGAATTATTCCCTTAAAATATTACGAACGCACTCAATAAATGGACTATCCCAAGCGTTAAGCCAAAGGATATCTATAAAATTGGTTGGCTTGATTTCAAGTCATCAATTGCTATAAAAACAATGGAAAGGACCGTTCAGGTTAATGATACTGAGTATTCAATTAGGTTTCTTTCTGAAGAAGACCTTGAACCCTATATAGGGAATAATGCTTATAATTTTATCCATATTGGATTAATTCAGGTTGCGTTAAAACCTCTGACCCTTCAGGGTTTAAATGCTTCATTTATATCCTCTTTAAGAGATGCTAGATGTCTTGATTGGCAACCATCTCTCATGGGCGTTATGCAGACTAGTCTTTGTCATGGACCAGTCTATTTTAACGTTTATCCTAATTTAAGTCTATCCCTTACAGATACAAATTTACTGGATGCAGTAACTTTTAATCTGAAGACTTATGGCTATAACTTTAAGCAAGGTTCTGAAACCATTGCAATTCTCTATCGAATACACTTTAAAGTACTGTCTACTTTAGCTCCTAAAGCTAGACATCTTACCAAGCCTGGTAAGACAACTTTGATTGAAACAAATTTGTTGACATCAAATGTTGCTGCTAATAAAATAATTAAATGGAATAAAATTCAATTCCCTGATAGATGGGTTTTAAATCAGGCTATTCCGCCTAGACCCATAATGGATACTGAGTTAGATCAGATAATCCAAACTCCAGATGGAGATGTGGAAGTCAGATTTACTCCACAAATTAAAGCAAGAATTTCATCTTCTAGTTTTCATTCCCCTTCAGTTACTGAAAAGGGAGAGAATTCCTCTCAGACATCTGAGAAAGATGATGAAATTAAATATATGAAAATAAAAAATAATATTGGCAAACCAGAATATAAAACTGAATGGGTTGATCCCATTGATCCAGTTTATTCTTCTGATGCTAGTTTTGGTACTCATTCTCTTAATGTTATAACATTAAATAGTCCTTCTGAAGATCCTAATTATTGGGATTGGACTCAGGATAAAAATATCCGAAAAGTTATTGTTCAGGCTTATGATGAAGAAATTCAATTTAAAGTCTGGTTCGAAAAGAATTATACCCTTAATCAAAGGTATGAATTCAAAGATAAATATTATGCTCATCTCAAAGAGATAAATAAAATCAAATGGTTTGATAAATGGTTTATTGAGAACTATATCAACCAAGAACTCGCTAGCATAAATATGCTAGAAGAGGGTTATAAAAATTGGATCACTGATACGGGAAAACGTGTCCGTGCTTTATATCCACCTAATGGACCGCTCAAACTTTTGGTTGATACCGAAAATATTGACGCTATTTCCTTTATTCGAATTATCGATCATAAGGAAGAACAAATAAAAGAGCTTCAGAAAATTGTGAAGCAAAATAACTATACTAATGCTTACATTCAAACTATTGGTTCTCAATTAGTTCGAATAGAAACTGCCCTTGATGAAGTTCTTCTCAAGGTCAATAATATCCTCAAATTACCAAAATCAATTCCCAAAGATACTACTTCCAAGAAGGTAGGTAATATACCAATAAAACCAACTAGTGATACTACTGGTTTTAAAATATCCTCTCCTGAAGTTACTGAGAAAGATATTCAAAGCCTTATTGAGAAGCTTCAGAATACCTCTTTAGTTGAAAAACATTCTTCTAAGGAAAAGGGCGAAAGCTCTACTCAGAATACTATATTAATACTCGACGGAAATTCCTCTGTGGCTGATGATTCAGACATTGAATCATGTCAAAATTATTCTCAAAATTCTGAAGAGAATTTGGATCCTATACAAATTCATACTCTTCAAAATTCTTTTGAAGATCTTGATAAAAATAAAAATCCAACTTCTAGCATGATTCTGCCTATGCAGCAGCAACATAAGAAGCCTAATCTTCAAAAATATTATTATAAACGTCCAACTCCAATGGATGTTTTATACGAAGAGAATGATAATATCATTCAAAATAATTATAGTGGAGGAAACATCTATGAATGGAATATAGATGGATGTTCTGATAAACAGATCTGTGATCAGTTACATCGGATGCTTATGTTTGCTACGGTTTGTCGAACAAACAAAAATACTGACAAAACCATTGCTAGTTTTATTACTTGCGGTTTTACCGGAGTATTAAAAGGCTGGTGGGATCATTGTTTATCACCTGAGCAGAAAGCAGTTATTGCTAATGCCGTCAAAATTGAAAATAATAAATAAGTTGAAGATAGTGTTATCACTTTGATTAGCACTATTTGTGATTATTTTACGGGTTTAGTCTCTGACAATGGTGAACGCACCAGGACTTTACTCCAAAATCTTCGTTGTCCAACTCTTACTCATTTTAGATGGTATAAAGATACTTTTCTAAATAGAGTAATGCAGTTAAGTGATGCCAATGATGCTCACTGGAAATCTAAATTTATTGATGGTCTTCCTAATCTGTTTGCAGAAAAGGTTAGACAACAAATACGCAACAATAATGATGGCATAATTCCATATAGTGATTTCACTTATGGAAACCTTGTGAATGCTTGTA
Source organism: Iris macrosiphon (assembly GCA_036927795.1). Taxonomy (NCBI): domain Eukaryota; kingdom Viridiplantae; phylum Streptophyta; class Magnoliopsida; order Asparagales; family Iridaceae; genus Iris; species Iris macrosiphon. The sequence continues at coordinate 70,234,516 of JAYESA010000009.1, read as the reverse complement.
TTCAAGAAGGGTTAGTCCTTTGTAATGATCTTAAATTAAGAAATCAATTAAAATCTCAAAGGTTATCTGAGAGAAAACAATTGGGAGAGTTTTGTAGCCAATTTGCTATGGAAACTATAAAGCCTCCATCTGATAGCAAAAGAAAATTTTCTAAAGAAAAATCTTACAAAAAGAAGAGATATTCTTCTAAAAGGAATTATCCTAAAGATTTTTCTAATGATAATAGAAAACGATTTTCTAATAGAAAAAAGTTTTCTAAAAACACAAGTTCGAATAAAAAAGTTAAATGCTTTAAATGTGGAAAACTTGGCCACTATTCGAATAAGTGTAATACTAAACAAAAGATCGATATGATCGAAGATGAAGGGTTGAAAAAGACTCTACTAAAGATCATGATCAATTCTGATTATGAATCTGATTCATCAAGTGATGAGTCTATTAATTCTATAAAATCTGCTACTGATTGTGGTACTGATTGCGATTGCAAAAAATGTACTATTAATAGTAAAGCTGATTATTATAAATCTATCATCGAAATGAATGGTCTTTCAATAAATGTATTGACCAGTCAAGATAAAAAAGAAATCCTTGAATCACTTTTGACTGATACTATTAGCCAAAATATGAAAGCAAAAATTATTGAGATTTTGCAAGATGATACTCATGAAACTTCTTCAAGTTTCCCTCCGTATACCATGACAGAGGTTTTATCCCGAAGAAAAGGGATTAATCCTAAGACTGTCTCTATAAACGATCTTCAGAAAGAATTAAAACTTCTGAAGAATAAAGTCAAAGAGTTAAAGTCTAACGACGAAATAACTCAACAAAGACTTGCCCTCATTGAACAAGATGTTAAATCTTACAATGAGATTATGCTTAAAAAACAAATGATCGAACATTCTCGTTTAATAGATAGTGAAAACGAGCATGAAGATGACATAATTGACCAACAGGTTCAATCTGTTGCTATAACCGATAAAGAAAAATCTACTGATCATTCCTTTTTATCCAAAATAGATCTTTTTATTACTCACAAATGGTATATAAAAATTGATCTAATTATAAACAACGAATATATGATTTATAATCTTATTGCCCTTGTTGACAGTGGTGCAGATCTGAACTGTGTCAACGAAGGAATTATTCCCTTAAAATATTGCGAACGCACTACTCAAACTTTGAGTGCTGCAAATAACAAAGCTCTTACAACGCCTTTTAAGGTTACATATGTTCATATCTGTAAAAATGATGCATGTATTCCCTTGCATTTTATTGTTGTAAAAGAAATATCCCAACATGTTATTCTAGGAACTCCTTTTCTAGAAAAACTTATGCCAATAAAGGAAATTAATAGAAAAGGTATTTCCACTTGTTATAAGGGGAAAAATATTACCTTTGAATTTATCACAAACCCTGTGGCTAAAATTCTCAATGAAATAAAAGAAATTGATCTGAAGAATAATCAGATAAACTTTATCAAAGAAGAAATTTTTCAGCTATCTATTAAAGAACAGCTTGAAAAATATGATACAAAAAATAAAACAAAACAAGTAAATGATGAATTTGTTCGTCAAACTTGTAGTAATATTCCAAATGCATTTTGGGATAGAAAACATCATATTGTCTCTCTTCCATATGAAGAATCCTTTAATGAAAGAGATGTTCCGACAAAGGCTAGACCTTGTCAAATGAACAACAATTATCTTGAATTATGCAAAAAAGAGATCAATGATCTTCTTGATAAGAAGCTTATAAGAAAGTCGTACTCTCCATGGAGTTGTACAGCCTTTTATGTCAATAATAATGCTGAAAAGGAAAGAGGTGTTCCTCGGTTAGTTATTAACTATAAACCTCTTAACAAAGTCCTTAAATGGATTCGCTACCCTATTCCCAATAAAAGAGATTTGCTTAACAGAATTGTTAATGCAAAGATATTCTCTAAATTCGATTTAAAGTCAGGTTACTGGCAAATTCAAATCGAAGAGAAAGATAAATACAAAACTGCCTTCACAGTCCCATTCGGGCACTATGAATGGAATGTTATGCCTTTTGGTTTAAAGAATGCTCCTTCTGAATTTCAGAATATTATGAATGAGATATTTATTCAATATTCTAATTTTATTCTCTCTTATATTGATGACATTCTTATATTCTCTAATACCATTGAAGAGCATTTTAAGCATTCAAATGTTTTTAAACATTTAGCTATTAAAAATGGTCTTGTTATTTCTGCTCCAAAAATGAAGTTATTTCAGACAGAAATAAGATTTCTTGGTCATAACATTTTCAATAATACTATTATACCCATTGACAGGAGTATCGAATTTGCTTCAAAATTTCCTGATGAAATTACGGACATAAAGCAACTACAGAGATTTCTTGGTGCTTTAAATTATGTTTCTGATTTTTATCAAAATATTGCTATAGATACCAAAATTTTATATCAAAGGTTGAGAAAAAACCCTACTCCTTGGAGTATCAATCACACTAAAGTTGTTCAGCTTATTAAGCAAAAGGTAAAATGCCTTCCTTGCTTACACCTTGCCAACCCTGACTGGTTCAAAGTTGTTGAAACTGATGCCAGCAATATTGGTTATGGTGGTATACTCAAACAGATAGACCCCAAAAACAAAGATCATGCTATCCTTGTTAGATACCATTCTGGTAAATAGGACGATACTCAAATTAATTATTCAACGATAAAGAAAGAACTTCTTTCTATTATCAAATATATTCATAAGTTTCAAGATAATTTATTAAATAAGAAATTCTTACTCCGAATAGATTGCAGTTCTGCTAAATCTATTTTACAAAAGGATGTTAAGAATCTTACCTCTAAACAAATTTTTGCTAGATGGCAAGCTGAACTTGCTATATTCGATTTTGACATTGAATTTATTAATGGCAAAAATAATTCTCTTCCTGATTTTCTAACTCGTGAATTTTTGCAGCAAAATATCCACGAGCTCTCGCGGTAGAGGAAAGTCTAAGGGGGCATTACGTCCTCAAGACTCTTTCGGCATACAAAAAATTATTGGCCGAAAACCACCTCCCTTTGAAGCTGGATCCAGCTCAGCGGCTAAAGGCAAGCAGCCAGCAGATACTGCTGATGCTAATATTCGATCATACAGAGAAGCTATGGAAGTTGAGTCCATCTTCTTTGAGAAATCAAATATTGAGGAAATCATCAAACTTGAAAAGCATGATATTTCTCTTATGAAGGATCCATGGAAACTTCATAAACGTTACCTGGAGAACAGTTTTATTCCAGTTAAGGGACGAACTGTCAGTATCTCTGAAGGTATATTAATCTCCAGTAAATCTATAACCGTTGAGCACTCTGCTAAACCAAATTCTTTGGAAGTTGCTTACAGCAAAGTGATCATTAAGAATATCCTTACTTCACAGACTTGGGGACTCCATCCGAACAGGGAACAGCAGCTCTCCAAGGACAAAGTGATTGTCTGCAGTTATAATTATTGGGATTATGTGCAGGCATTTTATGACTTTTTATACTATAAAAATTCTCAAAGGAGCCATTCTTGGTTCATTCGTATCTGTCCTGAAATTCTTCAGAACGAGATACCCTCCTAGTTCTTTGATTGGTGGTTATAGATGGGAGCTACTCTGGATATCATTCCACCTTCAATACAGGAACAATTCTCTCAGTGGATATTATCTTATCCACCTTGCCAGGATACTCATCTTTTTGGGGGGGAGAGCACTCTATACTTCTTTGCTCAATTCCTGATCCCATTTATATTCCGTTGGACTATCGACTGTGTGTTAAATTCCAACAATATTCCCATCTTGTCACGTAAATTCCTTGTGAAATGGTGGCAAAGGATCGATGAGAAAGAAAAATTGATGGAAGTTATGGCATCCATCAAAGAAAATGAATCAAAAATGGACAAAAAGGTCCAAAATGAACTCTTTGGTGACAACACGATCACTAAACTTAAGGATTCCCTGATTAGGAAGAATCCTAAGATTTCTGCTGAAGAATTAAAGAAACGGTGCCTTCAATTCTTGAAAGCACAGTTTGATGCTAATTTTGATATGGACATTTCCAGTACCAATTCTGATACAAACCTGGAAGACATGTCCGCTGATGATTTCTATCAGACTATTCTCGACCCTATCAATGACGATAAGCTTTGATTGATATTGGTGGGGTCCATCCTCCTTTTATCACATGGCCTGAGAATGATTTTTGCAACTTTTTGTAGTGGGATATCCACTCACTGTTGCATGTTGGTGACTGCACCAGACTATTTGGCAGTATTCGTCTTTTCTCTGGATAGGTGGACGGTCTACTTTTCTCCTTTAAAAGGCAAAGCAAAAAGAATCTTTCTTTTTGCCGACACTCCTTATTGGATAACAGGTGGCATCTTCTTTCTAGAGTGCGATGACAGCTGGCCTCTGGTGGCTTCGTTCTGAAGCATTCTGTTTATGTATAAATATAGGGGGAGTCCCCCATTGCTAGATGTGCTATATTTTTCCTTCAGCTTCTGCAATCTTCTTCTTTTCCTCTTGTAACTTGTAACGATAGTTTGTAACGATCTATAGATCTAAATAAAATTTCAATATTTCGTCAAAAAGATCTCCTCCACACATCTCTGATATTTGGTATCGGAGCCATGAAGGCTCAAGGCTGAGGTGATTCTACTCTCTGTTTCCTGTGATGTTATTAGTCTATTCCTTTAATGCTTAAATACTATTAATATTTACTATCTTATGGATAAAGAAAAATTTCTTAAATAATTCGTTTAAGTTTTAGAATGACTACTTCTGGGATTAGCCAAGGTCTAGTTCTTATGACAACTTGTCGCGTTGGCCATATTGGTCGGGTAGGCCGTTTCAGCCGTAAAAGCTCGTTGACAGTCATACCTATGACCAGGTTAACCATGAAGGCATCCTAAAAACTTTTATGTTTTATCTATCAAAATTTTTACTATCCATAATATAGTAATATTAATGTTATTTTACTTTTATTTTGTTTACTAACATCTTCAGGACCAGTGAGTAGAAGATCCTCTTACTCTATCATTTGATGAGTAATACCATGTCCATTGGGGACAACAAAAAGACCCTGTTAAAGGGCAAATCAATCAAAAATGCTCAATTGAGCGAGTTTCCTTCAGATCTGGAGGAACTCAATAAATGGACTATCCCAAGCGTTAAGCCAAAGGATATCTATAAAATTGGTTGGCTTGATTTTAAGTCATCAATTGCTATAAAAACAATGGAAAGGACCGTTCAGGTTAATGATACTGAGCATTCAATTAGGTTTCTTTCTGAAGAAGACCTTGAACCCTATATAGGGAATAATGCTTATAATTTTATCCATATTGGATTAATTCAGGTTGCGTTAAAACCTCTGACCCTTCAGGGTTTAAATGCTTCATTTATATCCTCTTTAAGAGATGCTAGATGTCTTGATTGGCAACCATCTCTCATGGGCGTTATGCAGACTAGTCTTTGTCATGGACCAGTCTATTTTAACGTTTATCCTAATTTAAGTCTATCCCTTACAGATACAAATTTACTGGATGCAGTAACTTTTAATCTGAAGACTTATGGCTATAACTTTAAGCAAGGTTCTGAAACCATTGCAATTCTCTATCGAATACACTTTAAAGTATTGTCTACTTTAGCTCCTAAAGCTAGACATCTTACCAAGCCTGGTAAGACAACTTTGATTGAAACAAATTTGTTGACATCAAATGTTGCTGCTAATAAAATAATTAAATGGAATGAAATTCAATTCCCTGATAGATGGGTTTTAAATCAGGCTATTCCGCCTAGACCCATAATGGATACTGAGTTAGATCAGATAATCCAAACTCCAGATGGAGATGTGGAAGTCAGATTTACTCCACAAATTAAAGCAAGAATTTCATCTTCTAGTTTTCGTTCCCCTTCAGTTACTGAAAAGGGAGAGAATTCCTCTCAGACATCTGAGAAAGATGATGAAATTAAATATATGAAAATAAAAAATAACATTGCCAAACCAGAATATAAAACTGAATGGGTTGATCCCATTGATCCAGTTTATTCTTTTGATGCTAGTTTTGGTACTCATTATCTTAATGTTATAACATTAAATAGTCCTTATGAAGATCCTAATTATTGGGATTGGACTCAGGATAAAAATGTCCGAAAAATTATTGTTCAGGCTTATGATGAAGAAATTCAATTTAAAGCCTGGTTCGAAAAGAATTATACCCTTAATCAAAGGTATGAATTCAAAGATAAATATTATGCTCATCTCAAAGAGATAAATAAAATCAAATGGTTTGATAAATGGTTTATTGAGAACTATATCAACCAAGAACTCGCTAGCATAAATATGCTAGAAGAGGGTTATAAAAATTGGATCACTGATACTGGAAAACGTGTCCGTGCTTTATATCCACCTAATGGACCGCTCTCTGATACCAACATCTTCAGGACCAGTGAGTAGAAGATCCTCTTACTTGGTATACTCAAACAGATAGACCCCAAAAACAAAGATCATGCTATCCTTGTTAGATACCATTCTGGTAAATGGGACGATACTCAAATTACTATATTATGGATAGTAAAAATTTTGATAGATAAAACATAAAAGTTTTGAAGGCATCCTAAAAACTTTTATGTTTTATCTATCAAAATTTTTACTATCCATAATATAGTAATATTAATGTTATTTTACTTTTATTTTGTTTACTAACATCTTCAGGACCAGTGAGTAGAAGATCTGATACCAGGATAGAAAACATCATATTGTCTCTCTTCCATATGAAGAATCCTTTAATGAAAGAGATGTTCCGACAAAGGCTAGACCTTGTCAAATGAACAACAATTATCTTGAATTATGCAAAAAAGAGATCAATGATCTTCTTGATAAGAAGCTTATAAGAAAGTCGTACTCTCCATGGAGTTGTACAGCCTTTTATGTCAATAATAATGCTGAAAAGGAAAGAGGTGTTCCTCGGTTAGTTATTAACTATAAACCTCTTAACAAAGTCCTTAAATGGATTCGTTACCCTATTCCCAATAAAAGAGATTTGCTTAACAGAATTGTTAATGCAAAGATATTCTCTAAATTCTATTTAAAGTCAGGTTACTGGCAAATTCAAATCGAAGAGAAAGATAAATACAAAACTGCCTTCACAGTCCCATTCGGGCACTATGAATGGAATGTTATGCCTTTTGGTTTAAAGAATGCTCCTTCTGAATTTCAGAATATTATGAATGAGATATTTATTCAATATTCTAATTTTATTCTCTCTTATATTGATGACATTCTTATATTCTCTAATACCATTGAAGAGCATTTTAAGCATTTAAATGTTTTTAAACATTTAGCTATTAAAAATGGTCTTGTTATTTCTGCTCCAAAAATGAAGTTATTTCAGACAGAAATAAGATTTCTTGGTCATAACATTGTCAATAATACTATTATACCCATTGACAGGAGTATATATATATATATATATATATATATATATATATATATATAATATGTATAGATATAATATGTATATGATATATATAGATATATATAGATATAAATATATATGATATACATAGATATAATATACATAGATACATATATACATAGATATGTATATATATATATATATATATATATATATATATATATATAATATTATATATAGATACATACATATATATATGATATACACTGATATATAGTATATAGTATACATAGATACTTAGATACATAGATATATATAAATACATATATATACATATATATAATATATGCTACTGCTGCGCGCTGCTGCTATTGCTGCGTTGCAGCCACTGCTAGCTGCTGCTGCTGCTGCAGCTGCCGCCGTCGCTGCTGCTGCTGGTCCGCTGTAGCTGCTTCTGCTGCAGCTACTGCTGCATCTGCATCTGCTACTGCTACAGCTGCTACTGCATCTGCATATGCTACTGCTACAGCCACTGCTGCTCTGCAGCCACTGCTGCATGCTGCTGCTGCTCTGCTGCAACTGCTGCTGCTGCAGCCACTGCTGCATGTTGCTGCCGCTCTGCTTCTTCCCCTTTTCTTCAACACACACACACACACACACACATATATATATATATATACACACACACACTTATCCTAGTTAGAGTTATAAAACAAATGAAGAGGAACAAGGGTTACCTTGCTAATATAGGTTGAGGGAGATGAGGGATGGAGAGTGAAGGAGGGTGGGGATGCGTTTATACAGGGAATGAGGGGTCAAGATATTTATTATGGTGCTTTGACCAATGTGCCCTTAACTAATTCAATTTGGATTTCTATTCTTATGAAGAGGAATCTAAATTGAATTTGACTTCCTAATATATATATATATATATATATATATATATATATATATATATATATACATATATATATTTAATGAAGGTTACAATTTCTGAGATGAATCTTATACAAAAATTCTGTCTCACGTTATCCAACAACCATTCTCTATATATTCTCCAAATTTGTACCCTGGACAATAGCCAAGTTCTCCAATTTTGTTGTACGAGGATTTTACCTCTAGGAGGGTTCGAGAATAAGTGTGTACATATATCTCGAATAATATCTTAGGACAGTGCTTCGTACACGACTTCTCCAAAGATCGGTAACATTAATCCTTTTATTTTGTTATTCTTTTTTTCAGAAAATAAAGAAATATTTTTTCTAAGATTTTTTTTTTTTTTTGAGATGTCCGACGATACGCATGAGATTTTGCGCACGCTGCGTTGAATGCCATATGGGTCTATTGTCCCACACCTCCTATGCGGTTTAATTCCAAGACCGTCCGTCTAGCCAGAAAAGTTAATACTTTTTCTCACTGACCACAAAAGCTAGTTGAGTTCGGTATGGACATTTTACCATCCTGAAGAGTCTAGGATCAGCTACCTTTTGGGTTCCAATAAAGAACAAAATATATGTTGTATATACATGGCTACACATTTCTGTACAATGGTGTACATAATTAAGTACTCTCTAGAGAGGTTCTAAAGTGTGTACATGGCTACAAATTTCTGTATGAACGCATGAGAATGCGGATCGATTATATGTAAGCAAGTCTTCTGGACTGCTACTACGTCCTATCATGTAGATAGTGTTCTAATAAAATTTCTTTTTTCGTCCATTTATTATAATAATATTAGGCTAAATTATAACTTGATACTCTCAACTATTTCAAATTTTTAACTTGATATCCTGATCTTGTGCTAACTTAATATCCTACTACAATTTTTTGCCAACCGGTGTTAACCTAAAATGATAAATGTCAAACATACTTCCCCATTCTCTCTCCCCCCTTCTTCTCTGGCAGCCCAAATCCTCCCTCACTTCTCCGACAGCAGCAACGTGCGGAGAAGCGACCTCGACGGCGTTGTGGTATCGGAGCAACGATGACATCGGAGCAGCGGCGACGGCGGCGCTACGACATCGCGCGGAGCTGCAACGACGTAGCATGCGGAGGAGCACGCGGCAATGGCGCGCGATAGCAGCAGTAGGGATGGAGCTGCGGGAGAGGAGGGTGAGGGAGCCAAGGGGCACGACCGGCGGTGGTAGGGTGACGGAGGACACCAAATTAAAAATATTAGTTGAAAAAAAAAATTTTAATTAGTACATATTAAAGTTCAGAATACCACGTTAAACATTTGATATAGTCGAAGGTATCAAATTATAATTTAGCCATAATATTATTATTATTATTTCACTATGCGCAATAACCTTCCCCACATCTAACCCTCTTTATACCTACACAACATCCAACATATCGATTATCAACTTGATGACGTCGTTGATGATGATTAAGTAGCAAAAAGTCAAGCAGTCAATATTTTCTTCTGTCACTAACACAGCCGACGCGGAGACTCTTTCCGTTTACTTTCCGTTTCGTTTCCAAATTCGTCATTGCACTCGAGTGTCAAATAAAATATTATATTATATTATACGTAGAAGTAGTTTTTTCTTTCGATCTCACAGATTCTTTTTTACACCGTCATTTGTGATCCTGCATATGTCCCACATGTCATGTGACATTTTTTCATGAGTACTTCTATTCAGTCCGTTGATTCTATTCTACCGCCACATGGCAGCATTTTATTGGCCGATAGTTTTTGGATATGGGACCTGCATATAAGGAAACATTTGGAGCGGAATGGAAGACGATTGGGGGAGGCAGAATTTTCAACAATTTTTTTTTATTGGCCGATTTATTTTTGGAGGCGGGGTTGGACGAGCAGAGCAAATGGTAGGGAAGGACATTTGGGGACGGTGTAAAAAACATTTCCCTTCCTGGAGGGTTCTGCAGGTTCTCTAGCTAGCTCCTCCCTCTTATTTTCATGGGCCATGCATGCACGTACAAATAATAATCCACTCCTGGCCGCCAGGGAATTAGATTGACCCATGTGCTTTATTATATATCCCTCCTGGTCCCATTTGGCCCTTCGAGTTTGAGAGAGAGCCAAATCCTCACCCTGACCCTGACCCTGACCCTGACCCTAACCCTAACCCTAGCCCCTAACTGTAGCCCATTTAGTGCCTGGTCTCTCTTTGGGTACGTGCCTCTGACTGAGACCCTTGTCAAAACAACATATATATGAGCTTTGAACGAGCGTGTGCAAATATTAATTAAATTTCAACATTCTCCCATTCGTAATAGAAGTTATAAAGAAATAGTTGAAGTAGAATATATGGATTCTCCACCATTCCACTCTCATGAACTCCCACCTTTCGATTCCGATTCCTATGTCGAGTCCTCCCCCTTCTTCGAGGGCGGATATCACTTTCCTTTGGTCGATACGAACACGGCGAGTGCTTCCGCAAGTTCTAAGGCCTGCAACGAGGCAAATGCTCCAACTTCTTCTTCTCCGAAGCCTTCCAATTCGGGACCTCCAACCGCGGCAGAGGAGATGGAGAGCGGGAAGGATCATAGGACCTACATAGGCGTGCGGAGGCGGCCATGGGGGAAATTCGCGGCAGAGATTCGGGACTCCACGCGGAACGGCAGGAGAGTGTGGCTGGGAACTTTCGAGAGCGCGGAGGCTGCTGCATTGGCCTACGACCAGGCAGCCTTGTCGTCGAGGGGGGAGTCCGCGACGCTCAACTTCCCGATCGAGTACGTTCGGGATTCGCTTCGAGGGATGGAGAATTGCAGCGAGGGGTTGGCTTCGCCTGTGCTGGCTCTCAAGAAGTGCAACTCGATGAAGAGGAAATCGCTCAAGAGCAGCAAGAAGAGGGATAAGAAGAGTGGGAGTGATGATGTTGTAGTATTTGAAGACTTGGGACAAGAGTACTTGGAGGAGCTTTTGAGTCTAACCAGCTGAGCCAGCCATAGCTATAGGTTGATATATAATTAGTACTAGTTACGGCTTAGTCTCGTTGCCAAAAATAAATGTAAGCACATTCTCATATAATTTTTTTTTAAATAATAATAAATTTAGAAATTAAATTATCTAAAATTAATATCAACTAGAAAAAATATTCAACGACAATATTTTTCAATTGAGATAGTAATTATCATTTATCCTATAATTATATTTTTAGGTTTTCTAGAATTGTTGGATTTGCGGAATGCTGATTATAGTCAAGGCTTAACTAAATATAGATCAAAAGTTTAATTTTACTAACTTTTTTATATGTAGTTATATATAAAAAAAATAATGTAATTTTTTTTTTAGGTGTATGAATTTGGGAGAAGGCCTAGTGTTGTCACACCACCCATTGCACTCCCTTAATATCTGTTTTTACATATACACTCTCAGTCATAATATAATATATATATATATATATATATATATATATATATATATAAAATGTTATATACTAATATACATATTGTACTTGGACAAAAGGTTTGTTGGGTACCCGCGTGTTTCATTCATATGCGGAGAACATCCAGACTTCTTTGGAATGTTCCAACCTAAACTTGCAGAGTGGATTTCAGAAAAAACTCGGCAAAGAAATATCCTTCCAGCAAAAATTTGATAGAAAACCGATCTGGGCGAGTATGTTGGTTCAGAACCAGAGTATGGGTCATATTTGATCAAATCCAGCAGTGGAGATTGTCCCAGGCCTGGGATGGGCTATATGACAACCATTCTAGCCTTCTTGATGGGATTAACGAGTTTTTACAATTCTAAGAGACATGGAGAAACACTACAAAAATACTGTTAAATAGCGATGGATTGCAGCGACGAAAACTAATCCGTCGCTCAGTCAGCGATTGAATAACGATCAAATTATTTATATAAACAAAATATATTATATTTCGTCAATATTTCGTCGCTAATCCGTCGCTGTTACTTTATTGACAGATTAGCAACGAAATTATTTATCGCTGCAAAAACTTAAATTTTTCGAGTCCGTTTTATTTTCCTCTCTCTCTCTCTCTCTCTCTCTCTCTCTCTCCCCCCAACCTCCTACCCGTCTCCAGCAACCTCCTCCTCTACCAACCCCCTCCCCCTCTCCGGCGACCTCCTCCTCCACTGACCCCCGACCCCTCTCCGGCAGCCCCTCACTCGCCCTCTCCTCCTCCTCCTCCACCGACCCCCTCCCCCTCTCCGGCGACCTCCTCCTCCACCGACTCCTCTCCCTCTCCGGCAGCCCCTCCCCCTCACTCACCCTCTCCTCCTCCTTCTCCACCGACCTCCTCCCCCTCTCTGGCGACAAGCAGCCCCTTCCCCTCTCCGGCGAGCCCTGACATCCTCCCGAGCCCTCCTCCTACTCATCGACTCGAGCGACGGAGACATCCCCCCGAGCCCCTCCTCCGACCTCAGGAATCTAAGCCAGGCCCTCCACCGGCCTAAGGCATCCGCCTCCGCGCTCCGTCAGATCCCCTCCTCCCTTCCGAAGGTAAACCCGAACCCTCCACATATCTATTTGGGGAAAGACTATACACATTGTTGAATATATTTAAATTTTGTGGGAAGCACATGACACAAGACGCTAGAAGTCACATATAAACATTAGGTGTATAAACACATGTTTGCTTTGGATCGTGTTGGAAAGCTGCTAATTTGTCATATGGATACTATAGTTACGAATTTTCTTTGAAAAAAATTAAAAATTAAAATATTTAAAATGTAGGATTTGCGAATAGGTAGAAGAAAAATTTATTCGGAAATTAACACAAATTCCAAGTGATAAAATTGCATCTAGTCCTATATCTCAACCAATAAATAATCCAACAATAGATTGCTTCGAGTGGTTTGTCGAGGCCAAGCAATATTTGTCTACGTGCCTTGCATTCGGGAAGGAAAAAAAAACATGACAAAATAGAAATGAAAAGTTTCAACTTTCGATTTGTTAGGAGTATGTTGTACATACATGAACAAGTATCGGTATCGGACGATTACTATGAGTATCGGGATTAGTGTTATCGGTAATATCGGTGGTATTGGACCGAAGTATCGGATTTTTTTTATATCGAAAACAAATAACTATTAGTAAATTATTAACATTTTAGAATATATATATATATATATATATATATATATATATATATATATATATATATATATATATATATATATATATAATACTTTATGAATAATTTTAAGTATTTCTAGTGTTCTTTATTAGTTTTTTTTTCGTATCAGACTATTAGTATGAGTATCTGGATCGACAATATCGGTAATATCGGCGGTATCAGATCGAAGTATCGGATTTTTTGGTATCGAAAAAAAAAATATTGTATGTGATAGATAAGTTTTCCTATTGCATTTGCTTTTAGCAAGTATCCTAACTAGGTACTCATAGTTCTTTATTTATTTATTTTTGACATGGTACGTACATAATCATCCAAGTATATAAGAAAGCAATGCATCGATACTTAGTTAACCGATCATGAATGTACAATCGGCGACATGAGAGTATGATTGGTTTGACAGATGATTTCAGGATGGACGTTAAGAAATTTCTCAAATACGCCAGTAGTCAACCTTATTTCATGGATGTGAGTCTCATCAAGTGCCCTTGTGTCAAATGTCATAATATACCATTCAAAGAGGTGGATCTCGTGAGGGAGCATATCTACAAGAAGGGTTTCGCACCGAACTACAAGGAGTGGATGACTCAAGGAGAACCTTTGACTCCTCAATATCATTCCTCCTTCAATACGAAGGTAGAAGAGTCCACTCTCGGAGATAACTTTGAATATCGACCGCAAAAACTGGCGTGTGAGTTGGTATTTGATGCGGCCGGTCCAAGTTTTGATCTGAAGGATCCAAATCCTGATGCGAAGAAACTCTATAATATGTTCAACAATGTCGATACCCCATTATACCCGGGTTGTGATTCTTATTCTATCATGTCGGTAGTGATGCGGATGTTGAACCTCAAATTTGATTTTAACTTGCCAAATGAATGCTACGATTGAATAATTCAGTTTATTAGAGAGTTGTTGCACTACAAGAATAAGCGGAATTAGCGACGTATTTTAGCGACTCCAAGTAAAAATGTCGCTAAATTAGCGACTCGGTAAAAATCGTCGCTAGTCGTCGCTAAATGGCGACATTTAGCGACGTTTAGCGACTTTTATTAAGATTTTAAACGAATAGTCGCTATAAGTTCAATTAAGGTCGCTAAACGTCGCTAATATATCTGATTTAGCGACGTTTAGCGTCGTAATTAGCGACGTATATATGAAAAACATTTAGCAACGTATTTAGCGACGTAGTATCTATCGTTGGCGTCGCTAATTTTTATTTTAGCGACGTTTTTATTGGACGTCGCTAAACGTCGCTAAATTTTGTTTAATTAGGGCTCAGGTTTCTTTTCTCGATCTATCGAAAATTTCGAAAACGTTTCGATTTCCCCCGCCCCCCCCCTCTCCGGCGACCGGGTCTCCACGGCTGCGGCTACTCCGGCATCCCCCTCCTCCTCCTCGAGCTCTAGGTAATCTCTCTCTCTCTCTCTCTCTCTCTCTCTCTCTCATGTGACACTGACACAGACAGACACGACACACGCACACAGACACACACGACACACACGACACACACACACACACGCAGACACACACACACGACACACATACACGACACACACACAGACGCAGACACACACACGACACACAGACGCATACACACACACAGACGCAGATTAGGGTTAGGGTTAGGTTTAGGAGAATGTTGCTTGCTTTGAGATCAAAACTTACTATGTACCAACAACTTACTATGTACCACAGACGCAGATTAGGGTTAGGGTTGACTAAAAAAAACTACATATCTTATGATTATGAGTCAAAACTTACTATGTACCAACAACTTTTCTCGTTTTAAAATCTGTTTCATCTCCACCGAATATTCTAGCCATACCAAAATCTGAAATTTTGGGGTCCATGTCCTTGTCAAGGAGAATGTTGCTTGCTTTGAAATCTCTATGTATAACTCTTAATCGTGAATCTTGATGGAGATAGAGAAGTCCACGAGCAATTCCTAGGATAATCTGGCACCGTGTCTGCCAATCCACTAATGCTCCTTTCTCTTTATCTAGAAGCAATTGTAATGTGTCATAAGTTTTCAAGTTCTGCCAAAATAGGTAAAACTTTCTATCATATGAAAATTTTAATTAACATAACAAAATCATAAGTATTTAAGTAAAGACAATTTTAACATTTCATCCCCTTATACTCATATATCAACATCATTTCATCCCCTTGTATGCAGCAACCGAGAAGTCGGACAAGGTTTCTGTGCTGGAGTTTGGCAATGAGCACCACCTCATTCTTGAATTCTTCAAGGCCTTGATATGATGTTCTAGCCAGTCTCTTTACAGTTATATCCTGATTAGTGTCTAGGAATTAAATCTGTGTGATAAATTTTTTTGGCGCAGACCAAAATAAACTAAAATGAGTTTTGAAATTTGGCTTGTAGTTCACTAGAGTACACAATATGGAGACAAAATATACTTGTTGGACTTAGCAAGCTACTCCCATCTTCAGATATAAATTTGGTATCAAAGTCTACCTGTCTTTAGGTTATATAAGACTGGAATTTAAAAATAGCTCAACCATACGTGTGTGTAGGTGTATAAGACCTAGGCATCAATTGTTAGTTGTAGTGTGAGTTTGGGTTTTTGCATTTGGGGGATGTGAGAGTGTCGGGTTCCTCAGTCAGTGCACACTGTGAAAACTGGTTTTGTGTGTGTGCACAGTGTGCCTCAACCACTGTGTCTCAGTGTATCAGTCGAGCCACTGGTTTTGTGTGTGTGTCTTAGATACTACTATTTACTTTAATCTTTATCATCCAAATCTCATAATTCAATTTCAATTTCAATTGCAAAGAATTATCATTATTATAAGATATTATGGTATCATTATTATACTGCTAATTCTTTGTTTTCATCTATCTTACCAGATGGCACCCAAGAGAGCGACACCTCCTACTGTTAAGGAGGAAGTGATGCCTCCTACTGTTAAGGAGGAAGAGATACCACCTGCGGGGAGTTCCAGTCACCCAGCACCTATCGCGGCTGTATCTCAGACGGGGAGTTCCAGTCACCCAGCACCCATAGCGGAGCTTGATAACATAAACGTTGTTTATGTGCAGTATTTGAGGGACTGGTATCAGCCCCGTTTTGGAAATCCTCAAGATTGATACTATAATGTTTCATATACTTATATATTATGCATTTTGTGTTACTGTGATACTCTGATACTTATATATTATGTATTTTGTGATGCTGTTTATGCCCATTTTGTGTGACTGTGATACTTTTATAACTGTGATACTTTTATTGTCTGTCTATAATGTTTGTGTTCCATCGAAGGGGTCGACGAACCCATAGAATTCAACGGAGGGTTGCTCCGGGTTTATTTTTAATTACAAATTTATAAATTAGAGGAATAATAGTTTGGAACAATTCAGTTTTTTTTTTAATTTTTTTGTAAATTTAGCGACGTTTAGCGACGTCTAGCGACGTTTTTATAAGTCGCTAAACAAGTCGCTAATTAGCGACGTGTAAATAGCCGTCGCTAACAACGTCGCTAAACGTCGCTAAATATGTCGCTGTACGTCGCAAATTCCTGACATGGCAGTACTGCCAGGTCATTAAAGACGTCGCTGTTACGTCGCTATAAAAGTCGCTAATGAGCGACGTTTAGCGACTTTAATAAACGTCGCTATTTAGTGACGCCGCGTCGCTAAACGTCGCTACATTTAGCGACTCAATAAAGTCGCTAAAAAACGTCGGCATAGCGACGTTTAGCGACGTTTTTCCGTTCAGCGACTTGGTTTTTTCCGACTGCGTTAAAACGTCGCTAATTACGTCGCTAAACGAGTTTAGCGACGTTTTATTGTCATTTGGCGACGTTTTTTGGCGTCGCTAATTTGGATTTTTTTGGTAGTGTTGCCAAAATAATCAAAGGAGATGCCTGAAAACTTCTACAAGTCGAAGATGATGATACGAAAACTTGGATTAGGCTACGAAAAGATAAATTATTGTCAAAACGGTTGCATGTTATATTACAAGGAGAACAATGATAAAGATAGATATATTTTCTGTCACGCGGACCGGTACAAGATAATTCGGGGCAAAAAAAAGTTAACTGTCCGAGCATGGTTGCGTTCCTACAAGTACATACAGTTTTATCGATTACAAAGAGGCTGATGATGATGTATATGTCCGCAAATACAGCAGAACACATGACATGGCATAGCAAGGAACGAAAGATGGATGATGGAGAATTATCTCATCCTTCTGATGGAGAGGCATGGAAGTATTTTGATCGGTGTCATCCTGAATTTTTTGTGGAGCCTAGGAATGTCCGGTTGGGTTTATGTTCTGATGGATTCACTCCTTTCGCACAGTCGAGATCTCAATACTCTTTTTGGCTGATATTTTTGACTCGTTACAATCTACCACCGCGGATGTGCAAGAAGTCTCCTTACATGTTCTTGACACTTATCATACCTGGTCCAAAAAATCCAAAGAAGAACATCGATATCTACTTCCAGCTATTGGTGGATTAGTTAAAATAATTGTGGCAGTTCGGCATTCAGACATATGATATGTTGAAGGAGCAAAAATTTTAGATGAAAGCGTTACTCATGTGGATCATCAAAAAAATTTCAGCATATGGGATGTTATCAGGGTGGAGTACTTATGGTACTTTGTCTTGTCCGATATGTGTGGGAAAGAGTAAGGCATTCCGTCTACAGAATGGTAAAAAAGCATACTTTTTTTATTGTCACCGTCAGTTCCATCCTACGTTGCATCCGTGGAGAAGGAATAAAGATGGCTTTAGAGCAGGTAAACATGAACTATCTCTGCCCCTGTTGAGACTGACAGGAGACCAAGTTTGAAAAGAGGTAGATAGATTGCCGACTGTGATGGAAGATCTAATATTGGCCCTTCACTTTGAAGGGTTCGGACATAGACATAATTGGATGAAGCGTAGTATCTTTTGGGACTAATCTTATTGGAAGGACAATCTTATAAGACACAATCTTGATGTTATGCATATCAAAAAAAATGTATTCGACAACATCTTGGTGATGAATATTAAGGAAAAAATGAAAGATAATTTCAAAGCAAGAAAGGACTTGAAAATTATTTGCAGGCGTTATTGTCACGCCCCAGTCCCAAAATACGTAGAACTAGGAACACGTAAGCATGTCAGCCGCATGGATATGGCAACTCCAATATATGGAAACCAAAATCCACACGTACGCTGTAATATAAATATCAATCCACAAGTGGTATAAACATATGTCACAATTCATAGGGTACAATCTAAATCTCATCCACAGAAAATTAATATAAATGAATAACCAGCATCTATATAACTAGATCTCAACATAAGTATCTAAGGATGATAGTTGGATGGAAACAAATCCACTACCAACTTGAATGTAAGAGCAAATACAAAATAAGTACAACACAACAACACCATATAAGAATACCAGCTAGCAATCACAGGCTCGAAGAGAGGACATCCACGAAACATATATAACCATCCAAATCTGCGATCCTGCAAATACTCAAGAACAGATACACCTGGCAGAGGACCAGGTCCTCAAAGGGACGTAACAAAATACAGAAAAGCGAGCCAATTTGAATACAGTAAACATGCATATTATTTAAAAATAAATAAGTACGCTGTACAGGACCATCTATATGAATGCAAATGAGGACAACTTTTCAACGTATGGGCAAGGATAGGCTACTCGATCTACCTCACAACTCACACACACGTCAATGGACATCAGAAATTGACATACCGCGGGGGTAACGACCAGCGAGACTCCAGAAATCGACATACCGCGGGGGTAGCGACCAGCGCGACACACGCCCTTAGTGCGAACTATATACTACGGTTTACCAGAGTGGTTAAAAGCCCATACGCCTAATGATTGTCCTCTATGATACTAAGTGTCAAGTGTGTGTCAACATATCTAATATATAGTAATGACTGAAAGGAACTACATATGCAATAAATAAACAGAAATATAATAAATATACAGAAATATACTAAGCATGCAAAATACTGTAAGTAATTTGGCAAGGTATCTTGCCTGGTCTGAAAATGATGAAGTCCCAACTCAAGGCGTCGTCCGATTTACCCGTCACATAAATTAAACAAGTTAGGTTACAAAAGTAGGTAAATAGGTTCCTCCATTAATCTATTTTAATTCTGAATAAAATAACCTAAAATAGTATTTTAATTTTATTATAATCTGATTTTATTATTAAACCCTAATTTTGGTCCAAAGAAAGTCAACTTTATGGATTTGTGATCCATGGCACGCAAATCGAGGCAATCCGTTGACCAAAAAGTTAACTAACTCAAATCCTGGATTTGTGAATGAAATCCTATAGATTTCAATACTACATGAACACTGGAATAGACGATTTCATAAAATCACAAGTCAGTAAAGAGTTCTGGCCACAAGGGCGCACAGATGAAAGTTTTCGGTAGTTTCCTACTTACGTCTACGTTGCACGAATTTTACAGTAGAATAAACTTATATTTTAAATTCTAGAAAAATACTTTTCTGGAATTTCATCATGTCAGCTTTCCGAAACTTTAAACGGTTCATAATTCCGAGTTCGGGATCTCCCGAAATCTTGAAAATACCAAAACGCGTCTGATTTCGGACAACTGGCACTTTTAGAATTTTCTGAAAAAATAGGTTCATAAATTATTAAAATAAATTATATAATCAGAAAACTAACCTTGATATAGTTCTAACAAAAAAAACTGGAGCGCTTTTGGAGTCCGGAGCTAGGAGATATCGTCTTTTTAATTCGTCATAACTAGTAGAAAATGAGGCTAAATTTATGACGAATTTTGACTATTTTTGGACGAAAAAGAGGTGAATTTGGGATAGAAAAATATGAATGATGATGTATTTATAATGGTGGACACTACTTAATTAAATATGACTAGGATTGGTTAATTTGGATAGGATTATGATGAATTTAAATAAGGATAGGATATGCATGAAGTTGCTTTCCTAGTAGGTTCAGGATTTGAATTAATTTAAAATAGAGTTTGAATTTATCTCAATAATTTATAATCTTAAATATAATTAAAGATAATACAAATAATTTATAAAATCTTATTAATATCTATTAACACTAAATTAACACCTATCTAATATTAAGACTATATATATCCAAATAAATCATAAATAATTTCAAAAATCTAAATAAATTTCTTAAAATTCTAAATAAATTACAGAAAAATATAATTAAATATTTTAAC
Organism: Iris macrosiphon; assembly: GCA_036927795.1. Taxonomy (NCBI): domain Eukaryota; kingdom Viridiplantae; phylum Streptophyta; class Magnoliopsida; order Asparagales; family Iridaceae; genus Iris; species Iris macrosiphon. The sequence continues at coordinate 70,213,799 of JAYESA010000009.1, read as the reverse complement.
CTAAAATAAATATTTGGTAGAAATAATATACAAGTATGGTCGTATAGTAAATCATAGAAGTCCTAGAAATTTATGTTTCCTAGGTTTTAATTACCAAAAATTCTAGAAAAATCTCCAAAAATCTAAAATAACCTAAAATAATTCTAAATAAATATTTATATAAGTAAATATAAAATTTATTTTTCTATTTAACTAAGAGAATACTCTAAAGAAATTTAATATCTATAATAAATATAATAATATAAAATATACACAAAATACACACAAAATATCTATTTTTGGTGAGGGGGTTTACAATCTACCCAACTTACAAAAATTTTGTCCTCAAAATTGACACTAACCCATATTCATAATAATCACTATAGCTATTACACTGCATAGCTATCTAGCAGTGCTTCCTAAAAATCGTGGTCTGTCATTCTAACACTTCTCATTTATTGTCCATACACTATCATATTATCCTCTAACTCGTCTACACTACCCAACTTACAAAAGTTCTACTAGTAGTCACAGTCTCTTGAGGCTATTGTCTAGGTTGTAAGACGAATATATTTATTGGGTCGAGAATCTTGGGGTACTTGTCTTGAATCTCACAACCATGATTTTTTTTTGTAACCGTCAAGTATCGTAGTCTAATACTGCCATGCCACTTGACCAATATGTCTGCAAATACTTCGACTACTTTACTACAACGGTCTAGCTGCAGTTGTCGCTACTTTGTCAGCGATTTGTCATAGTTGTCAGTTCGTAACAAGTGTCTTCAATTCTCTCCTAGGCATAGTCTAAGTTTTTGGGCAACAGTTAAAGTCTTGATTAACTTATAAAACTATTAAAAGTATAAACTAGTTCAAACAGTCTAACAAATTCCTATTAGCCTAAGGGATGCTATACATGATTTTTAAAATAATAAGAGGATACAGATATTGCTATAGGTCATATACATAAGGGTTATTATTAAGAACTCATCATTTAGTTATTAATCATCTACTAAACCATTTACATTTTAACTAACAAAACTAAGGATGGGGTCGAAGTAGATCAACAATTCATGTTGGCACAAAAAAGACGTAACTACGATATGGAGAATTAAGCACGAGATAATGAATGGATAGAGAAGAGAAGATGAGCCACCCAAGGGGGCGAGGTGGTGATAGAAAAAGAATACTACTACTGCTACTTACGTCATCTATTAGCATCGCGGATATGCCATCTAGTTAGGATATTAACGCATCCTCATAATTGCTAAACCAATACCTATATAATTCTACGTCTACTATGCACCTAAGATCTCGTGTCATAAAGGGGGTCATGAGTATGCAATGACACATATAATTAAGGTCGTACCTGTATCTATGGCTTTCTGTGGCCGTGCTCTCTTGTTTGTCATCATGAATGCTTGGCCTATGGGGTATATCTAGTACTATTCGTGTATCAAACTTATACTAAGCACGAACGTTCGTCTTTCCAAAATAGGGGAAGACGGAAGACAACAATAAAGAATTCAAGGAGGAGGTGATAGAATACACGTACGGAATTCAAAGAGATTAGAGAATTCGAAAGGGAGTTGCCAAAGCAGTTGTGGATTTAAATCTTATTTTGGTAAATTCCTATTTGCATGTTCACATCAGAACATTTATGTACCTGACTTGATATGCTCTGACTAGTCTAGAGGGCAAGTATATTCGTCTAACAAGTTGAGTCAATTATATCTCAATCCACATAAAGTTGTGATACGAACAGTGAACCAAGCGCACTAAGATTGATCAGACCATAATGCATTGATTCTGATTTAGGCAATGTATTAGTGTGGGCCCCCAATAATACATATGTCATGAACAAGCTCAATACAAGAATAAGCTTGCAAAACTAGGCTATAATAGCAACATAAGTCGAGGTAGTAAAAATATAAGTACGCTTGATTATGATGGAGGAAGGTACTGAATAATCTAAGTTCACCAAGAAGATCGGTGTTGTGCCTCTACAATTGCCATACTAATTTCTTGTCTAAGTCTAAAGTAAACCAAATGGGTGTATGGGCCTTTAAGTTCTACAGTCCAGAATAACACTAAAGTTCTATAGTCTGGATAAACACTATCTTTTTATGCAAGTCTATAGCTGGTGTCATTCAATTATACTTCATTAATGGGGCAATAGGACTATGTGTTACTAGGTTATGAGACATACTATCCAACTTACAATAATTTAACTAATAGTGTTATTGAATATTATAGGGTATATACCTAGTATAAGTCATCTTCCTAACCCCTATCAAGCACGAGAGAAAATTGACGTTTAGAAGGGATCAAGCAAGATGCAACACAAGCAATCAAATGAGAATGCGAAACAAAATCAAGGGAGGTGATAATTAAGTGGATGAGATCTTATATTCTAATCCTATGCGCAGGCTTGCTCGGTACAGTAACGTAACCGAGACAATATGCTCTCGACCTGCATGGGCCACCACAAAAATATGTCACGCCCCAGTCCCAAAATACGTAGGACTAGAAACACGTAAGCATGCCAGCCGCATGGATATGGCAACTCCAATATATGGAAACCAAAATCTACACGTACGTTGTAATATGAATATCAATCCACAAGTGGTATAAACATATGTTACAATTCATAGGGTACAATCTAAATCTCATCCACAGAAAATCAATATAAATGAATAACCAGCATCTATATAACTAGATCTCAACATAAGTATCTAAGGATGATAGTTGGATGGAAATAAATCCACTACCAACTCGAATGTAAGAGCAAATATAAAATAAGTACAACACAACAACACCATATAAGAATACCAGCTAGCAATCACGGGCTCGAAGAGAGGACATCCACGAAACATATATAACCATCCAAATCTGCGCTCCTGCAAATACTCAAGAACAGATACACCTGGCAGAGGACCAGGTCCTCAGAGGGACGTAACAAGATACAGAAAAGCGAGCCAATTTGAATACAGTAAACATGCATATTATTTAAAAATAAATAAGTACGCTGTACAAGACCATCTATATGAATGCAAATGAGGACAACTTTTCAACGTATGGGCAAGGGTAGGCTACTCGATCTACCTCACAACTCACATACACGTCAATGGACATCAGAAATCGACATACCGCGGGGGTAACGACCAGCGAGACTCCAGAAATCGATATACCGCGGGGGTAGCGACCAGCGCGACACACGCCCGTAGTGCGAACTATATACTACGGTTTACCAGAGTGGTTAAAAGCCCATACGCCTAATGATTGTCCTCTATGATACTAAGTGTCAAGTGTGTGTCAACATATCTAATATATAGTAATGACTGAAAGGAACTACATATGCAATAAATAAACAAAAATATAATAAATATACAGAAATATACTAAGCATGCAAAATAGTGTAAGCAATTTGGCAAGGTATCTTGGCTTGTCTGAAAATGATGAAGTCCCAACTCAAGGCGTCGTCCGATTTACCCGTCACATAAATTAAACAAGTTAGGTTACAAAAGTAGGTAAATAGGTTCCTCCATTAATCTATTTTAATTCTGAATAAAATAACCTAAAATAGTATTTTAATCTTATTATAATCTGATTTTATTATTAAACCCTAATTTTGGTCCAAAAAAAGTCAACTTTATGGATTTGTGATCCATGGCACACAAATCGAGGCAATCCGTTGACCAAAAAGTTAACCAACTTAAATCCTAGATTTGTGAATGAAATCATATAGATATATGATTTTAATACTACATGAACACTGGAATAAACGGTTTCATAAAATCATAAGTCAATAAAGAGTTATGGCCACAAGGGCGCACAGATGAAAGTTTTCGGTAGTTTTCTACTTACGTCTACGTTGCACGAATTTTACAGTAGAATAAACTTATATTTTAAATTCTGGAAAAATACTTTTCTGAAAGTTCATTATGTCAGCTTTCCGAAACTTTAAACGGTTCGTAATTCTGAGTTCGGAATCTCCCAAAATCTTGAAAATACCAAAATGCGTCTGATTTCGGACAACTGGCACTTTTAGAATTTTTTGGAAAAATAGGTTCATAAATTATTAAAATAAATTATATAATCAGAAAACTAATCTTGATATAGTTCTAACAAAAAAAACTGGAGCGCGTTTGGAGTCCGGAGCTAGGAGATATCGTCTTTTTAATTCGTCATAACTAGTAGAAAATGAGGCTGAATTTATGACGAATTTTGACTATTTTTGGACGAAAAAGAGGTGAATTTGGGATAGAAAAATATGAAGGATGATGTATTTATAATGGTGGACACTACTTAATTAAATATGACTATGATTGGTTAATTTGGATAGGATTATGATAAATTTAAATAAGGATAGGATATGCATGAAGTTGCTTTCCTAGTAGGTTCAGGATTTGAATTAATTTAAAATAGAGTTTGAATTTATCTCAATAATTTATAATCTTAAATATAATTAAAGATAATACAAATAATTTATAAAATTTTATTAATATCTATTAACACTAAATTAACACCTATCTAATATTAAGACTATATATATCCAAATAAATCATAAATAATTTCAAAAATCTAAATAAATTTCTTAAAATTCTAAATAAATTACAAAAAAATATAATTAAATATTTTAACCTAAAATAAATATTTTGTAGAAATAATATACAAGTATGGTCGTATAGTAAATCATAGAAGTCCTAAAAATTTATGTTTCCTAGGTTTTAATTACCAAAAATTCTAGAAAAATCTCCAAAAATATAAAATAATTCTAAATAAATATTTATATAAGTAAATATATCAAGAAATTTATTTTTCTAATTAACTAAGAGAATACTCTAAAGAAATTTAATATCTATAATAAATATAATAATATAAAATACACACAAAATATCTATTTTTGGTGAGGGGGTTTACAGTTATATTTGCACCTAAAACGAAGTACATGGGTGGAAGAATATGGTTTTCGACGCTGCGGGAAATAGTTTCAATCTGGAAAATCATTATCCAGTTGAGGAAGCACCGAATGTCGATGCTGCGAAGTTCATGGAGTTACTGGAGAATGCAAGGACTCCATTATATCCTGGTTATGAGGATCATTTACCGTTGGAGGTGGTTACAAGACTATTAAGCATCAAGTCCGATTATAACATGTCGCAAGAATGCTACAACCGACTGATGGAGTTTATTATAGAAATCTTGTCGGCGGGTGCTAAGTTACCTAAAGACTTCTACCGGTCTAAGAGATGGTGACATCGCTCTGGATGGGATACAAGAAAATCGATAGATGTCGCAACGGGTGCATGTTGTACTACAAAGACGACAAGAATGAAGACGTGTGCAATTTTTGTAGTGTTGATCACTACAAGAAAATTGGTACATGAAGGTTTGCCGGTGCAAGAAAGCCGAGCGATTCGATGCACTACTTGCCTTTGACGCCCCGGTTGCAGAGGTTGTTTATGGTGAAGGAGACTGCCAAAAACATGAGTTGGCACAGGAAAGAACAGATCAAAGGAGTGTTGGATCACCCATCCGATGGAAAAGCATGAAAGTACTCCGATTGAGAGTCTCCCGATTTTGCTTCGGATTCGCGTAATGTAAGATTGGGGCCCTTCTCCGACGGTTTTATCCCATTCGGACTTTTGGACTCCCAGTATTCGTGTTAGCCTGTGATCGTTACTCCGTACAACCTACCGCCTTGGATCTGTATGAAGACTCCTTATATGTTCTTAACCGTCATCATCCCAGGTTCGAACAATCCGAAGAGGAACATTGATGTGTACTTGCAGCTGTTGATAGATGAGTTGAATTAGTTGTGGGAACTTGGTGCCAACACCTACGATGTTTCCAAAAAGCAAAATTTTCAGATGAGAGCAGCACTTATGTTGACCATCAACGACTTTCTGGCTTATGACATGTTATCTAGATTGAGCACTCATGGTCGTCTCTCATGTTTGTATTGCATGGACCGCACTAAGGCTTTCCGCTTGAAACACGAAGGAAAATCGTGCTTCTTTGATTATAATCGACAATTTCTTCTGTCGGATAATCCGTTCAGGGGGAATAGGAATATTTTTTGTGCTGGTGTTGTGGATAAGGCAATTCCACCTCCAAGGTGGCCCGGAGACACGATATGGAAAAAGGTTAAAGATTTATCAAGTGCTATCGAATAGCCTACTAAGGGGTACAAGTGTGATGGATTTGGTCACGCTCATAACTGGACAAAGAGGAGCATATTTTGGGACCTGCCATATTGGAGCACCAATATTATCAGACATAACCTTGATGTCATGCATATCGAGAAGAATATGTTTGACAACATAATTAATACTGTGATGGACATAAAGGAAAAGGCGAAAGACAATCCTAAGGCCAGGTTGGACTTGGAAGAAATATGCAGACGTCATGCGTTACATTTAATAGAGGAAGGAAATGGAAAGTATAAGCAGCCTAAGACAATTTTCTCACTGAACAAGGAGAATAAAGGGAGACTTTGTAGGTGGATTCAGGGGCTAAAATTTTTAGACGGATATGTGTCGAATCTGAGAAGATGCGTCGACCTGAAGGAGAACAAAATGACGGGTATGAACAGCCACGACTGTCACGTATTTATGGAGAGGTTAATTTTGATTGCATTTCAGAAATTCTTACCGCAAGTAGTCTGGGATCCATTGACAGAGCTTAGCATATTCTTCAGAGATCTTTGTTCTACTAAATTACTCGTCGATCATCTAGAAAAGCAAGAGAAGGACATCCGGATAACATTGTGCAAGCTCAAGAGGGTGTTCCCTCCCGGCTTCTTCGACTCCATGAAATATTTGCTAATTCATCTTTCCTATAAGGCCCGTGTCGGTGTACCTATAGGTTATCAGTGGATGTATCCGTTTGAGTGGCATTTGAACCACCTAAAGATAAAGGTAAAAAATAAAGCATGGGTCAAGGGTTCTATTTGTTAAGCATATGTTCTCGAGAAAATTATAAATTTTTGTTCAGTGTATTTCAAGCCTCATGTTGCTAGTAATCGAACGAGAGTCCCGAGAAACGACGATGGGTACCAGAAATCTAATGATGCAATACTGAAAGTATTCAATGCATTCGGAAAGCCTTCGAAAAAAAATGAAGAAGATATTTCTGAATGACGATGAGCTAAGGGTTGCTCAGTTGTATATATTACTCAACTGCGACAAGGATGAAGTGGAGAAGCTCGAGGGGTAAGTAATTAATGCGTCCACATTCACGTCATCTCTATATAATATTATACACTATTATTATTAAACTAATTGGCCGATGTTTTATTATTTTTTAGCACATTTAATGAAGAGGTCATGTCTAGTAGACCATACATAACAGATGAAGAAGTAGAACAGGAAATGAGACATCATTTTTCTTCTTAGTTAAGTTCATATGTAAGGAGATCGGTAAATAATTTTTGTATATGCACACTATATAATAATTAACAGAACATTGAACTTAATTTCTTATCTTGTAGTATTTAGGTTGATCGCCAGATGCAACACTTGAGAATGAATATATTAGAACTCTAACTAAGGGGCCAGTTTACGCCGTCAAAATATGGCCAAGCTATTGTGTAAATGGGTTTAGGTTCAAGTCAACAACTGCCCCGATCAGAGATAACTTCTTAGATCTTGATTTCACAAAAAATAGTTATTTGTGTATCAAATCTTCGAACTACAAAGATGTCGATATAGGCAATGATTTCTATGGCGTCTTACTGGATATTGTGGAGCTGACATATAATGATGGAACAGAGCCTGCTAAGATCGTGTTATTCAAGTATAAATGGTTCGATCCAATCCAAGATCAAGGTTAGAAAATATACCAGCATGGTCTTGTGGATATAAACTACCGGTGTCGATATCAAGGCTACGAACCATTTGACCTATCAAGTCAGGCTCAGCTCGTGTACTTCACAACTTCCTAAAAGGGGAACAACGAGGTCGGACTGGTGGGCAGTATGCAAGACCAAAACTAGAAATACCTTTGACGTTGACAAAATAGCTTATCAAAAGGATGAGCTACCTCTTGTAACAAATATTGTAGATGTGGACTCAACGAAAGTTTCTTATTACACGGCTAATCGTGTAGAAGAGGTAGAATTATCCGAAGAGGAAGACGAAGTAGATGAAAGTGAATATGATGAGGAAGAGGAAGAGGAGAACGAGAAAAACGAAGAAGATAAATTTTCAAAAGAGGATTGAAAATAAATAAAATTCATTTAGTCTTGTGACATGTACTTGTAAAATAAATTCCAAAAAATTCAATGGAGGGTTGCTCCGAGTCTATTTATACATTTTGAACGTAGAATGTATCATCTATTTAGACTTGTGACATGTACTAGTAATTATTTACTGCGCAATTCCATTATGACTGTGAGATTTATTTTATTTTTCTTCTTCAATTCATTTTGTTTGTATTATATATATATATATATATATATATATATATATATATATATATATATATATATATATATATATATATATATATATATATATATATATATATATATATATGCGTATTTATTTTATCATCATATGTTGTTACCAGTTATGACAAGACGATGCGGAGGGTTAGGACTTAGAGGAGCATCTAGAGGACAACATGCTCTGAGTGACAGCACTCCTTCGGTACCGGGTACTAGGTCCGGACCATCGTCTCCGAGTACACCACTCTTCCAACCACTTGCATCTCCTCATGACAGTACTCCTGGGACGAGAAGTAATAGGCCGGAGCCTACTCCTCCGTCTACCGTTCCTACTGTTGACGGTACCATGAAGACCGAGGAGGAGACGGACGAGGCCCAGCCTTCGCCGTCTCAATATCAGAGAGATCCTCCATACGGCCCTCCGGACGAGCATCGGATAGAGATTTGGACCGACGGCACAAAATAAGTTAATTAGTTAACATTTTCTTACGCATATATATATATATATATATATATATATATATATATATATATATATATATATATATATATATATAAGGGAGGTGAGATGGTACCTCACTCTCAAATAAGGGTGGCGGTGATGTGGCAACATCCCAGCCCTCCATCTCAAAAAAATTTAAAAATTAGCAAATTGCACTTAACTCTCTCCCCTCCCCTTTCCACCTTCCCCAAACCTAGCCCCCCCATCCAGCACCCTCCGCCGGCACCCCCCATCCCCTGTGCGCCGGCAACGCACCCCTGTGCTTCCCACGCCTCGCGTGCCGCCCCCCCCGCCTCCCGTCCCGAGCGTGCTACAAACCCAGCCCCTCGCCTCCACCCTCCTAAACCTGGCCGATGACCCCCCCCCCCCCACCTCGCGCGCAGCCACGTGTCCCCTCCTCCTTCTGGCATCGTCAGCGCACGCGTGAGGCGGCGAGGGGTGGTGGCCGGCGCACACGTGAGGCAACGAGGGATAGGGGGCGACGGCGTACGGGGGTTGGGGGTGCCGGCGGCGGGTGCTGGAGGGTGGGACGGGGTTTGGGAAAGGTGGAAAGGGGAGAGGGTTAAGTGCAATTTACCAATTTTTTAATTTTTTGAGATGGAGGGCTGGGATGATGCCACATCACCGCCACCATCATTTGAGAGTGAGGTGCCATCTCACCTCCCGCATTTTATATATATATATATATATATATATATATATATATATATATATATTGACTTTTCCATGAATATAATTATTTTTGTATAGATATCGTCCGTCGAGGGTACAGCGATGCCTGGGGCTCTTTCTGAGGTACAATTATGGTGGCCTTTGGATCAACTACTCCGATGCTCCAGATGAGAGGTAGGCGTTCTGGTTTGCGCACTTTAAGGTAAAAATATATTTGATTTTAATATCGATTATCTAATTTATTTATATTATATAACTTACTATATTACTTCTTCTGGACACGTATTTCTACCCACCATACCAGACCGAGGTGATCGAGGAGATATTTTCTTTCGCCGCCTTCAAGCTAGTCTGGGATGCGATCAATGATCAGAAGGGCCGTGATCGTTTGGGAAAATTAATACAAGGTTGGATCACGACTGAGAAGTAGACTCATATGTGGGCTAGATTCGACGATCCCAAGTACAAGAAAAAGTCGGAGAAGGCGAAGGCAGCCAGGAAGAAGGCAGGAAAGTAGTGTGGTGGGTCGACTCCGATGACAGAATATTTTTGTCGCATGGTAAGTATTTGAACGTATATATATTATTTTAATCAAAGTAGGATAAAATGGTTAATTTTAGTATATATATATATATATATATATATATATATATATATATATTTGTAATTAACAGGTCCAGAGGGGTGAGGACGCTAACATGGTGACTGTCTTCCTCGCCACCTATCGGAAGGACGGACAACTCATCGATAATAGGGCCACGCAGACTTATGTAAGTATTACTTTAAGTTTTTAATTTTAATATAACTTAGAAAATATGCAAATAAATATCCGTCTAGTTAGTAATAAGTTGCTTAGATAGTAACATTTATGTTTACAACGAGTAGATAGTAACAAATATATTTATCGAGTGATTCATTTTTTCTAGAATGAGTATTTACGGCTCCGTAAGCAGTCGACGCAAGATGCTGCTACTACCCCTCCCGAGGGAGAGGCCGGAACTTCCTCTTAGCCACCGGCCCACCTAGTTCCATCGGCTGACGAGCTGTGGCAGAACGTCGCTGGTAGTCTTCAGAGGGGTACGTACTACGGTACGGGATCCTATGGCGCCTATGTTGCGATGCAGTGCTCCATGACCCCCTCTGCCCCTGTGCATACCCCACAGCCTTCTTAGGATTCGATGCGAGTCCAGCAGGAGAGAGTTGACCATCAGATTGCGTCTCTGCGTGACGAGTTGATGGAAAGGATTTCGCAACAGCCCCAGTCCCAATCGCAGATGGACGATGCGAGGATCTTAGCACGTTTTGATGTGCTCGAGCTAAACCTTTTTGAACTCAGGACTATGACCAAGGCGACACAGCGAGACATTACGGATCTGGCATCACCGATACATCGTTTCATCTCTCGGATTATAGGTGTCATGGATTCATACAATGATTAGCTGTCAGCATTGGAGCGGATACGTCCTCATAGTTCGTCGACATTGACACCAACTTCACCGACGACACTTCCTCCTAGTTCGACATCGGTGGCGCTTTCACATGACCAGTTGGACTATATCGTATCCCATTTGTGCGGTAGTTTTCCTCCTCCTGATCAGCACTAGTCCTAGGTTTGACAGATAGTTGTGAGTTTATGTGACATTGGCCCATTTTTGAAAATTTTTGTGACATTGGCTCATTTTGGGTCTTTTGTATATATTCTTTTAGTGACATGAGGATATTTATTTCAGACTTTTATGTATATTTGAATTTGTATGACATTGGCCAATAGTGACAGTAGATTTGAATTTATCGGTGTTTAACAATCTGTTTATGTGTGACATTCCACCGTAGGGGTCTATTTTTATAAATTGTAAATATATTTGTATAAACTGCAGGCTAGATATTGTTATATAAACTATTACGTAACAATCTGCATATTTTTTTAATTTTTTTAAGCAATTTAGCGACGTTTAGCGGTCGCTAATAGGTATCAAAACGTCACTACACCTGTACCACAACGTCGCAAATATGTCGTTAAACGTCGCTAATATGCTGACTTGACAATATCTGCCATGTCATCAAGATGTAACTAAATGCGTTGCTAAACGTCGTTACATTAACAAATATTAGCGACGTATCTGCGTTACTAAACGTCGCTAAGTGAGGAATGTCAGGACGTTTTGTGACACAGTAAACGTCACAAAGTATAGAATATCATCGACGTTTTGCGACAAAATTTCTGTCGCTCATATACCGACGTTGCAACGCAGAACATCGCTAATTGGAGAAAAAGTGACGACGTTCATACGTCACTAAGATACATCGCTAGTTGCGGCATATAGCGACATATTTTCTATCAGCGACTAGCTAGATCGCGACATTTATAAAATGTCGCTAATAACGTCACTAATACATTTTAGCGCCATAAATTTACAATTTAGCGACATTTTTTGGCGTCGCTAACCCCACAATTTTTAGTAGTGTTAAACAAGATCCAATGGTTGTAAATATGGAGATGCTTGGAGATGCATAACGTTTGTTCTGAACTCATTGTCACCTCGAGAAGTTCTACGTTGCCCGCAGAAAAGGCATGTGATTTTGGTCCGTCCATTACGTGTAGCAATTCCATTGGCAGGTCAACCGGTGACGGATCCAAGCAAATAGGAGGAGGAGACAATGGGATTTGGCCACGTAGCGGACGGACCAAATCCGCGGACCACTTCCACGGACAAAATAGCTTTTTCCTTGTCACCTCACACCATCTACCATCTATTGTTGTTGTGGCTTTTGTAAATATAAAGGAAGTTGGCAAGGTTCCCAGTATCTATTATTTTTGGCATGTCCCGAATGATTCAGTGAGTCGAACATCTACATGCTACAATGTACAGGTAAAATTAACATTATATCTCTCGGATACCATTTGGCATTAACATTATAACTCTCTTCACAATCAATTAAGCAAAGAAAAAATTATAATAAATTTTGAAAAAACTATAGAAAAACAGTATCGACACAATGATTCAGTGAATCGAACATCTACATGCTACAATGTACAGGTAAAATTCATTATCAACCCACTTTTAAGTATTTCATTTGTCCACGTTGTACATTCATACATTCATACATTCACATATCCATCAATCCTAATATTATTTCAAACAAAGCTAACATGAAATAAATAAATAAAAAGTACATGTAATTGCACCTAAACATACGAAAGTTTCTCAAGTTATTTAGTAATAATTATTATTAATTTTGACTTGGTAAACGAATGGCTTGGAAACTCCGATCTAAATTGTCGAAACCACCGATATTGATACTCATAAGCAGAACCTTGATACTACAAAACATTAATATTTTTCTTTCCTTTTTTTTAGTATGGGCTTGAACTTAGGCCTCGTTTTTCGCTGAATCATAGCCTTGGAAAAGAAAGTCATTCATTTTCTATGTTTATGTGCCAAAGAAAATAAGAAGGAATAGAAAATGATTTCCAAAGAAAAAAAAAACTGGTTCCCCCTATCCACCCAAAGATTCATTTTTTCATCTGACGGATTCATTTTTCTTTCCAATTTTTTTTTCCTGCCTTCCCAAATATCAAAAAAAAATTGACAAAAATTACAAATTTCTAAAAAAAATATAAAATATAACAAAAAAATTATCTTTCTTTCCTTTTCTTCCGTTTCCTTTCCGCAAACCAAAAGATGCCTTAGGACCTCCCTACTAACCCTCACCACCTTAATGACTAACTAATCTTAATAGTACAGAGTAACAGTAAATAATACGAGCTGGGATCAGATTGACCAACAGCAAATGATGCAAAACTAACATAAGATTTAACTAGTCAGAACCAACTGACACCTTAGTCCGCAAGGAGGACGATCTGGTCCTTCCTAAAGAATAGATCAACTCCTATCAAATAAAACGTCTCAAAATAAGTTGCATAACGTTCCTTTATAGGCTAATCTTGCAACTAAAAATATAAATCCAAATATAAAATACAAACTCAAAAGAAAACAAACTATAAACTGAATACATCTGTAAACAAACTACACTTATACTTTGAAATAAAATCCTAAAGGAGTTGATCTAGTACATTCCTACATCGGCTCACATTTAACTAACAAGCTACTAAATGTTGGTGTTCGGTGAGATTTTCGACCTATGTGGAGAACATTTCGGAGTACGACTAACATCATTAATGTGTCAAAGAAGCTCGAAAAGTCGAAGACGATAAAGGTGGTTCGATTTGAACACATGTCAGAAGCATCGGAAAACTGCAGTCAGTATCAACGATATACCGCTGTCGGTGTACCGTCGGCATACCGGTTTTGAAGCAGTTTGTTTCAGAATAGGTTCAAGCGGTATTTTTTTGATATACAGTCGATATACCTGTGTCGAAATTGAAGCCGAAAATAGGTGTTTAATCAACACAGTTGGATCAAATCAATGGTCCAGATGCTTGCAGGATTACGGAACATAGATTTTGTTTCTAACCCTAATCTATTATCATCTACCAGAGAGAGATCAAAGGGAGAGGGTTCTCAAGTTTACAACTTTCAAAGAAGAGAAATATGGAATTTGTGGCTATTTCGAAGAGAGGTCGTTTCGCAAAGATCATCTGTGATTGGTTCTCGTCATCTCTTTCTCAGTAACTTCTTGTAATCAGTTTTAAAGTAATTGAAGTGAATATTTGCTTGGATAGGTAGAGAAGTTTGTAGATAGTGTAATCATCTATTTCATAAGTGAAGGCCTTTTATAGGGTTGAACTCCTATCTTTCAGTAGTTTTTCTCGCAAAAAAATTTTACGTCAAAAAGTAACTATGTTTGTATTATGCTTCTTTGTGATTTTGGCAAGCTAGTTTTGTGTGTTTTTCTTCGGCTCTCTCACAGTCTCTTAGTTTGTGGAAACGGTTTCCACATTTCGTTTCGAACACAAAATTTGAGAAGGGAACTTTCCCTGGAGTCCTGAAGGTCATAATAGATTTCAACTTCCCAAAGGGTTTTCGAATCCAAAAGAAAATATAAATCTTGTATATCTCGTCGCCACGAGACAATGTTCAGTGCACCTGAGATAGTTCAGCTCAACCTCAAGTTGGCTTACATTTGGATCCTATGAGCTGAGCAGCCGAATCATCAGCCTTCCAGCACCGGTACTGAGCATTGTTACAGCTTGAGCGAGAACAAACAACTCGTTTTCAATTCTTCAGTAAAGTGTTTGCAAGTATCTGGTACAGGAAGGAGAGGTTCTATAGCAGATCATCTGGTGTATGAAGTTATAAAAGTTTCATGACTCTACTCTTGTCACAAATTGTCGCAAACTTTATTACCAACTTTGTCGCAAACTATCCAATTGTTCAATATGTTCTCTGCCTGCCAGATTAGACGTCGTCGTGGACACGTGCTTGGACCTTATAATTAATGACTTACTTGTCATGGGGCCTTATTGTGTTGAGAAAGCATTTTCTAATTCAACTAGTGATTGAAGTTGACACAACCGCCATTATGTTAGTAACAACTTTTCAAAAACAGTTTTCTAGTATAAGCTGACAGCGACCACAATCAACGTCAAAAAAGTTTTATATATATATATATATATATATATATATATATATATATATTTCATTTTTGAGGAAAATGCTGAGACAACTAATTTAACTCGAAACATAAAACTGACAAGGATCACTTCTTGTTGCTGTCATTCCCCTCGTATCCAGACTCCAGCATCTCCTCCAGCACCTTGTCATCCAAGTACTCCAGCTCAATCACCTGCCTCCCCTGCTCGCGGCCGCCACGGCCCGAGGAGGAGGCGGCGGCAGCAGCAGAAGACCAAGAAGCGTAGGAATTGACCTCGTTCGGAAAGTTGAGCACCGCGAGCGAGCCGCGGATGGAGTAGGCGGCGCGGTCGTAGGCCTGGGCGGCCTCCTCGGCGGTGTTGAAGGTGCCGAGCCAGACCCTGGTGCCTTGCCGCGTCGAGTCGCGTATCTCGGCCGCGTACTTCCCCCACGGCCGGCGACGGACCCCCCGGTACTTGGCCTCCGCTCCTCCCTTTGGGGACTCCTGATCACTCATGGCTGCTACTAGTGTTGGTTGCGAATTGATGTTTGTTAGCCATCATCGAGTGTTGCTACGTAGTATTTAAATTGCGAGGGAAGGGGAGGTTAGATTTTGTGGTGGGCCAAAATGAATGATTCTTGGCACGTTCCTAATAGAGAGAATATATATAGAAGTTGGGTTCGATCAGGTCAGGAGGAGCATTTTATTTGGATACATCGAACTTGGATTGGTCAGAGCGATGGCTTTTATAAATGGGGGAGGTGGTACACACAACTTTGTTCCCTTGGAATTATTGATGGTCTCCGTTCCATAATTTGCATGAGTAGTACTAGTTTACGAACATTACAAGATTCACTGGTGAAAGAAGGAATGAATGAATTAACCCTCGTGCATATTTGACTATTGGCATTACAAGAATTTTTATTTTTATTTTCATTTTATTTTCTTTTTCTTGTCTCAGTGGGGTCGAGACCATAGAACGACACAACGGGAACACGAAGAACTCGAGGAGGAGGATGTGACGAACTGCGTGAAGGGTCTAGGTCAGGTTCATTTGGATTTTGGAAGAACCTCGAGAAGGGTCCAGGTCGGGTTTAATTGGATTTCGGATTAATTAATTAGTTTCATGAGTTTCTATAAAGAGTCCACGAGGATTTGTTTCTATATCAGGGCTAGTTATTTGCAGTCTCTTCGTTTTCGATTTTTTATTTTTCAAGAGAGACTTTGTATGCGCTTTTGGTTCTCCATTGACAACAGCCTATGCTCCACTTCCTTCTCTTCAGCAATTGACAAATAGAGTAGATAGCTTGTGCATTCATCATCGATACAGGTTCATCCAATCTTGATCTCAATACATGTAAGCAAGCGCTTACCTTTCATAAAATAAAAGCTTTTATCTATCACCAATATTCAATACCAATATCAAATACACAAGCAGTCGCTTGTCAAGAAGTTTAGGAGCTTATTGTACTATACTACATAGAAAGTGTTGCTTGACCACCATTCACAATATCCTATTGAAATCTCCACTTCCCGCTCTAATATATCAGTAACACTGCAACCTGCATATAACATTTGATTTCTTACCAAGGCTTTTTTTTTTTCCTCGGCGGCTACACTGAAAACCAAATATTCTTAACTGGGAACTTGCTGACATATATATATATATATATATATATATATATATATATATATATATATATAGCAAGTTAAAAAGGGTCTAGCACTAATAAAAGGATTACCAGTTCAAGATGGCTAAAAACTCGTAGGAGAAGAAAGAGGATATTTCACTTAAAATGTGTATTGATAAATGTAAAATATGTTTTGATAAATGTGCTAATAGAAGTACCCATGTAAAATACGAATTTATCAATATGTTATCGTGTCCTTAGGGCACATGTTAATATAACCAAAACACACAATCTAGCAACGAACATGAAGAAACCGATCCTGGGATGGGGCAGTGATATGAAGAATTTTTTTACTTCCTCAGAATAGAAATACTCCAATCAATGGTCTGCAAAATTTAATGGATTTGCCAATAGGGTTGTGAATCAAAAGACTTGGAGCATAAGAATCAAACTAGTACTATGAAGGTCTACCTACACAAGAATAGGATTCCAAAGCTGACTCATCCCAGCCAGTTATCGATACTGCTTGAAGAATCATATTTCCTGTGGCCATGTGAATCATTAGTCTAGAAGCCAAGTCTACAAGTTCATGAATAGATTTGACTCCACCCAATTCCACTTACAAAAATAAAGTCTGAAAGAAGAAGATGATTACAGTGGTGTTAACCTGTATGATGAAAACCGAGTACACGAGCAAAATATTAGCTGGTAGCAGGCCCATCATAGCATCAATGGTTCATCTTTTGTACCAGTTTATGATGTCAAAATGCCTAACAGAACGGTATCTAAAAGGAAACTGTGCTAGTTAAAAGAAGACATTTAATGTTGTCCAAAAACTGTTGATGTATGCTATTCTAAAAACATGAATATCTTCTTTCAGTATCTCATATTTCCACCAAATTTGCACCTACATTCAGACAAACAAACAAAAGATGTAAACAAAGCCACTTCCTCAAAATTTATTTCATTGCAATCCAAGCTTCTATAATGATACCGGCGCTGTTATTTGGCCCGCCCGTGGACAGACCGCCGTTGGCCCACACCCACATGGCGGGCCGCTACTAGAGGTGTTGGGGCCAAGCATGCAGGGGGGTGGTTGGGGCCCGGAGCAGTCAAGGGGGCGTGGGGGGAGCCAATGGGCGTGGGCTGACCGCGGTCACGTCCACCGGCGGACATAATAGCATTTTCGTAATGATAAACACTTTTATTGATGAAAAAATGCAATTTACTATAAATCGGCAGGTGGTGTGTAAAGATAAAAAGAGGATCTTAGGATTCTTAATTTGAGAAATCAAATTTTACCATTATTAGGAAAATGGATATGGAAAGCTCTAAGAAACACTGATCTGATTTGGGTTAAACAACTTAATAGTATATTTCTAGAAGAAATAAATTATATAATTTACATGATAAAATTCATAATGGTGCTTCTTTAAAGTGGCTCTTAGATTTAAAATTGGTCTTAGAAAATTTTGCGGAGATGGTAGGTATATTAAATTCTAAAAGTATCCAAGCAGGGCCGGCGTAGGGGTTGGGTTGTCCTACCCGGAGCTAAATGCAGTTGTCCATTGCCTTTGACTCCAAAAGAAGACATCAAAAGAATTGATGGCGAGTGAAATTGGCAGTGGCGTCGAAGTCTCCGGTTCTGACGGCATCGTGGAGCTCAGATTTCGCGTTCCTCTCCTTAAGCTACTGGAGGTCTTCCTAGTGGGAACTCAAAATATGGGCCTAGTGGATTGCTAGTTCAACTGAGAGAGAGGAGTTAGGGTGGACCACGGAAGCTCTATTGGCGGAGAGGTGGGGACTGAGGGGTTGTCCAAGCCCGATGGCTTGTCCGGCTTACCCCAGGGTCGACCATGTACCCAGGTGAGATTATTATATCAGTTTAATGTTTGTTTTTCCTAATGTATATGCCATTGCTACTAATCCTGAGGTTGAGGTAGCTTCTCAGTAATAGTATATCTAATGGTATGAGAATTTGGAAAATTAAGTTGAGAAGGACTATTGACAATGGTTTGACTAATTATTAAGAATTAATAAATATTTTAAGTACATATGTATTTAAAGAAGCTGATAGTGTTAATATGGAATATGACTTCTGATGGCTCCTGGTCAGGTTTGACTAATTATTAGGAATTAATAAATATTTTAAGTACATATGTATTTAAAGAAGCTGATAGTGTTAATATGGAATATGACTTCTGATGGCACCTGGTCAGGTTTGTTACCAAATTAAAAGAAGGCGAAGGTGGTTCTGTCTAAGATGAAAAGTTCTTCTTGTGGAGATATTCTGGGAGCGGATGGTCAAGATTAGTGAGCTCTAATTATCAGGAGAGGAATCTGGATAAGAGTTTTGCAGAAGAATTTTATTATTATTATTTATTTATTTTTGAAGAACCTCTCCGGACTCTTCGTAAGTGGGAGCCTGTGGCACCGAGACACCCTTTTTATAGTTTTATCTTTTTGAGGAGACTGTTTTAATAGTTATTGCTGTATACTAATCGGTATATTTTTTGGATGGGTGTTTCTCTTTGTGGACAGATATTATCTTAATATTAATATATGGTTGGGTACTAAACAGGTTTACCTGGTTAAGTACTTACCCAATTAGTCTCAAAAGAACAAAATAAAAATAGCACTCTGCTTTCCATCTTCATCCTTCTGTTATTCATTCACTTTCGTATATAGAATCTTTATCCAAACTAGTCTCGTTCCTTATTGTAATCCTCACAGATGAATCCAAGACAATTAACTACATGTAGCAGATATAAAATGCACTAAATATCAACTGATCTTTTGGCAGAAAATGTATAGACATTCATATATTAATCAATTACAAACATATATTTCTTCTTTTGCAAGTCTTACAACGGCTGTGATAATATTTCAGTCGCTGTAAGTAGCATTATACGGCTGTGATAATATTTCAGTCGCTGTAAGTAGCATTATACCTTATTAATCGAAAGAAAATAAATTGCAACAACAAGTATTGCAAGAATAAAACTAACTACTGGATAGAATTAAGTAAATTCTCTTTATATTTAAATGAATAAATGTACTGAAACTTGGTCTAGCAACATTTCTAAAATACAAAACTTTGAAACTGAGATCTCTTTAAGGATTGCAAGCATGGGTAACATAGTACAGAGCTCTCCAAGTCAACCTTCAAGCCCCAATAGAACTATATTAGCATTGAAACTCACAATGAGCCTAACAGTTATAACTTACCTTGACTTTATTCTTGCACAAGTTTGGACCACATTATCCCTTGGGGCATTGGATGAGCCCGTCAGCAACTCCACCTGAGAGAGAGACAAAAAGCATCTTTCTTCAGCTCCTCAAAAAGGAAAGAAGCTTTTCTCAGCTCACCTGTGCCACTTTGACCTTGACTTCTCCATGCATCAATTATGACTCTTTGCTAGATTTCCAAAGCAAGGGAATAGCTGCATACTAAGAAGAGAACATGTTATTTGCCATATTATTTGTTCTATATAATCCAACTTAAAGATCCGTTCCTACAAGGAATACAGTAGCTAAATTTGTTCATTCACAGGGTATCAGAAGAATGTCTATTACATGTACCAACTTTTCTGTAGCAAGGAAATCAAGGGAAAGAGTGGCAGCAAAGAACAGTAAAGAATAAGCAGATAGCAAATTTAATCAGACCAATGCGGCACAACACGACCTAAATACCTAGGTTCAGTGGTTCACAAATATATTATTGAATCAATTTCGAACCCATCTTATGAGTTGATATTGGTGGTCTCTTGTGGGAGTTCCGGAGCTTTTGGTTTCGGAAAGCCAAAAACTAATAAGGAATTATTTTAAAAACTTGAAAAATATTTGATATCGGAATAGTCTTATGAATTAGTTGTTGTTTATTCTGCTAATTTTGAATAGAGACATTGCTGAATTATTCATCCCTGATAGACATTATCTTTTATTACTTGCTTTTAGACAGCATTCACACAATAGGTAGTTTTAAATGGAATAACATTAAGATGTATGAACATTCACACAATAGGTAGTTTTAAATGGAATAAACATTAAGATGTATGAACATTGTGAATGTGAAGTATACAACTATGACAAATAATAATAGTTACATTGTGTCCACAAGAGATCTTATTTATCAAGACACGGGCGCCACGATGGAATCATTGTGTTGACCTTGCTTTTTTTATAGTTATGTCTTTTTTTCTTTTAATGTTCTTTGTTTAATTAATTGACAAGAGCCACAATTTCGGTATCTGACAGTATCAATGGGGGCATTGGTGGTACAATTGATGTATTGTATCGGCCGATACTGCGAACCTTGCCAAAAAACAGCTACCATAAAACACTTCTACTGATTTTAGAACCAATTTGTTTTTTTTTTCTCTTCATAGATTGATCTAACGATTTATGTCTTAAATCTGTGGCATTTCTTCTAATTTATATCTAATTAGATTGATTTTGCATACTATATTTTTGTGCAAATTGACTTCTTTTTTGCTCTACCCTAGATCTCTTCGTTTTCCTTGTTTGCTCTAGGTTATATTCTTATCTTTGTCTTTCTCTTGGTTTTGGGTTTAATTGTAGATCTTATGCATTCCAAAAACTGCATACTGGTTTGTGGCTGCAGTGATAAAATAGCTAGGAATTGTGGTTAGATGCTAGACTTGATCTATTGCACTAATGCTGGATTCGCACTAGTGATCTGCATAGAATTTGTGCACCGATATTAACAAATTCTTTCAAATGCTAGTCCCTGGTTATGTTTTAATTCACTTCCCCTACCATAAATCAGTTTCTCTTGGATTAATGTCCCAGATTTTTTGCCACGGGAAGTGATTATTTTGGATTACCTTGAAGCTCGAATAATCTACTTGGTCTTCTATGTTGTTGCCTAGTTGGTCGCTTGCTGATCCTATGTTACAAAAGGGGAAGTGAATGTAAAACATATGCAGCAACTAGCATGTCAAAGAATTTGTTAATATCAGCATTCTTCATAAATTACATAAGTAGTAGTAGTTGAAATGTGGTAGAATATTTTGCTTGACTTTATTGACGTGAGGAGCTACATATTTATAGGAGGGGCCAAACCCTCTCTCTTCAATTCTATCCGATGTGGGACTAAAATCCCTTTCATACTCTCAACACTCCCCCTCAAGATGGACGATAGATATCAATCATCCCCATCTTGTTACATAGTTTAAAAAAATCGATGAATTAAGACCCTTAGTCAGACAATCTGCAACTTGTTCTTCTGAGCGAACATGATCGAGCTTTAATATCCCTTTTTCTAGCTTCTCTTTAATGAAGAACCGATCGATCTCAATGTGCTTAGTTCTGTCATGCTGAACTGGATCGTTAGCTATATTTATTGCAGCTTGACTATCACTCAGAAGATGTAACGGTGTTCCCTAATCCAGTTTCAACTCTGTCAGCAGTGCTCTTACCCACAGCAACTCTGACACTCCCAGAGTCATAGCTCTATATTCTGCTTCAGCAGTCGACCGTGCTACCACCGACTGTTTCTTGCTTCTCCATGAGACTAGGTTACCTCCCACAAAGGCACAGTACCCTGAGGTAGACCTTCTGTCGTCCATGCAGCTTGTCCAATCTGCATCGCAGTACCCCTCAACACCAAGGTGTCCATTTTTCTTGAACCATAGTCCTCTTCTATGAGTCCCCTTCAAATATCTCAAGATATGAAAAATTGCGTCCTTGTGGCCCTTCCTTGGATCATGCATGTAGCGACTTCCTACACTCACAACAAATGAGATATCAGAACTAGTGTGGCCTAGATAAATCAATTTTCCTACAAGTCTCTAATATCTCTCACGATCAACCGGCTCTCCTGCCTTTGCCCCCAACTTATCTCTCTGATCAATTGGAGTGACTGTCGATCGACATCCCAGCATCCCAGTCTCTGTGAGCAGATCTAGTATATACTTCCTTTGAGAGAGGACGATCTCATCTCTTCCTCGAGCCACCTCGATCCCAAAAAATACCTCATCATTCCCAAATCTTTCACTTCAAACTCCTAAAGAGTTTTGATTTCAGCTGGGTGATCTCCTCCTCATTATCACCTGTGATCACTATATCATCCACATACACTGCAAGTATGGTGATGTAGCCTCTTGCATGCTGGAAGAAGACCGTGTGATCTGCATTGGTCTGGTGGTACCCCATGCCTGTAACAGCCTTCTTGAATCTATCAAACCAGGCTCGAGGAGATTGCTTGAGTCCATACAGTGATTTCTTCAGCTTGCACACCTTTCCCGCCGACTGTTTCATGCAAAACCCCAAGGGGGTCTCCATGTATACTTTTTCTTGTAGATCCCCATGAAGAAAGGCGTTCTTCACATCCAATTGATACAGCTGCCACCCATGGTTTGCTGCAAGAGAGATCAGGGTTCTCACAGTGCTCATCTTGACTACTGGAGCAAACGTCTCATCATAGTCGATGCCATAGGATTTAGTGTATCCCTTTGCAACCAACATTGCCTTGTACAGCTCTACTTTACCTTCTGACGTCTCCTTTACTGTGAAGACCCATTTGCATCCCACTGCTTTCTTCCCTTTAGGCAACGGAACAAGCTCTCATGTCCCATTTCTTTCGAGTGTCCCAAGTTCTTCCAACATTGCAGCTCTCCACCTTGGATCTTTCTTTGCCTCCTATCAACACTTGGGCAAAGAGGTGGTGTCTAGCGATACAATGAATGCTCGATAAGTAGGGAATATATTAGAGTAGGATAAAAAATTGATAATGTCATGTTCATAACCATAACGATTATGAACTTTTTCCGCATTACTGCGAGAAGATCTCCTTAAGGGAATATAAGGAATATGAGATAGTGGTGGAGAGATCATACCATCCGAATCAGAGGAATCTGGTGCAGGAGAAACATCTTCAAGAGTTGTGGCAGGGTTAGGCGAGGGACTTGGCACAATAGGCGAGGGACATGGCACAGTATTGGACTGCTGCTTTCTCCTTCTGTAGACTTGGAGCTCTATAGTCTGTTTCTCCCCTTGCATAGCATCACTTTCTTCCTCCTGATTGTCACCACTTTCTCCCTCCCCATTCTCATCACTTTCCTCACCCTCGCTATCTCTCCCTTGTTCCCTTGTACCAGCTTCCATCATTGGGCATGGAACTGACCCGACAATCACGCTTGGGCCC
Source organism: Iris macrosiphon (assembly GCA_036927795.1). Taxonomy (NCBI): domain Eukaryota; kingdom Viridiplantae; phylum Streptophyta; class Magnoliopsida; order Asparagales; family Iridaceae; genus Iris; species Iris macrosiphon. The sequence goes on along the minus strand of JAYESA010000009.1, from coordinate 70,189,864 downwards.
ATCTCCCCCTCACTCCTAACACCTCCTGTGTTAGGTGTGTCACCAAATGCAAACCCTTCACCTGAACCATTGTGATAGTATGGTTCCATCTCTCTGAATATAACGTCCATGCTCACAAAGAGCCTCCGCTCCACCGGACTCCAACAAGAGTATCCCTTCTGAGTCCATGAGTAGCCAACAAAGGTGCACTTCAACGCTCAAAGTCCAACTTTTCCACCGCAGACCTGTTATCTTTCACAAAGCATATACACCCAAATACCTTTGGGAAAACAATGTACTTATTTTCTCCTGTAAGCATCTCAAATGGTGTCTTCCATCCCAACACCTGAGAGGGCATCCTGTTGATGAGATATGCAGCTGTCAACACAGCATGCCCCCACAAGTGTTTAGGAACATTCATGACAAACATCATTGTCCGTGCTACTTCCAACAGGTGCCTGTTCTTCCGTTCTGCCACGCCATTCTGTGCTGGTGTATAGGCACACGAAGTCTAATGCTGTATCCCATAGGTTGATAAGTACTCTTCAATACTCTTGTTTGTGTATTCTGTCACATTGTCATATCTCAAAATCTTCACTTTAACATTATACTGGATCGCAACTATGCGATAAAAATCTTGAAAGCATGCAAAGACGTCACGCTTACTCTTCATTAGGTATACCCAGGTGACACGAGTGTAACAGTCAATAAAGGTGACAAACCATTTAAAACTATTAACATCAGTTGTAGGACAAGGTTCCCACACATCTGAGTATATCATATCAAAAACAGCTAAATTTCTATTTCCAGAACTCACATAAGAGCTTCTGGTATGTTTTCCAAGCTCACAAGCATCACAAACCAACTTTTGTTTATTAACCTTTTGATACTGAATGAAGAGTGTCTCATGCGCTGATGTTGAAGTAATAATTTTGCTTCTACAGTTCTTCGTGGCTCCTCCGGTTGTGCTTCCTCCACCAGTAACGCTAGTGCTGCGTCCAGTCCACCCATGTCCAAGTACTATAACCCCTTATGTCAAGTGTCAGTCCCCAGCCGTCTCCCTGTTCCCTTCACCTGAAAAGTCACCGTAGGAATGTCAAAGTAAACAATACAATTAAGTTGAAGAACAATGGCACTAATGGACAAAAGACTAACAGGAAAAGATGGAGCATGCAAGACATTAGTAAGGGCCATGGAAGGGGTGCATTCAACCGTGCATTTACCCAGAATGGATCTGACAGTACCATCAGCAGTCTGAATGCTTTCAGGCATTATCAGGTGAGTGTATTCTTGGAACTCATTATGGGAACCCGGGACATGGCGAGATGCCCCAGAGTCAATTATCCAACCTGGCTGGTGGATAGATGCAAGGACATGAGCAGGTATACCTGTGCTTGTTTGGGCATAATAGGTGATGTTACCCCCGAAGGTGGTTGGAGTCGATGTCCTGGGGTAGTGGCTTGACTGTCGTTGGATCCAAGCCTCATGCTCCTCCACATTTATAGCATTTCTCTCACTAGGGGTTATTCCGGGTGACTGATTTTCACTTTCCTCTTCTGCCAGATTTGCCTTGTGTCCTACAGAATGATTACTTCTGCCTCCAGTATAACCTCCTCTGCCACCCCTACTCCCTCCACGGCCGCATCCGCGGTCACTGGACTGGCCTCTCAGGGGTTTCGTACAGAATCTAATAAAATGCCCAAGGTCTCCACAGTTGTAGCACCCTTCCCCTCCGGAAGAATTTGGGTTAAAAACCGCTAGAGCTGATTTTTCTTCCGGAGAGTTAGTGGTACTAGACATCAGCTTCAATCGTGCCTCTTCTTGTGCCATAGCAGTTATGGTCTCCTCCAGTGATGGCAGTCTGGGTTGTGCAAGTAGGACATTCCTCCTCTGCTCAAATGATGGGTTGAGCCCCTTTAGGAACTTCATCATCCTTTATCGCAAAATATACTCCATGAACTTCTTATAATGTTTCGCAAATGCTGGTTCTACTTGCTCATCCTCCATACCAATAGAATCATAATGGTCGATATCTGACCAATACTTCTTCAGCAGAGCCGCATACTCAGAGATTGTGTGATCTTCTTGGACCACCTTATCAAGTTCATCTTGTAGTTGGAAGACCCTCATAGGGTTGTCCAAGTACATGTCTTTTAGCGTCCTCCAAATGTCATCAGCACCCTCCATCGCTTTCACATTGCCCGACACTTGGTCGGTCAATGAAGCTGTCAACCATCCAGCTACCACATTGTTGACGATTTCCCACACAGCAAACTCCCGTGAAGAGTGATCTTCAGGTGCCTTGGTTTGGCCATTCACATAGTCCACCAAGCATCTTCCCTTCAGAGTTCGCATCGTCTGACACGACCACTTCAAGTAGTTGAAAATACCCTCCAACTTTATCTCTCTACCAGCTCTGCCTTCCACCCTAACCTTGACCTTCCCCCTCAAATTCCGATTCATGACTTATATGACTCCACCCCTTGTTCCAAATCGTTCTTGGAACAAGGGGTGGAGTCATATAAGTCATGAATCGGAATCTGAGGGGAAAGGTCAAGGTTAGGGTGAAAGGCAAAATCAGCCAAGTCTCAGAAGGTCTTTGCGGATCAAGAAGTCAAGTTTCTCCTATTTTTCCATCTTGTACGGTGAAGGATCCACATCAGCATGTGCAGTACGGGAGCTAGTCTCGGTCAACCTGTTGGAGAAGAGATCGTCTACCAAAGCCTTCATCTCTTGGACCGTCAGCTTGCCAAAGATCATCTCCATTGTCTTCTCCTTGTTCTCTGTCATCAGTGAGGCGGCGGCAGATCTAGATCGTCTCTACCTCTGATCTCTGACCTCTCTTCGTCTACTTATCTTCCTTCAGTGGCAGCGGTGTCCCTGAGAGCCGCTGCTCATGTCCCGTGCAAGGCTTCGATCCGAGGCCGCATGACCTCACGAGACGACAGTTGTAGTCGAAATCACGGGTCACACAAATATTTTCTCACTGATATACCTTGATCCAACTAGCAACTATATAATTAATATCCCGATTACAACTGACTTGTACAAAACAATAATCAAAAAACCAATTTTCTCGTTCTTCCCTGCAATCGTAGTTGTATGCGGACAGAATCGAGTTACAAACTTCAGAAAAGAAGAATATCGCCAAGATCGTCGAGATCGAGATTGAGGTCGATCGAGGTCGCCGGGTCACCGAGCAGTCACGACAGCACCTACGACGGCAGCGTGCAGCCGCAACAGCAACTGCCGCCCGGCAAGCAGTAGCAGCAACCGCCGGATGGGGGCAGAGGGGAGGGAGGGGAAGGGGGACGGAGGTGGAGGGGAGGGGAAAGAAGGAAGGGGGCGGAGGGGAGAGAAGGAGAGGGGGGCAGCTATGGAAGAGGGGAGGGGGATTAGGGTTAGGGTTTGGAGAAGGAGAGGGGAGGGAGAAGAGGGGGGGGTTGGCTCTGATACCAAGTTGAAATGTGGTAGAATATTTTGCTTGACTTTATTGATGTGAGGAGCTACATATTTATAGGAGGGGCCAACCCCTCTCTCTTCAATTATATCCGATTTGGGACTAAAGTCCCTTTCATACTCTCAACAGGACTAAAATCAAAATCTTCGTACTAAACTGGCTAATGACTGATCTATATATAATCAGTAATGTAGATATTCATGGTATCAATATGTTGACAAATCGTAAAACAACAAAACTGTATACTTGTACAGTGAGGATGGACATCAAGGCATTTCTAGATGGCCTTCACACGTTAGGGAGAACCAGAATGGACATGGCTATTCACTGTCAAGAGAATTGTACATGTTTCTAAGGATGGCACGGGACTGTTCTCCAACTTGGCCCAGCTGATGAGAAATAGTGGAGCATAGCTTTCATAGACAAGGACAGATTCAGAATACGGTGTCTTCAGAAAATTTAAGATACGAGTAGGGTATGAATACGGGTATATATATACACATGAAAACATATCTTTATACATTTTTTATGCACTAGATTTTATAAATCTACATTTATGCATACTTTGTGTAGTAACTAGTTTGCAATAAGTTCTAAAAAGGATTTGATACACAGAACTGTTCTTTCCTCAAGTATGTCTGGGACAATTATGACCATGGAAAAACACTTCCATCCATGTTTCGGGTCTATTTGGAGCCTAAACATGGGCATCCATATCCGATATGAGTGTCAAAGAAGTGTTGCTTCTGATATATGTCGGATACAAACATAGACGAGTATCCCTGCAACTGCAATATAGGTGGGCGTTGTCTTCTTTAATTAACTACAAAGCTTATCTCTCTTCACGTTGGCAGAAAATCTATTGTCAGTGTTACTTCCCTAACATTTATAGATACCCACATATGTAATTAACTATAAGCTTTTTGTGTGTGATGTCTAATATACCGGGTGTGATCATATTTCAGTTGCCAAAACATGATCTACAGGGTGCCTTCACATACCAAAGTAAAAGGAGGAACTGCAAAGTAAAAAAAAAATTAAAAATAATGCAGGAGAGGGGAGATAGCATGGTAGATAACTCTACAATTTCTACCTTCAAGCTCAAATGAAACTACATTAGCATTACTGCTTGCAATGAGGCCAACCATTTATAACTCACCTCGGCATTACTGTTGTACAGGTTTGGTAGTAGTAATATCATTCCCTTGGGGCAGCAACTGGCCATCCTCAACACCTGCATCAGGGAGGGATCCAAAGGCCTTTCTCTTTAGCTCCTCGAAAATTCGAGAAGCCTCTGTAAGCTCATCTTTGGCAGAAGGACCATGACTTGTCCATGAATCAACGACTCTTTGTTGGAATTCCAAAGCAAGAGAGTAACTGCACAAGAAGGAAGGTGTCAATTACCATATCATTTGTCCCATATAATCTGCCTCAATGACCCCTTCCTATAGAGTACATAGTTACTGAAATTATTCTTTCACAGGGTATAGGGTATCATATTACATGTGTAAACCTCCTCCGTCAAATAAACCAATATGTGAATAACTAAAGAGCAGAAAAGAATAAGCGGGTATTTATCATGTCACAGCCAAAATATGCTAGGTACGAGACACCATTTTTACCTAAAATAACATCACAATATATTATATGGTATTGTAATACGACCAGTATTAAATTGTGCTGGTCTTAATTATACTAATGTCATTGATTAAAGTCCAATGCTGGATCTCACAAATTTATCAAGAATTCTCATTATGTTATTAAATTATTTGTCATATATATTATGTTTGGACAAAATTATAACCCAATATTGTCCACCACATCGTTGATATTCACTTGATATGTCCACCGTATCCTTGATATTCACTATCAGATATGGCGTTCCCACAATCGCTACATGGCCGATATTTGCTATTTTCAAGGTTCTCAGTATCGGACTCTTCCTATGAGTATCGGGATCGACGTTATCGATAGTATCGGCAATTTTTGATCGGAGTAACGGTTTTTTTTTGTATCGGAAAGCAAATAGTTATTGGTAAATTATTAAAAAAAAAAAAAAAAAATTATACTTTTAGGTATAATTTTAAGTATTTTATGTGTTCTTTCTTAATAGTTTTGAAATTGAATGAAATAATAGTCATCCTTACTGATTGGTTTACATGCGATAAATAAATTTTCTTCATTTACATCCTTTTATAACCTTATTATGCTTTACACCCTTGTTGATTGGTCTTTTTCATTCAATTTTATCTAGCGAATTGAATGGGAAAGAGACCCCCGACGTCGGTATCAATCAGTATCGATAGCGGTCAGTATCGGATCAGAACATGTCAAACCGTATCGATATCGACCGTATCGGATCGGTATTGACCGTATCAGATCGATATCAGCCGATACTGCAAAATATGTTATTTTGAACTTTGTTGGGTAGCATAATTAAGGAAGATAACACATTATATGTTTACTCGAGGACGATAAGGTCAGATCGGTATCAGCCGATACTGCAAAATATGTTATTTTGAACTTTGTTGGGTAGCATAATTAAGGAAGATAACACATTATATGTTTACTCGAGGACGATAAGGTCAGTCATTAATGTCAATCTTGTCCTAGGATACTAGCACCAAGACTTCCTCCCATTTAATTAAATTTTTATCCGGACTAGAATTTGAACCCACACCAATACCTCTCCTCCTTTATCAGTGGTGCTACTACTGGACTACCCCCTCAGTGGTAACAATGACTAATTATTATGTCCAATATACTTCTTTTAGTCTATAAAGTTGGCATCAAGTCTAATGGAAATCAATTTTAGTATATTATTCCAAAAAGAGTCTTTAACATGGTATCAAACCTGGGGTGATCCTAAGTCTCCAACCTCCACCACAATAAAATTCCATCACCAACCCTCGTTTTCAAACCCTAATCTTCATCCAGGCTTCCAACTTTAACCTTATTTCTCCCAAAATTATAGTCAAGCTCCAGCCAGTGTTTTAAGAACCGTTCAAACCGCCCAATTCAACCGGTTGAACCATGAACGGGTAACAAATCCGGGTCGGGTCACTATATTGAACTGTTTGAACGGTCGAACCGAAGCAAACTGTCTGAAACGAGAAAACCCCTCAAAGCGGGAAGGTTTAGTTGAACCTTGCGGTTCAAACAAATGATTTAAGAAACTTAATTGTGCGAATTTTGTCAAAAAATTTACAAAAATAAGACTTGATCTCGGCCCTGGTTCACTCAATGTATTTAAGTATTCACCAGTGAACTACTAAATATTTCATATACAAGTTGTACATCTTCCTTATTTGACATTTCACATCCATTGTCATATTGTTTCTAAGCAAAGGTATGACTTTACAACTAGGCATGGCTTTACAACTAGCGAGTAAAGATGGTTTATAGAACATTCAATTGATAATTAGGACTTTGTTTAGTAATTGTCCATTAAATGGAACATTGGGAGGGTTTAATTCCAATCTTTTTCATCTAAAAATGAAAATTTAAATAGTATTGAACAAGTGATATAAAAGACAATTAAAATTTGAGAAATATTGAGGGTGGTTCATTAACATGTTGGAGTCATATGAAAATAACATGTTAGATCCTTTTGTCATTTTTTATAGAAACTTTGGTATGATATTATTAGGTTTTACATTTTTTTCTAAAATTCGATTTCAAAAGAAAACTAAGATAATTTAGTATTTTTATTATTTATTTCTATTGTGTCTATATTTTTTCTCAGCAGCATTATTATTGAAGTTAGGAAAAAAACGGTTAAAATATATTTCTAAGTGGATAATTATTTATTCCATACTCATAATTGAACCAAACGGGCCAACTGGTAGAACCTTGAACCTTCCACTCAAACGGTTCAATGGTTGGACGAGTTTTTAAAACATTTGTCTCCAACCATCAATAACAATCATGCCTCCATGTCATGAACAACTAGTTCATCCTTCAAACTTCTTCTCTACTGCTCCTGCTACTCATAGTATTTTTACTATTTATTTTTGTTGTGTCTATAATATTTTTCAGCAGCAGCATTATTAAAGTTAGAAAAACAGTTAAAATATATTTCTAACTGATTAAATATTTATGACGTAATCATAGTTGAACCAACCGGCCCAACGAGTCGAACCTTGAACCTTCTACTCGAATGGTTCAATGGTTAGACCGGTTTTAATTTTTAAAACATTGGCTCCAACAATCAATAACCATTCTCCATGCCTTCCCGTCATCAACAACTAGCTTCACCCTTCAAACTTCTTCTCCACTGCTCAGCCTCCTCCCTACCTCCATCTCCATTCTCTGCCAACCACCATCCTACATCCTGCCCTGATTCACCCACAAAACCCCAAGCAACCTGACATGGATATCCTCCTCGCATCCCAACATTAGCTAGTTGTGCCCTCCCTCGACCCGACTTCACACACTTGACTCTCTATCAGACCTGACTTGTACCACTCCTAACCCAACACCACCCTTCCTACACTACAGATCCCCATCCTCCTCAAGATCTCTTCGGTCCCTGACATGTCGTCACACCACCACCAACAACCGCTCCAACCACCCAAGTGTCCAGAGCTTTCCGACCTTAGCCACCTGCAACCTCGACATGATCAACATTTTTGCGGACTCTGACCAGCTACGACAACTACGAGTCCCAAGCCCCAAGTCCATTCGCCCTACATCTTCTGAGCCATCTTGATCCCAATGGCCCATTACCGCCTCACCCTGATCTCTACAGACTCCGTTGACCCCTTACTAGCCCAATTTGACCTTTGTCAAGTCCTACAAACCCCTCAACAACACTTCATCTTCCTCAACTCAGTAACTTGTACCTTCCACCAACTGCTACCAGTGTTGTAGATGATGTCTGAAATGTCGAGCGATACATAGGTTTCATGACTAAAATGACAAACGCTTATATATATATATATATATATATATATATATATATATATATAGCGTTTGTCTGAGAAAGTTTCAGCCAAATATTCAATTATGGAATTCGACATCGGCCGACACGATATGTTAAAAAATCGACCAAGATATGCTAAAATAAACTTTAATGAACTTGAGTTTTAACAGACTCAAATTTTAGAAAATAAACCCTCCCTAACCCCACTTAACCCGTCTACCCTCTCCCTTATTCTTTTTCTCTTTCCTTGTGTGCCTTAATGCCCCTAACCCCCTCTACGCAATGTAAGGTCTCTCTCGATTTTCCCTAAACAAGTTAAAGTTCCTCCTTTCTCCATTAGATATTTATTTCACTTTTTTACCTAATTACTTTTTTGGGGATTTTGTTGAATACCTAAATTTTTTTTCTTTATTATTTTTTTTTGTATACCCAAATAATGGCTAGAGCTTCTCCTTGATCGATTTATTATATATCTAAATTATTTGAAGGGTATTATCCAATTTTTGAAATTTTTTTAAAGGAAAATTTAGAAGTTTCTTGTTGTCTCTAAATTTAATTGAAACCTTTTGATAGGGTTTCAATTTATAGCTAAAAGCTAGGGTTTTGATGGAATGTGGTGTTTGAACTTAATAGAAATTTTTTATTTTGATTGGGCTTTCAATTGGACGCCATCAATACTTCTAATAGAAACATTGAGTTTTGGTAGGGTTTCACTTGGACAACATCAATAATTTTTTGTTTATTGCCATACCCATCTTATTAAGTTCCAACATTAATTAGATGTTAAAAGTTTGAACTATATGTTTTACAAATGGAACTATTTTACTATATATATATATATATATATATATATATATATATATATATATTACGTTAGCTAAGGCCTATGCTTTCTATTTTGAAAAGTAAATTTTAGGAGATATATATGCGCACACACGACATCCAATATCTAAAAGCTTGACCATCTCCTCTACAATAGCAGATTTCTCACAATATTGTTACATGAATTCACCATTTAGGTAACTTTCCACGACCCGGGAACCAATGTTATATAAAATCGGCCTAAGTGCCTGGTACCCGTCCGATGCTCGCCTAGGCGCCCACCTAGCCCCCACCCCCAACTATGCATGTTTTTGGGTTTCATGGACTTTTTCTACATTTTTTAGTAGATTTTTTGGGATTTTTTTTTTTAACCGCGGCCGCCTAGGCGGGGCTAGGCGCCCGTCCGACGTGGAACACCCATTCTGGTACGTGGGACACCGACGAATTGGAACATAAAAATATACATTCCGACAAGCAAATACATCATGTAGTTGGATTTTTAGCCAAGCTTTTAAAAGGAAGAAGTTATTTTTCGTTAAAAGTTTTTAGAGCCTAAGTTGAATCTTTTTCAAAAGCCATTATTGATAGGTTTATTTGGAACCTACTATCTTTGTTTTTACTTTGAAATTTCCATAATGTTATATTATGGTATTGAGTAACTTTGAATCTAAAATATAGATTTAATATTATATTACGTATTTGTTCATTAAAATATTCTGGAACCATGTTATGGATAAAAGTATTGCATTTCGCCCAACGTACCGCGTAAAAGGAGCACATGTGTACCATGTTCCAGAGCGTTTCACGTTCCAAGAAACCATTGTCACTACTGAGAGAGACAATGACAACGGTGTTGCCTCTCAACAAACTCAATGGCACCCCCCTACTCTCGCATCCCAAGCCCATACATCCCCCTTTTGCTTACTCATAACATGCCAGACCTCCTGCTCCATTCCGACCTGCAACTCTGACGATCAAACTCTATCGGCTCCCAACCACGACAACAATTGACTACTTGAGATCAATCTCAACTGCCTCCCGACCACGACAACAACTGACTACTGCCTCACATGTGTGCCGCCTCCAAGGGCTGAAGCTCATGCATCTCCTAGGCGTATTCACCGCAAGCTCAACTACAGCAACCTCAACACTATCCTCCGTCCAGCTATCCTCAACAAAATGATTGACCGGTGTTGTTCTCGATCGCTTCTCAACTTCCACTTGTTCTATACTTCTATGGTTCTACCTTTGCTTGTCTAACCTTAGTACATTTCCTCTAGCACTCCGCACTGTCTGCTACTTATCCAAATTGAACAACTCTAGCTGTCACTTCTCTTAGCTACCTTCAGAACACATCTCTAGTAGTGACATTTAAGCCTGATCTGCCGTGTAAGCGTACCTTCATGGCTCTTAAGCCTACATGTCCCTGTTTCAGCAGGTTCGTCCCCTAAGCTTCAGACTAAGGATGACACTATGCTATCACATCAGTTACATGACAATACAGTCACAATACAGTGACAATTTTTTCGTCTTAGTAAACTCTCATTGGTTGACTCATTATCACTTTGAAGGGGGGGTGTTTAGAGAAGTGCATTAGTGTAATACCATCGTATAGTTATTTTGTCCTTTATGATTACATTAGTCTCACAATGGCTAGAGTAGCTAACCTCTTATGTTGCACTTTGTGTATATAGTTGGTATTGTGCTTAATGGATATCAATCTCAATAGTATTCCGAATGTAATCTTTGACTCTCTAACAAGATCATTCTGTAAAACAATGAATATCGAATGCAATTTATCTAAAACCCCGATATGAATCCCACATTGGGTAAAAGGTAGGAGTTTGATTGGTTTATATTTGAATGTCTAGGTCTCATGTGTACATCCGGATAAGGGTCGCAATATAGGTATCTTAATTGGTTTCAGACGGTTTAGAATATCAGTATAGTAATCGGTTCCAGACGGTTCGCAATATCAGTATCGTACTCGGTTTCAGACGCTTCTCGATCTCAGCATTTTTTGATAGCTTTAGTTGTTTTCGTAGTTTCAGCAATTTTAGATTTTTTTTTTTTTTAGAAAGCCAAAAATAACTAAAATGATTTTTTTTTAACTAGAAAATTGTCATATATTGTTTGTTGTCAAAATCATAAGGTCCGAATTATGGATCGTACAAACTCGTTCGGATCGGAAGGCTAACAATCCAACTCGCATCCCAGGATCGTCCAGGACCCGGGATCGCAAGGACCATACCCGGATTGTACATTATGGATCATGGACCGGGATCCAGCACAGATCACGCGATCGTGAGTCAGGCAGACCAGGTCAGGTTTGAGGTATTCTTTTTTTTTGGTGGGGTGGGGGGGGGGGAGTTCTTCTATGAAACTTGCTTTTATAAGTTGGGAGGCCCTTCCTATTATTTAAACCATTCAATTATCTCTTTCTTAAATCTGAACTTCTCCCTCTTTCTAAATCCTAAGGATATAAAATATTCTCCGCTCGCTCGAAATCTTTTATGCTTGTTACATTAGACTTCCACAACCAAGGAGAGAGGGAAACACATAAATTGAGGACCTCTTATCGAACTGATATAAGATCCATATTCTCTGTCTTTGAATTCTTTTTGTAATAGCTAATTTGTTATATAAAAATATGAAACGATTAACATATTTATTTATTTTATTTCTTATTTGTGAATTTTTATAGATAGGTCATGATAAGAATAATATAAAGAATGACATGTTAAAATAAATTTGACATTGATAAGAAGAATGACATGTTAATATAATTTTGATAGATTGATAGTTTTGTCTATTTTGTTCTTGCTTGCAATTTGCTACTATCTGGAGAATGATATACTAATATAAGTTTGATTATCATTTTTGGAAAAATTGAGTACGTTTTGTGATATAGTGTGCTAAACTATTTGCTTTGATGTTTCATACCTCAAATATGCATCATATAACATAGTTATAAATTGTCCATATTTTTCCATAATTTTTTGATTTTCTTTTAAGGATTTAATCGTGGATCTTACGATTCATGATCTGGATCACGTCGTGGAATTATTTGCGATTTTACGATCCGACCCAACCAACTATATTACATTTAGGCATGATATTAAGTGTTATTTGTTGTTTCTCTTTAGCTTCAAATGGAAATCTATATTACATTTAGGCATGATTTTAAGTATTATTTGGTATTTCTCTTTACCTTTAAATGGAAATTGGAATATAGTCAACATTGATGAATCATTTATACTATTATTTATTACTTTATTTAAGACAATATACACATGCAATAGATAGTTTGAATGGAATAATATTGGGATAGATGAATGTAGTGAATTTACATATATACAAATTTGACAAATGGTAATGTTTACATTGTGTCAATAAGAAATCTTATTGGCAAATCCTTATTGACACATTCTAACATGTTAATCTTCGATGCAACCAAATCAATGTGCCCAGATTTTATTTTTCATACTTCTTTCCATTTCTTGTATTTTATTTTTTTTCTTAACATAATTGACAGCCAAAGAGAGCTCTGGTGTCGGTATTGGTTGATATCAGTAAGGGTCAACCTAGGATAGGTACAGACCAAAACAATATGGCATGCAAATTTGAGAAAACTAATACAAAAAGTAAAGAAAGCAAGATCTCAAAGTAACAATAGCTATCAATCGAAGGTTACCTTCCCATTGCACTATATGCATTGGCAAGACTCTGACAAGTGCGGATCGAATCTACATGGTTCGGCCCCAGTGAGAAGTCCAAGATGTCCTTTGCTAGTGCAAACATCTGCGCAGCCGACTGCGACCTCTCCATCTCCAAATACGCCGCCCCCAAGTTGTTATAAATATAACCGACCCCAAAATGTTTCGGCCCAAAACACTCCTGCATCCTCTCAGCCGCACTCTCTAGATAATCAACCGCCTTCTCCACCTTCCCTGTCAACAGATACAACCACCCGATCCTTGCCGACACGTTCCCCTCCAGATGCTGCTCCTGCGGGAGCCTCTCTATCATTCTGAGACTCCTCTTCAGTAATGTTATAGCAGTATCAAACTCATTTTCCATCGACTCGTACAGTGTCGCCATCTCCGTGTAGGCCTCGGCGACCTTTGAAGGAGAAACATCCTCCTTCTTCTCAAGAATTTCCCGGGAGATCTCCAAGCACCTCTTGGCATCGTCGAACTTATCCTGATTACTCAAAGCCTTGGCCATCGACAGGAAGACAAACGCCTTGGTTTCGCTGTCCTTCTCGGTCTCCTTCGCCACCCTCTTCAGCGTCTCGACCGCATCGTCGAACTTCCCCAGCGCGATCTGGATGTTCGCGGCATCAATCTCCGCATGCAGCAGATCTGAGCCCATCCCCCAGCTCTTCAGCACCTTCTGCGACATCTCGTTCTGCTTCAGCGCCTTGTCGTGCTCCTCCAGCCCGGTGTAGATCACCCCGAGGAGCCGCCGGTCGTGGGCGACCTCCACCGAGTTTAACCCGAGCTCCGACTTGTGGATCTCCAGTGCCTTGAGGCAGTGCGGCAGGGCCTCCTTGAAGTCCAGAACTGCAGCATAAGCCTCCGCGAGGTCGCGGTAGGCAGTGCCGAGCTCCTTGCCGGCTCCACCAAAGATGGAGACTTTGAGGTCGAGGCATTTGCGTAGGTGGAGCAGAGCGTCCTCGCGGCGGCCGAGGGCGGTCTTGGTGTTGGCGAGCTGGAGGTGGACGGCGTGGGCGACCGGGCGGAGGTCGAAGCCGGAGGAGTCGGCGTCGGGGTCGACGGAATCGAGGATGCGGCAGGCGCGGGTGAGGAAGGAGAGGCTGTCGTTGAAGCGCTTGAGGGAGAAGGAGGCGGAGCCGGCAAGGTGGAGGGACATGGCGAGGGGGACGAGGTTGGAGTCAGGGGTGCGGTCGAGGATCTCGAGGGAGCGGAGAGCGAAGCCTAGGGTTTTGGAGGGGTCGGAGGAGGGGTCGGAGTCGAGGTGCTGGCCGACCTTGAGGCAGGCGAGGGCGAGGGAGGGGGAGGAGGGGGGGAGGGAGGAGGAGAGGGCGGCGAAGGAGGAGAGGACGTCGTCGGTGGTGGCGGCGGACTCGAACGCCGACTCCAGGGAGGAGAAGGAGGAGAACTTGTGCGATTGGGGGCATTTTAGGAAGGAAATTGGGGGTTTGGGTTGGAGAGGAGGGACGGATTGGGAACGGCGGAGGGCGGGAAGGATGGTGGAAAGGAAGGGACGGGGAGCTCTTCTCATGGCCATGGCTGCTGGCTGCTGGCTGCTGCTTTGGGTAGAGGGAGAGGAAAATCGACGGGAAAAATAAAACCCTTCCTAGACCCAGAGTATTGATCAAGACATGTAAGTGATTTTCCTGGGCTTTCAAGTGTGTCTTTGTTTGGTGGGAAAGTGAGCGAAAACAAGAATTAGGTACGTTATGGGTAGAAACTTGTCTCGATGATACATTTCTAACGATAACAATAACACGTATTAAAAAATTATACATTTTTTTTTCAAGAAGATGTAAGATATTAGATATATTTTTTCAGATGTCTAAAAAAAAAAAAAATTTATGTCACAGTCAGATTTCTATTGAAGTCATTTTCTACAATACAAACATTCAACAAGAACTTCATACTATATTCTTCTTTCGGTTACACGCTCATTATAAACTCAGCTAAAATGCTACCAAATTTTTGATCTCATCCAATTATGATTCATTCATTCTCCGAATCATAGTGCCCACTAGGGTTGAGGTCCTTGTTTCCCTTGATGTTCAGGGCCGACCCTGCGCTCATGTGGGTCCGAGACGAACTTTCAAAATGAGGCTCGTATGCATAATGTAAAAAAGAATGAAACAAAAGTAAAATAAATAAATAAAAACTACAACAAGATTTGAGAACCAGGAACCTCTTGTGTGTGAGTCTAACCTAATAACCACTATACCACAATTTTTTTGCAATAAAAAAGGCCCATGGTACATACCAGTTCTATTTTCGATACAAAATTATTTATATATTTAAACTAATTTTTTTTTTAGCCCACTGGGCCATGGGGCCCGGGCGATCGTCCGAGCTGCCCTGGGCCAGGACCGGTCATGTTGATATTGTGACGATGGTTGAGGTTGTTGTGGTGCTTGTTTATTTTTCATGGCAGTAAAAAGTAGCTTATTCACTGAATATCACTAACTTGTTTGTAAGTATTGTAAGAGACGAAATAAAATTTATTGTGATAAATTTAAAAAAATTATGTCCTATTTATAGAAATTTTTTGGTGTTAAATAATCCGATGACCTTAGAATATAGTTATTATAGGAATATTTTGATCATTTTCAGCAAAATGACAAAATATCCTTCAACAACGGTCAAAAACATATATATTAGGGGTATTATGGTATACAAATATCCACTTTATGTTAATATGGCTGTTAGAAGTTTTTTTTTTCTTCCCAAAGTACCCCTCCAACGGTTTAAATAATGAATATATTGGGGATGTTATGGTAAATTATCCTCCAAAATTAATATATAACAGCCTATGGGTCCAAGGGGGGGGGGGGGGGGGGGGGGGGGGTTGTTTCCTAGTTTCACCTGAACCAGACTTGAACTGGGTCACAGACCAAGCCGGACCGGGTTAAACGGGTCGGGACTGAAAAATTCAGTTCGGTCCGAGTCTTTGACCGATTCGATCGAGCCTTTCGGGCGTCATTTCACAATCCAGCATGAACCAAAATTTACTATGGAGTATGGTCAGCCTGTTGACCGGTCCCTGACTAGCCTAGCCCGGGTTTGATAAAACTGGCCTCGAATCGGATTCCCGGTCGTCCGACCCATTTAATATCTTGAAGTGGATTATTTCTTCAAATGTGGTGGCTTTACAGATAAGTTCTTACATTATTGTACCAAATGAGGGTTATTGAAAAGATTCTATTTTTTTATTACAATATTTTTCAATCCGGCTATACACATCACAATCTTTACTTAACACACCCCATATTTTTCAATCCGGCTTTCCACCTTGATGCCGTAGAAGGAGGAGATCGTCGACGCTGTCGAGGAGGAGGAGAATGAGGAGGTCGACGCCGATGTCGGGGCGGGGGTGTTTAGAAATTATATCCAAATATTTAATTTTGGGATGTATTTAGAAATTATATTAGGTGGGGGTGGGGTGTTGGAATATGGGTAATCATATCTTTTAATATATATTTACTTTTTATTTAATTTAATATGGGGTGTGTTAAGTAGAGGATGTTGTCACGACCCGCACCCGGAAATTCGGGCACGAGTGCGTGGGTACGTCCAGCCTACGCCGCAGTGTCGGCGGTAGTACGCTGTCTAGGGCATGATCACAGGTGATAAATCTAGCTCATTCACAATAATTAAATAGGCAAGAAAAAAAAATAGCAGGAAAAGAATGCTAAGATTTTATAACCAGAATATGATAATCAGATCCAGAGTTTATTACAGAACCATAGATTATATCGGGGACAAACCCGATTACTAAGATGAAAGAAAAAAATAACTAAGGCTAACTACTCTGCAGGAGTAGTCTCCTGGGTGGGAACCGGCTCTGCAACTGTATCACCTGCTATCTCAGAGGGTCCATAATAGGTGGGGGCAAGGTTCTCGTCATCGCCTAAACAACGGATCCAGTCAGGAAAGGAGCAAAGTACACAATGCACAACAAGATTTAAACTAAATATTTGTGACAGGTAGAAAATAACTGACTAAGCATTATGTTGAGAAATGCGTAAGTAAGTAGTGAAATTAACTGAGAAATAATGTTATAAAACAAGACTAGAAGTAAAATATGATTGATTGCTATAAACCAGAAATCCGAGTAAAATAGGAATAAAATGTGACAAGAAATATAACTGTAACAAGACAGGAACTTATGTGCGTGAACTTGTATATTTAGAATACCTAGTTGGCATGTAGGGGTTTATAAGGCTAATAGGGCCGTCATAGACGACTAGTACACAATGATTACGGGAATAATCAAGTATAAGGCTGATGGTACAATCGCGTACCAACAGCTGGCACACAGTGATTACAGGGGGAAAGGGTAAACTACATGCCTCCTAGTATTCTCCCGCCCGACACGAAAAGCAAGACACGAAATACATTATTCAAGACATAAAATTCAGTGTTCTAACTCTACATATAATCATCAATGGTACTAATAAAGCAGGGAATTTATTTATCACAATATAAAGGTTAAACTTGAAGTGCAGGTACTTGCCTGATGTTTGGATCCAAATATAGTTTGGTGTCTCGGAGAAATTTCCAGAAATGAGTTCGGATGCTGAAATAAATATTACCATAATGCTCAGAAGATGTCAAATAGCTAGAAATGCCTGTCCTTGGGTCTAATTTGGAGACAAGGACAAAAACGGCAGTTTCGGGTCAAAACGGGGTCCGCCGGTGGGCCCGCTTTGCACCGAAAAACGTGTCCGGGTCAAAGGTCTCCAAATTCACCAAACTTAGTGTTAACAGGTCAGGAACGCTGATACGAACCCAACGGAACTTCCAGATTTGGATTCCGATGAGTCGAACACAAAATCGCCCGTCGAGCGGGGCCTGTGGGGCCCACGACACGCGATTTCGTCAACGTTCTCAGAATCGAACCAAACTTGACCCACAGGACCAGCGTATCGCTACGAGTCCGATGGCGCAAGTTTCGTCTCGATCCGACGTGTGTGCACGAAGTTAGGGTAAATTACCGAAAAGGCGGATACGGGGCGATGTCCGCGGATACGCGTTGATTCCGGTGTGCACGCACACCCGAATCAGCTTCCACGAAAACTCACACGTCCGTATCGATGATGCGTACGTATCTGTGAAGACCGCACGCGACCAAGTCGTCCCGTTTGGCGGGGCGCACTCAGTTCCGGGGTGAAATAGGGTCTGGTTTTTCCTGTTTTTGGATCGCGGTGTGCGATCACCACAGGACGCGATGCCCCGAACAGTTTGTCCGGACACCGAGAGGGTCATACAGGCTTCACAACGCAATTTACAGAATCAAAAACGGAGATACAGGGTGCAAGATACGAGTACCTGAAGGGGACCCGAGAAACCGGGGTTGAGTCGTGTCCGACTCGTGTCGGACACGGGGGAGAGAATTAGGGCTAGGGTTAGGGTTTCTGGAAGCTCCGGCGGAGAGGCGGCCGGCCGGAGGTGGCTGGGCAGCGCTGGCGACGGGGAGGTTGGTCGGCGGCGAGAGGCAGGCGCCGGAGGCGGCGGTGAGCGGCGGGTTAGGGTTAGGTGGCCGGAGCTCGGGGGAAATGGGAGGAAGAAGAAGAAGAAGAAGAAGAACTTAAATAGGAGGAGGAGAGGGGTGCTCTGCGCTGCGTGGCCGCGGAGGATGCGGGGAGCGGCCGGAACGGCCGGCGCTGCGCGCGGAGGCCGGAGCGGCGAGAAATCCGGCCGCCTGGGTCGTGGGGAGGGGTGAGGGAGAATGGGTCAGCGGGTGCGGGCGGCTACCGGGTCGGGTTGCCTGACCCGACCCGACCCGGAAAGGCAGCGGGCTGGGCTCGGCCCAATGGGCTGGGCCGGGCCGGATAACGGGCCGGGCTGGGCTGATTTATAATAATAATAATAATAATAATAATAATAATAATAATAATAATAACAATAACAATAATAATAATCATAATAATAATTCAATAAATAAATAAATAGTTTTTAGGCATTTAAAAATAGGTCTGAGGCCCAAAAAAATCCAGAAAAATTACCCTAAGTCCAGTTTTTCGTTTTACACCCAAAAATATTATTTTTATAATATTTTAATGTTATTTATTATCAAATAAAAATCATTTAATAATTAGGAACCCTGATTTTAATTACAGAAAATTCCCAGAAAATTCCAGAAAATTGCGAAAAATCCCAATTTTAATATTTTTTGAAAATCAGGGGCTTACAATCTACCCAACTTATAAAAATTTTGTCCTCGAAATTTAAATTATGGCAGGGTTCTCTCTGTCCAGATTCACTTGATTACAGTCTAACGGGTTTCTCTCAGGTGAACATTGCGGTCGCTACCCAACTTAGAATTTACCCATATATCCTCTAAGGCTGTACGACTAGTAAAGCTAGGTCCCAACTTAATAAATCATGGTATTGAATCTTTAAGTCTGCAACACAAATACACCACCTATGGTATTCCCTTAGTCATAGAGGTTATCGTCAATTCGACCGGTCTCAGGGGTACATCTAGCACTACAAATCAAACTTATACCAAACACAGGATTTTGTCTTTCCGAAATAAGGGAAGACGAGGATCAATAGTAAAGAGTTTAAGGGCGAGGTGGTAGGACAGAGGTATAGGGATCAAGGCGTTTAAAGAATTCTAATGGGAATTGTCAGGCGGTTATGGATTGAGATTCTATTCTGGTAATCGTTTATTCGCATGCTCGTATTAGTATAGTTATGTAACTGATACGATATGCTCGGACGTATTTAGGGACAAGTATACTAGTCAACTATATATCTCAATCCACGTAAAGTAGTCGTGCAAAATGCGAATCAAAATGCACTAAGGTTGATCAGACCGTAGTACACTGATTCTGAGTAGACACTTGTATTAGTGGGGTTGATCAGGCCTCAATAATACATGTGTCATGAACAAGCCCGATAAAGGGCAGGCTTGTAAAACTAGGCTATAAAATAGCAGCATAAGTCAAGTTCAGCAAAATTAAGTGTGCCAGATGATGATGAAAAGGAGGTACAAATTTATTGAAGTTCACAAGACACATATAATAAGCACAATAGCAAAAACCTCAAAATCTCTACAGTTATCAAATATAAAAGCATTCCAGGTTATTTAGCAAGTTTAAAATTACTAGGTTGGGGCTGAGGTCACGAACCAACAGGCACGAAAACAATACTAGGAAAAGGTATCTACGAATCACTTACGCGCATTGGCTGCTCCCATGGTCTGCGCGTTCTCCACGGTCATCACGTAAGCTTGTCCGCGTCCTGGAGCAGCGGCACAGTCCCTCACTCGATGTGCTGTTGATCCACAATACAGACAGGCACCTAGTCTCTTCCTACAAACTTGCCAGGTGTGACCTTGTTTTTTACAAAAGCCACAAGTGGGAACTCGTTGATTCTGTCCTTGAGCTTGGTGTTGAGGTGCTGTAGCTCGAGGGAGAGGACGCTGGGTTTGCTGCGGGGACCTCTGCTGTTGTTGTTGTTGAAAAGGGCGTTTGTTGGGTCCCGCATTTCCGGTATCTCTCTCTCGCTTTAGTTTATGCCCCATGTCTCTCTCAACGCCTTGTGCCACGTTCAAGATTTCCTCGTAGGTGCGGGCTCGGCTGGTGGTGACAGCAAGGCGAATATCCGGAGACAGCCCCTTCTTGAATCTACGGGCTCTGTCCTCCGGGGTACGAACCATGTACTCCGCAAAGTGGCTTAACCTGCTAAATTCAGCAGTATACTCATCAACAGATAGGTTACCTTATTCCAGTCTCTCGAATTGGCTTTCGAGAGCTTCCCGAGCCACTTCGGGGTAGAATTTCTTCTTAAATAGCCTCTTGAAGTCCTCCCAGGTGAGGTCAGGAGCAGATAGTTGGGGTTCATCTCTGAACCAGGTTCGAGCAATGTCGAACAGTTGCAGGCTTGCGGACTCCACTTTGAGATCATCAGGAACCCGAGCAGTCTTCAGGAGTCTCTCTACGTTCTCTATACATTCATCGGCATAGAGAATGCCTTCAGTTCTGTAAAATTCCAGGGGTCTGAGGTTTTTGAAATCTTTGGCACTCCCTGGCCTCTTGAGTGGCGACTCCTGGGACTTAATAGCTTCTGAGAGGCTGGTCCGTAGAAGTGCAGTATGTTCTTTCTGGGATTCCACTAGTCCCTGGAACACTCCAAGTAGTTGTGCCCCATCTAAAGTAACTGCCGGAGTAGATGGAGGTGGAGGGAGTGCAAGAGTTTCGGGCACAGTCTGCTCAGCTGGTTCTGATGTGCCTCCTACTGTGTTCCTTGTCTGAACCATTCTGAAAGATGAAGGGATAGGGAGATCAGAGTAGATTACTTGGAAATCAAGGGCGATAGAAAAAATTGATCAGAAGTGATATCAAGAATTGAAATAAGGATCCTATACTGTGAATGAGCTTTTCCTAGAATCCTCAATCTTATTGCAGGCCTGTTCGGTCCCTAAGTTGAAACCGAACAATTTAGTCGTTTGACCTGCATGGGCCACCACAAAAACGTGTCACGACCCGCACCCGAAAATTCGGGCACGAGTGCGTGGGTACGTCCAGCCTACGCCGCAGTGTCGGCGGTAGTACGCTGTCTAGGGCATGATCACAGGTGATAAATCTAGCTCATTCACAATAATTAAATAGGCAAGGAAAAAAAATAGCAGGAAAAGAATGCTAAGATTTTATAACCAAAATATGATAATCAGATCCAGAGTTTATTACAGAACCATAGATTATATCGGGGACAAACCCGATTACTAAGATGAAAGAAAAAAATAACTAAGGCTAACTACTCTGCAGGAGTAGTCTCCTGGGTGGGAACCGGCTCTGCAACTGTATCACCTGCTGTCTCAGAGGGTCCATAATAGGTGGGGGCAAGGTTCTCGTCATCGCCTAAACAACGGATCCAGTCAGGAAAGGAGCAAAGTACACAATGCACAACAAGATTTAAACTAAATATTTGTGACAGGTAGAAAATAACTGACTAAGCATTATGTTGAGAAATACGTAAGTAAGTAGTGAAATTAACTGAGAAATAATGTTATAAAACAAGACTAGAAGTAAAATATGATTGATTGCTATAAACCAAAAATCCGAGTAAAACAGGAATAAAATGTGACAAGAAATATAACTGTAACAAGACAGGAACTTATGTGCGTGAACTTGTATATTTAGAATACCTAGTTGGCATGTAGGGGTTTATAAGGCTAATAGGGCCGTCATAGACGACTAGTACACAATGATTATGGGAATAATCAAGTATAAGGCTGATGGTATAATCGCGTACCAACAGCTGGCACACAGTGATTACAGGGGGAAAGGGTAAACTACATGCCTCCTAGTATTCTCCCGCCCGACACGAAAAGCAAGACACGAAATACATTATTCAAGACATGAAATCCAGTGTTCTAACTCTACATATAATCATCAATGGTACTAATAAAGCAGAGAATTTATTTATCACAATATAAAGGTTAAACTTGAAGTGCAGGTACTTGCCTGATGTTTGGATCCAAATATAGTTTGGTGTCTCGGGGAAATTTCTAGAAATGAGTCCGGATGCTGAAATAAACATTACCATCATGCTCAGAAGATGTCAAATAGCTAGAAACGCCTGTCCTTGGGTCCAATTTGGAGACAAGGGCAAAAACGACAGTTTCGGGTCAAAACGGGGTCCGCCGGTGGGCCCGCTTTGCACCGAAAAACGTGTCCGGGTCAAAGGTCTCCAAATTCACCAAACTTAGTGTCAACAGGTCAGGAACGCTGATACGAACCCAACAGAACTTCCAGATTTGGATTCCGATGAGCCGAACACAAAATCGCCCGTCGAGCGGGGCTTGAGGGGCCCACGACACGCGATTTCGTCAACGTTCTCAGAATCGAACCAAACTTGACCCACAGGACCAGCGTATCGCTACGAGTCCGATGGCGCAAGTTTCGTCTCGATCCGACGTGTGTGCACAAAGTTAGGGTAAATTGCCGAAAAGGCGGATACGGGGCGATGTCCGCGGATACGCGTTGATTCCGGTGTGCACGCACACCCGAATCAGCTTCCACGAAAACTCACACGTCCGTATAGATGATGCGTACGTATCTGTGAAGACCGCACGCGACCAAGTCGTCCCGTTTGGCGGGGCGCACTCAGTTCCGGGGTGAAACAGGGTCTGGTTTTTTCTGTTTTTGGATCGCGGTGTGCGATCACCACAGGACGCGATGCCCCGAACAGTTTATCCGGACACCGAGAGGGTCATACAGGCTTCACAACGCAATTTACGGAATCGAAAACGGAGATACAGGGTGCAAGATACGAGTACCTGAAGGGGACCCGAGAAACCGGGGTTGAGTCGTGTCCGACTCGTGTCGGACACGGGGGAGAGAATTAGGGCTAGGGTTAGGGTTTCTGGAAGCTCCGGCGGAGAGGCGGCCGGCCGGAGGTGGCTGGGCAGCGCTGGCGACGGGGAGGTTGGTCGGCGGCGAGAGGCAGGCGCCGGAGGCGGCGGTGAGCGGCGGGTTAGGGTTAGGTGGCCGGAGCTCGGGGGAAATGGGAGGAGGAAGAAGAAGAAGAAGAACTTAAATAGGAGGAGGAGAGGGGTGCTCGGCGCTGCGTGGCCGCGGAGGATGCGGGGAGCGGCCGGAACGGCCGGCGCTGCGCGCGGAGGCCGGAGCGGCGAGAAATCCGGCCGCCTGGGTCGTGGGGAGGGGTGAGGGAGAATGGGTCAGCGGGTGCGGGCGGCTAGCGGGTCGGGTTGCCTGACCCGACCCGACCCGGAAAGGCAGCGGGCTGGGCTCGGCCCAATGGACTGGGCCGGGCCGGATAACGGGCCGGGCTGGGCTGGGCTGATTTATAATAATAATAATAATAATAATAATAATAACAATAACAATAATAATAATCATAATAATAATTCAATAAATAAATAAATAGTTTTTAGGCATTTAAAAATAGGTCTGAGGCCCAAAAAAATCCAGGAAAATTATCCTAAGTCCAGTTTTTCGTTTTACACCCAAAAATATTATTTTTATAATATTTTAATGTTATTTATTATCAAATAAAAATCATTTAATAATTAGGAACCCTGATTTTAATTACAGAAAATTCCCAGAAAATTCCAGAAAATTGCGAAAAATCCCAATTTTAATATTTTTTGAAAATCAGGGGCTTACAATCTACCCAACTTATAAAAATTTCGTCCTCGAAATTTAAATTATGGCAGGGTTCTCTCTGTCCAGACTCACTTGATTACAGTCTAACGGGTTTCTCTCAGGTGAACATTGCGGTCGCTACCCAACTTAGAATTTACCCATATATCCTCTAAGGCTGTACGACTAGTAAAGCTAGGTCCCAACTTAATAAATCATGGTATTGAATCTTTAAGTCTGCAACACAAATACACCACCTATGGTATTCCCTTAGTCATAGAGGTTATCGTCAATTCGACCGGTCTCAGGGGTACATCTAGCACTACAAATCAAACTTATACCAAACACAGGATTTTGTCTTTCCGAAATAAGGGAAGACGAGGATCAATAGTAAAGAGTTTAAGGGCGAGGTGGTAGGACAGAGGTATAGGGATCAAGGCGTTTAAAGAATTCTAATGGGAATTGTCAGGCGGTTATGGATTGAGATTCTATTCTGGTAATCGTTTATTCGCATGCTCGTATTAGTATAGTTATGTAACTGATACGATATGCTCGGACGTATTTAGGGACAAGTATACTAGTCAACTATATATCTCAATCCACGTAAAGTAGTCGTGCGAAATGCGAATCAAAATGCACTAAGGTTGATCAGACCGTAGTACACTGATTCTGAGTAGACACTTGTATTAGTGGGGTTGATCAGGCCTCAATAATACATGTGTCATGAACAAGCCCGATAAAGGGCAGGCTTGCAAAACTAGGCTATAAAATAGCAGCATAAGTCAAGTTCAGCAAAATTAAGTGTGCCAGATGATGATGAAAAGGAGGTGCAAATTTATTGAAGTTCACAAGACACATATAATAAGCACAATAGCAAAAACCTCAAAATCTCTACAGTTATCAAATATAAAAGCATTCCAGGTTATTTAGCAAGTTTAAAATTACTAGGTTGGGGCTGAGGTCACGAACCAACAGGCACAAAAACAATACTAGAAAAAGGTATCTACGAATCACTTACGCGCATTGGCTGCTCCCATGGTCTGCGCGTTCTCCACGGTCATCACGTAAGCTTGTCCGCGTCCTGGAGCAGCGGCACAGTCCCTCACTCGATGTGCTGTTGATCCACAATACAGACAGGCACCTAGTCTCTTCCTACAAACTTGCCAGGTGTGACCTTATTTTTTACAAAAGCCACAAGTGGGAACTCGTTGATTCTGTCCTTGAGCTTGGTGTTGAGGTGCTGTAGCTCGAGGGAGAGGACGCTGGGTTTGCTGCGGGGACCTCTGCTGTTGTTGTTGTTGAAAAGGGCGTTTGTTGGGTCCCGCATTTCCGGTATCTCTCTCTCGCTTTAGTTTATGCCCCATGTCTCTCTCAACGCCTTGTGCCACGTTCAAGATTTCCTCGTAGGTGCGGGCTCGGCTGGTGGTGACAGCAAGGCGAATATCCGGAGACAGCCCCTTCTTGAATCTACGGGCTCTGTCCTCCGGGGTACGAACCATGTACTCCGCAAAGTGGCTTAACCTGCTAAATTCAGCAGTATACTCATTAACAGATAGGTTACCTTGTTCCAGTCTCTCGAATTGGCTTTCGAGAGCTTCCCGAGCCACTTCGGTGTAAAATTTCTCCTTAAATAGCCTCTTGAAGTCCTCCCAGGTGAGGTCAGGAGCAGATAGTTGGGGTTCATCTCTGAACCAGGTTCGAGCAATGTCGAACAGTTGCAGGCTTGCGGACTCCACTTTGAGATCATCAGGAACCCGAGCAGTCTTCAGGAGTCTCTCTACGTTCTCTATACATTCATCGGCATAAAGAATGCCTTCAGTTCCGTAAAATTCCAGGGGTCTGAGGTTTTTGAAATCTTTGGCACTCCCTGGCCTCTTGAGTGGCGACTCCTGGGACTTAATAGCTTCTGAGAGGCTGGTCCGCATAAGTGCAGTCTGTTCTTTCTGGGATTCCACTAGTCCCTGGAACACTCCAAGTAGTTGTGCCCCATCTAAAGTAACTGCCGGAGTAGATGGAGGTGGAGGGAGTGCAAGAGTTTCGGGCACAGTCTGCTCAGCTGGTTCTGATGTGCCTCCTACTGTGTTCCTTGTCTGAACCATTCTGAAAGATGAAGGGATAGGGAGATCAGAGTAGATTACTTGGAAATCAAGGGCGATAGAAAAAATTGATCAGAAGTGATATCAAGAATTGAAATAAGGACCCTATACTGTGAATGAGCTTTTCCTAGAATCCTCAATCTTATTGCAGGCCTGTTCGGTCCCTAAGTTGAAACCGAACAATTTAGTCGTTTGACCTGCATGGGCCACCATAAAAAACGTGTCACGACCCGCACCCGGAAATTCGGGCACGAGTGCGTGGGTACGTCCAGCCTACGCCGCAGTGTCGGCGGTAGTACGCTGTCTAGGGCATGATCACAGGTGATAAATCTAGCTCATTCACAATAATTAAATAGGCAAGGAAAAAAAAATAGCAGGAAAAGAATGCTAAGATTTTATAACCAGAATATGATAATCAGATCCAGAGTTTATTACAGAACCATAGATTATATCGGGGACAAACCCGATTACTAAGATGAAAGAAAAAAATAACTAAGGCTAACTACTCTGCAGGAGTAGTCTCCTGGGTGGGAACCGGCTCTGCAACTGTATCACCTGCTGTCTCAGAGGGTCCATAATAGGTGGGGGCAAGGTTCTCGTCATCGCCTAAACAACGGATCCAGTCAGGAAAGGAGCAAAGTACACAATGCACAACAAGATTTAAACTAAATATTTGTGACAGGTAGAAAATAACTGACTAAGCATTATGTTGAGAAATGCGTAAGTAAGTAGTGAAATTAACTGAGAAATAATGTTATAAAACAAGACTAGAAGTAAAATATGATTGATTGCTATAAACCAAAAATCCGAGTAAAACAGGAATAATATGTGACAAGAAATATAACTGTAACAAGACAGGAACTTATGTGCGTGAACTTGTATATTTAGAATACCTAGTTGGCATGTAGGGGTTTATAAGGCTAATAGGGCCGTCATAGACGACTAGTACACAATGATTACGGGAATAATCAAGTATAAGGCTGATGGTACAATCGCGTACCAACAGCTGGCACACAGTGATTACAGGGGGAAAGGGTAAACTACATGCCTCCTAGTATTCTCCCGCCCGACACGAAAAGCAAGACACGAAATACATTATTCAAGACATGAAATCCAGTGTTCTAACTCTACATATAATCATCAATGGTACTAATAAAGCAGGGAATTTATTTATCACAATATAAAGGTTAAACTTGAAGTGCAGGTACTTGCCTGATGTTTGGATCCAAATATAGTTTGGTGTCTCGGGGAAATTTCCAGAAATGAGTCCGGATGCTGAAATAAACATTACCATCATGCTCAGAAGATGTCAAATAGCTAGAAATGCCTATCCTTGGGTCCAATTTGGAGACAAGGGCAAAAACGACAGTTTCGGGTCAAAACGGGGTCCGCCGGTGGGCCCGCTTTGCACCGAAAAACGTGTCCGGGTCAAAGGTCTCCAAATTCACCAAACTTAGTGTCAACAGGTCAGGAACGCTGATACGAACCCAACGGAACTTCCAGATTTGGATTCCGATGAGCCGAACACAAAATCGCCCGTCGAGCGGGGCCTGTGGGGCCCACGACACGCGATTTCGTCAACGTTCTCAGAATCGAACCAAACTTGACCCACAGGACCAGCGTATCGCTACGAGTCCGATGGCGCAAGTTTCGTCTCGATCCGACGTGTGTGCACGAAGTTAGGATGAATTGCCGAAAATGCGGATACGGGGTGATGTCCGCGGATACGCGTTGATTCCGGTGTGCACGCACACCCGAATCAGCTTCCACGAAAACTCACACGTCCGTATCGATGATGCGTACGTATCTGTGAAGACCGCACGCGACCAAGTCGTCCCGTTTGGCGGGGCGCACTCAGTTCCGGGGTGAAACAGGGTCTGGTTTTTCCTGTTTTTGGATCGCGGTGTGCGATCACCACAGGACGCGATGCCCCGAACAGTTTGTCCGGACACCGAGAGGGTCATACAGGCTTCACAACGCAATTTACGGAATCGAAAACGGAGATACAGGGTGCAAGATACGAGTACCTGAAGGGGACCCGAGAAACCGGGGTTGAGTCGTGTCCGACTCGTGTCGGACACGGGGGAGAGAATTAGGGCTAGGGTTAGGGTTTCTGGAAGCTCCGGCGGAGGGGCGGCCGGCCGGAGGTGGCTGGGCAGCGCTGGCGACGGGGAGGTTGGTCGGCGGCGAGAGGCAGGCGCCGGAGGCGACGGTGAGCGGCGGAGCGGCGGGTTAGGGTTAGGTGGCCGGAGCTCGGGGAAAATGGGAGGAAGAAGAAGAAGAAGAAGAAGAAGAAGAAGAAGAACTTAAATAGGAGGAGGAGAGGGGTGCTCGGCGCTGCGTGGCCGCGGAGGATGCGGGGAGCGGCCGGAACGGCCGGCGCTGCGCGCGGAGGCCGGAGCGGCGAGAAATCCGGCCGCATGGGTCGTGGGGAGGGGTGAGGGAGAATGGGTCAGCGGGTGCGGGCGGCTAGCGGGTCGGGTTGCCTGACCCGACCCGACCTGGAAAGGCAGCGGGCTGGGCTCGGCCCAATGAGCTGGGCCGGATAACGGGCCGGGCTGGGCTGATTTATAATAATAATAATAATAATAATAATAATAATAATAATAATAACAATAACAATAACAATAATAATAATCATAATAATAATTCAATAAATAAATAAATAGTTTTTAGGCATTTAAAAATAGGTCTGAGGTCCAAAAAAATCCAGGAAAATTATCCTAAGTCCAGTTTTTCGTTTTACACCCAAAAATATTATTTTCATATTATTTTAATATTATTTATTATCAAATAAAAATCATTTAATAATTAGAAACCCTGATTTTAATTACAGAAAATTCCTAGAAAATTCCAGAAAATTTTGAAAAATCCCAATTTTAATATTTTTTGAAAATCAGGGGCTTACAGATGTGGTGTGTATAGCCGGACCCTTGCCAAAAAATCTTTTACGATGTTCACAAATTTTTAAAGTGGATTATCAAAATTATTCTTAATTTATAAGGAAAGCTATAAATTTTATTTTTTTAAAACTGTAATAAATTAAGGATAGTTTTAATAATCCATCTTAAAAATCCAAAAAAATTCTAAAATTTTCGCT
Organism: Iris macrosiphon; assembly: GCA_036927795.1. NCBI lineage: Eukaryota > Viridiplantae > Streptophyta > Magnoliopsida > Asparagales > Iridaceae > Iris > Iris macrosiphon. Next base: position 70,160,656 of record JAYESA010000009.1, on the reverse strand, counting down.
GGCTCCGAAATCTTGCCATACAAAACCAGTAGGGTCAGAACCAAAAACAGCAAGTACCACAAGGGAGACAAACTTATGAACTAAAATCAGCATGCAGACAAATCAGTAAAAAATAACACAGGGAACATGTAAGTTAAGTACAGCAGGTAAAATAACAGTTAAACATGTTCTGGAGTATACGAGAATATCTGGAGTCGAACTTCAAGTACAGTTCTGGATCAATTGCTAAAGAAAATAAGGACATGACTAGACTAGACTAGACTGAAAATCAAGCAATCACGGATAATCATGCCCTACGACTAGCTATCATTAGGTAACTGTAAACCCCCTCGATTAATTCTATAGATAGTCAGGTTTGAATTTGGGAAATTTTGGATTTTTCAGAAGATGATGAGGTTTAGAGTGAGTCATCTATTATTTTATTTAAATTAAACCTTTGGCGCACCCTACCGTTGCTATTTTATTCGGAGCCCAATTTCAGCCCATAAATTCCATCGGACTATTGTACTTCTGACTTGACTCGCCAATTTAGGCACTGGACTTTTCCGTCACTCAAAATCAAATTCGTTGTGCCCTAAATTAATTGCACAACTTCCCGTATCCTAAAATCTATATTTAATTCCTTGTCGGACACCTGTGTCGTTACCCTCAATTTTGAGATACCAACTTAACCCGTTGAGCCGGACCAACTAAAGGGTCTAAGACTGACTCCAAGCCCCCACCATTTTTGACCTTTGTGTCATTTTCGAATTTTGACCCCAAGTGCCCCCATTTAATTTAAAAGCACGGGACACTTAAAATCCTATTTAAATCGAGGTTACCGATTTTGCCTAATCCTATTTTAATCCCCAATTAATCCCGATGGCCATTAAATTAAATCCGGGCCAAACACCCAACACCCCCTCACCATGCAAAACACCAAACTCCATTTCCCCCACAATTTTTGTATTATTTTATGTGTTCGTGTAATTTCCCGAATTTAAGGAACTTAATTGCAATTTATTGATTTTAGGTGGCCTCACCTTATTGGCCATGATTAAATGGAGAGCCTACAAACCTTTGACTTAGTCAACAATTCCCCCTTCCTTTGCATGAAGAAATAATTTTACTCATGTGAAATCCTAGCCCTCCATTTAAAATGGGCTAATCTACACCCTCCATCCAACACACCCCTCCCTATAAAACCATCACCATCACCCTCATAACTCCCAAGCAGGCCCTAATCCCTAGGTGTGGAAACCCCCCCCCCTCTCTCTCTCTCTCTCCTCCCTCCTCCATTATTCTCCATACAAAAATTCTTCTTCTTCTTCTTCCTTTGTTCTTCTTCTTTTTCCTTTATTCTACTTCTTCCTTTATACTCCCTGGGAGAAACTACTCAACCCCCAGCCGACTTGTAAACTCCCTCGACCAGATTTCAGTAATTTAGGATTATTTTTAGCTAATCAGAATTATTGCAACTTTTTAAATTTTATTTTGCTTACATATCCTATTGATTTGTGCACCTGTCCATTACCAATTAATTAGAGCATTACACTAAGTTGTTATCCCCAAACAAGGTTCACATACCTGTCCTAGACATGTTAGTCTATATTTCTGCATTTTGTGCAACTCCCAGATAATTTATTTTGAGCCTCGTTTGAGACGCACAAATATCTTTACAAACGTCCGTATTTATTTCCTATTTAATTTCCTGCTCTTTACCCATCTCTGTACCCCTAGAGATTTGAGGCCCAACATGCACCAGTTTTGCCCAAACAAAAATACGTTAATATTCTACTTTGAATATACTACAATTAGTATATTGACACCGTATTAAAATTATGGCCCTACCTGCCTCTAAATAATTAGAGAACACCGTGCGCAGTATTTATTAATTAATAAATACGATGACCCGTATCACCCAAAGAACCAGGCCCTGCCCCTGCCCAGGATCACCCCCACACCCCCAAGGCACTCCCCCAGCCTTCCCCCTCATTTCTGTGAAATTCAGTATTTTTAGGAATCAGTGTTTTTAATCAGACAAATTACGTAATTACGCAAATTCTCAATTATAGGACCTATTTGTAATTTATGAAATTGTAGGGGTTTTTCTGCAAATTTTTAGTGTGAGGTGTCACTTTCCTATTGGCCGATGAACGTATACCGTCCATGTGGCAGTGGGACCCACCAAAATATCTAAAAATATCACCCATAAATATCCTAGAAATCAAATTACCTAAATATCCCTAGACTTCAAAATATTTACCACCCATGCCATCCCCCTAAACCTATAAAACCCTCCCCCCTCCCCCCTTCCAAACTTCACACCGCCACCCTCCGGCCACCACCTCCGACTAAACTCCGTCGACAGGCTCGCCACCTCCCCAGCTTTCCTCCGACCAACTCCCACCGCCTCCGGCCGACTGCTCCGCCGCCGGCAGCCTCTGCAAACCCAACACCCCGCCCTGCACCACAGCACCACCACCACTCCCGTCCGCCACTCACCGCCACCCCCGCCGTCGTGGACCACCGCCACTACCCCTAAACGACTCGCCACCACCTCCTCCACCAAACTGACCCACCACCACCGCCCCACGACCACCACTCCGGCCGCCCTCACCCCCGCGTAGTGCCTCCCCCGACCTCCCAACCACAGCCACCTCCCCCATCCCGACCGCCTCCAGCCACCACCACCGCCACCCCTGACCTCCACTACCAGACGCCTTGCCACCCTCCCCCTCCGTCGACCCAACCGCCTGCACCGCCACCTCCGCCACCCGCCCTGGCCGCAGCAGCCCCCCGCAAGCTGCTGCCACTGCTGTTGCTGCTAACTGCAGTAGCTGCTGCCACCGTCCCTCCAGCCAGCCACCGCCGTCCTCCCGCCGGCGACTAGCTGTGGGCCCCCTGTTGACCCGTCAGGTATAAATACATATATAATACGTAAATACATAATTATTTCTATATGTATGTATATATGTATATAAATATGTATAAATATGTATATATTTATATATATTAATATATATATTAATATATATATTAGTATATGTATTTAATTATATATTAAATATTAATATTATAAATACAGTATATACAGTAAATATGTACGTATTTATATTTCTGTATTTTTCATTTTTTATTATTTATGTATATATATATGTAATATATATATATATATATATATATATATATATATATATATATATATATATATATATATATATGTATTTATATATATATAAAGTATTATATATATGTATTTATATTTATATTATTATATTATCCAGTATATATATATATAGTGTATATATATATTATTATATTAAATATATATTGTAAATATGTATAATATATGTATTTTTACATTTCTTTTACAAATATATATATATATATATATATATATATATATATATATGTATATATATATATATATATGTATATATATACATATATATATGTATATATGATATTATATATATATAATTATATATGTTATATAATTATATTATTATTATATATATATATATTCAGTATATATATATATATATAGTATACTACTAAATTATATGTATATACTTATGTATTTCATTTCCTTTATATATATACATATATTTATATATATGTATATATTCTTTATGCATTTTTTAAATTCTTTTATATGTATATAATTATATATATATATATATATATATATATATATATATATATATATATATATATATATATATATATATATATATATATATATACATACTTATGTATAATTGTATATATATTATATTACAATATATAATTATAGTATGTAAAATATAATATTATTATATCATATAAATATGTATGTATTTATATATTTTTCTGCATTTTTCTTTTCTTTTATTATATATGTATATATGTAAATATATATATCTATATATATGTATCTATATAAATATATATTTATTTATATATTATTATATATATATTTACACTATATATATATATATACTATTAGTATATATAATAAATATGTATATATATATTTTCCTGCATTTTTCTTTTCTTTTATATATATATGTATATATGTAAATATATATATATATCTATATATATGTATTTATATAAATATATCTATTATATATGTATATATGCTATATAAATATATACATACTACTAAATTTACTATATCTATATATATATATATACTCTAAATATATATGTACCTTATATTATATATATATATATATATATATATATATATATATATATATATATATATATATATATATATATATATGACTATATATATATTATGTCTTATATATATACATAAGTATATATATGCTATTATATTATGTACCCTCTTATTTAAATATATATTTACGAGCCTTGTAACGTCTTAAACAGAAAACATCTTCAGCGCAGTCAGTGACCCTCTGTCACAAGAACCCTCAGACTTGACTGTGAGATCAAGTTTTTAACACAATCAGGAAGTAGGCGAGTATACCTTGCCAAGTTTACTGTTTAAATTCAAATGTTGTTATATGCTATTTCTCCTGAATTTTATATGACTGTGAGTACCTGAGATTGCCTCGGGTACAGTCAACAAGTACGTTGACACGTAGTGTAATTAACTTAGTGTTTACAGACTTACCAACAACTACGAGGATATCCTAATATCCTCCTAGACCCTGTCACGGGAACATACAACATGGTTGCAATACATATTGGGATACGGGCTGCGTATTTGATTAGCTACCAGTACGCGTGACGTGCATCACAACTTAGCATAAAATCAGGAAAACTCAGGAATAGTTACGACTTGGCATTAGTTACATTGGGTGGGAAAGATAACTAGTAGACGTATGGGACATCCCCTCCTTGAGTCTTTATCCTTCGTACCATGCTTATCGGAGATGGACGATTGCAGAGTGCCCATGAGTCTGGGGGCATATGACACATATACTAGCCAGTCACCACGATTGGTAAATTAAGTCAGCATATGTCTAGCCTACACTTTTTCATGCGTACTTCAAGGTCTTTACTTGCATTCACTTAGATGGTTAGCACCCTGTATTTATTTATTCAGTATTTACATACATGGCATGTTATTTTCTGTATCTTGTTATGTCCCACTGAGGACCTGGTTCCCTTCCAGATTTAGATGAGGCATTCTACCCCACGGTATATGGGCCTGGACAGGAGACCAGATATGCTACCGAGGAGGAGCTAGAGGAGCTACCCACAGAGTCTGCCTGAACTTTTAGATCACCTGGAGTTGGAGTTACCTACATTGATAGACGATACTCTAGTCTATCTTATTTCAGCTTTCTTCATATTTTGTTGTGGGTTTGTCCCCACAAGATATTATCTGGTTTTGTACTATGACATTTTCAGACTCAGCATTATATATATTCAGCACTTATTCCCATGTTCATTGATATATTTGTGGATGGGATAGATTTACCTGTATTAGACTTGTAGTATTTTAGGATAGCGTAGCACGTTCCTTTGGGTCCATTAAATTGGATTAAACCCTTAGTGACGTGTCAGCTGGCCAACGCCATGTGGCCTAGTTCCTTACATTTTGGGACTGGGGCGTGACACGACTGACCTTCCGTCCGGCCCAACTCCGGCGGCGCACCGCCCGTGTCCGCTCCGGCCCGGCTGTGCATCCCCGACTCCAGCTGCTGTGCGTCCACCCTCCGACGGCTGACCGAGCGATTGCTCCGGCATGCAGCACCCCCTGACCCGTCCGGCCCGACTATGCAGTGCACCCCGCGGCTGACCCCGCACCCCGCTCCGTCCGGCCCGACTGTGTAGTGCACCCCGCGGCTGACCCCGCACCCCGCTCCGTTCGGCCCGACTGTGTAGTGCACCCCACGGCTGACCCCGTACCCCTCTCCGGCCGTGCCCGCTGTGCAGTACACATTCTCCCCCGCAGCGTCCGCGGTGCAGCACCCCGTCCGGCCGACTTCCCCATCTCCTCCCTGTCCGATTACACTACCACCATCACCATCACCACCACCACCATTATACTTTCATCTTCACCACCACCACCACAAGCTCCCATCATCACCACCACCCTCGGTGTTCCCTGCCACCGAGCACCATCACCAACTGATCATCCTCCGGCGACGGACCACCCTACTCCGGCCATCATCTCCGACCAGCGAGCCTCGTCGAGGTATCGACTCCCTCCCCCTCTCTATGTTTATATATATATATGGTCTTGTATTAGCTAGGGTTTAAGTATAGATGTTTGTATAGATTGTAGTGTAGTAAGACAATGAACCTTGTGTTTAATAACGTTTGTTTAAGGGTTTATTATACATGTCATAATAAGTAATTGATGGTTAAATGCAAGGTTGATATTTAGGCTTAATTCAGGTTATATATGCACTTGATGGTTGGGGAGGATATAGATAAATGAGGGTTTATGTATGTATCAAGTTTTAGGGTCTGATATGATTGTTCCAAGCATTTGATGGTTAATTGAGGAGCAGGTTAAATGGTAGTGAAATGATGTGGGGATAACAAAACATTGGTTACTTGGAAAGCTAATTTTTGATAATGAATTTAATTGAGTAGTAGCTAGACTTTTGGAAAGCGGCATTCAAATAATTAAATTAATGGTTTATAAAATCGAGGGTTTAAATGATAAATATTTATTTTTATCCGAGGTTGATATATTTAAGCGTGCATATTAATGTCGGTGAATACCAGGGGAAAAATCTGAGGATGATCATGACTTGAACTACTGAAAAACATCACGATGAATATTAGAGATTGAGGATTGGGTCTGATGATATTATACAGGTGATTTATTGTGTACTAGTGTGTTGTATCAAACCAATAATTGGTTATTTGGAAACTGTATATTAATTATGGGTTTAATTGAAGAGAGCTACTAATTGCAAATGGACAGGATGATATAAAACATAAGGTTTAAATAATTATTAATTGAGTATTTGAGGATGATAGTAAATGCACGTATTAACGTCAGTGTACACTGAGGGAAAATATAAGGAATAAATATGCATGATATACCAAGGAACCCTGTGCTGAATAAAGAAGGATTGAGGATGGTTTGATGTTGTGGCACTGATGACTAGATGATTTGACGTATCGTACCGATAGTCAACTGTGGTTAACCCCCCTAGTGTCTTGTCCCTGTGAGTCATAGCTGAGACTCAGTTTAGATGTTGATGTGTGTCGCACCCCTGTTTGTCATGGAATAGATTATTGATTATTGGTTTGTATCTCATCTCTAGGTACTGCGGGACCTGAGGGCTTGGACGCGGTACCAGGACCCCGTCACCAGCAGCCGCACGCAGGCAAGTGTACCTTGCCACCCTGTATTTCAGTTTACAGATATTTATTATTTCGTTATGTACATTGTGCACGTATTTATGTTGACGTTCGATACTTTGCGTCCGGTTCACAACCGGGTGAAGACGTACTTCGTAAAGTCTTAGAAAGATTGTTGGATGTTTTGTAGCATCTCGATATGCGTACCTGAGTATATCGACACCCCAGGACACACTCATACACTATGATCGTGCCAGATTCCTGTATCCTGATACTGACATCATGACCAGAGACTGGGACGACCTTAGGGTCGCGTCTGTTGAGTATTTCTGTGTGTCGAGACTGTAGTTAGAGGTTCAGGTTCAGCGCACAATCGTTTACCGCTTGGGATGGGAAAGACAGTTACTAGACGTTTGGGCTCCTCTGCACGCGCTTATATATATATATATATATATATATATATATATATATATATATATATATATATATATATATATATATATATATATATATATGTATTATTTCTGTAGTGATCCTGTATCTAGTGTAGTTGTATCACCCGTGTGACTCTTTGCCCGGAGCTGCGGTACGTCCCGTGCGTTTTCGTGTCCGGAGCTACGATTTTATTTTAGAAAGTCCACGCATCGAACATTGTCTTTAAATTATGTCTTACTTGTTTGGTTATGATAGATTACCCTGTCGTTGCACTTGTACTATCTGTTTACCTGGCATGTTGTATTTTTGTACCTTATTACGTCCATCTGAGGACCTGGTTCCCTGCCAATTTTGCAGCATAGATGATTACGGAGTATTTGGAGTTGCTGTTGGAGTTGCATGTCTTGCGAGCATGGTACCAGGTACTCACATCTTATCTACCGGTATTATGGTTATTTTACATTGATTATTCATCTGCTGTTGTAGCCTAGTTTTTATAGACTCATACTTCTTCTCGAGTCTATTCGAGTTAATGTGTTATTGGGCGGCCGACTCTAGCACATATAGCTCATTCTTGTATACTGTTGTACATTATGGATTGAGACATAGAGGTTTACATTTATGGGATATCTAGATAGTGCCTTTTATATTTACAGCTTATACGTATTCAAGTCAGACCAGAGTCTGGTCGAATGCGTAGCTGGCGTGTCACGTATTCCTGGTCCTACGTATTTTGGGACTGGGGCGTGACATATTTTTGTGGTGGCCCATGCAGGTCCGATTTAAATCATCTTGGTCACCTGACTATGCCAAGCGAGCCTGCAAATTAGGAATAGATATTATGATTGTTGAATAGGATCTCAATCCATAATCGATTCTAAAAACTCTTTGTATGTGATTATCGCCCTTGGACTTCCAATTTGTACTCGTTCAATTTTCGTCAATATTGTTATCATTGTTTCTCATCCCCTATTATTCGGGAAGACGGACGCTGCGCTTAATGGTTTTCTCCAGAAGAAGATCGTAGTTCGGACGGCAGAAGACGTGATATATAAAATAATCTCTGAGAAGATTGTTACCCTCAGTAGGGTGGGCTGATAGGTTCTTTTGGATTCTAGAACTAGTATGGACGGGTAGCAAGAGAATTGGAGCCAGTAGTACCCTATTCGTACTTGAGATAGTAGTGATCTTGGAAGTACTGGGAGCTGGAAAGATTGTTGATCATGACCTAGAATAATTTATGGAAATGCATAGCCTGATGATGGAAACTAGTGGTTGTATATGATAGCAATACTAGGAACGATGATTATGAGCTAGAGAAGATAAAATTTTAGGACCTCACTAGGAAGATAATGATCTAATACCAGAAATTTTTGTATGTGCTTGGGTGACGTCATTATTATAATCGCACTATGTGACCCGGAACAATAAATAACCGGAAGAAGAAATTTGAGGAATAAAATTTTAGGAAAAACCTTGAGGAGAAGAGAAATTATACATTAGACAAGAAAATTTTCCTTTTGAGGATTGATGTTGAAAACAGAACGAGAGAAATTATTATGAGGCTTAGTCTAGACTATGACATTATCCTGGACATAGGTTGGTTGAGCCCATACCACGCGACGCTAGATTGTCGATGTAGTTGCATTATCTTTAGACCACCAGGTTACCCTGAGTTGAGTTTCTTCAGGGAGCCCGAGAGCATGGGGTCCAATCTTAGCGACACACAATGTAAAGGGTGAACTAGTGTACCACCATATTATATCAGGGTCTGAGGATATGGTTCTAGAGAATCTTTTAGGCCTGCCACCTGACAGAAAGAGTTGTTACAGAGTTGACTCCAAGAGCCGAGCCAGTTATTTTCTCGTCTTCAGACTAGCACCGGTAGAGTTGGCTGAGTTGAAGGTCCATAGTAGAGGATCTCTTAGACAAGGGTTTCAGTCAGGCTAGTGTTTCTCCATGGGGAGTACCCATCGTATGGTGCCGAAGAAGGACGAGACGGTACGATTGCGTATTGATTTCAGGGACTGTATGTTTGTGTATCGATTACAGGGTTTAATGCAGTAACGATAAATAACAAGTAACCATTGCCGCACATCATCTAAGTTTATTCTCGAAGATCGATCTCAGATCACGCTATCATCAGATCAAGGTACGGAGAGAGGACATTCCGAAGGCAGCTTTTCGGACGAAGTATGGGCTCTATGAGTTTCTAGTCATGACCGTTTGGTTTGACCAACGCGTCAGCAATATTTTTGAGCTTGAGGAACAATATTTTCCACCAGTACTTGGATAAGTTCGTAGTGGTAGTTATCGATGATATCGTGGTATATTCTAAGAGCCATGAGGAGCACGAGAGACATCTCAGGATCATGTTGGAGACGCTGAGGCAGGAGAGGCTGTACGCCAAACTCCACAAATATGAGTTATATTTGGATGGGGTACCCTTCCTGGGACACAAAATCACCGGAGATGGACTAACAGTTGACCCGAAGAAGATAGTTGCAGTTGAGACACGATCAACCCCTGCACCTGTTACAGAGACTAGGAGCTTCCTCGGACTTGCCGGATATTATCGAAGGTTTGTAGAAAATTCTCGAGGATTGTTGCGCCTATGACGCGACTGACGCGTAAAGGCGAGGATTTTATCTGGACCGACGAGTGTCAGGCGGCTTTCGATGAGCTGAAGAAGCGTCTGACATCAGCACCGATTTTGATACTACCTTCAGGATCAGGAGGATTTGTAGTATAAAGTGATGCGTCTGGGAGCGGATTAGGATATGTTGAGAGCGTGCATGATTAATTTTGGAGGATCTTGGGAGGACCACCTACACTTGGTGGAATTCTCCTACAATAACAGCTACCAGGCTAGCATACAGATGGCGCCTTATGAGGCACTGTACGGCAGGAAATGCAGGTCGCCAGTTTGTTGGAGTGACGTGGGAGAGCGTCAGATACTTGGTCCAGAGTTGGTGACACAGACAGTGGAGAAGTTCAAGCAGATTCAGAGCCACCTGCGTGCAGCGCAGGACAGACAGAAACATTGGACAGATGCGTACCGCAGACCATTGGAGTTCAAGGAGGGTGACCATGTGTTTTTGAGGATATCGCCTACTCGGGGTACCATCAGATTCGGAGGCAAAGGCAAGCTGAGTCCGAGGTGCATCGGGCCTTTTGACATCTTGGAACAAGTTGGCGAAGTAGCTTACCGTCTTGCATTGCCTCATCATTAGAGAGAGTACATGACGTATTTTACGTATCGCAGCTGAGGAGATATGTCGCAGACCCTAGCCACGTGCTTGATCATTCGGAGATTACAGTCGGGCCCAGTCTATCTTACGTAGAGCAGCCAGTTGAGATCCTTGACCGCAGCGAAAAGACTTTGAGAGGACAGACTATTCGACTGGTCAGAGTTGCATGGAAGCACCATTCACCCGGCGAATCTACTTGGGAGCGAGAGGATTCTATTCGGCAACGTTTTCCGTACTTATTTGAGGAGCAAGGTACGAATTTACGTACGGCAATTGATTACTAGTTGTTTAAAAACTCTTTTAGCTATTATCATGCTTTACTTTTAATTTCCGGGACGAAATTTTTCTAAGTTGGGAAGAATGTAAACCCCCTCGATTAATTCTATAGATAGTCAGGTTTGGATTTTGGAATTTTGGATTTTTGAGAAGATAATGAGGTTTAGAGTGAGTCGTCTATTATTTTATTTAAATTAAACCTTTGGCGCACCCTACCGTTGCTGTTTTATTCGGAGCCCAATATCAGCCTATAAATTCCATCGGACTATTGTACTTCTGACTTGACTTTCCAATTTAGGCACTGGACTTTTCCGTCACTCAAAATCAAATTCGTTGTGCCCTAAATTAATTGCACAACTTCCCATATCCTAAAATCCATATTTAATTCTGTGTCGGACACCTGTGTCGTTACCCTCAATTTTGAGATACCAACTTAACCCGTTGAGCCGGACAAACTAAAGGGTCCAAGACTGACTCCAAGCCCCACCATTTTTGACCTTTGTGTCATTTTCGAATTTTGACCCCAAGTGCCCCCATTTAATTTAAAAGCGCGATACACTTAAAATCCTATTTAAATCGAGGATACCGATTTTGCCTAATACTATTTTAATCCCCAATTAATTTCGATGACCATTAAATTAAATCTGGGCCAAACACCCAACACCCCCTCACCATGCAAAACACCAAACTCTATTTCCCCCACAATTTTTGCATTATTTTATGTGTTCGTGCAATTTCCCGAATTTAAGGGGCTTAATTGCAATTTATTGATTTTAGGTGGCCTCACCTTATTGGCCATGATTAAATGAAGAGCCTACAAACCTTTGACTTAGTCAACAATTCCCTCCCCCCTTCCTTTGTATGAAGAAATAATTTTACTCATATGAATTCCTAGCCCTCCATTTGAAATAGGCTAATCTATACCCTCCATCCAACACACCCCTCCCTATAAAACCATCACCATCACCCTCACAACTCCCAACCAGGCCCTAATCCCTAGGTGTGGAAACCCCACCTCTCTCTCTCTCCTCCCTCCTCCATTATTTCTCCATACAAAAATTCTTCTTCTTCTTCCTTTATTCTACTTCTTCCTTTATACTCCCTGGGAGAAACTACTCAACCCCAGGCCGACTGACCTCCCGTCCGGCCCGACTCCGACGACGCACCGCCCGCGTCCGCTCCGGCCCGGCTGTGCATCCCCGACTCCAGCTGTTGTGCGGCCACCCTCCGGCGGCTGACCGAGCGACTGCTCTGGCATGCAGCACCCCCTGACCCGTCCGGCCCGACTATGCAGTGCACCCCGTGGCTGACCCCGCACCCCGCTCCGTCCGGCGCGACTGTGCAGTGCACCCCGCGGCTGACCCCGCACCCCGCTCCGGCCGTGCCCGCTGTGCAGTGCACATTCTCCCCCGCAGCGTCCGGCGGTGCAGCACCCCGTCCGGCCGACTTCCCCATCTCCTCCCCGTCCGATTACACTACCACCACCACTACCACCATCATCACCACCACCATTACACTTTCATCTTCACCACCACCACCACAAGCTTCCATCATCACCACCACCCTCGGCGTTCCCTGCCACCGAGCACCACCACCAACTGATCATCCTCCGGCGACGGACCACCCTACTCCGGCCATCATCTTCGACCAGTGAGCCTCGTCGAGGTATCGACTCCCTCCCCCTCTCTATGTTTATATATATATGGTCTTGTATTAGCTAGGGTTTAAGTATAAATGTTTGTATAGATTGTAGTGTAGTAAGACAATGAACCTTGTGTTTAATAACGTTTGTTTAAGGGTTTATTATACATGTCATAATAAGGAATTGATGGTTAAATGCAAGGTTGATATTTAGGCTTAATTCAGGTTATATATGCACTTGATGGTTGGGGAGGATATAGATAAATGCGGGTTTATGTATGTATCAAGTTTTAGGGTCTGATATGATTGTTCCAAGCATTTGATGGTTAATTGAGGAGCAGGTTAAATGGTAGTGAAATGATGTGGGGATAACAAAACATTGGTTACTTGGAAAGCTAATTTTTGATAATGAATTTAATTGAGTAGTAGCTAGACTTTTGGAAAGCGGCATTCAAATAGTTAAATTAATGGTTTGTAAAATCGAGGGTTTAAATGATACATATTTATTTTTATCCGAGGTTGATATATTTAAGCGTGCATATTAATGTCGGTGAATACCAGGGTAAAAATCTGAGGATGATCATGACTTGAACTACTGAAAAACATTACGATGAATATTAGAGATTGAGGATTGGGTCTGATGATATTATACAGGTGATTTATTGTGTACTAGTGTGTTATATCAAACCAATAATCGGTGATTTGGAAACTGTATATTAATGATGGGTTTAATTGAAGAGAGCTACTAATTGCAAATGGACAGGATGATATAAAACATAAGGTTTAAATAATTATTAATTGAGTATTTGAGGATGACAGTAAATGCATGTATTAACGTCAGTGTACACTGAGGGAAAATATGAGGAATAAATATGCATGATATACCAAGGAACCCTGTGCTGAATAAAGAAGGATTGAGGATGGTTTGATGTTGTGGCACTGATGACTAGATGATTTGACGTATCGTACCGATAGTCAACTGTGGTTAACCCCCCTAGTGTCTTGTCCATGTGAGTCATAGCTGAGACTGAGTTTAGGTGTAGATGTGTGTCGCACCCCTGTCTGTCGTGGAATAGATTATTGATTATTGGTTTGTATCTCATCTCTAGGTACTGCGGGACCTGAGGGCTTGGACGCGGTACCAGGACCCCGTCACCAGCAGCCGCATGCAGGCAAGTGTACCTTGCCACCCTGTATTTCAGTTTATAGATATTTATTATTTCGTTATGTACATTGTGCACGTATTTATGTTGACGTTCGATACTTCGCGTCCGGTTCACAACCGGGTGAAGACGTACATCGTAACGTCTTAGAAAGATTGTTGGATGTTTCGTAGCATCTCGATATGCGTACCTGAGTATATCGACACCTTAGGACACGCTCATACACTGTGATCGTGCCAGATTCATGTATCCTGATACTGACATTGTAACCTCCGTATCCTGAAATTCGTGCTTAAATGTTGTTATTAGGTTAATTTGGGACTATTGGGATTTTTTCATAATTTTTAGTTAATTAAAAACTATTAACACTAATTTTTTAGGACTTTTAAGAATTTATTTTATGTCCAAACTTAACTAAAAATACCCCAAACTTTTATTTTAGGTTCTAAATAGTCAAATATATTTTCTAGAATTTTCTGGAAATTTTTTGAGTATTTTTAGTATTTATTGGGAGTTATTTAGACTAATAACTAAATTTTAGGACTTGTAGAATTTATTGTGCAATCCCAGGAATATAGAATGGACCCACGTTATTTTATAGGGTTTATAATATTATTATATATTTTTTGGAATTATTTCAGAATTTTTGGAAAAATTTTAGTATTTATTTTTAGTTAAATGGGTAAAACTAATGTTTAGAGCTTCTCCTAATTATAGTAGAAAACCTATCAATATAAAATTATCCCAAATATTTTTCTAAAGTTTTTAGGTTGAAAATATATTTTCTGTAATTTTTCCAGATATTTATGATTATTTTTAAAATTTATTTTGAGTTATTTAGATTTAAAACGACTTAAATAATATTTTGATAAAGGCAAATCAAAAGCAAATAATATAACCAAAATCATCCAATCAGATTCTGACACGTGTCAGCCTATAAATATCTATTCAGTCATAGGTACATCCCTATTCAGCCGCAGGTACATCCCTATATATATATATATTATTATAACCCTAATTATCCCATTATTTTAGAGAGAGAGATTTTGGAGAATTGCCATCTAGGGTTCCTTCATCTTCCACAAGCCATTGTGCATAGCTCCGGACTCCAAACGAGGCCTAGTTTCTTGTGTTAGAAATATATTGAGGTTAGCTTTCTGATTATATAAATTTTTTTACGAAATTATTAGTATTAAATTTTAAAAAATTCGTAGAGCACAGCATGTCCGAAAATAGACATGTTTCAATATTTTCACGATTTCGGGAGAACCAGGGATCAGAATCATGAACCGTTTAAAGTTTCGGAAAGCTAATGTTGAGATCATTGACATATGTATTTCCCAGAATTTATTTCGAAATATTTTCATACTGTTAATTCTGTAGAACTTCTAGGATAGAATTTAACCATCGGTGCACAATACAAAATTTGTATGTGCCATAATTTCCAAACGAATTTGAATTCGGACGAGCCATAAATTTCAGCATATTTTTGATGCTGAAATCTACAGGAAATCATGCATGAAAGTCAAGTTTGTGTCGGTTGACTTTTCGGTCAACAGATCGCCTCAATTTGCGTGCCATGAGTCCCGAGTCGATATAAATTTAGTTTCTTTTGGGCAAAATTAGGTTTTGACATAAAAATTAGAATAATAAGATTAAAATAAGATTTTAGAGTAATTATTCCAGAATTAAATAAATTAAAATAAATTATATTTTGACATGGTAAAATTTGTAATACATAGGCTATTTGGACTGTGACTTGGACTCTGATTCATACCAGCAAAGGACCACAGGCGAGTACATTCTCTGATAGTTTCTTATTTATGATATCCTCTATGTTCATTGTATTTAGTGTAAATATCCATATTTCTTGACACGATGGTTAAACGGATTGGTATATTCCGTATTATATGGTGATATCTGTGTATCCTTATCGAGTTGGATGCTCGTATAAGAATGATTAGATAGCATTATGACCTAGACAACGTTCTACCACCGATGCTGCGGCGTAGGCTGGACGTACCCACGCACTCGTGCCCCTATACCAGGTGCGGGTCGTGACACATTTTTAGTGGCGGCCCATGCAGGTCAGACTTCGCAATTAGAGCGATGTCGTGGTAGTGTGACATCTTAGTTGTACTACTGCGTGCCTGCGATAGGATATAGGATATAGCATACTAGGATGAGAGCGGATACTCAATCACAACTAGGAACATTCCAATCTATTTATCTTGTTATCCTTATTCCTCATGAATATTACTTTCTTTAGAATTTTTATTGTCCTCCTTGATGATATCACATCTATTGCCTTGATTGATTCCTTAGTACCGTAGTTTGTATTCATAATTTTCTTATTAGAATGTAGTTAATAGTACACCCTGACAGAGACTGCAATACCATGACAAAAGTGACCATAACCATACATGTTTTCCTTAGATTGCATGTTGTATGATTGTAGGTAGAATTCTCTTAGACTTTGATTGTTGAGGATTTAACTGTAGTAAAGATTAATGAAGAGGTTATGACTGGACAAAGAGAGATAAGATGCCTTAAATTTTGAGGATAAATATTAAATTAAATAAAGAGTTAGGAATTTAATATGGCAGAATTGATAATTTTGTTAAATCATTAATTTTTATGAAGATTATGAAATGATTGAATTTATCGTTGAATTTTGAGGAATCTAAGAAGGCTATCAATATATTTATTGGACTGTAAGTTATGAACTTATATTTTGAATATTGTGTTGGAGGTTCCATAAGTATTACATCGTTGAGTATTGTGAAAAAAAATATCGAGGAATAAGAACACAAATGGATTAGTGTTGAATTCAAATTTTGGTATGAGATTCAATTTTATAATATGCATTGATTGGATTTAAATTAAAGGAGTAAGATCATTAATGGATTAGTGTTTGAATTTAAATTTTGGGATACAATTTTTAATTTTATAAATTTGCATTGATTGGATTTAAATTAGAGGATTGGATATTAATTTTTTTGAGTATTTAATTATTAACTTAAATTTTTGAAGGAGATTGTAATAAGAATAGAATTTGATTTTTATTTCGAGGATTTTCAGGAATAGAAAATTTTGAAAATTTTGTGAAATAACAATGTCGATTAGTTCATGATTATATGATTTGATGAATTCAATTTTGATGGTAATAAATAAATAAAACAATTGAGAATTTTAAATTTCGATGACGAATTTTTTTAAGGTGGGTAGACTTATAACCTCCGTATCCTGAAATTCGTGCTTAAATGTTGTTATTAGGTTAATTTGGGACTATTGAGATTTTTCCATAATTTTAGTTAATTAAAAACTATTAATACTAATTTTCTAGGACTTTTAAGAATTTATTTTATGTCCAAACTAAATGAAAAATATCCCAAACTTTTATTTTAGGTTCTAAATAGTCAAATATATTTTCTAGAATTTTCTGGAAATTTTCTGAGTATTTTTAGTATTTATTGGAAGTTATTTAGACTAATAACTAATTTTTAGGACTTGTAGAATTTATTGTGCAATCCCAGGAATATAGAATGGACCCACGTTATTTTTTAGGCTTTATAATATTGTTATATATTTTTTGGAATTATTTCAGAATTTTTGGAATAATTTTAGTATTTATTTTTAGTTGAATGGGCAAAACTAATGTTTAGAGCTTCTCCTAATTATAGTAGAAAAACTATAAATATAAAATTGTCCCAAATATTTTTTTTAAGGTTTTTAGGTTCAAAATATATTTTCTATAATTTTTCCAGATTTTTATGATTATTTTTAATATTTATTTTGAGTTATTTAGATTTAAAATGACTTAAATAATGTTTTGATAAAGGCAAATCAAAAACAAATAATATAACCAAAACCATCCAATCAGATTCTGACACGTGTCAGCCTATAAATATCTATTCAGTCGCAGGTACATCCCTATATATATATATTATTATAACCCTAATTATCCCATTATTTTAGAGAGAGAGATTTTGGAGAATTGCCATCTACGGTTCCTTCATCTTCCATAAGCCATTGCGTATAGCTCCGGACTCCAAATGATGCATAGTTTCTTGCGTTAGAAATATATTGAGGTTAGATTTCTTATTATATAAATTGTTTTACAAAATTATTAGTATTAAATTCTGGAAAATTCGTAGAGCACAACATGTCTGAAAATAGACGTATTTTAATATTTTCACGATTCCGGGAGAACCAGGGATCAGAATCATGAACCGTTTAAAGTTTCGGAAATCTAATGTCGAGATTATTGACATATGTTTTTCCCAGAATTTATTTCGAAATATTTTTATACTGTTAATTCTGTAGAACTTCTAGGTTAGAATTTAACCATCAGTGTACAATACAAAATTTGTATGTGCCATAATTCCCAAACGAATTTGAATTCGGACGAGCCATAAATTCTAGCATATTTTTGACGCTAAAATCTATAGAAAATCATGCATGAAATTCGAGTTTGTGTCGGTTGACTTTTCGGTCAACAGATCGCCTCGATTTGCGTGCCATGAGTCCCGAGTCGATATAAATTTAGTTTCTTTTGGGCAAAATTAGGTTTTGACATAAAAATCAGAATAATAAGATTAAAATAATATTTTAGAGTAATTATTCTAGAATTAAATAAATTAAAATAAATTATATTTTGACATGGTAAAATTTGTAATACATAGGCTATTTGGACTGTGACTTGGACTCTGATTCATACCAGCAAAGGACCACAGGCGAGTACATTCTCTGATAGTTTCTTATTTATGATATCCTCTATGTTCATTGTATTTAGTGTAAATATCTATATTTCTTGACACGATGGTTACACGGATTGGTATATTCCGTATTATATGGTGATATCTGTGTATCCGTATGGAGTTGGATGCTCGTATGAGAATAATTAGATAACATTGTGACCTAGACAACATTCTACCGCCGATGCTGTGGCATAGGCTGGACGTACCCACGCACTCGTGCCCCTATACCGGGTGTGGGTCATGACAGACATCATGACCTGAGACTGGGACGACCTTAGGGTCGCATCTGTTGAGTATTTCTGTGTGTCAAGACTGTAGTTAGAGGTTCAGGTTCAGCGCACAATCATTGACTGCTTGGGATGGAGAAGACAGTTACTAGACGTTTGGGCTCCTCTGTATGCGCTTATATATATATATATATATATATATATATATATATATATATATATATATATATGTATTATTTCTGTAGTGATCCTGTATCTAGTGTAGTTGTATCACCCGTGTGACTCTTTGCCCGGAGCTGCGGTACGTCCCATGTGTTTCCGTGTCCGGAGCTACGGTTTTATTTTAGAAAGCCCACGCGTCGAACATTGTCTTTAAATTGTGTCTCACTTGTTTGGTTATGATAGATTACCCTGTCGTTGCACTTGTACTATCTGTTTACCTGGCATGTTATATTTTTGTACCTTGTTATGTCCCTCTGAGGACCTGGTTTTCTGCCAGTTTTGTAGCATAGATGATTACGGAGCATTTGGAGTTGCTGTTGGAGTTGCATGTCTTGTGAGCATGGCACCAGGTACTCACATCTTATCTACCGGCATTATAGTTATTTTACATTGATTATTCATCTGCTGTTGTAGCCTAGTTTTTATAGACTCATACTTCTTCTCGAGTCTATTCGAGTTAGTGTGTTATTGGGCGGCCGACTCTAGCACATATAGCTCATTCTTGTATACTGATGTACATTGTGGATTGAGACATAGAGGTTTACATTTATGGGATATCTAGATAGTGCCTTTTATATTTATAGCTTATACATATTCGAGTCAGACCAGAGTCTGGTCGAATGCGTAGCTGACGTGTCACGTATTCCTGGTCCTTCGTATTTTGGGACTGGGCATGACAGTAACTAGTGTTATCACAGTCCTAGTTACTAACAGTACAATTTGAGATTCCATATAGCCACATGCCCTACAGACCATCTGGGTTATCCTGAGGTATAATAATTTTTTATCTTTTCTGGTAATGCAACACTCGACGGTGTGCTGGAAGTGTGCCCCTCACAACAGAGAGCTTCAAATCTATCAGGTGTCATTGGGATATCGGAATTGCATGTAGCCAAAAAATCTCTCTAAATGCTTTCTTGATTGTCATTCTAGTTATTAGCCTAGACAATTATCAAGGATTCCCGACCGTGCTGCTCAGTAATCTGCCTTAGACATGATGCAAGACAGGATAGTAACTTGACGAGAACAATCAAAATCAACCATAGGAATACAGGTCATACAATACAGGTGCTACTAATAGCATTGATCAGGACAGTTACAGGAATTTTTAAGCCATGAGTGCGCTACGTCGAGCCACTATCATGGAGTATCAGGATCAGGAGTATCAGTATAGGTCAGGTGTCGAGAGTTCAAGATTAATAATGTCAATACTATCCATGTTTAATTCTAGCAGGTCAGGAGTGCGCAACGTCGAACCACTATCAGGATTATCAGTACATGTCAGGATTATCAGTTCCATGTCAATATTCAGAGGTTCAGTTATAATGTACAATCATTAGATCATGTTAGGAAATCATGATCAATATCAAGAATGTCATATCCAGGGAATAACCAGGATTAACTAAAATAAGAGAACCAATGAATCATCAAGAGTTATATATTAAAAGAATACTGGCATGCTGGCGCAGAAATCATCAATTCACGGTTGGCGCATAAAATCAGGCAAGAAGAACATACACACAGACTGGGCCAAAAGTCACAATTGGCGCACAATTGACCAAAACGAGTTTTGGCGCACAAATGGCCAAAAATAGTTTTGGCGCAGAAATCTAGTCCGGGCAGTTTTGGCACACTTTGATACAAAAGTACTCCGAGTAAGGATGGCGCACAATTCATACTAAAGTGCACTCTAGGACTTGGCACATAATTATAGAAGTATGCGAGCCAGGAGCTTGGCACATTTCTATCATTGGCGCACAAACAAGCATGAAAGGGATCACTAGAAGACAAAATATAAGTCTTAAGACATGACACAACAGTCGAGACAACTCGGCAGTCGAGAACACAATTCTCGAGAATGGTCAACAATCCTTGCTTAGCCATTAAGTAATACGAAAGGCTACATGGTGCGTCGTCTCTAAAGAATATCACAAAGTGCGCCACACAGCAAAGTGCGCCATTCTCTAAAAACGACAAAGTACGCCAGTAAGAAAGTTTCACCAAAGTGCGCCAACTCTGCACTATCTGCAAACTGCGTCAACTTGGCTTTTGAGCAATGGCGCTCTTGATAACTTTGCAAACTCATTCAAAAAGTGCGCCAAGTAGGATTGGCATACTTTTGAAGGAATTGCCATAGTACAAAACGTAATCAATGCATAAATGGCATAAAACAAAGATGTAAGCAATTAAACAATAAGTAAGCTATACATGTATAATATGCATATGTCGGATATGTATACTAGAATAGTGAGACGAGTCTCACAACTCTCTCCTCCTTAGAAAATTCTGTCCTCGAAATTTCAATAAGGTACGGGGTCTAGCAAAACTTTGGGGACATGCAAGCAAGGCAAGCAAGGGCATACATGAATCAAGAACAATCCTATAACAAGGCAAGCATGCACAAGACAAGATCAGGGTACGAGATATACGAACAAGTATACCTCACGAGTCAAACAAATATGGGTATCGAGCTCGGATATCATCCTCGCACTCCCAAGTTGACTCGTTAGGGGAGTGATGCCCCCAAGCAACTCGGACTAACCGAATAGTCCGGTTCTTGAGAATCTTCTCTATACAGTCCAAAATGGATGCAGGTCTTTCCTCATACGAGAGGTCGGTACCAATGACCAATTTTGAATGATCTAGGACATGGCTCATATCCGTTATATACCGTCGTAACTGAGATACATGGAAAATATTATGTATCTCACGAAGTGACGACGGAAGAGCAAGACGATAGAAAATATCTCCTACTCGCTCGAGGATATCGAACAGACCAATATACCATGGACTAAGCTTTTTTCGTACACCAAATTTGATGACTCCTCGGGTAGGCAAAATTTGAAGTAATACATGATCGCCGACAGAAAACTTAAGAGGTCGTCGATGTGAATCGACCTAATGACGCTGGCGATCTTGAGCCACCTTAATATTCTTCCGGACTTGCTTGACTATCCCAACTGTCTGAGTTATCATTTCGGGATCAAGCAATTACCTCTCGCCAATATCATCCTAAGCTACAAGGGATCTGCACTTTCTGCCATACAGTACCTCGAAGGGTGCCATCTGGATACTTGCCTGAAAACTGTTATTGTAAGAGAATTTGACCAAGTGCAAGTGATCCTCCCACGAACCACCAAAGTCAAGGGTATATGATCGAAGCATATCTTCTAGAGTCAAGATCGTACGTTCTGACTGAACATCTGTCTGGGGATGATAAGTTATACTGAACTTCAAAAGGGTACCCAGACTCTACTGTAGACGCTGCCAAAAGTGAGATATGAATCTAGAATCTCTATCAGATACGATGCTGACTGGCACTCCATGAAGTCTGATAATCTGATTCATGTACATCCGAGCCAACTACTCTATAGACTGTCCCACTCTGAAGGAAAGAAAGTGATCAATCTGCGTGAGTCGATCCACTATTACCCAAATTGCATATCTGCCAGCAGGGGATCTAAGAAGACCGATCACAAAATCTTTGGTAATATAGTCCCACTTCTATTTCGAAATTGATAAAGGTTAAAGAAGTTCGACGGGTATCTGATGCTCAGCCTTGACTTGCTGACAAACCAAACATCGGGAGACAAACCGAGCTATTTCTCTCTTCATTTTATTCTACCAAAAATTCTGACGAATGTCTCTGTACATCTTTGTTCCTCGGGGATGTACTGAATATTAAGAACTGTGGACTTCTGACATGATCCATTGACGGATATCTCCTCTTGGTACACAAAGACGATTCCCAAAATAGAGAGTTCTATCACTATGAATGCTCAGTTCTGGTCTACGTCCTGTCTTACACTCTGCTCTGAGTCGCTGAATCTTGACATATGTTTCTTGGGCTACCTTTATTCTCTCTATTATACTGGATTGAACTTGCAGACCAGCCATCAATTATTACGTCCCAGTTCCAAAATACCGAGGGACTAGCAACGTGGCATTGGCCAGCAGCACACTCCAATGGGTGAACCCAATTTAATGGACCCTTTAGAGTGCACTTAAGTTGTATCAAAACCAAAATGGTCTATAATATATATGTCATAGTCTATGTATCTAATCTCATCCACCAAGTCATAAACAAGAGGCAATATGATAAACCAGTCTCACATATCAATATCATAAATAAAACTGTCTATCACAATATAATAAATAAATATCATGGGGAACAACCCGTATCAAATAATGAGAGAGAAATATCCAAATCCACAATTAAGAATCACAAGATATCATACATAAAAATAATCTAAGAATCAAGAGAAGTCCTCCGGTACGACCTCGTCCTCGGCTGCTGGTACTGCTCCAAAATTAGCTCCTGGCCCATAAACCTCAGAATAAACCTCCTCGTTAATACCTGGGGACATAATCCATATCCAGGTCCTCAGGGGATACAACAAGGTATAATAATCACTCAAGCCAATAGTGAACAGTATAATGGTATGAATATGGGAAAATCTACAACTATGTGATATGCAAATGAGAGTATGGTATTGTACCCGGGCTGGTACTCACGAAAGATCCCAATGGACACTTCTATATGCTAATAGTACACTCAAGGCTCCATGTGGGAGAACCGGGAGGAAGATGTATATATGAATATAATACTTTAGATTCCGCATAGGGAACCTAAAGCCTAATACGCTATAAATAGTAATAAGTAACATATGCCCAGAGCACGATGAAGACTCTCCCCACCAATGTAATCTCATGTCTCAATCAAGACACGCAAGATCATAACCTCTAACTATCAACACAAGTCATAGTGAATATGTACAATTTTACTTACAACTAAAGCATGCATCCTGTAGTCCTATCCAGAGTCCAAGTACCACGATGAAGTCGTGAAAGACTCCGTCACATGAATAATTTTGTCCAGTGTCCTATGGTAGGATATGAAAATAATATGTGCACAAAATATGGGTTCGAAAGAATGACTCTCTAACTATAATACTCGACTCCGCAGGGGATGTTGGTACCCGAATCTTATTCGGACACAAAGTATCGTATAACGGCCCTAGGCTCAATAAGTACATCAATAAGCCACACAAATATCTAATGCATAAATAATATCAAATAAATGATTTAGAACTATAAATATCTTGGCAAGGTACACTTTCTTGGTTCCGTAGTCAACGATGGTAAATATGATCCCGCGTCGACTCCTTCGGAAATCAATTGACCTAAAAATAAATTAATTACTTAAGGATCCAAATATAATTTCTTGAAATTATAACTAAATTCTATAATTCTTAAATTTCATGCAAAACCAAGCCCGTTATTATTTCTAACAACCTTGCTTACTTTTACAGGGTATCGGGACCTAGTTTCTTGGTTTTTGACTTCCAAAGTTTAAGTTTAAGTCCTCAATTAAAGGACATAGAATTAAATCCTAATAAATTATATTTTCAGAAATAAATATTATTTTTATGAATTTATAACAATAAATTTCAGATTTGACAAAAAATAACATATTTCAAGATTTTGGCAACTCTATGTTGACTAGTTTTGTCCGAAACTTGTTCGAGACATAACCAATCCATTATTATTGTTTATATCTATTAAAAATTATTTTATATCCTATTATATGCTGTTCTAATCTCAAAAAATAATCACCTATTTATTTTATCCAAAAATCCTCTATTTACTAGCAAAATAATGTCATATAATTATCTGAAAACCTAGGCTAGTGGCCCTTAGTTATAGGTTCATATTTGACATTATAATATCAGAGAATTTATTTAAAACTACTTATTTTCCAGAAATTAAATATCAATTAATTCAGTTTTTTTATCAGTGTAAACCCCCAGATTTTTTCAGAATTTAAAATTTAATTTTCGGGAATTTTTTGTAATTTTTAACTAATTAAAATAAATAATTTCTGGTATTAAATTAATTGTCTGATTTTACTAAAATATTATGAAAATAATATTTTTGGATGTAAAATAAATAATTAGACTTACTGCGATTTTTCTGGAATTTATTGGATCCCAGAACTATTTTTAAAAGGCCCCAAAACATAGATTTTAATTAAACCAAAATTAAACCAACCTGAACCGAACCAAACCGGTTTAAATTAATTAAACTGACCCAATCCTAGTTTGTCGGATTCGGATCTGAACCCGCTGACCCGTACCCGCCAAGTCAACCCATTAATAAATCTTCTGTAAATCGAAACCCCGACTGTTCAGCGACTTCTCCGACCGTTTCACCTGTCACCATCGGCCGTTCACTTCCCTATGGCTGCTCGACTCCCCCGACCGGCCGACCATTCACTTCCCCGCCCCGACCTCTCCACCTCCCCGTAACCGCCAGCACTTCCCTCCCCTATATAAACTCGATCGGCTACCGCTGTCACCACTATCACCAGCACCTCCAACACCGACCACTGCCTCCGGCGACGTCTCCTCTGCCGTGAACTGACGGGCAGCACGCCGATGACCCCGCCGTCGACCAACAGCTAGAGCAGCCGCAACAGTGCCGCCACCCGCCGCCGACATGCGCCGCGCCACCTCACGTACGCGTTGTATAGTCGTTTCCGACGCCCTGTTCATGTAAGGATTTCTCTCTCCTCGTAGCACCGATGTTCGAACAGTCTGTTTTGACGCATAGACCTTGTGACCCTCTCGAAACCCGTGTAATTTGTTCGGGGTATCGCGTCCTGTGTCAATCGTAAACTGCGACGCAAAATCAGAAAAATAAATCCCTATTTTTGAAAATTCAGAATTTGTCCCGAACCCCCCGGTTTACGATCGTTTTGCGTGCAACCTGTTAACTAATTCTAAAAATCACCTAAATAGTAATTTAGACCATATAACCAAGTTTTAAAACCCTATTTTAGTTCAATTTATTGAGCTGTAATTTGTATTTTATTCTCGGGTAAAAATTGACCAAAAACTTGGTCTTATAAAACCCTAAATTTTCCCGGAACTGGGTGTGTCCCGCTAAACGAGGTGACTTGGTCGTGTACGAACTTCACCGAAGGGTGCGCGCCGTCAATACGGACGTGTGGAATTTTGCGAAAGTTGATTTGGATGTGCGTGCACACCGGAATCAACGCGTATCCGTCGACAACGCCCCGTATCGGCCCTGTTCTGAAACTCATTATAACTTCGTGTACGCTCGTCGTATCGAAACAAAACTTGTGCCATCGGACTCATAGAAATACGTTGGTCCTGTGACCTAAGTTTGGTTCGATTCTGAGAACGTTGACAAAATCCCGTATCGTGGGCCCACGGCTTCACTTGACGGGCGATTTTGTGATCGGCTCATCGAAATCTAGTTTTGGATATTCCCTTAGGTTCGTATCGTCGTTCTGGACTTGTAGACACTAAGTTTGACAATTTTGGAGAACTTTGTCTCTGGTACGTTTTTTGGTGCGAAGTGGGCCACATGTGGACCCTACTTTGACCAGGAACTGTCAATTTTGCCCCTGTATCCAAATTGGACTCATGGACAGGAAATTCTAGCTATTTCATATCTTCTGAACATGATGATAATGTTTATTTCAGCATTCGGAGGAGTACTTGAAGATCTTGCTGTTACAGGAGCAATTATTGGAATCCAAACCCCAAGCAAGTGTACCTTGCCAAATCTTGCAGTACTTGCTACATAATATTCTCTTGATTTAATTATATGATACAAAAGTTTAACCTAGGACCGTGTGATATTACTTAACGTCCGAATAAGATTCGGGTGTCAACGCCGTACGCGGAGTTGTGTAACGTCACCTAGAGATGGATATCGAGACCCTATACATCTTCGTGCTTTCATTATCAAGTACGTCACACCATAGGACACTTGACACTGTTCATGAGACAGAATCTTCTTGAAATATTCATGGTGATTCTCTATAGGATACAGGATTCGTGACAAAGAATTTATACATATGCTTAGCTATCATTATGACTCACTGCATTAGTTAGAGGTATATATATATATATATATATATATATATATATATATATATATATATATATAGTTTTTTGGAGGTGCCTTAGACTCTGATACAGAGCTTTGGCACAAGTTCTGGCCCTTCGAGATAAATGCTGCTATGGGTTTCTCCGACACAGAGACTATGGTAGTTTCAGCCCGAGTATGATTAATGCTCTCATTTGCATATCAATTAGTTGGTTACTTAGTTTGCCCTATTGATATATTTTATTTATACACTGCATTTATTTTGGCTTGAGTTATTCTTGTACCTTGCTATGTCCCCTGAGGACCTGAAATATGAATTATGTCCCCAGGTTTAGCAGAGGAGATCTACCCCGAAGTGTACGGGACAGGAGCAGAAGTTGGAGTAGTACCAGAACCCGAGGACGAGGTGATCGCCGAGGATTTCTCCTGAGTATCTGCTTATTTTATACTCAGTTATTTCTATTGATAGACTTCTATTTCCTGTCTATTGAATTGATGTACCAAACTCATTATCGGGTTGTTCCCCGAGACTTTTATTGAAATTTGTTGGATATATTTGATCTTGATTATTCTGACATTTATTTTGTGATTCTTTGCTGTGGATGAGATTAGTATCGTAGACCTTTATTGTTGTTTTACAGGTTAAGTACACCCTGATGGGTCCATTAAATTGGGTTTGCCCATCGGTGTGTGCTGCTGGCCATTGCCACGTGTCTAGTCCCTCAGTATTTTGGGACTTGTCACGCCCCAGTCCCAAAATGCCGAGGGACTGGAGATGCGTGGCAATGGCCAGCAGCACGCACCGATGGATAACCCAATTTAATGGAACCATCAGGGCGTACTTAAGCTGTAAGTAAGGTCTACTACACAAGTCACACTAATCTCATCCATAAAGATAAAGAAATAAACTGCATAATCAAATGGAAATAAGTAGCAACATCATCACAGCAAGTCAGTCGGAGAAACAATCCGACTTAAGTCTGAATAAACTGGCTCTATCGGCCAGGAACAAAAGATGTAAACATGAAATAATAAAAGAGTACTGGGACAGGCACTCAGGAGAAGTCCTCGGCAGTCACCTCGTCTTCAGTGTTCGGTTCAGCTCCAGCAATAGCTTCAGCTCCTGTCCCGTATATCTCGGGATACTGCTCCTCAGCTAAACCTGGGGACATAATCCATTCCAGGTCCTCAGTGGACATAGCAAGGCACAGATAATACAAGCCAAAATGAATAAGCAGTGCAATAAATAATAAAACAGCAGGGTAAACTAAGTAACTAACCATCTATGTGATATGCAAATGAGAGCAACACTAGTACTCAGGCTGAGATCGCTACAAGCTCTGTGCCGGGGAGCCGGTAGCAGTAATAACACGTAAAGGGTCTAGCTCTGCTGGAGAGTCTACAACCTCACAATAATAGTAGATATATATATAGAACAGCCTGTAGCCTGTGTGTCTCTCCCCACCCAATGTAATCATGCAAGCCATGACCATAACGTCTCATGTCCATGTCAGCGGGATTATAACTAATGCAACAAGTTATACTGTCTATAAATAAATAACTCTGTCAAGTCCTGTATCCTATTCAGAATCCCCACGAATAACTCAGGAAGATTCTGTCCATGATAGTGTCAAGTGTCCTGGGTTGTAGGGTACTTGATAGGTCAAGTACAAAGTAAGGGGGTCGTAAATCCATCGCTAAATGACAAACCCAACACCGCGTACGGTGTCAGTACCCGACTATTATCGGGCACTAGGTACGTCGTACGTTTCCTAGGTTTAAGCAGTTTAAAATAGTTTATAGGAATTTGCACAAGAAATCCAGCAGAGTATTTTTACAGAAAATATGAAAATAATGACTGCAAGTTTGGCAAGGTGCACTTGCCTGATGTTTGAATTCCACTTAGGTCCTGGTTTCGGAAATTTCCAGAGATGTCTCCGAAAGCTGAAATAAATAGTACCATCACGCTCAGAAGGTGTCAAACAGCTAGGATCGCCTGTCCTTGGGTCCAATTTGGAGACAAGGGCAGAAACGGCAATTTCGGCCCAAAACGGGGTCCACCGGTGGGCCCGCTTTGCACCGAAAAACATGTCAGGGTCAACGGTCTCCAAATTCACCAAACTTAGTGTCAACAGGTCAGGAACGCTGATACGAACCCAACGGAACTTTCAGATTTGAATTCCGATGAGCCGATCACAAAATCGCCCGTCGAGCGGGGCCTGTGGGGCCCACGACACGCGATTTCGTCAATGTTCTCAGAATCAAACCAAACTTGACCCACAGGACCAGCGTATCGCTACGAGTCCGATGGCGCAAGTTTTGTCTCGATCCGACGTGTGTGCACGAAGTTAGGGTAAATTGCAGAAAAGGCGGATACGGAGCGATGTCCGCGGATACGCGTTGATTCCGGTGTGCACGCACACCCGAATCAGCTTCCGCGAAATCCCACACGTCCGTATCGATGAGGCGCACGTATCTGTGAAGACCGCACGCGACCAAGTCGTTCCGTTTGGCGGGGCGTACTCAGTTCCGGGGTGAAACAGGGTCTGGTTTTTTCTGTTTTTGGATCGCGGTATGCGATCACCACAGGACGCGATGCCCCGAGCGGTTTATCCGGGCACCGAGAGGGTCATACAGGCTTCGCGTAGAAATTTACGAAATCGGAAACAGAGATCCGAGGTGCAAGTTACGAGTACCTGAAGGGACCCAAAAAACCGGGGTTTTGAACTATGTCCGACACGCGAGTTCGTGTCCTGGGTTGTATCCGGCCTAGGGCTGTGCTGTGTCCGCTTGTCCGGGGCTCTGGGCTGAACTGCGGTGGCCGGAGGACCGCCGGAGAGGGCTGGGGGCAGCGGGGCTTCGCCGGAGGCGGCGCTGGCGGCTCGGGGAGGCGGTGCTGGCGGCTCGGGGAGGCTCTCGAATGGCCGGGACAGCGTCGGGTCCAGCCGCGGGGAAGAGAGAGGAGGAGGAGGGTGGTTTCGGGAGAGGGCGGCTCACGGCGGGTTGGTGGCGCTGGTCTACGGAGGGCGGCGGGTCAGGGAGTAGGTCGGCGGAGATCTAGGGTTCCGGCGAGGGTGGCTTAGGGAAGTGAGGGAGGAGGAAGAGGGTGAGGTAGGGTTCTTATAGGGGAGCCGCGGGGGTGTTCGTGGCTGGGGAGTCGGGCTGAGGGGGATCGTGGCCTCCCCCGGCGGAGGCGGCGCAAATTCCTGGCGTCGCCGGAGGAACCGGGCGCCCGGACGTGGGGAAGGGGATGGGGGTTCAGCCGGGTCGGGTGCGGATCCGGGTTTGGGCGGACCCGCCCGACCCGCTAGCAGCTGCTGGGTGGGCTGGGTGTTAACGGGCTCGGCCCACTGGGCCAGGCCGGGCCCTAAACTGAAAATAATAATAATAATAATAGAAATAATAATAATAATAATTAATTAATTAATTAATTAATTTATGTAGAAAATAGTTTTTAGGCTTTTAAAAATAGGTCCGAGGTCCAATAAAATCCCAGAAAATTACCCTGGGTCCGGTTTTCTATTTTACACCATAAAATCATATTTTCATTTCATTTTAATATTATTTATTGGCAATTAAAAATTACAAACTCATCACAGGTGCTATGTAAATTCTTGGAAAATGCTTTTTAAATCCCAAAATTTGATTTTAAAAAAATCTGCAAAATTTTTAGGGTGTTTATAATCTACCCCCCCTTAAGAGGATTGCGTCCTCACAATCGAAGGGTAAACTATAAAGACAGAATCTACAGAATTTAAAGAATGCTTAGGTTACCTGATTCTGCAAATAAGTGCGGATAACGCTGCCGCATAACATCTTCTCGCTCCCAGGTCGATTCACCTGGAGAGTGTTGTTTCCAAGCTACTCGAACCAGCCTGATTGTCTGCCCACGCAGTGTCTTCTCGCTGGTGTCGAGTATACCCACTGGCTGCTCTTCGTATCTCAGGCTAGGTCCCACCGAGATCTCAGAATGATCAACTATATGACCTGGGTCCGTCACATATCTCCTCAATTGTGAGACGTGGAATACGTCATGCACTCCCTCTAAGGATGGAGGTAATGCAAGACGGTAAGCCACCTCACCAATGCGCTCTAAGATATCAAATGGCCCAATGTACCTTGGGCTTAACTTGCCTCTGCTGCCGAATCTGATAGTACCTCTAGTGGGCGAGATCCTCAAAAATACATGCTCTCCTTCCTTGAACTCCAGGGGTCGTCTGTGTGCATCGGCCCAATGCTTCTGTCTATCCTGGGCTGCACGGAGATGGTTTTGGATCTGCTTTACTTTCTCCACTGTCTCCGTTACCAACTCTGGACCCAGTATTTGACGTTCGCCAATGTCGCTCCAGCATATTGGAGATCTGTACTTCCTTCCGTACAACGCCTCGAAAGGTGCCATCTGAATGCTTGCCTGATAGCTGTTGTTGTAGGAGAACTCCACTAAGTGCAGATGATCTTCCCAAGATCCTCCGAAGTCCAGTATACAAGATCGCAGCATATCTTCTAGGATCTGAATTGTGCGCTCTGACTATCCGTCTGTCTGAGGATGATAGGCAGTACTGAACTTGAGCCTGGTGCCGAGACTCTCTTGCATGATTCTCCAGAAGTGAGATATAAATCTTGAGTCTCGATCTGATACGATACTAACCGACACTCCATGTAATTTCACGATCTGTCGCATATACATGTCGGCTAGTACTTCCGTGGATTGTCCAACTCTGAACGGCAAGAAGTGAGCCGACTTAGTGAGCCGATCCACGATGACCCATACTGCATCCTTACCACTAGGGCTTCTTGGAAACCCAGTGACAAAGTCCATGGTAATATGCTCCCACTTCCATTCAGGGATGGGAAGTGGCTGCAACATACCTGCAGTCCTTTGGTGCTCGGCCTTCACCTGCTGGCAGACTAAGCATTTTGCCACAAATCGGGCAATCTCCCTTTTCATTCCATGCCACCAGTAATATTGTCTTAAGTTCCGGTACATCTTGGTTCCTCCTGGATGAACCGAGTATATGGAGCTATGGGCTTCCGTCATCAATTCCTGCCTTAATTCTCCATTTGGAACACATAGGCAATTTCCGTACCTTAATGTTCCGTCCTCGTGGATGCGAAGTCCCGTCTGCAAGCCTGCTTCTGTTCTTTCTCTCAGCCTTCAGAATCTGGCATCATTAGGCAAAGCTTCCTTGATTCTCTCCACTAGCGATGACTTCACTTCGAGGTTAGCCAGCAAACCATTTTGTCCAGGTAGAACAACCTCTATCTGAAGATCTTGCAAGTCTTGTAATAGCTAAGGCTGCTCTGTTAAGAAATAAGCCGAGGGTTTTCTGCTGAGGGCGTCGGCTACAACATTTGCTTTCCCCGGGTGGTATTGCAGATCGATGTCAAAGTCCACCATTAACTCAAGCCAACGCCTTTGCCTCATGTTGAGCTCCTTCTGTGTATAAACATACTTCAAGCTCTTATGATCAGTGAATATTTCGACCTTCTCTCCATACAGATAATGTCTCCAGATCTTCAATGCAAAAATCACTGCAGCTAGCTCCAGGTCGTGCGTTGGGTAGTTCTTCTCGTGGACCTTCAACTGCCTCGATGCATAGGTGATAACCTTGCCGTGTTGCATCAAGACACAACCTAGTCCACTACCGGACGCATCACTGTAAACAACAAAACCTCCTGACCCTGAGGGAAGAGTCAAGACTGGTGCTGTTGTTAGACGCCTCTTCAATTCTTCAAAGGCATGCTGGCATTCTTCCGTCCATATGAACTCCTGATCCTTCCGTGTCAGCTTAGTCATCGGCTCTGCGATCCTTGAAAAATTTTCTACGAACCGTCGGTAATACCCAGCAAATCCAAGAAAACTTCTCACTTCCGCAACAGAGGTAGGGGTAGGCCAGGTTTCTATAGCAGTGACTTTTTCTGGGTCCACAGACAGTCCTTCACCCGAGATAATATGCCCTAAGAATGGTACCTTGTCCATACAGAACTCACATTTGCTGAGCTTGGCATACAGCTTCTCCCTTCTCAAGGTTTCTAGCACGATTCTAAGGTGTTCCTCGTGCTCTTCGTGGTTCTTGGAGTAGATTAGGATATCATCAATGAATACCACCACGAACTTATCCAAGTACTGATGGAAGACCCCGTTCATCAAACTCATAAATACGGCGGGTGCGTTGGTTAAACCAAACGGCATAACTAGGAACTCATAATGTCCATACTTAGTTCTGAAGGCCGTCTTTGGGATATCTTCCTTCTTCACCCTAATCTGGTGATATCCGGATCTAAGGTCAATCTTTGAGAATACCTTAGCACCACTCAATTGGTCAAACAAATCATCAATGCGTGGTAGTGGGTACCGGTTCTTAATAGTTACAGCGTTAAGGGCTCTATAATCAATGCACAGCCGTACAGATCCGTCCTTCTTGGGTACAAAAAGTATAGGTGCTCCCCATGGTGAAACACTGGGCCGGATAAATCCTTTCTCCAGAAGGTCGTCAACTTGTGTTTTCAGCTCCACTAACTCCTTAGGTGCTAGCCGATATACCGATGAAGTGATAGGTTCGGCTCCTGGAGTTAGGTCTATTGTGAACTCTATTTCCCGATCAGGTGGTAAACCTGGAAGGTCGTCGGGAAATACATCCACAAATTCCTTTATGACTCTTGGGTAACTTGAATCTTCTTCTACAGTCAGTACCCTAAGAGTTGGCTGGACCCCTTGTTCTACAGCTCCTCGTAGAAATTCAAACTCAGGAAGGCTAGGGGGTCTAAATATCACTTTTCCAAGCCGGCAATCCAGTGTCGCATGGTACTGACTTAACCAGTCCATACCAAGTACAACATCGTAATCAGGCATAGAAAAGATCAAAAATTGGGCTCGCATCTCTCGGCCACAGACTACTACCGAACATGATCTACAAGTATCACTAACCGGGATAATTCCACCTCCCGTTAGTATTCTCTTCATCTTCGAGAGAGGTGCGGTAGCTATTCTATGTGTGGCTACGAAGCTAGCAGCAATAAATGAATGCGAAGCTCCAGAATTAAATAATGCTATAACAGGAATTGAAGCTACTAATATGGTACCTGCTATCACTTCGCCTGCAGTAGCTTCCTCAGTGACTGCTAGTGCATATGCCTGACCTCGTCCCTGAGCGGGACCCCTTTGCTGACGAGCTTGTTGGAACAATGCTGCCTGAGGTGGTAGAGGTGGCCTGGCTCCTCCAAGCCCTGTCTGCGTTGCTCCCCCAGCTGGAAGAGCTGCAGGTGGAGCTGGTCGATTCGGAACTCCCTCTCGACGTTCCGAGCAGTCCTTGGAGAAGTGTTGTCCAGATCCGCAAACCAGGCAGAGTCCCAGCTTGCGTCGATATTCCTTTTCAATATGTCCTACCTTGCTGCAGTAGTGGCAAGTAGGCAGGTTCTTAGTTGCTGCTCTTGGAGGTGGGCTCTTCTGGGGCCGTTTAGCAGATTCCCCTGGTGATGACTTGGACGGTGCTGAGGAGAAGGGACGTTTCAGACTTGATTCCCTCCGAGTGACGCCCTCCAGCCGACATGCTGCAGCTAGGACGTCGGTGTAAGAGGTGGGCGCTACCGATCCGATTAACTTCTGAAGCTCGAACCTGAGCCCATCAAAGAACTTCTCCGCCTTCTCCTCTTCGGTAGGAATTAGCGAAGGGGCAAAGCGGCTCAGGCGAATGAATTCGGCGTTATATTCCTCCACCGTCATGTTGCCCTGGATCAGGCGGTTGAATCTGTCTCGGAGTTCTGACCGAGCCACAGCAGGGATGTACATTTCCTGGAAGAGTCTGGAGAACTCCTCCCAGGTAACCTGATCATGTCCGAGCCTTCTTTCTTCGGACAGCCACCAATGATGCGCGTTGTCCGTCAGTTGCATCCTGACGGCAGTCATCCATTTGCCCCTTGGTAGTTCGACGGCCTCCAACTGATGCTGTGTGTTTGTAAGCCATTCATGCACTTCAGTTGGTCCTTCCTTGCCCGAGAAGGTACGAGGCTTGAGTTGACGGAAATCCGTAATAGATCCCGTCGTTGGCCGCCTATTTGGTGGATTTGCATGCTCCAATGCTGCGACCAGGCTGTTCCTTAGGTTCTCGGCCTCTCGGCGTTGGGTCTCCTGTTGAATCTGTTGTTGTGCCTGCATCATGGCGTAGAACATCTGGAACATTTGCTGGCCGTCCATTGCCTGTCCTGGGGAAAAGACAGGCATCGTTGGAGGAAACTGGGGAGGAGGCGGGATGTCATCACGCCTGAACCTGGAACTTGGCTGGCCAGTTTGATTGCTCTGAGAGGATTGTCCTCTAGTATCTGGCGTCGTTCCAGCCTCGCAGGTAAACCCTCCTTCAGTCGGTGTACCCAAGGGGGTCTCGTCACCACGTCTGGGATCCATAACTCTGCATCAAAAGAAAACAATGAGAACGCACAGAGGAATCAAAACAGGATGCAGTTCAAGCAATTTAATTGAATTCGACATAGAGTTCAAAAACGATTAAATCAATGGATGAGATCCTATAACCTATCTTATTGCAGGCCTGTCCGGTCCCTAAGTTGAAACCGAACAATTTAGAGAAGACCTGCATGGGCCACCACAAAAACCATGTCACGCCCCAGTCCCAAAATGCCGAGGGACTGGAGATGCGTGGCAATGGCCAGCAGCACGCACCGATGGATAACCCAATTTAATGGAACCATCAGGGCGTACTTAAGCTGTAAGTAAGGTCTACTACACAAGTCACACTAATCTCATCCATAAAGATAAAGAAATAAACTGCATAATCAAATGAAAATAAGTAGCAACATCATCACAGCAAGTCAGTCGGAGAAACAATCCGACTTAAGTCTGAATAAACTGGCTCTATCGGCCAGGAACAAAAGATGTAAACATGAAATAATAAAAGAGTACTGGGACAGGCACTCAGGAGAAGTCCTCGGCAGTCACCTCATCTTCAGTGTTCGGTTCAGCTCCAGCAATAGCTTCAGCTCCTGTCCCGTATATCTCGGGATACTGCTCCTCAGCTAAACCTGGGGACATAATCCATTCCAGGTCCTCAGTGGACATAGCAAGGCACAGATAATACAAGCCAAAATGAATAAGCAGTGCAATAAATAATAAAACAGCAGGGTAAACTAAGTAACTAACCATCTATGTGATATGCAAATGAGAGCAACACTAGTACTCAGGCTGAGACCGCTACAAGCTCTGTGTCGGGGAGCCGGTAGCAGTAATAACACGTAAAGGGTCTAGCTCTGCTGGAGAGTCTACAACCTCACAATAATAGTAGATATATATATAGAACAGCCTGTAGCCTGTGTGTCTCTCCCCACCCAATGTAATCACGCAAGCCATGACCATAACGTCTCATGTCCATGTCAGCGGGATTATAACTAATGCAACAAGTCATACTGTCTATAAATAAATAACTCTGTCAAGTCCTGTATCCTATTCAGAATCCCTACGAATAACTCAGGAAGATTCTGTCCATGATAGTGTCAAGTGTCCTGGGTTGTAGGGTACTTGATAGGTCAAGTACAAAGTAAGGGGGTCGTAAATCCATCGCTAAATGACGAACCAAACACCGCGTACGGTGTCAGTACCCGACTATGATCGGGCACTAGGTACGTCGTACATTTCCTAGGTTTAAGCAGTTTAAAATAGTTTATAGGAATTTGCACAAGAAATCCAGTAGAGTATTTTTACAGAAAATATGAAAATAATGACTGCAAGTTTGGCAAGGTGCACTTGCCTGATGTTTGAATTCCACTTAGGTCTCCGAAAGCTGAAATAAACAGTACCATCACGCTCAGAAGGTGTCAAACAGCTAGGATCGCCTGTCCTTGGGTCCAATTTGGAGACAAGGGCAGAAACGGCAATTTCGGCCCAAAACGGGGTCCACCGGTGGGCCCGCTTTGCACCGAAAAACGTGTCAGGGTCAACGGTCTCCAAATTCACCAAACTTAGTGTCAACAGGTCAGGAACGCTGATACGAACCCAACGGAACTTTCAGATTTGAATTCCGATGAGCCGATCACAAAATCGCCCGTCGAGCGGGGCCTGTGGGGCTCACGACATGCGATTTTGTCAACGTTCTCAGAATCGAACCAAACTTGACCCACAGGACCAGCGTATCGCTACGAGTCCGATGGCACAAGTTTCGTCTCGATCCGACGTGTGTGCACGAAGTTAGGGTGAATTGCAGAAAAGGCGAATACGGAGCGATGTCCGCGGATACGCGTTGATTCCGGTGTGCACGCACACCCGAATCAGCTTCCGCAAAATCCCACACGTCCGTATCGACGAGGCGCACGTATCTGTGAAGACCGCACGCGACCAAGTCGTTCCGTTTGGCGGGGCGTACTCAGTTCCGGGGTGAAACAGGGTCTGGTTTTTCCTGTTTTTGGATCGCGGTGTGCGATCACCACAGGACGCGATGCCCCGAGCGGTTTGTCCGGGCACCGAGAGGGTCATACAGGCTTCGCGTAGAAATTTACAGAATCAGAAACAGAGATCCGAGGTGCAAGTTACGAGTACCTGAAGGGACCCGAAAAACCGGGGTTTTGAACTGTGTCCGACACGCGAGTTCGTGTCCTGGGTTGTATCCGGCCTAGGGCTGTGCTATGTCCGCGTGTCCGGGGCTCTGGGCTGAACTGCGGTGGCCGGAGGACCGCCGGAGAGGGCTGGGGGCAGTGGGGCTTCGCCGGAGGTGGCGCTGGCGGCTCGGGGAGGCGGTGCTGGCGGCTCGGGGAGGCTCTCGAATGGCCGGGACGGCGTCGGGTCCAGCCGCGGGGAAGAGAGAGGAGGAGGAGGGTGGTTTCGGGAGAGGGCGGCTCACGACGGGTTGGTGGCGCTGGTCTACGGAGGGCGGCGGGTCAGGGAGTAGGTCGGCGGAGATCTAGGGTTCCGGCGAGGGTGGCTTAGGGAAGTGAGGGAGGAGGAAGAGGGTGAGGTAGGGTTCTTATAGGGGAGCCGCGGGGGTGTTCGTGGCTGGGGAGTCGGGCTGAGGGGGATCGTGGCCTCCCCCGGCGGAGGCGGCACAAATTTTGGGCGTCGCCGGAGGAACCGGGCGCCCGGACGTGGGGAAGGGGATGGGGGTTCAGCCGGGTCGGGTGCGGATCCGGGTTTGGGCAGACCCGCCCGACCCGCTAGCAGCGGCTGGGTGGGCTGGGTGTTAACGGGCTCGGCCCACTGGGCCGGGCCGGGCCCTAAACTGAAAATAATAATAATAATAATAGAAATAATAATAATAATAATAATTAATTAATTAATTTATGTAGAAAATAGTTTTTAGGCTTTTAAAAATAGGTCTGAGGTCCAATAAAATCCCAGAAAATTACCCTGGGTCCGGTTTTCTATTTTACACCATAAAATCATATTTTTATTTCATTTTAATGTTATTTATTGGTAATTAAAAATTACAAACTCATCACAGGTGCTATGTAAATTCTTGGAAAATGCTTTTTAAATCCCAAAATTTGATTTTAAAAAAATCTGCAAAATTTTTAGGGTGTTTACAGGACTGGGGTATGACAATAAGCAATAAGATCCCCTCCATTAGTCGTATCACGAATCTTAAACTAGTTCTACCGACAAGCAACCATCACCAAACTATCACGAAAAATCTATATTTCTTAATATGAGAAAAATATGGCATAATAGGGGTTCTAATTCAGTAAATTAACTTAACCTAAAAGCATCATGTCATGGGATTTGAGGAAGAAGTATTTAAGGTTTTCCAAAACCGTTGGAGGATTTGAAGGTGGTGTTTCTTCTTGTCCAAGAATTTATCCTCCTTGCCCGTGCTCGACTTGCTACTTCTTTGTGATGGGTTGTTGATGAAGAAAAGAGTTCTTGATATAATTATGGAGAAGATGGGGTTCTTCTTGAAGGTTTAATGACGTTTGGATGGAGATATGGTGGAAGGATGATGAAAAGTGGAGCGTTTGGAAGAGTGGAAGGGATTTTTGGGGAAATAGATGATGTTATGAGGGTGAGAGTGGCAAGGGGGGCTGTTTCACGTGTGGGGGAGAGAGGAAAGGGGCGTCCAACTATGAGGGAGGGGTTTTGATAAGGTTAGGGTTAGGGTTTGTTGATGAGTTGATATATATAGGGCATTTTTAAATAGATTTAAATAAAGGAGGGGGTTATCATATTGCTAGGGGGGTTCGGCCAAGGGGGGCTACTCTTGGCCAAAATTTCAAGGGTGGGATTGGTTGTTATGGTTAGGATTGGATAAGATTTGGTTGTTGGGTTGGTTAGGGAAGTGGTTAGGTAGTTATTTGCCAACTAGGTTGCCACCTATATAACTTTCTATGGTTAGAACTTCTACAAATAGAAATAAATCAATTTATATCTCATATATATATATATATATATATATATATATATATATATATATATATATATATATATATATATATATATAATATTTACATGGAAATAATTGTGGTGCACTACATGCCTACATGTGTTTGGGTTAGGTTTAGGTCAAGTTCTAGTCAAAAGGGACAATTTTACGGTAACCGTAATTCTTGATGTTGTTTAATATTTTTGGAGCATGGGGGAGATCCAATACTTGCAACATCCATATTCCAACTATATTAAACTCACTTAAAATTATTATTATAAATTTTGTTGGAAGAAAAAATGTCGTACATTGCTCAAAATATCAAAGCCATGGCAAAAGGGTCATATATCTAAAATAAGGTTTTAGAAATTACTACTCTATTCTATTCTATTTAAATTAAATTAAATAATTAAAATAAATTAAAATACCAAAATAATCCTATTCAAAAATGAGGAGGCTCACAATCTATCCACCTTAAAAGAATTGCGTCCTCGCAATTAAGGATAAGGCTACTCTATGAAGCTATAATGACATAACAACTATGGTAGTTCTGAGGCCATACCTTCATTCTCGAATAAGTGAGGATAACGCTGTCGTACGTCATCCTCTCGCTCCTAAGTGGATTCACCTAGAGAGTGATGCTTCCAAGCTACGCGAACCAGTCTGATCGTCTGACCCCGCAGCGTCTTCTCACTAGTATCCAGTATCCCCACGGGCTGCTCCTCATATCTCAAACTCAAACCTACAACAATCTCAGAATGATCAACTCTGTGGCTTGGGTCGGCCATGTATCTCCTCAGCTGTGAGACATGGAATACATCATGCACTCCCTCTAGAGATAGAGATAATGCGAGACGATACGCCACCTCACCAATACGCTCCAAGATATCAAAAGGACCAATGTACCTTGGACTCACTTGCCTTTATTTTCGAATATAATGGTGCCTCGAGTTGGGGAGATCCTCAGGAATACGTGCTCACCTTCCTTGAACTCTAAAGGTCGTCGATGCATGTCTGTCTAATGCTTCTGTCTATCCTAGGCTGCACGAGGATGGCTCTGGACTTGCTTCACCTTCTCAACTGTGTGTGTCACCAACTCTGGACTGAGTATCTGTCGTTCACCTATATCACTCCAACATATAGGAGACCTTCACTTCCTACCGTATAACGCATCAAAAGGTGCCATCTGGATGCTCGCCTAATAGCTATTATTGTAGAAGAACTCTACTAGATACAAGTGGTCTTCCCAAGACCCTCCAAAATCTAGAATACAAGATCGTAACATATCCTCTAGGATCTTGATTGTGCACTCTGATTGGCCATCTGTCTGCGGATGGTAAGCAGTGTTGAACTTGAGTCTAGTGCCTAAGCTCTCCTGTATACTCCGCCAAAAGTGGAAGGTGAATCTAGAATCACGATCTGATACAATACTAACTGGCACTCCATACAACCTCACAATCTGTCGCATATACGTATTGGCTAGAAGCTACGTGGACTGTCCGACTCTGAACGGCAAGAAATGTGCCGACTCTGTGAGACGATCCACAATAACCCACACTGCATCCTTCCCACTGGGACTCCTCGAAAATTCTGTAACAAAATCTATGGTGATATGCTCTCACTTCCACTCAGGGATGGGAAGTGGCTGTAACATACCCACGGTCCTTTGATGCTCGGCCTTAACTTGTTGAGAGATCAAATATTTTGCCACGAACCGCACAATCTCTCTTTTTATTCCATGCCACAAGTAATACTGCCTCAAATCTCGGTACATCTTCGTACCTCCCAGATAAATAGAGTAAATAGAGCTATGTGCCTCCTTCATCAATTCCTGTCTCAACTCTCCATTCGGTACATATAGGCAATTTCCATATCTCAGTGTTCCGTTCTCATGGATCCGAAGTCCCGTCTGCATACCGGCTTCAATCATCTCTCTAAGTCTCCGAAATCTAGCATATGTCGGCAAAGCTGCCTTGATCCCCTCAACTAGTGAGGACTGAACCTCAAGGTTAGCCAATTATCCTTCTTTGTCCTGGTAGAATAAACTCTATCCCAAGCTCCTGAAGTTCCTCTAATAGCTGGGGCTGTGTCATCAAGAAATAAGCTGTGGGCTTCCTGCTGAGTGCATCTACTACGAAGTTGGCCTTGCCCGGATGGTACTGCAAATCTATATCGTAATCAACCATCAACTCTAACCATCGCCTCTGCCTCAAGTTGAGCTCCTTCTGGGTGTAGACATACTTGAGACTCTTGTGATCAGTAAAAATCTTCACTCACTCTCCATAAAGATAGTGCCTCCATATCTTCAATACAAAAATCACTGCAGCTAGCTCAAGATCGTGCGTCGAATAATTCTTCTCATGAACCTTCAAATGTCTCGATGCATAAGCGATAACCTTGCCATGCTGCATCAAAATACATCCCAATCCACTTCCTGATGTATCACTATATACTACAAACCCTCCCGATCCTGAAGGAAGGGTCAAGATTGGTGCAGTCGTTAACCGCTTCTTCAACTCTTCAAAGGTCTTCTGACACTCCTCTATCCAAACCAACTCCTGGTCGTTACGCATCAATTGCGTCATAGGCTCTACAATTCTTGAGAAGTTCTGCACGAATCTCCGATAATATCCGGCAAGTCCGAGAAAATTCCTAACCTCTGCAACTGATGTAGGTGTAGGCCCTGTCTCAATGGTAGCAACCTTCTCTGGATCAACTGAAAGTCCTTGCCCTAAAATTATGTGTCCAAGAAAAGGTACTCTGTCCAGGCAGAATTCATATTTGCTGAGCTTGGCGTACAACCTCTCATGCTTAGTGTCTCCAACACGATTCTAAGATGCTCCTCGTGTTCTTCGTGGTTTTTGGAGTATACCAAGATGTCATCTATAAATATGACCACGAACTTGTCCAAGTACTGGTGGAAGACCTTATTCATTAAGCTCATAAATACAGCT
Organism: Iris macrosiphon; assembly: GCA_036927795.1. Lineage (NCBI taxonomy): Eukaryota > Viridiplantae > Streptophyta > Magnoliopsida > Asparagales > Iridaceae > Iris > Iris macrosiphon. The sequence continues at coordinate 70,118,188 of JAYESA010000009.1, read as the reverse complement.
AGCATGTTAGTTAAACCAAATGGCAGAACTAAGAACTCATAATGGCCGTACTTGGTCCTGAAGGCTGTCTTTGGTATATCTTCCTTCCGCACCTTGATCTGATGATAGCCGGATCTGAGATCGATTTTTGAGAATACACAAGCACCACTTAATTAATCAAATAAATCACCAATAAGCGGTAAAGGATACCTATTCTTGATTGTTACAGCATTCAGTGCTCTGTAATTAATGCACAAGCGTACCGTTCCATCATTCTTTGGTACAAATAGGATTGGCGCACCCTAAGGTGAAACGCTGGCTCGAATAAAGCCCTTCTCTAAAAGATCATCAACCTGTATCTTCAGTTCCACTAATTCCTTTGGTGCTAACTGGTACACAGATGAGGTAATGGGCTCCGCTCCTGGAGTCAATTCTATAGTGAATTCTATTTCCCGATCAGGTGGTAAGCCTGGAAGGTCGTCGGGAAATATATCCACAAACTCTGATATAACCTTCGGGTATTCCGGCTCTCCTTCTGCAGTGAGTGCCTTAAAAGTAGGCTAGGCACCCTGCTCTCTGGCTTCTCGAAGAAACTCAAACTCCAGATGTCCCGGCGGTCTAAAGATGACACGTCCATGCCGACAGTCTAAAGTTGCATGGTACTGACTCAACCAGTCCATACCAAGTACAATATCATAGTCCGGCATGAAGAAAATCAAGAATTGAGGTCACATCTCATGACCATAAACTACTACCGAACAAGATCTACAAGTGTCACTAACGGGGATGATGCCGCCTTCCGTAAGAATCCTCATAGTCTTTGGGAGGGGTGAGGTAGCTACTCTATGTGTGGCTATAAAAAATATAGCTATGAATGAATGAGATACTCCTGAATCAAATAATGCTGTAGTAGGTAAAGCAACTAGTATGGTACCTGCGATGACCTCTCATATAGTCTCTGCCTCCTCAATATTCATGGCAAATGCCTGAACTCATCCCTGAGCTGGCGCTCTCTGCTGCTGTACTTACTGAAAAAGTGTTGTCTGTGGTGCCAAGGGTGGCCTCGGCTGATATCCTCCCGAAGCTGGTGGTCTGGCTCCTCTAACTTCTGTCTGTGGTGCTCCTGGTGCTGGATACGCTGGTCTCTGTGGCTGTTGGATCGGCCTCGGTGCTGGTAAAGTGGGTTGATGTTCTGTTGTCGCTCCTCCTTGACGCGCTTGGCAATCTCTGGCTGGATCCGCAGACTAGACATAGTCCCAACTTGCGTCTACAATCCCTTGCAAGATGTCCTGCCTTGCCACAATAGTTACAAGTATGGGTATTCTAGGCTGCTTGTTGTGGTTGAGACATCGAATGTCGCTTTACTTGACCTCCCTGCGATAATCGAGCTTGGGCTATATATGGGCGCTTCATGATGGACTCCCTCCTGTGGATGCGTTCCATGCGTCGAGCTGCGGCAAGGATGTCCGTATAAGAAGTGGGTGCAACGGAGCCAATCTGTCTCTGTAAATCAAATCTTAGTCCGTCAAAGAATTTCTCTGACTTTTCTTCTTCTGTCGGGATCAGCGTAGGGGCAAAGCGGCTTAACCGTATGAACTTCGTATTATAATCTTCTACTGTCATATTGCCTTGGGTGAGGCGATTAAACTTTTCTCGAAGTTCCCCTTGAGCAATAGATGGAATGTACATCTCCTGGAAGAGTCTAGAGAACTCCTCCCAAGTAACTTGGTCTGGCCCAAGTCATTTTTCTTCGGAGAGACACCAATGATGTGCATTTTTTGTCAACTGCATCCTGACGACAGTCATCCAACGCTCACTCGAAAGCTCAGCTGCTTCCAATTGGTGTTGGATGTTAGTTAACCACTCATGAACTTCAGTGGGCTTCTCCTTGCCCGAAAAGGTACGTGGTTTTATTTGGCGAAAGTCCGAGATGGATCCCGTTGATTATTGTCTAACTGGTGGTGTTACCCGCTCTAGTACTGTTACTATACTCTCCCTCAAGTTCTTTGTCTGGCGTTGCTGGGCCTCTTGCTAAATCTGTTGTTGGGCTTGCATTATTGCATAGAATACCTAAAATAATTGATGTCCGTCCATAGTTTGCCCAGGCAGAAAAGCTGGTAGCGGTGGTATCGGGGAATTGAATTATGGTGGTGGTGGAATGTCATCTCTCCAGAACCTTGAAGCGGGATGATCTGCAGGGTTACTTTGTAGAGTGGCTGGGTCTCCACCCCCTGGTATTACCTCGTCATCATGGGTAACCACAGCACCTAGTGGCATACCCGCGGGAGTCTCGTCGCTAGCTCAAGGATCCATTACTCTACACACAAGTAATTATGAGGACCACACAGACGAATCAAGCATGATGCAAGTCAAGAGATTAAATTTAAATTTGATATAGAGGTCAAGAACGTGTCAACATGTGGATGAGATCCTATAAGTCTATCCTAATCGCAGGCTTGCTCAGTCCCTAAGTTGAAACAAAGCAATATATTCTCTGACCTGCATGGGCCACCACAAAAACTATGTCATGCCCCAATCCCAAAATACCGAGGGACTAGCAACGTGGCATTGGCCAGCAGCACACTCCAATGGGCGAACCCAATTTAATGGACCCTTTAGAGTGCACTTAAGCTGTATCAAAACCAAAATGGTCTACAATATATATGTCATTGTCTATGTATCTAATCTCACCCACCAAGTCATAAACAAGAGGCAATATGATAAACCAGTCTCACATATCAATGTAGAAGTATGAAAAATACGCTGGGGAATCATATGCGTAAAACCCTCGACATGCAGGAAGCCCGCGTAAAATAGAGCTCCAGTATTGGGTGGCGTGAAACATAACTTCAGAGCCATTGGCGTACAACAGAGCTTCAACGCTAGTTCAGCGTAAAACATAGCTCCGGAATAACCCGCGTAATACAGTATTTCTAGACTGCTTCGGCGTAAAAAGGTTGCTACATCGCCGCTTTGGCGTAAAACCTGTCTGCTTTTAATGCAGCGGGAAGTTGTACGAGGAACTCTTCGTATTCCTCGAATGAACCTGTCAGACGAAGTAGTGAACCTGACTCCTGACAAAGAGTACTGCACGGTTATCAAGAGGACGACTATAATAATGACTCTACACAGAACTCCAGACTGTCGTCTAGTGACATAACCCTTGATATAAGACGTCGTTTACGCATTCAAGGAATACGCTGCCTATTTTTACACAGGCAAAGATGAGCTTTTACGCTCAGGATGAGACAAAACCAACAGCTATGTCAAAAGCTGTTTTTCGTACAGAACTCGAGTCACGTCTCTGCAAGTAATGTGCGAGATGGGGGCAGATCTCTGCATTTAATGCATGGGATTTGGTTCTACTTTTAACGACTGGGTGAGCTATAATTAGGGCTAATACGTCCATATCACCATCCCCGCACATTACGCCAACCAGGCTATTTTCAGCTATAGGAGTACGTTGTACGCTATCTCCTTGAAATACGTCGACCTGGCTATTTTCAACTATAGGAGTACGCCGTATGCTATCTCCTCGAAATATGCCAACTCAGGCTATATTCTGCAAAGGTGTGTGGTAAGGCTATCTGTCCCAGAATACGCTCAAAACCTCAGTCAAAGAAGGATAACTGGCTATTTTTATGCTGGTTACCTATCCATGCAGCATCAAGCTTTACGTAGAACTTGGCTTCTACGCCAACATGACAGCTACTTGGCTTCTACGCCAACATGACAGCTACTTGACTTCTATGCTGTAGAAGCATAAAAAATACGCTGGGAAATGATACGCGTAAAACCCTCAACATGCAGGAAGCCCACGTAGAATAGAGCTCTAGCACTATGTGGCGTAAGACATGACTTCAGAGCCATCAGCGTACAACAGAGCTTCAGCGCTAGTTCAGCGTAAAATAAAGCTCCAGAACAACCCGCATAATGCAGTATTTCTAGACTGCTTCGGCGTAAAAAGGTTGTTACATCGCCACTTTGGCATAAAACCTGCTCATTTTTAATACAGTAGGAAGTTGTACGAGGAACTCTTCGTATTCCTCGAACGAACCTGTCAGATCATGCAGTAAACCGGACTCCTGACAAAGAGTACAACACGACGACCGAGAGGACGGCTGTTTTGATGATTCTGTACAGAGTCCCAAACTGTCGTATAGTGACATAACCCTTGATATAAGACGTCATTTACGCATTCGAGGAATACGCTGCCTAGTTTTACACAGGCAGATGAGAGCTTTACGCTCAGCAGGAGACGAAACGAACTGCCACGTCAAAAGCTGCTCTTCGTACAGAGCTCGAGGCACGTCTCTGCAGTTAATGCGCGTGATGGGGGAAGATCTCTGTATTTAATGCACGAGATTTGGTTCTATTTTCAAAGAGTGGGTGAGCTATAATTAGGACTAATACGTCCACATCACCACCCCTGCATATTACGCCATCAGGCTATTTTCAGCTATAGGAGCACGTTGTACGCTATCTCCTCAAAATATGCCAAAGCAGGCTATATTTTCAAAGTATTGGGCTTCTATGTCTACTTGGCTTCTACGCCAACTTGACAGCTATTGGGCTTTTATGCCTACTAGGCTTCTACGCCAGTATGACAGCTATTCGGTTTCTACCCCAATCATCTCTACGCGAGGGGCAGTTAGCTATGTGGCTTGCATGCCATGATCTTCGCAGCAGTTATACGCGTTACCTCATAATGGGACACGCATCACACGCAGAGTCGAGAGATCATTTAGACGTGGGTAGCAGTTATCATAACCGCTACGTAAAGAGCGCCCCACTCTCCGCTGTTCGGCTTCTACGTCGACTTGACGGTTACGGTAATTAGATTCTATAAATAGAGACCTCTATTGACAGAGGTCAGCGGTTCGGGGGAAAAAGAGTCGGAAACTGATTTTTGAGAGAGAAGAGTCCAGAGTACAAACAGAGAGTAGTGATTGACGATTTTGGCATCGAGCATCCACTCCCTCTTCCGATTTTTGAAGCTTCTTCTTCTTCTACAGCACTTTTTCATCATCGTGTGGTCCAAGGGACAAAGTGATCGACCGCAGATCAGACTCCTAAAGCAATATTTCTCCAGAATTAAACTTTTGTACTTAACATCCTCGTATAGGATTAATTGTACTTCTCTTTTTCTTGTTTGTAAACCAAAGAAAGGGTTTCGTATAGACCTAGTTGTATTTCTTTCGTTTATTATCAAACACAAGATGGCGAAGCCTGTCAGCAAGCGTTTAATGATATCAAACGCTACCTCACTAATCCTCCAGTTCTGGTGCCTTCCGTCATAGGAAGACCATTTTTGCTGTATGTTCGAGCAATGGATCATTCTTTGGGAGCTCTCCTCGCACAGAAGAACGATGAAGGTCATGAACATGCTATCTACTATTTGAGCAGGATGATGGTCGGAGCTGAACACCGGTATAATCCAGTAGAAAAAGAATGCTTGGCCCTAATGTTCGCTATTCAGAAGACGCGATATTACGTCACAGGCCAGACTATTCATATCATCTCCAGGATCAATCCTCTTCGGGTATTGATGAACAAACCAAGTGTTCTTAATTTCTGACTCGCGACCTGGGCGATGTTATTAACACCATATGATATGGTGTATGTCCCTCAGAAGTCCATCAAAGGCCAAGCATTGGCTGATTTCCTAGCTGCTTATCCGATTCCGGAAACCTCCAGATTATACGAGGACATTTTCGACGAAGTTGCAGAATGTAATTCCGCAATGGAAGGTGATACATGGCAGCTATTCTTCGATGGTGCCTCCAGGACTGGTCCCAGAGAAAATATGGTTTCAGGAGTAGGAATTGTCCTGGTCACTCCTGATAAACTCGTCATCTATCGAGCATATTCTCTTAGCGAACCCTGCTCTAATAATATGGCAGAGTATAATGCCTACTCATTGGACTCCAAGTCGCTAAAGAATTGGACGTTGAATATCTGGAAGCTTTCAGTGATTCTCTGCTGATCGTCAATCAAGTCAGAGGAATATATGAAGTCCGTAATCCAGACCTCATTCCTTATCACCAAGCAACGATCGAGATAGCCATGTCTTTCAAAGGGTTCTTCCTAGAGCATGTGCCTTGATCTCAAAATTTGGAAGCTGATGCCCTGGCCAGTTGTCACGCCCCAGTCCCAAAATACTGAGGGACCAGACGCATGATAATGGCCAGCAGCACACACCAATGGACAAACCCAATTTAATGGATCCATCGGGGCATACTTAAGCTGTAATATAACAATAAGTAGGTCCAATGATACAAGTCACAGTCTATACTAATCTCATCCACAACAGATAAACACAGATCCAATGCCAGAATAATGTAAATAAAATAAACTAACAAAACTGAATAAAAGTGTCTCGGAGAACAATCCGAGTACAAGTCTGGTACATCAATGAAATAGACTGGAAATAAAATAACTATAAACTGAAATAAAAGAGTATATCAAGCTAATACTCAAGAGAAGTCCTCTGGTACAATCTCGTCCTCAGATCCTGGTTCTGCTCCAATGTAGGCACCTGTTTCTGCTAATGCTAGTGCTCCGGTCCCGTATACCTCGGGATAGATCTCGTCAGCTATACCTGGGGACATAATCCGGATCCAGGTCCTCAGGGGACATAGCAAGGTACAAGAAAGCTTATGCCAAAATAAATATAGTGCAGCAATAATGAAACAATAGGGTAAATAAATAACCAGCTAAGTGATATGCAAGTGAGAGTTTTAGTCATACTCGGACTGAGGCTACTACAGGATCAGTGTCGGAGAAACCCATAGCAGTATTTTCTCGAAGGGCCAGAACTGGTGCCATAGCTCTGTGTCAGAGACTAAGACACATCCAGATTATAATATATATAATATAATCAGCCTTGATATGGTAATACTCTCCCCACCCCATGAAATCTCATGTCTATGACACGCAGGATCAATACTAATGTAACAAGTCAGGATATAATCTAAGCATGTAAACTGTGTATGTCATAAACCTGTATCCTATACAGAATCACCATGAATATCTCAGAAAGATTCTGTCATAAATAGTGTCAAGTGTCCTGGGTATAATGTACTTGGTAAGACAAGTACGAGAATATAAAGGGTCACGAATGTCCATCTCTAGATGATAATACACCACACCGCGTACGGTGTTGGCACCCGACTATAATCGGACGCTAAGTAAGTCACACGGTCCTAGGTCAAGCATGCACAACAATGTAAAAGAATCAAGGAAAATATGTAACAAGACTGCAAAGTTTGGCAAGGTACACTTGCCTGGGGTCCTGGCTCCAACTGTAGCTCTGGTCTCAGTGTGATCTGCAGGTACTACTCCGGTTGCTGAAATAAACATCACCATTAGATTCAGAAAATATCAAATAGCTAAAAACGCCTGTCCTTACGTCCAATTTGGACACAGGGGCAAAAATAATATTTCCGGGTCAAAGCGGGGTCCACATGTGGGCCACTTTGCACCGAAAAGCGTGTCAGGGTCAAAGGTCTCCAAATTTGCCTAACTTAGTGTCAACAAGTCAGGAACGATGATACGAACCCAACGGAACTTCCAGAATTGGATTCTGATGAGCCGATCACAAAATCGTCCGTCAAGTGGAGCCTGTGGGGCCCACGATACGCGATTTCGTCAACGTTCTCAGAATCGAACCAAACTTGGGTTATAGGACCAGCGTATTACTACGAGTCCGATGGCATAAGTTTCGTTTCGATCCGACGTGTGTACACAAAGTTACAGCGTGTTCCAGAACTGACGGATACGGGGCGGTATCGACGGATACGTGTTGATTCCGGTGTGCATGCACATCCGAATCGACTTCTGCAAAATCCCACACGACCGTATCAACGTCACGCACATTTCGGTAAAGACCGTGTGCGACCAAGTCATCCCGTTTGGCGGGGCGCACTCAGTTTCGGGGTGAATCAGGGCATTATTTTTCCTGTTTTTGGATCGCGGTGTGCGATCACCACAGGACGCGATGCACCGAGCGAGTTGCACGGGCACCGAGAGGGTCATACAGTCAATGCGACACAACTGACGGAATTGAAAATGGAATTACGGGGAGAGAGGAAACTATATCTGAACAGGGCTCCGTGAACGATGATTTTCTGTGTCCTGGACGTGTCCGGGTCTCTGTGTCCAGACTAGGGTTTCTGTTTGTGTCCGATTCAGGGCTGCCGTGTCCGTGTCAGTGGGCGGCCGGAGGTGGCTGTCGAAGTCGGGGAGGAAGGGGATGTGGAGTTTGAGGCGGCGGCGGAGATGGGGAGTCGGCGGCGAGGGGCTCGAGCGACTGTGCGGGTGAAAGAAGAAGGAGTAGGTGGCGGGGTGGTTGTCGAGCGGTGCGCCGGAGATGGGGGTTCTCAACGATGGTGCGACGGTTGTAAACCCCCTCACCCAAAATAGATATTTTGTGTATATTTTATATTATTATAGGTATTGAATTTCTTTAGAGTATTCTGTTATTTAATTAGCAAATGAATTTCTTGATATATTTACTTATATAAATATTTATTTAGAATCATTTTTAGGTTATTTTAGATTTTTGAAATTAATTAGGATTTATTTGGATATATATAGTCTTAATATTAGATATATGCTAATTTAGTGTTAATAGATATTAATAAGATTTTATAAATTATTTGTATTATATTTAATTATATTCAAGATTATAAATTATTGAGATAGATTCAAACTCTACTTTAAATTAATTCAAATCATGAACCTACTAGGAATACAACTTAATGTATATCATATCCTTATTTAAATTCATCATAATCCTATCCAAATTAACCAATCATAGTTGTATTTAATTAAGTAGTCTCAACCATTATAAATACCTCATCCTTCATATTTTTCCCCAAATTCCTCTCTTTTTCGTCCAAAAATAGTCAAAATTCGTCATAAATTCAGCCTCATTTTCTACTAGTTATGACGAATTAAAAAGACGATATCTCCTAGCTCCGGACTCCAAACGAGGCCTAGTTTTTTTTGTTAGAACGATAATGAGGTTAGCTTTCTGATTATATAAATTGTTTTTCTAAATTATGAGTATTAAATTCTGGAAAAATTCGTAGATCACAGCATATCCGAAAATAGACGTGTTTCGATGTTTTCGCGATTCAGGGAGAACCAGGAATCAGAATCATGAACCGTTTAAAGTTTCGGAAAGATAATGTCGAGATCATCGACGTATATTTTTCCCAGAATTTAATTTAAAGTATTTACATACTGTTAATTCTGTAGAACTTCTAGGTTAGAATTTAACCATCGGTGCACAATACAAAATTTGTATGTGCCATAATTCCCAAACGAATTTGAATTCGGACGAGCCGTAAATTCCAGCATGTTTTTGACGCTGAAATCTACAGGAAATCATGCATGAAAGTTGAGTTTGTGTCGGTTGACTTTTCGGTCAACAGATGTCTCGATTTGCGTGCCATGAGTCTCGAGTTGATAAAATTCAGTTTCTTTGGACAAAATTTAGGAATTAACATAAAAATTAGAATAATAAGATTAAAATAAGATTTTAGAGTAACTATTCCAGAATTAAATAAATTAAAATAAATTATCTTTTGACGTGATAAATTTGTAATACATAGGATATTGGATTTGTTCTGCGCGACTTCTGGAGCAGGTTATTGGTACATCGCAGCTTCCTTACCAGGCAAGTGTACCTTGCCAAACTCTGCAGTATTGTTACATATTTTTCTTGCTTCATTTTATTACTGAGCATGCTTAACCTAGGACCGTGTGACGTACTTAGCGTCCGATTATTAGTCGGGTGCCAACACCGTACGCGGTGTTGGGTACGGTCATCTAAAGATGGACATTCGCGACACTTTATCTTCTCGTACTGGTCTTACCAAGTACGCTTTGACCTAGGACACTTGACACTATTCATGAGACAGGATTTTCCCGAGATATTCGTGGTGATTCTGTATAGGATACATGACTTGGACATTATATTCTAAGATATAGTATGACTGGTTGCATTAGCTATGATCCCGCTTGACATGGACATGAGACGTTATGGTCATGATATGCGTGGTTACATTGGGTGGAAAGAGGTTTACCATACAAAAGGCTGAATATATATATATAATAATTTAATGGAAGTGCCTTAGTCTTTGGAAACAGAACTTTGGTACCGTACTGGCCCTCGAGAGAATACTGCTATGGGTTTCTCCGACACTGATCCTGTAGTAGTCTCAGCCCGAGTATGACTAAATCTCTCACTTGCATGTCACTTAGTTGGTTATATATATTTACCCTATTTGTTTCATTACTGCATTTATTTTGGCTTGTATTTTCTGTACCTTGCTGTCCCCTGAGGACCTGGATCCGGATTATGTCCCCAGATATTGCAAACGAGATCGATCCAGAGGTTTATGGAGCAGGAGCATTATCAGGAGCAGACATTGGAGTAGTACCAGATCCAGTAGACGCATGATCACCGAGGGTATCTTCTGAGTATATACTGTTCCATACTCAGTATTTGTTGTGGTTATCTTTATTCTTGTATCTTGACAGATGTATTCAGACTCATTATCGGGTTATTTCCCCGAGTTTATATTATATTGAGATTGATCTTTCTTTATGATTCTGATATTGTTGTATTCATTTCTGTGGATGAGATTAGTATATCTAGACCCTTATTGTTGTACTACAGCTTAAGTATGCCCTGATGGATCCATTAAATTGGGTTGTCCATCGGTGCGTACTGCTGGCCATTGCCACGTGTCTAGTCCCTCGGTATTTTGGGACTGGGGCGTGACATGGTTTTTGTGGTGGCCCATGCAGGTCTCGACTAAATTGTTCGGTTTCAACTTAGGGACCGAGCAAGCCTGCAATAAGAATAGGATAATGATCTCATCCACTTGCTTGAATCATTTTTGACATCTATATCGGGTTCGAATTAATTTCTTAACTTACATCCTGCCTTGACTCCTGTGCGCTCCTTATTGTTTATTTTGGTTGTTACTCTTGAATTTTTGAATTATGTGATTGGTAATTAGAACTTGACAGTTAAAGTTAGTAATGTAAATTATGACCCAATGATTACCCCTTAGCTCTAAGTCACGTAATTAGTACCCCCACCTCGATACCAGTTAGATCCCTTTTCCCCTAACGGCTAGTAACTCTTCTATCCTCACTATCGACGCTTGTCCTATAAGTACTAAGACTAAGGCTTAAGACGACCATGACCTATGTAATATAGGAGGATACCCTAATAGGTACCAAGACCCTTCTCGTAGACCTTAAACAAGAGTTTCCACGATATCCTTAAGAGATTTCAGTATTAGTTTATTATAAGTTGGGTAGTATGCCTCACAACATAGTACCACCTGGCCCTATTGACCCATTGACAAAGTAAACAAGGATGACACAACTTTAGACTTGCGTAAGAAGATAGTGTTTATTCAGACAATGTAATTTAGAGGTCCTTGTCCCTATTTGGTCGACTAGCGACTTAGACAAGGAGGTTGTATGATGACTGTAAGAGACTGGGTAATCTTTATTTATTATTGCTTATTTTGTGTTGTTTTGTGAACTTGAATTAATTTGTACCTCCTTTCATCATCATCTAGCGTACTTATAATTGTTATACTACCTTGACTTATGCCGCTATTATAGCCTAGTTTTTGCAAGCTTATTCCTTGTCGAGCTTGTTCATGACATAGGTATTATTGGGGAGGCCCACAATAATACATTTCAGAATCAGTATATTAAGGTCTGGCCAACCTTAGTGCGCTTGATTCGCCCTTCGTAACGCTACTTTACGTAGATTGAGATATGTAGTGATTAGTAGACGAATATACTTGCCCTAGACATGTCTGACATATCGTATCGGTTACATAACTGCACCGATGTGAGCATGCGAATAGGAAATTACCAAATTAAGATTTCAATCCACAACTGTCTTGACAATTCTCATTTGAATTCTTTAAACGCTTTGATTCCCATACTTCCATTCTATTACCCCTCCTTGAACTCTTTTCCGTTGCTTTCCGTCTTCCCTTGTTTCGGAAAGACGAAATCTCGTGCTTGGATATAAGTGATACACGGATAGTACAAGATATACCCCATAGGCCAATCATATTATTTGGTGACTATCTTTCATAATTGATTAAGGGCATATCACATATGATATAGTTGGTGTTAAAGTTTTGAGGATTAAATGACATGAGAAAATAAATCGAGGAATATTTTTCTTAAATGTAAGAGCCTTATGTGATAGATGGGTAAATTCTAAGTTGGGTAGAAATTACATTATTAAACTTGAGGTAAATTCTTTTAGATTGAGATCAAGTGAGATTAGATAGAGAGAAACCATGTTCTATTTTAATTTCGAGGACGAAATTGTTTTAAGTTGGGTAGATTGTAAACCCCCTCACCCAAAATAGATATTTTGTGTATATTTTATATTATTATAGGTATTGAATTTCTTTAGAGTATTCTGTTATTTAATTAGCAAATGAATTTCTTGATATATTTACTTATATAAATATTTATTTAGAATCATTTTTAGGTTATTTTAGATTTTTGAAATTAATTAGGATTTATTTGGATATATATAGTCTTAATATTAGATATATGCTAATTTAGTGTTAATAGATATTAATAAGATTTTATAAATTATTTGTATTATATTTAATTATATTCAAGATTATAAATTATTGAGATAGATTCAAACTCTACTTTAAATTAATTCAAATCATGAACCTACTAGGAATACAACTTAATGTATATCATATCCTTATTTAAATTCATCATAATCCTATCCAAATTAACCAATCATAGTTGTATTTAATTAAGTAGTCTCAACCATTATAAATACCTCATCCTTCATATTTTTCCCCAAATTCCTCTCTTTTTCGTCCAAAAATAGTCAAAATTCGTCATAAATTCAGCCTCATTTTCTACTAGTTATGACGAATTAAAAAGACGATATCTCCTAGCTCCGGACTCCAAACGAGGCCTAGTTTTTTTTGTTAGAACGATAATGAGGTTAGCTTTCTGATTATATAAATTGTTTTTCTAAATTATGAGTATTAAATTCTGGAAAATTCGTAGAGCACAGCATATCCGAAAATAGACGTGTTTCGATGTTTTCGCGATTCCGGGAGAACCAGGAATCAGAATCATGAACCGTTTGAAGTTTCGGAAAGATAATGTCGAGATCATCGACATATATTTTCCCAGAATTTAATTTAAAGTATTTACATACTGTTAATTCTGTAGAACTTCTAGGTTAGAATTTAACCATCGGTGCACAATACAAAATTTGTATGTGCCATAATTCCCAAACGAATTTGAATTCGGACGAGCCGTAAATTCCAGCATGTTTTTGACGCTGAAATCTACAGGAAATCATGCATGAAAGTTGAGTTTGTGTCGGTTGACTTTTCGGTCAACAGATGTCTCGATTTGCGTGCCATGAGTCTCGAGTTGATAAAATTCAGTTTCTTTGGACAAAATTTAGGAATTAACATAAAAATTAGAATAATAAGATTAAAATAAGATTTTAGAGTAACTATTCCAGAATTAAATAAATTAAAATAAATTATCTTTTGACGTGATAAATTTGTAATACATAGGATATTGGATTTGTTCTGCGCGACTTCTGGAGCAGGTTATTGGTACATCGCAGCTTCCTTACCAGGCAAGTGTACCTTGCCAAACTCTGCAGTATTGTTACATATTTTTCTTGCTTCATTTTATTGCTGAGCATGCTTAACCTAGGACCGTGTGACGTACTTAGCGTCCGATTATTAGTCGGGTGCCAACACCGTACGCGGTGTTGGGTACGGTCATCTAAAGATGGACATTCGCGACACTTTATCTTCTCGTACTGGTCTTACCAAGTACGCTTTGACCTAGGACACTTGACACTATTCATGAGACAGGATTTTCCCGAGATATTCGTGGTGATTCTGTATAGGATACATGACTTGGACATTATATTCTAAGATATAGTATGACTGGTTGCATTAGCTATGATCCCGCTTGACATGGACATGAGACGTTATGGTCATGATATGCGTGGTTACATTGGGTGGAAAGAGGTTTACCATACAAAAGGCTGAGTATATATATATAATAATTTAATGGAAGTGCCTTAGTCTTTGGAAACAGAACTTTGGTACCGTACTGGCCCTCGAGAGAATACTGCTATGGGTTTCTCCGACACTGATCCTGTAGTAGTCTCAGCCCGAGTATGACTAAATCTCTCACTTGCATGTCACTTAGTTGGTTATATATATTTACCCTATTTGTTTCATTACTGCATTTATTTTGGCTTGTATTTTCTGTACCTTGCTGTCCCCTGAGGACCTGGATCCGGATTATGTCCCCAGATATTGCAAACGAGATCGATCCAGAGGTTTATGGAGCAGGAGCATTATCAGGAGCAGACATTGGAGTAGTACCAGATCCAGTAGACGCATGATCACCGAGGGTATCTTCTGAGTATATACTGTTCCATACTCAGTATTTGTTGTGGTTATCTTTATTCTTGTATCTTGACAGATGTATTCAGACTCATTATCGGGTTATTTCCCCGAGTTTATATTATATTGAGATTGATCTTTCTTTATGATTCTGATATTGTTGTATTCATTTCTGTGGATGAGATTAGTATATCTAGACCCTTATTGTTGTACTACAGCTTAAGTATGCCCTGATGGATCCATTAAATTGGGTTGTCCATCGGTGCGTACTGCTGGCCATTGCCACATGTCTAGTCCCTCAGTATTTTGGGACTGGGGCGTGACAACGGTGGAGATCAAGAGAACGGCGGTGTGGAGGTCTGTGGAGGAGGCGAGGGGATGATGGGTTGTCGGCTGTCGTGGCGGAGCGGGTCAGGCGTGCGGGCTGTGGGAAGAGGATGAGGGGGTGGTCGACGAGGGCAGCGGGCTAGGGCAGAGACGGGCGGCGAGGAAGGGAAAGAGGGGGCTGAGCTAGGGTTCAGACGAGGGTCTCGGCAGCGGAGCTGGAGAAAGGCGGCGGCGGCGGCGTCACGGATCCTGAGGCATATTTATAGGTCGCGCCGCCGTGGAGTCGAGGCCGGATTAGGATTAGGGTTTGGTTAGGGTTTCGGGTCCGGGTCGGGTTCAATTCGGATCTGACCCGACCCGACCCATTAGGAGATCGGTTTGGTTCGGGTCAGTTTACTGCGGTTCGGTTTGAGTTGGTTTGGTTCAGTTCGGTTTATTTGAAATAAACCCGGTTTATTTCTAGGTTTAAATTGGTTTATTTGTTAATAGTTTTTTGGGCTCTAAAAATATTTCTGGAGTCCAATAAATTCACGAAAAATTATCCTATGTCCGGTTTCTCATTTTACACCATAAAATATTATTTCCATAATATTTTAATATTAATTAAAAATCATTTAATTAGAAATACCTAGGTTTTAATTACAGAAAATTCCTGAAAATTCCAGAAATTCTGGAAAATCCCAATAAAAAATTCTTGAAAAAAATTAGGGGGATTTTACCAGTCTAGCTGCAGATTTAGCTATTCCTATAAGAAGGCAGAATTCGGTGATCCTTCTTAACAGAGATTTATTTTGTGTAAAAAACAACTTTCACATAGAACGCAGCTATGCTGTGAACACAGATCCTCCCAAGAGAGACTGGAGAAGTCCCTTTATAGATTTTGTGGCATACAGAATCTTACCAGAGGATCCTAAAGAAGCAGTATCCATCAAAAGACGATCATTACGCTTCTATTTTGATGCGTCTTCACAATGTCTATATCGCCAAACCTATGATGGATTGCTATTATGATGTCTCTCAGACGATGATGCACAGCGGGTTATCCGTGAAGCTCTCGACGGTGTATACGGAGCACATCAACCCGGTCCTAAGCTACAGGATCGTATCAGGAGGATGGGCTATTACTGGCCTACTATGATCACATATGCAATAAAATATGCAAGACAATGCAAAGCCTGTCAGGTTCATGCGGATTTTATACATCAGCCTTCTGAACATTTATACCCTACGGTTGCATCCTGGCCTTTTGAAGCATGGGGTATGGATATTATTGGTCCTATTCACCCGACTTCTTCTAGAGGTCATCGGTTCATATTGGCCATCACAGATTAAAAATGGGCAGAGGCGATCCCTCTTGCTGAGGTAAAAACATCCAATGTGATCAACTTCATCAAGCATTATGTCATTTATCGTTTTGGGATATCCCAAAGGTTAATTCATGACAATGGGCCTCAATTCATCAGCCAAGCGTTTCATCGATTTTGCGATAAAAATTGGATACAAAATATGGCCTCTACGGCATATAATCCTGCTGCTAATGGTTTGGCGGAAGCTTTCAACAAAACAATTATCAAACTCTTGAAGAAGTTCGTCTCTTCGAACAAAAGAGATTGGAACGAGAAGCTAGGAGAATGTCTCTAGGTATACCGCACAACGGTACAAGCACCGACGGGTTGTACCCCATTCTCATTAGTCTATGGAAGTGAAGCAGTTCTCCCCATTGAAATCCAAATTCCATCACTTAGAATAGCAGTAGCTAGTGAGTTGACTCAGAAAAATAATGATCGACTACGACTGCAAGAGCTAGAAAGATTAGACGAGAAATGCCTTCAAGCTCAACAACGCATTGCATTCTACCAGGCGCACATCTCCAGAGCTTTTAATCGAAAAGTGAAGGAGAGAGTGTTCAAAGTTGGCGAGCTAGTTCTAGCTGTGAAAAGGCTAATGATCATTACACACAAGAGTAAGGGTAAATTCCAGCCCAAATGGGAGGGCCCTTATGTGATTAAAATGATATTTTCAACTGGCGCCTACAGATTAGCCAAGCCTAACGGAGATCTGATAATGGCTCCTATCAATGGCAAATTCCTCAAAAGGTAC
Organism: Iris macrosiphon; assembly: GCA_036927795.1. Lineage (NCBI taxonomy): Eukaryota > Viridiplantae > Streptophyta > Magnoliopsida > Asparagales > Iridaceae > Iris > Iris macrosiphon. The sequence continues at coordinate 70,101,311 of JAYESA010000009.1, read as the reverse complement.
TACGCTTAATCTCCTTTGCTCAAATGGAGTATGGTGAAGATCTTATTCTGACAACACTACATCCAAAGAACTAGTTGGAGCGTATTCTATCATGTTCTCATGACCTCTGAATAGATATGTTTAACTAATTTGGAACTTCAAAACCTATCACGTCCATATTACCTCTGATAGTGTTTTGTATGCAAATTTAGTTGGATCATATTCTATCATGTCCATATAACCTCTGAACAGATATATCCAGCTGAAGCTTACCGAAGGGATATCACGTCCATATTACCTTTGATATCACTTTCACCCTAGCCTATCATTTATATTCCAAAATGATAGGTCCACAAAGTCAGATAAAGTTTCTTTATTATCTCTGGAAGGAGCAAAATTACATAGAAAAGCAAAAAGTACATCATTGGGTTAGAGCAGTCAAATCACGGATTTGCTGCGCCAGAGCGGCCATCATCTCATTCCGGGAGTTCAAGACGTTAGCGCGAGCCCGCTCCAACCTTGCCTCCTCATTGTTCAAGGCAGACAGTTCAGACTGAGCATGTACAAAACCTGCGTGGATGACACACGCATGTGCCAGGTTCTGCTGAGCTACTTCTATTCGGTCCTTCAACACATCTTGAGCTGCCAATAAAGCGAGAGTCCTCTCCTTTGACTGAGCGAGTTCATCTTTCAATTTGCGGAGCCTCACTGCCTCTTCCTCATATTCGGCCTCGTACTTAGCCAGCTGGGGAATGACATACTCCAATACGGTATGCTCTTCATTCATCTCTCGCTGCTGTGCCTCGATAGATTTGCTCAGAGTTTCCATCTCCCCAACTAGCCTCGCAGTCAAGGAGTCGTACTCAGCTTGAATCATATCATCGACATTGTCTCATGACAATTGCAAATAATTGTTAATGGGTTGCTCTAAACCATCAACTATTTGCTCTAGCGCATTAGCTCTTTCAGTGTCACCAAAATTTCTAATCTGCGTTATAGTAAGATTGGAGGACGTCTTCAGAGCCTCGAAGCCTAGATTCTTCTCCAGCACCATCGATATCAGCATTTTCAAAGTGACATAGAAAATGCTAGTAAACTGCTCAACTAGCATGGATAAATTTGAGTGGACGCTAGAAGTGGCTGCAATATCGGCGAATCCTCTTCCAGGAACGACTGCAGAGAGTGTCTTCATAGTCGTCGCTTCAACAGACGGTGCGACAAAAGTAGAGGCACCAACAACGGTCGAAGTTGCCGGCATGCTCGACAGAGGAGGCATAGTCGAGACAATCGGCTCATCCTCCCCCGATATTATTTGTACTGATACTGGCGAAACAACATCCGATAATGTTGCATCAGCAGCATCAAAGCTTGCCCCCTCAATGTCGGACACCGTCGGTTCACTGGCCGAGTCCGCAACAAGCTCAGGAGTAGTTTCAACTCCACCCTCCCCAATGATGTCTTCTCCTGAAAAGAAGACAAGAGAAAGTTAATATCAACCTGATGTTAATTTTTCTAAAAAGAGGTGTAAAAGACAACATTTACCCATGGCTGATGGTATATATGCCGCATCCGCAACCAGTACAGCTAAATCATGTCTTAGTGACGCTAAACGAGCTGTCATACCTGGAGAAGAGGGCGCACCAAATGACGTCTGAGGGTAGTCTTCCCAGTCTTCACCAAGATCCAATCGAGGTTCATCAGGGGAAATCTCGCTGGAAATACTTATAGATAAAGAAGGGGCTGAACCCGTTATTGATTTGGATAAAGATATCCGTAATACGCTCGGCTTCGAAGGTGACCTCACTGCACTACCAGTAGCGGTATTAGCGACAGCAGTCCCGAGCAAAGAATCTCCGGCACTGTCAGCCGGAACTGTGGAGGTGCCCTCTCTAATAGGCGAATGACCTCTAGTCAAAGAATCATCCCCGACCGGGGAAACAACAGGCTCACTCCTAGGAGCCTCATGGCTGAAAGTCCTGATAGGACCACTAACAGTCTTCTTTTTCTTGCGAGGGGAAGGCTCTTTCAGAGTAGGAGCCCTTCGCTTTCTGGGGATAACAATAAGCTCTGCAGGCGGAGCTATCAGGCCTCTTGGTATCGTCATCAAAAATTCATCTAGACCGACAGGGTCTTCGCCCTCGTCAGAGGAGCCTGATGGGACCTCCTCTCTTCCAGCGGACTTATGAGAGGGCATTCTAAAACTTTCACGCATATCAAAATCACGATGGAAGGTATTAATGGATGCATAAAATTGGGCGTACGAATGGAGCATGCGCAACTCCATGGAAAGAGAAGTCGCAGGCACGGTAAAGGTTGCTCCAGTACAACCCATTATGAAGTACCGCCATCCTCTCGCTCCGTCGATAAGCCCCCCTCTGAACTTAAAACTGGTGATAGCATTCCCCACATGCAACTGGTCGTACCCAAATTGCCTGGTGAATCGGCTAGACAGATACGACTCTAGATAGCAGTGGTCCTCACTCCTGTACAGCAGATGAGAAGGTCTGATGCAGATTAACCAGTAGAAGGCTTCGAGAGAAAGACTAGTCCTCCCTTGGCCTGCATCCTGAAGATTTGTCCCCTGTTGATTGATATGCACAGTGGGGACGGTACAGAAGAGCTTCCAGCTGTGAGCAAAATTTAATGCTCGCCGACAGTCTACGACGGTGGTCACATTCTAAGTGGAATTCTTGTAATTCAACAAGAAATTATTTTCCAAACTACTGGCAGAGTCGGGAGACATCACCCTGGGGTTATGAAGAATTAACCATCCCATTTGATATAGGAACGGTAATTCTACCCTGGGAAAACTTTCACGTCGTGTTTTATCTACAAACAGTCCATCAGTAATGGCCCTCAGGCCAGATTGTATCCGCCATACCATGGCAGGGAGCAGGCCCAGTCTTGCTCCAAATACCAAATGCACTGCAGGCCATAAGGTGTTACGATGAATGCTATCCGCAAATGCGATGCCAGGTAGTACCAATCGGCGTAGCCATACAGAGAGGAAGCCAGCCAGTTGAGCTTCCCTTGACAGAGGCTTGCGATAATGCCTCATATAACTGTAGGTTTTAGTGCCCGCAGGATAACCCCCTATCTCCTCACCGAGAACATGATCTGAAGCCCCAGAGTCTTCAATAAGATCATCGACCGTCTGAGCAGTAAGTACGCTTAGAAGATTCAAGGGTTTATCTTTGCTATCCACAACTTTGTCTGGCTTAGCATCTCTAGCCTGATGAAAGAAGAGATAGGATTCCCACTTGTTGGTGTGAGCCAAATCAGACGGCTCCTGATAGAAAGTGGTGCAAGCAAGGTAGTGGCACATCAGCTTCTGATACACTGCCACTGCCCGAGGGTTTGTTTTCCTCAATTCCCTGTTTGTAGGGACATACTCCTCATAAGGAGTGTCCCCCATTGGCAGTCTTGAAATCTCTGCCATCTCGTGAAGGGCTAAGCCCAACTCCCATAGCGGAGTGGCGAAAGTCCCGGTGAGCGAGATATACCGCTCCATCAAAGCCAAAAATAGGTTGGGGTTGAGAGGTAACCCAACACTGGTAGCGCTCACAGCCGCGAACAGACCAAAGATTTCTAGCTCAGTCTGAAAGTGCTTCAGCGCCCAGGCAGTTAAACGGGCCCATCGAAGATTCCCAGGGCTAACCCACCCGCTGGTCCGAGGATTAACCTTGGGGTATACTCCTCCATGCCCCACGAAGTCATTGCAAAAAGTCAATATTTGGACTGGCTAGAGCAGTGAAGTATCTTCACTCGGGACGCTTCCCGACAGTAATCCCCTGAAAGGTATGACAGGGCCTGAAGGGCGGCTCACAAATAATCCTTGGCCTGATCCTTTCTGATAAAATATCTTCCCCGGCTGGCCGTGAAGGTTAGGGGTTAGGGTCCATGACATCTTCCTGGGATGAATGGCATGGAAGAATGCCGAGATAGGGTAATCTCTGGGCATCTTTGGCAGGAATATGACCATGCCGTTAGCAGTAAACACCCAATTTTCCTTCTTGGGCTTCGTCTGGGATTGTTTATCAATCATATCCCCGAAGAGGAAATCTGGCTTCCTATATTTGGCCCCATCTATATACGTCAGGGGCTTCCCACTGAGCATACTCAGCAACATACGCTCTCCTTGGGACGATATCAGAATTTCCCTCTCTTCAGGGTAATTGGCTCCAGAAATGGGAAATGTCACATGTGACAAATTCTCCAGATAATTCGAGTTCAGCATCCCAGCAGCAGAACCCATAACGTCAGCCAAATGAGGGATCTGCAAGTCTACTGCAAAATGCAAGAAAAATGAGTCAGTTTCTGTACTAGACATCACACTCTTGTAGTTTGCTCCAAAGATTATCAGTCTGTGCTTTTACGCCAAGACTATAAAAACCTGAGCTTTTACGCCGGAATCTACTTTTCCATAGCTTAAAATTCAAGGTTAGCAGCAGATAACAATCTGAGTTGTTACGCTGGATTGACAAAATTTGAATTTTTACGCCGGTATTCATCCAGCGCGTAAAATTCAAGGTTTGCAGTAAAACACCAAATCTCGACAGTATGGGTTTTTACGCCAGACTGGAAAAATTTGGAGTTCTTACGCTGACACATTAGGAATGTGGGAGTAATGATAAAACATCTTTGTGTATCATCTTCCTCGAAGGGGATCTCAGCACAGAAGATGACCTTGCACGTTCACGTACAATGTGTACGAAGGGTTTTTCTTTTTCTCTTTCCAAAAAACTTTACCTATGACGCCTGGTGCACAGCTTGACGGTGGGAACACTTTATTCAGAGGGAGGTTCGCTCAGCCCAATGAGAGTTGCTCGTGTTTGAGCAAAGGATTGAGAAGAGGTGGCAGCTTTCTTTCCCTTAGCGGTGGAAGTTTGTTTCGGTGCCATGGCTAGAACTCAGAGTGCTCAAAGAAGAAGCGAAGAAGAGCTCTCAAAGGAACAAAGGATTTTTGCAAAACACAGATGAAGAGTTTTTTCTCTGTATGCCTTGGGGTATTTATAGATTTGGATGACTCCTTGAATCCCTAACCAAATCCGATATTTAATATTTGGTTATGATTTGGGACCACGTCAGCCTATCATTTAGGCAAGACGGGCAGTCAGCAGATTCAAAATTTTTGCGCAGAGCAGATCTACGATTTTACCCTAAGGAGCTTTTTACGCTCAGAGGCTACAAAACTACGATTTTACGCTCAGAGGCTATAAGTCTATGGTTTTAGATCCGGATGCTTTTATGCTCGGTAGCTTTTTCGCTCGAGAGGCTACAAACCTACGACTTCACGCTCAGAAGCTGTAAATCTACGATTTCACGCTCATAAGCTATTTTACGCTCAGAGGCTACAAATCTACGATTCTACGCTTGAAAACTACAGACAGCCAATTACAAGGGTTTTACATAGAAGATGCTCATTTTTGGTTGCAAAAAACATCCCAAGTGCCTGAAATCTACAGGGTTCAACATTGAAGACGAACTCTTCTTCTTAGGGCAATTGGAAATTCATCCAAAGTCCAGACAGAATCCTTCCTCAGAAAGTTCAAGCATGGCCAGTTTTGACAGTCGTTTCTCGCCCTATTTCAAGGAATTTTTCGGGAAATTAATCTTGAAAATGATGGTCTGAATAGAATTCTTCTTAGCAGAGAAGTAACAATTAAGAACTTGGCACGACTCCTCGTTCGAAACAGTATGATAGTTCTGATATTCGACTTAAATACTGAGCAGCTCTCTACGCGTCTTCGGCTACGCGTAAAATATCGGACGAGATCAAATATCAGAGTCAGCGTAAAACTATTCAGACATATCGAAGTCGTACACTACCCAGATTTCTTCACAGCAAATATGGCAAATCATCATATGCATAAAAGAAGACAGTTTTATTAATCATGATTACATATGATGGAAATCCAGTCTACAAAGGATTTTCTTCATCTTCATTATTAGATATGATAAATATCCTTTTTCTACAAAGGGTTTCTCATTTTTATTTAAGATCACACCGAGAATCTGTTCTGTCAGGTTCTCATATTGGTGGAGATCTTTTCAGTCTTCTACAGCAGTTAATCGGTTTCCGTGGCCGATTAACAAAAAAATGATCAATGGAGGGAGGATACAGAACTAGGCCTGTGTAAATTATTCAAGCCCATCCTCCATACGCCATGGCAGGCAGAGCCCTAGAAATTGAGTTGGGTGTTCAGACCCATCTCAATACTCGAAGACAGGGCCAAACTGCCTATCCTCGGCCAGCGCCGTAACGGGAGAAATACAGCTTGCAAGCTGTGTGGTCGAATGTGACCCTTCCTCTCTCCTGGACGGATCGCCATATGAAATTGCTGATCATCTCGAGCAAAGGAAGCTATGATATCCTTCCATGAGCCATCGTTGCAGAGGATATTTGCTCGAAGATGCCTTCTTTTTTGGCTCCCTACATGCTGGAAGAACATGATCTTCTTCTTCCTCAAGTCAACAAGACGAACCTCGGCAACCTCGGCAACCATCTTCTTCTTCTTCAAGTCAACAGGTTAACTCATCAGCCTTTATATAGGCAAAGGAGAACACACCGAATCCCAACAAATCCCAAAAAATCTGCCGAGAAATCAGCCTCGAGGAACGAGTCAGACTTGACCGTTTCATGCTTCATTCAAAGTATTTTAAATTACGAGGAATTTGAAAACTTTGAAGGGGGTCTTGTAGAAGCATGAAAAATACGCTGGGAAATGATACGCGTAAAACCCTTAACATGCAGGAAGCCCGCATAGAACAGAGCTCTAGTACTGGGTGGCGTAAGACATGACTTCAGAGCCATCAGCGTACAGCAGAGCTTCATCGCTAGTTCAGCGTAAAATAAAGCTCCATAACAACCCGCATAATGCAATATTTCTAGACTGCTTCAGCGTAAAAAGGTTGTTACATTCTCGTATAGGATTTTCGAAGCTTCATAACAACCCGCATTTTCGAAGCTTCTCCTTCTTCTACAATACTTCTTCATCATCGTGTGGTCCAAGGGACAAAGTGATCGACCGCAGATCAGACTCCTATAGCAATATTTCCCCATAATCAAACTTTTGTACTTAACATTATCGTATATGATTAATTATACTTCTCTTTCTTGTTTTTAAACCAAAGAAAGGGTTTCGTATAAACCTAGTTGTATTTCTTTCATTTATTATTAAACACATACGCCAACATGACAGCTACTCGGCTTCTACGCTAAATTGACAACTATTCGGCTTCTACGCCTACTTGGCTTTTATGCCATCAGAACAGCTATTTGGCTTTTACGCCAACGAGACAGTTATTTGGCTTTTATGCCAACCATCTCTACGCGAGGGGCAGTTATCTACGTGGCTTGCATGCCGTGATCTTCGATGAGCGATTATACGCATTACCTCATAATAGGACACACGTCACACGCCAATTCAAGAGATCATTCATACGTGGGTAGCAGTTATTATAACCGCCGCATAAAAGGTGCAGCTCTCTCCGCTGTTCGGTTTCTACGCCGACTGTAGCTGGACTCTATAAATAGAGACTTTCGGTCACGGAGGTCGAGGGGGAGAGACAGCGGGCGAAAAAGAGGAGAACAACAAAGGTCAAGGTCAAGAGAGCACATATAGAGGGCTTTGGCAACGAGAGTTCAATCCCTCCTGCAGTCTTTAAAGCTTCTTTTTCGTCTTCTACAGCACTTCTTCGTCATCGTGTGGTCCAAGGGACAAAGTAATCGACCGCAGATCTGACTCCTATAGCAATATTTCCCCAGAATTAAATTTTTGTACTTAACACCCTCGTATAGGGTTAATTGTACTTTTTTTTCTTGTTTGTAAACCAAAGAAAAGGTTTCGTATAAACCTAGTTTTAATTTCTTTCATTTATTATCAAACACAAGATGACGACTCTGCTGGGGACTACTTTCTCATCTGACGAGAAAGCCATTGCTCAACACGATATTGTATCCGTAGGATCAACGAAGAAGACTCTGGTCGTCCAATTCGACCAATCGGCTTACGAAGACATGCTTCGAGCAGGGGATAGCTCTTATTCCCTCTCTGTCCAAGACAACAGGAAATTGCGTAAAGTATGGATGCCCCGAACATCTTATACCCTTCTTGCGGACTCTCTCTCTCCGACCAACAAGGTTGTAGCATCTAAACCTGCGCGCCCCGCGCGTAAAATTTTGTCTCCCATCTGTGACGTGGCAGACAAAGCTTCTGGCAATGCCTTAGTGCCAATCCAAAAGTCTACTCTGCGCCTTGTGCGTAAAACTCTGTCTCCCGTCTGTGACGTGGCAGACAAAGCTTCTGGCAATGCCTTAGTGCAAATCCAGAAGTCTACTCCGCGCCTTGCGCATAAAACTCTGTCTCCCGTCTGTGACGTGGCAGACAAAGCTTCTGGCAATGCCTTAGGGCCAATCCAGAAATTCCAAAAGCGCCCCGCGCGAAAAATTATATCTCCCCTCTGTGAGGAGGCAGATGGTCCTTACAATCACCGCTAGGGAAAACAAGTGGCGGATTTCCCGACCTCTCGGCTTTTACGCCATCAAGAGAAGAATCTGCCCGCTCTTCAAATTACGCGGAATGCTGATGGCCGATTGAGGACTTCCTCAGTTTTACTCCAACTTGTGCAAAGTTCCAGATTACACCAGGACAAGCCCTTCAGCGTAAAGAAGGCCCAGTTTGTGGATAGATACGCTCCTCATGGATCATGTTCTACTCATATGGCTGAACTGCTGTATTCGTATGGCAGGGAGAGAGTTATGATTCCAAATATCCGCGCTCCAACTGATGTAAAAAGGCAGAATAAGCCTTCTTCTTCTTCTTCTTCTTCTTCTTCTGTTAATCCTCCTTACTTGCATAATCTCCTGATCCAGAAGCGCAAAGATAGGGGATCTTCTAACATGTCTATTATACCCCCTAGGGAGCATTGTTGTAATAGTCATAAAGTTGTAGTTAACTATTGCTGTTTTAAGGCAAAACAGTCAGTTTTTGACCGGTTGAACTACTCTTTGTCTTTACAGGAAGAATAGCTTACATTCGCATCAGTGAACATGGCTTCACACATTCCTAGAGGAAGGTCAAATTCAAGACGTCATCCCTCTAGAACTCCAAGCCAAAGGAGATTCAACAGACTTCTTGAGAATATTGAAGCTGGTATGTTTCGAAATACTCGTTTAAGGTCACAACAACCGACTTCATATTCTTCTGATTTCGATACTGGGGGTCGCCAATTTCCTGAATCAAATGCTGAAAGTATAGATTCAATCTCTACAGAGATCTATACTGATCCTTCCATTGCATCCAGAGAAATGAGAGTCTATGCCATTGGAGATGAACGCGAAGAGGCTTCCCCATCAGGAAGTACTGAGCAACGCATCGCTGTATTGGAGGCATCACTGAAAGAGATGCATTCCATGATGGAGAATATGCACCAGATGATGCTGACTCAACATACAGCTGCTATAGCTCAAGCATCGGTCCCTCCGACTCAAATACGTGTGGGGGTGGACCTACCACCATCCAATGCGAACCACGTGCCTGTCCTAAATCAAGAGTCAGCAGCTCCTCCACTTCCTAACTCGGAGAATGTATTGCCTTCTGTTGGAGTTATAATACAACCGATCTCTCACCACTCTGCGGTCCCTCTACCAGCTGAAGATCCGATGCAGGTAGTACGGGAATTGAAAGCCCAATTTGATGCCTTGAATCATAAAGATCAGCTCAAGAAATTGGGAATCAACCAACCATATCCAGCTATCTGGGACGAGATCCCTTTCACACATAAATATAAACTACAGGCTATGATTTTGTTTGAGGGAAAGACGTTACCGAGCCAGTACATGAACTAATTTAGCATGATGATGGTGTTGTTGCAAGGGAATGACGCCCTTCTCACTCGAGTGTTTAAAGACTGTCTGTCTGGAGTGGCCTATCAGTGGTACCGTAGTCTTGCGGACACTGCATTACTTCCTTTGAAGATTTCAAGACTCTGTTCTTCGTGCGATTCTACGAAGGAGGGATGGACATGTCTATGTCCTTGTAAACTCCCTCGACCAGATTTTAGTATTTTAATATTATTTTTAGTTAATTAGAATTAGTGCAACTTTTTAAATTTATTTATTATATATTCTATTGATTGTACACCTGTTTATTATACAATAATTTAGGGCATCACACTAGCTGTTAACCCTAAACAAATTTCATATACCTGCCCTAGACTTGCTAGACTACATTTTCTGTATTTTTAGCAACTCCCAGAAACCTCGTTTTGTGCTTCGGTTTGGTCGCACAAATATCGTTACAAACGTACATATTTAATCCCTATTTAATTTTCTGCTCTTTACCCACCTCTGTACCCTAGAGATTTGAGGACCAGTAGGCACCTGTTTTGCCCAAACAAAAATACGATAATATTCTACACTAATTGTATTACAATTATCGTATTGACACCGTAGAAAAATTATGACCCTAACTGCCCCTAAATAATTAGTGAACACCGTGCGCAGTATTTATTAAATAATAAATACGGTGACCCGTATCACCTAAGAAATCAGACCCTGCATCTGCCCAGGCTCACCCCACACTGTCCAAAACACTTTCCCAGCTTTCCCTCTCAATTCTGTGAATTTTAGTAATTTTTAGAACCAGATGATTTTCCAGACAAATTGCATAAATTGCGCAATTTCCCAATTTTTGGACTTTTATGCAATTTATGAAAAGTCAAGGGTTTTTATGCAAAAATTCCCATGTGAGGTGGCATCACCTCATTGGTTATTGAATAGGTGGAGTAGGACCCACAAAATATCAGATTAATATCTATAAATATCTGAATTAGATATTTATTAAATAAATTACTAGAATACCCTAAACATTTAACCTAATTCCAATTCTATCCTAAAACCTAACCCTATATATAATTCCCCCCCCCTCACCGAACTCCTCTCACTTCCCACACCCCCTCCGACCACAGCCCACCGCCGGACCACCACCAACCTCCTCGCCCCTCCCCCGGCTACCTCCCCGTCCATCGCCACCCTCTCCGGCCATCGCCTCCGCCGCCCTGAGCCACCGCAGTAACCCTCCCTTCCCTGCCCGACAGCAGCTCCTCCCCTCCCCGACGCTCCTCACGGCCAACCCGACCACCGTGGATCACCGCCACCACCACCAAACGCCTCGCCGCCACCTCCTCCATCGACCTGACCAGCTCCCACCGCCCCACGACACCCTCCGCCGCCGGCAGCTCCCCCGCAAGCCTCCTCCCTCAACTGCACAGCGACTCCTCCCCTTACCTCCGACCGTCCTCCACCGCTTCTCCGACAGCCTCCGACCTCCGCCACCACCACCAATATCTCGGCCACCCTCCCCTCCTTCGATCCCTCCGCCTGCCCGGCCGTCCACGCCTCTGCTCCGCCGCCGGCAGCCCCCGCAAGCAGCAGCTACTGCTGCTGCTGCTAGCAGCTACTGCTACTGCTGTTGCTCCTCCGGCCGGCCGCCGTCGACTCCGCCACCGACCTCCCGCCGACGACCCGCCATGGACCCCACCTGCCACCTTGTCAGGTATAAATACCCTATTATATACGTATTTTTATATATATATATGTATATGTATGTATATATGTATATATATATTTATATATATGTATATATATATATATATGGTTATATATATTATATATATTATAGTATATAATATATACTATATAAATACTGTATAAATATATGTGTAAGTATAAGTATTATTATTCTTATTATTATTATTATTACTATTGTTATTATATGTACATATCTATGTATATATATATATATATATACATGTATATATATGTATATGTATGTATATATATGTTATCATATATATATTATTATTATTATTATTATTATTACAGTATTTACTAAAAACAATATATATATTTTCTTATATATATATATATTTTGTTCATTTTTAATATATATTTAATATATGTATATGTATATATATATCTACATTCTATATATATACTTATATATGTACAACTATGTATATATATAGGTATATAATATATATAACTATATATATGTTATGTAATAATTATTATATCTATGTATTTATACTATGTATATATATATCATATATATGTGTATAGTATACCCTATATTATAATTATTATATTACTGTGAATATACACAGTATATATATATATACTATGCATTTTATTTTTCATTATTTATATGCATTGTATTCCTTTTATTTTATATGTATATATATATCAGTGTTATATATACACTGTTAAATATATTACTATAAACAGTGGTCACCTATAGACCCTGATAGTATTTATACTGTATATAACAGTGGTCACATATAGACCCTGATATTATATTGCTGAATAAGTACATCATTTATATATACATTTAAATTCCTGTACTGTCATTTCAATTTACCTATATTATATCTCAGTGGATATACCCTGACTATTATATTTATTATTATATCAGAGGATACACCCTGATAATATTATAATATTATATATCTATCGCAGTGGATATACCCTGCTACTATTTACCTGCATTTGTCTGTTCTTTAAATACTATATATATACTGCTATATATATACTATATCTATATACATACTATATATATATATCTATATCATATATATGTATATAAGTATAGATGTATACTTATTATTTGCAACCAAGATATTCACAAACACTATCTGTTGTAACAGAAACCAACTTCAGTACAGCCAGTGACCCCCTGTCACCAGCACCTTCAAACCTGACTGTGAGATCAGGTTATCAACAATATCAAGGAGTAGGCAAGTATACCTTGCCAAGTACTGTTTAAATTCTCAATATTGTATATGCTCTTGTTTCTGTATTTCATATACCATGATTACCTGAGACTGCCTTGGGTACAGTCAGTTGATATGTTGACATTTAAAATAATATTACAGACTCACCAACAATTATGAGAGTATTCTAATATTTTCCTAGACCCTATCACGGGAACACGCAACATGGTTGCAATGCATATTGGGATGCGAGCTGCGTATTTGATTTGCTACCAATACGTGTGACCCGCATCACGGATTAGAATAATTTAGGAAATGTACGACTTGATATTTAGTTATATTGGGCGGGAAGGACGACTAAAATACGTATGGGACACCCACCTCTTTACCATGTGCCGCACTCGACGGAGTGATACGGATGATATATATATATATTCATGTGACCATTCTCATCGTAGATGGAAAATTGTATAGTGCCCTTGAACGGGGGCATATATGGCATATACTAGCCAGTCACCACAGATTGGTGAATTACGTCAGCATATGTCTAGCCACACATTTCCCATACGTACTAGGTTGTCTCAAATTGCATTTCACTTAGATGGTTAGCACCCTGTATTATTTTATTCAGTATTTACATTACATGGCATGTTATTTTCTGTATCTTGTTACGTCCCTCTGAGGACCTGGTTCCCTGCCAGGTTTAGCTGAGACATTCCACCCCACAGTACCTGGACTTGGACAGGAGTCTGGACATGCCTCGGAGACGGAGTTAGAGGAGATGCCATCAGAGTCTACCTGAGTGCACCTGGAGTTGAAGCTACATATTTTGAGGATGTTACGCTAGTTTATCTTATTTCACTCCTGCTTACTTTTGTAGTGGGATTGTTCCCACCTGACTTTATCTGGGTTGTATATGACATTTCAGATATAGCATCTATATATTCAGCATTTTCCCTGTTATTCTTGTGGATGAGATAGATTTACCTGTATTTAGACTTGTAGTATTTTAGGACAGCGTAGCACATCACTTCGGGTCTATTAAATTGGGTAATCCCTTAGTGACGTGTCAGCTGGCCAGTGACACGTGGCCTAGTTCCGTATATTTTTGGGACTGGGGCGTGACACGATTTTAGTGGTGGCCCACGCAGGTCGAGTTAATTGCTAGTAACATGATATCATGCTCAGCAAACCTGCAATAGGATAGGAATACTAGGTCTCATCCACACTGACTTCATCCATAAATTTTGCATCCTGCTTGATTATCATCTATTAAATCCTTCGTACTTTTCCAATTTTTTTTTCTTTTTTTCTTTTACAGATATATGGACATACCCGGGGAAACTGCGATTGATGGAACTGACCAAGCAACAGACCTTTCGCCAGATGTCCAAGGGACACCAATCCCGAGAGACCAATCTCCGAGAAGGATGCTGGTCAATCCAACAACCTCGTACCTTCACCAGGATCCGACCCAAGAAGCAATACCAGTCCAGCAAGAAGGGCAACCTTCTCAGGCACCAACACTGCAGGCGGAGATACCTTTGCCTCCACCTCCAGTTCTCGCAGCCCTGATGCCACAACTTGAGGAACAATCTCAGATGTTCCAAGCCATATTGCAGGCTCAGTGGCAACAGAATAAAGTCCTGAGACAATGCTTGATGACGGTTCTGGAGAGGACAACTGCTCTAGCACCAGCCCCTGTCCAACCAGCTAGCACTGTTCAAGGCTTTAGCCGGATGAGCCCGAGAACTTTTAAGGGCAATGAAACTCCGGAGGAGATCTCAGACTGGATCTCCAATACGGAAATATTGCTAGAAGGTTCACAACTTCACCCTGACCTATGGATGACCGCAGTAAGGACCCTACTCCTCGGCAACGCCCATCACTGGTGGGAATCTATCGAGCGCAGCACCGGCAAGAACCATACTTGAAAACAATTTCTGGAATATTTTAATGCAAAATATTTCCCAGCCACGGTCAGAAATGAACTGTACTTCCAGTTCCTGCATTTGGAACAAGGGAATATGACCGTCGACGCCTATGATGCAGAATTCAGTCGACTAAGTCAATTCGGTGCCATCCTAATACCAACCGAGCTGAAGAAGGCCCTAAAGTTCTATCACGGCCTTACTCCCGAACTCCAAGGGTATACTACGGCACAGTCGAGGATTTCATACGAAGAAGTTCTTTCAGAGGCAAGGATACAAGAAGCCATTGGCCGAGAAGCAAGATGTTCAAATCCCACCATACTAGCCAGAGACCAGACTGGAGCAGGAGGACCAATCCGTCATCCAGGAAATCAGACACAACACCAGATGGGGTCATATCAAACCAAGAAATTTTTGACTTGTCACCATTGTGGCAGGAAGGGACATTATGCCAAAAACTGTCGAAGGAAGTATAGACTATGCTTAATATGTGGAGATAATCAGCATAGGGCCAAAGACTGCCCACAACACAGAGAAGCAATACTCCAGCATGGGCAAGGACCAGTAGCACCAGCCCAGAGAATGCAACCCCCTACTAGAGGTCAGCATTCCCCAGCATCTGGAAGATTTCAGAGGGGACCACCCTTAGTCACCCAAGATACGCAGTACTGCCTAGCCAGACAACAAATCGGTAGACAAAGGCACGAGCAGGCCTTTGCACTAGCTGCAGTTGCAGAAGAACCGGAAGGTGAAACCATTTCAGGTATCATTATAGTCGCATTATTACCAGCAAACCGCATTATTTGATTCTAGAGCTACACTATTTTTCACATCTAGTAGTTTCGTACCCATGCAAATAGCCACGTTTACCGGAAAAGGCATTGTTCCAGTTACCAACATTACTAAAGCATGCTAGTAGTCATGTATAGTAGCGTAATGAGGACGCGATTCTCGATACTTTCAATACCAAACTTCAACGTTGACTTAGACTTGGACTGGCTAAGCCAAGTACAAATACTATCCTAGACTACAGGAAGAGAAGCGTCATCCTTAGACCACCAAGTTACCCATTCGGATATCAGGACTAAGCAAACACATCTAGGTAAATTGCTAGACGTTGATTGTTAGGCTCAAAACATGTGAATGTAGTAATAGCTGAATACTACAGGTAGTTTCCAAATTAGATTTGATATACATGACTTATTAGGGTAGTCAGTAACTTCTAGTCTTGTGTTTTCACCAATAGATTAATTTCAGCTAGTATCGGGAATAGATCAATTAGATTGAAGGAGAGAGGGTAGACAGATGTTAGTCTTGAGAAAAACATCAGAAAAACTACCAATAATATGCGACCTGTTGTAAATCTGGTGATACCCATATAATCTGGATAAAGGGTACACATAGAGTAGAATAGGAAGACATATGTTTTCACCTACCCGAGAAACTATCAGACTTGGAAGAAGTGGAAAACTAAGCTCGAGGTACGTCATACCCTTCGATGTGTTGGAACGCATCAAAGAAGTTATTTGCAAGATAGCATTACCTCAGACATTAGAAGAAGTACATGACGTCTTCCACATATTCCAATTAAAGAGGTACGCTCTGGATACAAGTCATGTGCTTAAATGCGGACAACCTATAGTGTATATTAAGGTTGTAGAACTTAGAAAACCATACCTCTTTTGGGTCAACTAGCAACCTAGACTAGAAGTTAGAGATTATAGAATCTTGTCTTTTTGTGAATTTGAATTGTTTTGTACTTCTCATATCCTAATCTAGCGTACTTATAATTGCTATACTACCTTAAATTATGCTCTGCTATTATAGCCTAGTTTTGCAAGCTTATTCTTTATCAAGCTTGTTCATTAAATATGTATTATTGGAGTACTACATTAATACATTTCAGAATCAGTGTATGACGGTCTGATCAACCATAATGCACTTGGTTCGCTCTTCGCATAACTACTTTACATAGATTGAGATATATAGTGATTAGTAAACAGATGTACTTACCTCTGCGCATATCGTATCAGCTACATAACTAGGCTATTACGAATATGTGAATAGGGAGTACCAGAATAGCATTTCCATCCACAACTGCCTTGACAATTCCCATTGAATTCTTTAAACGCCTTGAATCTCCATACTTCTAATCCATTACCCCCTTGAACTCTTGATTACTGTTTTCCGTCTTTCCTTATTTCGGAAAGAAGAAACCTCGTATATAGTATAAATATGAAGTGTATTATTTCTATAAGCCATTTCTATTTGTTTCTTGGGGAATTACCAAACCCTATTAATAGATTAGATTGCAGTTTAACTCTGTTCTTATTTTTAGAATGATTTCTGTTATCTACCTTACGTTGTATTACGTTCCTTTAGTTCATATTGCATGAAAATATCATGCACCAGGCAAATCAACCTGGGAACGTGTAGAGGATATCCGATAATGTTTCCCCCATCTATTTCCAGATCATGGTATGTCCAAAATATTTCAAATCAAATCTTCAGTTATGACTATGTCCTCATATGTCCTTAATCAATCTTTCGTTCTCAATATATGTTTGTTTTTATTTCGAGGACGAAATATTCTAAGGAGGATAGATTGTAAACTCCCTCGACCAGATTTTAGTATTTTAATATTATTTTTAGTTAATTAGAATTAGTGCAACTTTTTAAATTTATTTATTATATATTCTATTGATTGTACACCTGTTTATTACACAATAATTTAGGGCATCACACTAGCTGTTAACCCTAAACAAATTTCACATACCTGCCCTAGACTTGCTAGACTATATTTTCTGTATTTTTAGCAACTCCCAGAAACCTCGTTTTGTGCTTCGGTTTGGTCGCACAAATATCGTTACAAACGTACGTATTTAATCCCTATTTAATTTTCTGCTCTTTACCCACCTCTGTACCCTAGAGATTTGAGGACCAGTAGGTACCTGTTTTGCCCAAACAAAAATACGATAATATTCTACACTAATTGTATTACAATTATCGTATTGACACCGTAGAAAAATTATTACCCTAACTGCCCCTAAATAATTAGTGAACACCGTGCGCAGTATTTATTAAATAATAAATACGGTGACCCGTATCACCTAAGAAATCAGACCCTGCATCTGCCCAGGCTCACCCCACACTGTCCAAAACACTTTCCCAGCTTTCCCTCTCAATTCTGTGAATTTTAGTAATTTTTAGAACCAGATGATTTTCCAGACAAATTGCATAAATTGTGCAATTTCCCAATTTTTGGACTTTTATGCAATTTATGAAAAGTCAAGGGTTTTTATGCAAAAATTCCCATGTGAGGTGGCATCACCTCATTGGTTATTGAATAGGTGGAGTAGGACCCACAAAATATCAGATTAATATCTATAAATATCTGAATTAGATATTTATTAAATAAATTACTAGAATACCCTAAACATTTAACCTAATTCCAATTCTATCCTAAAACCTAACCCTATATATAATTCCCCCCCCCCCTCACCAAACTCCTCTCACTTCCCACACCCCCTCCGACCACAGCCCACCGCCGGACCACCACCAACCTCCTCGCCCCTCCCCCGGCTACCTCCCCGTCCATCGCCACCCTCTCCGGCCACCGCCTCCGCCGCCCTGAGCCACCGCAGTACCCCTTCCTTCCCTGCCCGACAGCAGCTCCTCCCCTCCCCGACGCTCCTCACGGCCACCCCGACCACCGTGGATCACCGCCACCACCACCAAACGCCTCGCCGCCACCTCCTCCATCGACCTGACCAGCTCCCACCGCCCTACGACACCCTCCGCCGCCGGCAGCTCCCCCGCAAGCCTCCTCCCTCAACTGCACAGCGACTCCTCCCCTTACCTCCGACCGTCCCCCACCGCTTCTCCGACAGCCTCCGACCTCCGCCACCACCACCAATATCTCGGCCACCCTCCCCTCCTTCGATCCCTCCGCCTGCCCGGCCGTCCCCGCCTCTGCTCCGCCGCCGGCAGCCCCCGCAAGCAGCAGCTACTGCTGCTGCTGCTAGCAGCTACTGCTGCTGCTGCTAGCAGCTACTGCTACTGCTGTTGCTCCTCCGGCCGGCCGCCGTCGACTCCGCCGCCGACCTCCCGCCGACGACCCGCCATGGACCCCACCTGCCACCTTGTCAGGTATAAATACCCTATTATATACGTATTTATATATATATATATATGTATATGTATGTATATATGTATATATATATTTATATATATGTATATATATATATATGGTTATATATATTATATATATTATAGTATATAATATATACTATATAAATACTGTATAAATATATGTGTAAGTATAAGTATTATTATTCTTATTATTATTATTATTACTATTGTTATTATATGTATATATCTATGTATATATATATATATATATACATGTATATATATGTATATGTATGTATATATATGTTATCATATATATATTATTATTATTATTATTATTACAGTATTTACTAAAAACAGTATATATATTTTCTTATATATATATATTTTGTTCATTTTTAATATATATTTAATATATGTATATGTATATATATATCTACATTCTATATATATACTTATATATGTACAACTATGTATATATATAGGTATATAATATATATAACTATATATATGTTATGTAATAATTATTATATCTATGTATTTATACTATGTATATATATATCATATATATGTGTATAGTATACCCTATATTATAATTATTATATTACTGTGAATATACACAGTATATATATATATATACTATGCATTTTATTTTTCATTATTTATATGCATTGTATTCCTTTTATTTTATATGTATATATATATCAGTGTTATATATACACTGTTAAATATACTACTATAAACAGTGGTCACCTATAGACCCTGATAGTATTTATACTGTATATAACAGTGGTCACATATAGACCCTGATATTATATTGCTGAATAAGTACAGCATTTATATATACATTTAAATTCCTGTACTGTCATTTCAATTTACCTATATTATATCTCAGTGGATATACCCTGACTATTATATTTATTATTATATCAGAGGATACACCCTGATAATATTATAATATTATATATCTATCGCAGTGGATATACCCTGCTACTATTTACCTGCATTTGTCTGTTCTTTAAATACTATATATATACTGCTATATATATACTATATCTATATACATACTATATATATATATCTATATCATATATATGTATACAAGTATAGATGTATACTTATTATTTGCAACCAAGATATTCACAAACACTATCTGTTGTAACAGAAACCAACTTCAGTACAGCCAGTGACCCCCTGTCACCAGCACCTTCAAACCTGACTGTAAGATTAGGTTATCAACAATATCAAGGAGTAGGCAAGTATACCTTGCCAAGTACTGTTTAAATTCTAAATATTGTATATGCTCTTGTTTCTGTATTTCATATACCATGATTACCTGAGACTGCCTTGGGTACAGTCAGTTGATATATTGACATTTAAAATAATATTACAGACTCACCAACAATTATGAGAGTATTCTAATATTTTCCTAGACCCTATCACGGGAACACGCAACATGGTTGCAATGCATATTGGGATGCGAGCTGCGTATTTGATTTGCTACCAATACGTGTGACCCGCATCACGGATTAGAATAATTTAGGAAATGTACGACTTGACATTTAGTTATATTGGGCGGGGAGGACGACTAAAATACGTATGGGACACCCACCTCTTTACCATGTGCCGCACTCGACGGAGTGATACGGATGATATATATATATATATTCATGTGACCATTCTCATCGTAGATGGAAAATTGTATAGTGCCCTTGAACGGGGGCATATATGGCATATACTAGCCAGTCACCACAGATTGGTGAATTATGTCAGCATATGTCTAGCCACACATTTCCCATACGTACTAGGTTGTCTCAAATTGCATTTCACTTAGATGGTTAGCACCCTGTATTATTTTATTCAGTATTTACATTACATGGCATGTCATTTTCTGTATCTTGTTACGTCCCTCTGAGGACCTGATTCCCTGCCAGGTTTAGCTGAGACATTCCACCCCACAGTACCTGGACCTGGACAGGAGTCTGGACATGCCTCAGAGACGGAGTTAGAGGAGATGCCATCAGAGTCTACCTGAGTGCACCTGGAGTTGAAGCTACATATTTTGAGGATGTTACGCTAGTTTATCTTATTTCACTCCTGCTTACTTTTGTAGTGGGATTGTTCCCACCTGACTTTATCTGGGTTGTATATGACATTTCAGATATAGCATCTATATATTCAGCATTTTCCCTGTTATTCTTGTGGATGAGATAGATTTATCTGTATTTAGACTTGTAGTATTTTAGGACAGCGTAGCACATCACTTCGGGTCCATTAAATTGGGTAATCCCTTAGTGACGTGTCAACTGGCCAGTGACACGTGGCCTAGTTCCGTATATTTTTGGGACTGGGGCGTGACAGTCCTCGCTCATCGAAGTAAAGTAGAAGGAGAAAGAGAGCGTTCGTACTTTCATCGAACGTTTTCGTCAGGCTACTTTACAGATGCCTCCCGGGGTTCCGGATTCTGCCTTGGTGGACATTTGCAGGAAGAACCTTCTTCCACTGATCTCGGTGTTCATAGGACCATATCAGTTCCATAATTGGCCCTCGTTTATCATCTCAGCGGTAGCCGCTGAAGACAACATTCGGAAGGCGCGTGACAATGGAATCATGATCTCTACCTCTGATAGAGGGAAGAGGTCATCCTCCAATAGCGACCATCCTCGTGGTTCCAAAGGAAAAGAAGCTCTGGCGATCAATACGTCCAGGCAAAATACTCCGGCAACCACACAGACGAAACCTGGGACTTCCAGGCCCTTTAAAGAATATTCTTTTGACGACGACGATATTCCGAGCATATTCGACTGTCTAGTCAAAAGTGGCAAGCTCACCCTCCCCGAAGCAAAGCGGCCTAATGAAGTCGGCAGTACCAATAACCCCAAGTACTGTATTTTTTATAGGTACATACATCATCCCACAAAGGCGTGTTATGTACTAAAGAGGAAAATCCAGGAGTTGATCGACGCCAAGGCCATTTCTCTGCGTAATAGCGAGAAGATGGTCACCGCCAACATGATCTCTCTCCAATTCGGCAATCTGCCTCCTCAAGAAGTTCCGGATGGTGTGGTACCTATTCCCCGAACGATGATGAACATTGTTAATCTCCCTCCGACCAGGGGTCAAAATCATGACATGGTACCCCTAACTACCCAGCGTGGTGAGATTATGTAGGTTCATCCTGATCTGGTGTCAGAGATTGAGGAAGAGACTCAAGCTGCTAATGCTAAGTCTAAAAAGAATTCAAGGTGTAAACCATGCCATATAGTTGCAATATCCCCAACATCAGAAGAAGAGGCTTTGGCTACTGAATCCCGCTCAGGGAAAGCCTACCTCAAAGACTATGGAGAAAATCAGGAAGATACAACGACAGACACTTCAGCTGCCAAACTTCCAGATCCTGAACCGGTCATACTAGAGGCAGGTCCTTCTAGACCAACTTCGGTGGACAAGGGCAAGCAAAAAGAAGTGCGTTTTGATAAACCTTTGAAGAATATTCAAAACAAAGGTTTAGAAAAATCATATAACTTCGACATCCTGGCCTAATTAGCTAATACTCCGGCCAGACTGTCCATTTTTGAGCTACTCAGGCTTTCCAAAGACACTCGTCAAGCCTTGAGTGAAGCGTTAATGCAGGCGGAAGTATGCTTGACTCAGCTCAAGTCCCCCGATAAAGAACCTGTGGCATGCCCTCAATGCCATAGTGTGATGGAGGCAGTCCCTAATATCACTTTCACTCAAGATGACATGTTATTGAAACATAACAAGCATGACAGACCCCTCTATTACACCGGATACGTCGGTTCCATGGAGGTAGACCGGATTCACATAGATCCGGGATCGTCGATCAGCATCATCCCTCATAGTCTGCTCAGACCGCTGAGGATTCCTACAAGCGAGCTGGCTTACACCACCACTACATTTGTGGGCTTCAACGCCAGGAAAAGTAAGCCGTTGGGAAAGATTCGTCTGAGGATCCAAATTGGGGACCTTAGATCAGTAGCTACATGCTACGTCATCGATTCAGAGGTATCCTACAACATTCTGCTGGGCAGACCATGGATCCACGATCACAATATTGTTCCTTCGACTCTACATCAATGCTTCAAATATGTAGATGTCCAAGGAATAGTAAAAATGGAGTTTGCTGACCTTAACCCGTTCAAAGGAGTAGAGTCCTACTATTCCGATGCCATGTTGTACACCCAAGACTACATGAAGGAGGTGTCAGGTAAGACGAAAGAGGAATCCCACCGGGAGCTGGGAGAACCATCTGCTGAGCAACCCTTGTCGATCCAGGTGAAAGGGCGGACTACCCGTCCGAAAGTCATAGAACCCATGGCTATTCACTTGAACAAAACCAAATCAGGAGAAGGAAGCGATCCTCTAGTGATCACTTTGAACCAGAAGCCTTCACCTTTGGTCATCAACCTCAGGCGCAACAAACAGCCGACTGATGTAAATACAACCGGGAACGTGGTTTCTGACGATAATAAAGATTCTCTTTTCCAGTATACTGATGCTCAATGTCTAAATTAGGAATCATCCCCCCATAATGATATAAAACATATAGCACAAAAATTCTTGGAAGCTATAGACTCCTATCATCCGTATGTGTGGGAAGTGGCATCAACATCTAATGTCATCATGACATATGGGCCACATGAAGATTCTATCTTTATTATCCCACCTACTCGCAGCATTCAGCATCCAATAGTCTTCAGTCGCATGTGCAGTAGACCGATTGTATAAGAATACTCGCATGAGTCCGATGTTGGGAAAATGCAAGTTCACAGATATACTCCGCAAGCTTTGAAGATTATACAAAGTATGGGTTATGATATGAAGTCAGAACCAGGTCTCAACTATAGGAAAGGCAGGCGAATGCCGTTGCATGGTGATCCTTACTGTCAACGAACTCGTTTTGGGTTAGGGTATACCACTTCTCTTGCAACTTCTGAGTCAAGTGAGGATATCTTTTCCTCTTCTCAAGATGGCTCATCGGCCTCCGGCTCGTATGATGATCTCGAACGAGCATTATCAGTAAATACGGTATTGACAGATTCTCTCAAAGCAGACGAACAAGAATCTGAACCATTTGAAAATGACTCCTGGCACAGCAAATGGATACACAATGGGAACTCCGGTTCGAGCAGAGAGAACCGCCCACAGAAGATAAAGTTATCCAAATCGATGTTGGGGATGAACTTTCACCAAAGCCGATATTTATCAGTAACAATTTTTCGAAGAAGAAAGGGAAGAAATAATCCAGCTGATAAAATGATATATCAATGTCTTTGCATGGAATTATGAGGATATTCCAGGTCTTGATCCAAAAGTGGCTACCCATAAGCTCAACATATTGCCCAATTCGAAGCCGGTAAAGCAACACCAACGCTGGTTTCGTCCGAATATGATGGATGCCATCGAAGCTGAAATCAAGAAATTGATAGCCTGTGAGTTCATCCGGGAAGAACAACATCCTGATTGTGTCGCCAATGTTGTCTCGGTTATGAAGAAAAGCGGGAAAGTATGTGTTTGCATCGATTTTCGAGATCTAAATGCTGCTTGTCCTAAAGATGAGTTCCCTCTTCCCATTACAGACGTCATGATCGATAATACGTGCAGTTTTGAGCGCATGTCCTTCATGGACGGATTCTCAGGATATAATCAGATTAAGATGAATTCTGAAGGTGAGAAGCATACTGCCTTCCGAACACCATTAAGGGTATATTGCTATACGGATATACCTTTCGGACTGAAGAATGTCGGGGCTATGTACCAACGAGCTATGAGTAACATATTCCATGAGCATTTATGCAAAACAGTATAATGTTATATAGACGATATTGCTGTCAAAATCCGCCTCAAGGATAATCACATCCAAGACTTGAAGACAGTATTCGAGTTGATGCGCCAACATCAACTCAAAATGAATCCTACAAAGTCCTTCTTGGTGTATCCAGGGGCAAATTCTTGGGATTTGTCATTACCGCTAAAGGCATTCAAGTGGACCCTGATAAAGTAAAGGCTATCTTAGAAATGCGACCACCCCATAATCTGAGGGAACTCAGGGGATTTCAAGGTCGTCTGGCTTATATCAGGAGATTCATATCCAACCTCTCTGAAAGATGCCAACCTTTTTCTCGCTTGATGAGGAAAGGTGTGTCATTCGTATGGGACAAAGCCTGTCAGCAAGCATTTAATGATATCAAACACTATCTCACTAATCCTCCAGTTCTGGTGCCTCCTATCATAGGAAGACCATTTTTGCTGTACGTTCGAGCAATGGATCATTCTTTAGGAGCTCTCCTCGCACAGAAGAACAATGGGGGTCATGAACAGGCTATTTACTATTTAAGCAGGATGATAGTCAGAGCTGAACACCGGTACAATCCAGTAGAAAAAGAATGCTTGGCCCTAATGTTCGCCATTCAGAAGACGCGACATTACGTCACGGGCCAAACTATTCATATCATCTCCAGAATCAATCCTCTTCGGGTATTGATGAACAAGCCGAGCGTTCTTAATTTCCGACTTGCGACTTGGGCAATGTTATTAACACCGTATGATATGGTGTATGTCCCTCAGAAGTCCATCAAAGGCCAAGCCTTGGCTGATTTCTTAGCTGCTCATCCGATTCTGAAAACCTCCAAACATACGAGGACATTCTCGACGAAGTTATAGAATGTAATTCCGCAATAGAAAGTAATACATGGCAGCTATTCTTCGATGGTGCCTCCAGGACTGGTCCCAGGGGAAACATGGTTTCAGGAGTAGGAATTATCCTGGTCACTCCTGATAAACTCGTCATCTATCGAGCATATTCTCTTAGCGAACCCTGCTCTAATAATATGGCAGAATATAACGCTCTATTAATCGGGCTCTAAGTCGCTAAAGAATTGGATGTTAAATACCTGGAAGCTTTTGGTGATTCTCAGCTGATCGTCAATCAGGTCAGAGGAATATATGAAGTCCGCCATCCAGACCTCATTCCTTATCACCAAGCAACGATCGAGATTGCCATCTTTTTCAGAGGATTCTTCTTAGAGTACGTGTCTCGATCTCAAAATTTGGAAGCTGATGCCCTGGCCAGCCTAGCTGCAGATCTAGCTATTCCTATAAGAAGACAGAATTCGGTGATCATTCTTAACAGAGATTTATTCTGTGTGAAAAATAACTTTCACATAGAACGCAGCTACGCTGTAAACACGGTTCCTCCTAAGAGAGACTAGAGAAGTCCCTTTATAGACTTCGTGTCATACGGAATCTTACCGGAGGATCCTAAAGAAGCAGTATCCATCAGAAGACGATCATTACGCTTCTATTTTGATGCATCTTCACAATGTCTATATCACCGAACATACGATGGACTGCTATTACGATGTCTCTCCGACGATGATACAAAATGGGTTATCCGAGAAGCTCATGACGGTGTATATGGAGCACATCAACCCGGTCCTAAGTTACAGGATCGTATCAGGAGGATGGACTACTACTGGCCTACCATGATAGCAGATGCAGTAAAATATTCAAGACAATGCAAAGCCTGTCAAGTTCATGCAGATTTTATACATCAGCCTTCTGAGTATCTACATCCCACCATGGCATCATGGCCTTTTGAAGCATGGGGTATGGATATCATTGGTCCTATTCACCCATCTTCTTCTAGAGGATATCGGTTCATATTGGCTATCACGTACTACTTCTCTAAATGGGCGGAGGCAATCCCCTTTGCCGAGGTAAAGACATCCAACGTGATCAGCTTTATCAAACATCATATCGTTTATCGCTTTGGGTTACCCCAAAGGATAATTCATGACAATGGGCCTCAATTCATCAGCCAAGCGTTTCACCGATTTTGCGATAAGAATCGGATACAAAATATGGCCTCTACGGCATACAATCTAGCTGCTAATGGTTTGGCGGAAGCCTTCAACAAAACCATTATCAAACTCTTGAAAAAGTTCGTCTCTTCAAACAAAAGAGATTGGAATGAGAAGCTGGGAGAGTGCCTCTGGGCATACCGTACAACGGTACGAACACCGACGGGTTGTACCCCATTCTCATTAGTCTACGGGTGTGAAGCAGTTCTCCCCATTGAAATCCAAATTCTATCACTCAGAATAGCAGTGGCTAATGAGTTGACTCAAAAAAATAATGATCGACTACGGCTTCAAGAGCTAGAAGGATTAGACGAGAAATACCTTCAAGCTCAGCAACGTATTGCGTTCTACCAGGCACGCATTTCCAGAGCTTTTAACCAAAAAGTGAAGGAGAGAGTGTTCAAAGTTGGCGAACTAGTTCTAGCTGTAAGGGTAAATTCTAGCCCAAATGGGAGGGTCCTTATGTGATTGAAACGACGTTTTCAAATGGCACATACAAATTAGCCAAGCCTAACGGAGATCTGATAATGGCTCCTATCAACGACAAATTCCTGAAGAAGTACTATGCTTAGTCTCCCTTGCTTAAACGGAGTATGGTGAAGATCTCATTCTGACGATACTACGTACAAAGATTGGTTGGACCATATTCTATCATATTATTATGACCTCTGAATAGATATGTTTAACTAATTTGAAAATTCAAAACCTATCATGTCTATATTACCTCTGATAGTGTTTTGTATACAAATTTAGTTGGATCATATTCTATCATGTCCACATAACCTCTGAATAGATATATCCAGCTGAAGCTTACCGAAAGTATATCACGTCCATATTACCTCTGATATCACTTTCACCCTAGCCTATCATTTATATTCAAAAATGATGGGTCCACAAAGTCAGATAAAGTCTCTTTATTATCTCCGGGAAAAGCAAAATTACATAGAGAAGCAAGAAGTACATCATTGGGGAGGAGCAGTCAAATCACGAATCTGCTGCGCCAAAGTGGTCATCCTCTCATTCCTGGAGTCCAAGATGTTAGCGCGAGCCCGTTCCAGTCGTGCCTCTTCATCACTCAGGAGGGATAGTTCGGACCGAGCATGTATATAATCGGCACGAATGACACCCATATGTGCCAAGTTCCGCTGAGCTGTATCCATTCGGCCCTTCAATTTATCTCGAGCTGCCAATGACTGAAGAGCCCACTCCTTTGCCTGAGTGAGTTTAGCTTCCAATTTACGGACCCTCGTCCTTCATGTTCGGCCTCGCACTGGGTTAGCTGAGGAATAACCTCCTCCAAGACGGTCCGCTCTTTATCCATCTCCTATTGTTGTGCCTGGATGGATTTGTCAAAGCATTCCATCTGCTCAGCAAGCTTCGCAGTCAAGGATTCGTACTCGGCCTGAATCATATCATCGACGTTGCCTTGAGATAGTTACAAATATTCGTTAATGGGTTATTCTAAACCATTAACTATTTGCTCCAACGCATCAGCTCTTCCAGCATCGTTGAAATTTCTGAGCGGCGCTATCGGAAGCTGGGAGGATGTAAGCAGATTATCAAAGCTCATATTCTTCTCCAGCACCATGGAAATTAACTCCTTCAAACTGAGGTAGAACAGGCTAGTATATTGTTCAATCAGCCTATCGAAGACCGAATGTACGCTAGGAGTGGCTGCGATACCGAGAAATCTCCTTCCAGGAATGACCGCGGAGGATGTTGCCACGGTCGTTGCCTCTACAGATGGCGCTAAAAAAGAATGAATACCAGCAACGGTTGAAGTTGCTGGCATACTCGACGAAGAAGGCACAGTCGTGATGATGGGCTCATCCTCCTCTGAAGATATCTGGACTGCCGTTGGCAAGACGACACTCGATAATATTGCAGACGAAGGATCGACAGCTTCAAAGCATGCCTCTTCAATATCAAACGTCGCCGTTTCATCGGCAGTATCTACAACAAAGTCAAAGGTTGCATCAACTCTGCCCTCCCCTGATATGTCTTCACCTGAAGAAGACAAGAGAAAGTTAATATCAATTTGATGTTAATTTTCCTAAAAGAGGCGTAAAGGCAACATTTACCCATGGTCGATGGTATATATGTCGTGTCCGCAGCCAGTACAGCTAAATCATTTCTTAATGATGCTAAGCGAGCTGTCATACCTGGAGAATAAGTCGCACCAACTGACACTGGCGGGTAGTCTTCCCAGTCTTCACCAAGATCCACTCGAGGCTCATCAGGTAAAATTTTGCTGGAAATACTTACAGACGAAGTAGGAGTTATTCCCATTATTGGTTTGGATAAAGGTATATAGAATCTTATTATGCTCGGCCTCGGAGGTGATCTCGTAGCACTACCAAAAGTAGTAGTAGCAGCGATCTCGAGCAAAGAATCTTCGGCATTGTCAGCCGGAACTATGGAGGTCCCCTCTCTAAAAGGCGAAGGACCTCTAATCAAAGAATTATCCCTAACAGGGGAGACGACAGGCTCGATCCTAGGAGCCCCCATGGTGGAAGCCCTTTTCGGACCTTTGGCAATCTTCTTCTTGCGAGGAGAAGGCTCTTTCGGAGTGGAAGCCTTCCGTTTCTGGGGGATAACGAGAGGCTCAGCTGGCGGAGCTATTATGCCTCTCGGTATTGTCGTCAAGAACTCATCTGCCCCGGCGGTATCCTCATTCTCTTCCGAGGAAACAAATGGAACCTCCTTCCTTGCAGTAGACCTATGGGAGGGCATCCTAAAAATTCTATGCACATCAAAATCGCGATGGAAGCTATTGATGGACGCATAGAACTGCGCGTACGAGTGCAGGATGCGCAACTCCATAGAGAGAGAAGTAGCGGGCACAACAAAAGTTGCACTAGTACAGCCCATGATGAAGTACCGCCATTCTCTGGCTCCATCAATAAATCCACCTTTGGACTTGAAGCTGGTGATGGCATTCCCCACGTGCAACTGGTCGTACCCAAACTGCCTGGCAAACCGATTGGGCAAATAAGGCTCCATGTAGCAGTGGTCATCGCTTTTGTACATCAAATGGGAAGGTCTAATACAGACCAACCAATAGAAGGCTTCAGAAGAAAGAATGGTCCTCCCGTGGCCCCCATCCTTAAGTTTCTTCCCCTGTTGATTGATATTTATAGGGGGAACGGTACAGAAGTGCTTCCAGCTATGGGCAATATTTAACGCCCGCCGGTAATCTATGACGGTCGCCACGTTCCAATAGGAATTCTTGTAATTCAACAAGAAGTTATTTCCTGAACTGCTGGCAGGACCGGGAGACATCACCCTGGTGTTGTGGAGAATTAACCATCCCATCAAGTATAGGAATGGTAATTCCACTCGGGGAAAGCTTTTACGCTGTGTCTCATCTGCGAGCAGCCCATCAGTAAGGGCCCTCAGGCTTGCTTGTATTCTACATACCATAGCAGGAAGCAGGCCCAGTCTTGCTCCGAATACCAAACATATTGCAGGCCATAAGGTGTTGCGATGGAGGCGATCTGCAGACATGATGCCAGGTACTACCCAGCGGCGAAGCCAGACGGAGAGGAAGCCAGCCAATTGAGCTTCCATTGACAGAGGCTTACGACAATGCCTCATATAACTGAAGGCTTTTGTGCCTACAGGGTAACCCCCTATCTCCTCGTCAAAAATATGATCTGAAGCCCCGGCATCTTCAATAAGGTCATCGACCGTGTTAGCATTGAGCATGCTCAGGAGGTTCAAGGGCCTATCTCGGCTATCTACCACCTTGTCCGGCTTAACATTTCTGGCCTGGTGGAGGAAGAGATAGGTTGCCCACTTGTTGATGTGAGCCAAATCAGAAGGCTCCTTGTAGAAAGTGGTGCAGGCAAGATAGTGACACATCATCTCCTGATATACTGCCACCACCCGAGGGTTTGTATCCCTCAACTCCCTGTTTGTAGGGACGTACTCTTCATAAGGAACGTCCCCCATTGGCAGCCTTGAAATCTCTGCCATCTCATGAAGGGCTAAGCCCAACTCACCCAGCGGAGTGGCAAAAGTCCCAGTGAGTGAGTTGTATCGCTCCATCAAGGCTAAAAATAAGTTAGGGTTGACAGGCAGCCTAACACTTGTGGCGTTCACAGCCGCGAACAAGTCAATACTTTCCAGATCCGTCTGGAAGTGTTTCAGGGCCCAGGCAGTTAAACTGGCCCATCAAAGATTCCCCGGGCTAAGCCATCCACTGGTCCGAGGATTGACCCTGGGGTACATTCCTCTCTGCCCCATAAAGTTATTGCAGAAGGTCGACATCTGAACCGACTGGATCAGCGACGTATCCTCGCTTGGGACACTATCCGGCAGTAATCCCCTAAAGGGCATAACAGGGCCCGAAGGACGGCTCATATAGGCCCCCCGGTCGTATTCCTTGTTATATAAAATCTTCCCCGGTCGACCGTGAAGATCTGGAGTTAGAACCCACGACATCTTCCTGGGATGTGTGGCATGGAAGAATGCAGAGATAGGGTAATCCCTGAGCATCCGGGGCAGATACATGACCGTGCCCTCAGTAGTAAACACCCAATCCTCCTTCTTAGGTTTAGTTTGGGACTGTTTGTCGATAACGTCCCCGAACAAGAAGCCTGGCTTCTTATACTCCGTCCCGTCTATGTACGTCAGGGGCTCCCCACTGATCATACTCAGCAGCATGTGTTCTCCTTGGGACGGGATAAGGGTTCCCCTTTCTTCAGGATAATTGGCTCCAGAAATAGGGAATGTCATATGGGATAAATCCTCCAAATAATTTGAGCTCAATATCCCGGCAGCAGAGCCCATAACTTCAGCCAAAGGAAAGATCTGCAAGTCCACTACAAAATACAAGAAAATCAGTCAGTTTCTACACTAGACGATACACTCTTGCAGTTTACGCCAAAGATTATTAGTCTGAGCTTTTACGCCAAGACCGCAAAAATTTGAGTCTTACGCTGGAACTCATCTCCATTGCGTAAAACTCAATGTTGGCAGTATCTAATAATCTGAGCTTTTACACTAGATTGACAAAATTTGAATATTTTTACGTCGGTACTCATATCTAGCGCGTAAAATTCAAAGTTTGTAGTATACGCCAAATCTCGATAGTTTGAGTTTTTACGCCAGACTGTAAAAATTTAAAGTTTTTACGCTGACTCATTAGGAATATGCGCGTAATAATAAAACATCTCCGTACATCATCTTCCTCGAAGAGGTTCTCAGTACGAACGATGACCTTGCGCGTGCACGTACAACGTGTGCGAAGGATTTTGTTTTCTCCCGAAGTCTCTACCTGTAATGTCCGGAGCACAGCTCGACGGTGGAGCGCTGCGTTCCGATCGAGGCTCGTTCAGCCTAATAGGAGTTGCTCGTGCTTGAGCAGTGGAGCGGGAAGAGGAAGCGACCTTCTTTCCCTTAGCAGTGGAAGCCTGTTTAGGTGCCATGGCGATTCTGATTTCTCAAGTAAGAAACGAAGAAGAAGGGTTCTTGAAAAGCAAGGGTTTTGTGAAGGCAGATAAAAGTTTTCTCTCTTAGGACTTTGGACTATTTATAGAGTTTGGATAACTCTTCGAATCTCTAACAAAATCTGATATTTAATATTCGGTTATAATTTGGGACCACGTCAGCCTATCGTTTAAGAAAGATGGACAGTCAGTGGATCCAAATTTTACGCGCAGAGCAGATCTATAATTTTACGCTAATAAGCTTTTTACGCTCGAGAGGCTACAAATCTACGGTTTTACGCTCAGAGGCTATAAATCTTCGGTTTTACGCCCAGATGCTTTTACGCTCACGAGCTTTTACGCTCAAGAGGCTACAAACCTACGATTTCACGCTCAGAGGCTACAAATATATGATTTCACGCTCGGAAGCTTTTTACGCTCAAAGGCTATAAATCTACGATTCTACGCTCGAAAGCTACAGACGGCCAATTACAAGGGTTTACACAGAAGATGCTCCTTTTCGGCTATAAAGCATTCCAAGTGCCTGAAAACACACAGAGTTCAGCATTAAAGATGACTCTTCTTCTTGGGCCATTTGGAAGTTCATCCAAAGTCCAGTTAGAATACTTTACAAAAAAAGTTCAAGTATGGCTTGGTCGACAAAAATTTCTCCCCTTTTTCAAGGGATTTTTGGGAAAACCATTCGTAAAGATGATGATCTGAACAAGAATTCTTCACATCAGAGAAGTGACAGTTCAGAACTCTACGCAACTCCTCGTCCAAAAAACAGCATAATAGTTTGGATCTTCAACTTAAATGCTAATGAGCTTTCTACGCATCTTCTGTTACGCGTAAAAGATGGGACGAGATCAGATACTCTTTTATTAGAGTCGGCGTAAAATTATTCAGACGTACCGAAGTTGCACACTATTCAGACTTCCTCACATCAAATATGGCAAATCATCAGATGCGTAAAAGAAGACAAATTTATTAATCATGATTACATATGATGGAAATTCAGTCTACAAAGGGTTTTTCATCTTCATGATTACATATGATGGAAATCCTTTTTCTACGAAGGGTTTTCCATTTTTATTTAAGATCATGCCAAGAATCTGTTTTGCCAGGTTCTCATATTGGTGTAGATCTTTTTCGTCTTCTACAACAGTTAATCGGCTTCCGCGGCCGATTAACAAGAAAATGATAAATGGCAGGAGGATACAAAACTGGACATGTATCAATTTTGTAAGCCCACCCTCCATACGCCATGGAAGGCATGCCCTAGAAATTGTGTTAGGGGTTCAGACCCAACACAATACTGGAAGAAAGGGCCAGACTGCCTACCATCGTCCAGCGCCATAATGAGAGAAAATATAGCTTGCAAGCTGTGTGGTCCAATACGACCCTTCCTCTCTCCTGGACGAATTGCCATATGAAATTGCTGATTTTCCGAGCAAAGGAAGCTATGATATCCTTCCATGATCCATCGTTGCAGAGGATATTTGCTCGAAGATGCCTCTTTTTACGGCTCCTTACATGTTGGAAGAACATGATCTTCTTCTTCCTCAAGTCAACCCGACGAAGCTCGGCAACCATCTCTCTCTTTGTGGTGAAGGAAGTGTGGGAAAAACTGGTTAACCCACTCGCCTTTATATAGGCAGAGGAGAACACACCGAATCCCAACAAACTCCTAAAAATTTGCCTAGAAATCAGCCTCGCGGAACGAGTCAAACTTGACTGTTTTATGCTTCATTCAAAGTGTTTCAAATTACGAGAAATTTGAAAACTTTGAATGGGGTCTTGTAGAAACATGAAAAATATGCTGGGGAATCATACGCGTAAAACCCTCGACATGCAGGAAGCCCGCGTAAAACAGAGCTCCAGCATTGGATGGCGTAAAACATAACTTCAGAGCCATTGGCGTACAACAGAGCTTCAACGCTAGTTCAGCGTAAAACATAGCTCCGGAATAACCCGCGTAATACAGTATTTCCAGACTGCTTCGGCGTAAAAAGGTTGCTACATCGCCGCTTTGGCGTAAAACCTGTCTGCTTTTAATGCAACGGGAAGTTGTACGAGGAACTCTTCGTATTCCTCGAATAAACCTGTCAGACGAAGCAGTAAACCTGACTCCTGACAAAGAGTACTGCACGGTTATCAAGAGGACGGTTGTAATAATGACTCTTCACAGAACTCCAGACTGTCGTCTAGTGACATAACCCTTGATATAAGACGTCGTTTACGCATTCAAGGAATATGCTGCCTATTTTTATACAGGCAAAGATGAGCTTTTACGCTCAGGATGAGACAAAACCAACAGCTACATCAAAAGCTGTTCTTCGTACAGAACTCGAGGCACGTCTCTACAATTAATGCGCGAGATGGGGGCAGATCTCTGCATTTAATGCATGAGATTTGGTTCTACTTTTAACGACTGGGTGAGCTATAATTAGGGCTAATACGTCCACATCACCATCCCCGCACATTACGCCAACCAGGCTATTTTTAGCTATAGGAGTACGCTGTACGCTATCTTCTTGAAATATGCCGACCTAGCTATTTTCAACTATAGGAGTACGCCGTATGCTATCTCCTCGAAATACGCCAACTCAGGCTATATTCTGCAAAGGTGCGTGGTAAGGCTATCTGTCCCAGAATACGCTCAAAACCTCAGTCAAAGAAGGATAACTGGCTATCTTTACGCTGGTTACCTATCCATGCAGCATCAAGCTTTACGTAAAACTTGGCTTCTACGCCAACATGACAGCTACTTGGCTTCTACGCCAACATGACAGCTACTCGGCTTCTACGCCAAATTGACAACTATTCAGCTTCTACGCCTACTTGGCTTTTACGCCATCAGAACAGCTATTTGGCTTTTACGCCAATGAGACAGTTATTTGGCTTTTATGCCAACCATCTCTACGCGAGGGGCAGTTATCTACGTGGCTTGCATGCCGTGATCTTCGATGAGCGATTATACGCATTACCTCATAATGGGACACGCGTTATACGCCAATTCAAGAGATCATTCATATGTGGGTAGCAGTTATTATAACCGCCGCGTAAAAGGTGCAGCTCTCTCCGCTGTTCGGTTTCTACGCCGACTATAGCTGGACTCTATAAATAGAGACTTTCGGTCACGGAGGTCGAGGGGGAGAGACAGCGGGCGAAAAAGAGGAGAACAACAGAGGTCAAGGTCAAGAGAGCACATATAGAGGGCTTTGGCAACGAGAGTTCAATCCCTCCTGCAGTCTTTGAAGCTTCTTTTTCGTCTTCTACAGCACTTCTTCATCATCGTGTGGTCCAAGGGACAAAGTAATCGACCGCAGATCAGACTCCTATAGCAATATTTCCCCAGAATCAAATTTTTGTACTTAACACCCTCGTATAGGGTTAATTGTACTTATTTTTCTTGTTTGTAAACTAAAGAAAAGGTTCCGTATAAACCTAGTTTTAATTTCTTTCGTTTATTATCAAACACAATCAATACCATAAATAAAACTGTCTATCACAATATAATAAATAAATATCACGGGAAACAACCGATATCAAATAATGAGAGAGAAATATCCAAATCCACAACTAAGAATCACAAGGTATCATACATAAAAATAATCTGAGAATCAAGAGAAGTCCTTCGGTATGACCTCGTCCTCGGCTGCTGGTACTGCTCCGAAATCAGCTCTTGACCCGTAAACCTCAGGATAAACCTTCTCGTCAATACCTTTGGACATAATCCATATCCAGGTCCTCAGGGGACATAACAAGGTACAATAATCACTCAAGCCAATAGTGAACAATATAATGGTATGAATATGGGAAAAGCTACAACTATGTGATATGCAAATGAGAGTATGGTATCGTACCCCGGGCTGGTACTCACGAAAGATCCCAATGGACACTTCCGTATGCTAATAGTACACTCAAGGCTCCGTGTGGGGGAACCAGAAGGAAGATGTATATATGAATATAATACTTTATATTCCACATAGGAACCTAAAGCCTAATACGCTATAAATAGTAATAAGTAACATATGTCTAGAGCACGATGAAGACTCTCCCCACACAATGTAATCTCACGTCTCAATCAAGAAATGCAAGATCATGACCTCTAACTATCAACACAAGTCATAGTGAATATGTACAATTATACTTACAACTAAAGCATGCATCCTGTAGTCCTATCCAGAGTCCAAGTACTACGATCAAGTCGTGAAAGAATCCGTTACATGAATAATTGTGTCCAATGTCCTATGGTAGGATGTGCAAATAATATGTGCACAAAATATGGGTTCGAAAGAATTGACTCTCTAACTACGATACTCGACTCCGCAGGGGATGCTGGTACCCGAATCTTGTTCGGACACAAAGTATCGTATAACGTTCCTAGGCTCAATAAGTACATCAATAATCCACACAAATATCTAATGCATAAATAATATCAAATAAATGATTTAGAACTGTAAACATCTTGGCAAAGTACAGTTGCCTGGTTCCGCAGTCAGCGATGGTAAAGATGATCCCGCGTCGACTCCTTCGAAAATCAATTGACCTAAAAATAAATTAATTACTTAAGGATCCAAACATAATTTCTTGAAATTATAACTAAATTCTATAATTCTTCAATTCCATGCAAAACCAAGCCCGTTATTATTTCTAACAACCTTGCTTACTTTACAGGGTATCGGGACCTAGTTTCTTGGTTTTTGACTTCCAAAGTTTAAGTTTAAGTTCCCAATTAAAAGATATAGAATTAAATCATAATAAATTATATTTTCCATAATTAAACATGATTATATGAATTTATAGAAATAAATTCTAGATTTGACAAAAATAACATATTTCAAGATTTCGACAACTCTATATTGACTAGTTTTGTCCGAAACTTGTTCGATACATAGCCAATCCATTATTATTGATAATATTTATTAAAAATTATTATATATCCTATTATGTGCTACTCTAATCTCAAAAAATAATCACCTATTTATTTTATCCAAAAATCCTCTATTTACTAGCAAAACAATGTCATATAATTACCTGAAAACCTAGGCTAGTGGCCCTTAGTTATAGGTTCATATTTGACATTATAATATCAGAGAGTTTATTTAAAACTACTTATTTTCCAGAAATTAAATATCAATTAATTCAGTTTTTTATAAGCAATAAGATTTTCTCCATTAGTTGTATCACGAATCTTAAACTAGTTCTACCGACAAGCAACCATCGCCAAACTATCACGAAAAAACTATATTTCTTAATATGAGAAAAAGATGGCATAATAGGGGTTCCAATTCAGTAAATTAACTAAACCTAAAAGCATCATGTCATGGGATTTGAGGAATAAGTATTTAAGGTTTACCGAAACCGTTGGAGGATTTGAAGGTGGTGTTTCTTCTTGTCCAAGAATTTCTCCTCCTTGCACGTGCTCGACTTGCTACTTCTTTGTGATAGGTTATTGATGAAGAAAAGAGTTCTTGATATAATTATGGAGAAGATGGGGTTTTTTTGAATGTTTAATGACGTTTGGATGGAGATATGGTGGAAGGATGATGAAAAGTGGAGCTTTTGGAAGAGTGGAAGGGATTTTTGGGGAAATAGATGATGTTGTGAGGGTGAGAGTGGCAAGGGGGGCTGTTTCACGTATGGAGGAGAGAGGAAAGGGGCGGCCAACTACGAGGGAGGGGTTTTGATAAGGTTAGGGTTAGGGTTTGTTGATGAGTTGATATATATAGGGCCTTTTTAAATAGATTTAAATAAAGGAGGTGGTTATCCTATTGCTATGGGGGTTCGGCCAAGGGGGGTGCTCTTGGCCAAAATTTTGAGGGTGGGGTTGGTTTTATGGTTAGGATTGGATAAGATTTGGTTGTTGGGTTGGTTAGGGAAGTGGTTAGGTAGTTATTTGCCAACTAGATTGCCACCTATACAACTTTCTATGGTTAGAAATTCTATAAATAGAAATAAATCAATTTATATCTCATATATATATATATATATATATATATATATATATATATACATATATATATATATATATACATATATATATATATATATATACATGGAAATAATTGGGGTGCACTACATGCCTACATGTGTTTGGGTTGGGTTTGGGTCAAGTTCTAGTCAAAATGGACAATTTTACGGTAACCGTAATTCTTGATGTTCTTTAATATTTTTGGAGCATGGGAGAGATCCAATAATTGCAACATCCATGTTCCAACTATATTAAACTCACTTAAAATTATTATTATAAATTTTGTTGGAAGGAAAAATGTCATGCATTGCTCAAAATATCAAAGCCATGGCAAAAGGGTCATATATCTAAAAGAAGGTTTTAGAAAATACTACTCTATTCTATTTAAATTAAATAAAATAATTAAAATAAATTAAAATACCAAAATAACCCTATTCAAAAATGAGGGGGCTTACATCAATGTTGTGTCGCGTAATAGTACTACTTCTATGCCCATCTCCTGAAGGTCTTCTAGAATCTCTTGTTACACTAAACTCCTGCCCTCAGACTCAAAGCATCGGCTACGACATTGACCTTTCCAGGATGATATTTAAGGTCTAGGTCATAGTTTGTCATCAACTCTAACCATCTTCCCCGTCTCATGTTGAGATCCTTCTAAGTAAAGATGTACTTCAAACTATTGTGATCGGTAAAAATCTTTACTCAATCTCCATATAAATAATGTATCCAGAGTTTGAACGCAAACACTACTGCTACTAACTCTAAGTCATGCGTCGGATAATTATTCTTATGGTCTTGAAGCTGCCGAGACGCATAAACTATAACCTTGCCATGGTGTATGAGAACACACCCTAGTCATTTTTCTGACGCATCACAATATACGGTGAAACCACGTCCCATCTGGAAAAGTCAAAATAGGTTATGTGATCAACTTCTGCTTAAGCTTCTCGAAAGAGGTTTAACATTCATCTGTCCAATTAAAGCACACTCAAATAAGATGTCAAAACCCCTAATTCTCCATATTAATCATTCACATATATCAAATACACATATATATATAACAAATACAACTAGTTGCAAAGAAATTAAAGAGAATTAATACAAAACACCCTAAATGAGCCCCGCATCATACCGTATCACAAGATACTATGATATGCTCTATCCGTGTCCAATTATGGATACGTATCTAGTCCCACAACCCTAATCTAAGTCTAATTAGATCTAATTAGTCTCATGACAAATACTTGATGTGTCAATCTCGGAATTCTCCCTAATTGGACCCAAATCACTATGTAGAATTCATAATACAAGCCATATAAACCTAGTTCTTGGTCCTATGGGTAGCCCTAAGCCAAGAAATAATTCCTAATGGTTAAATACATAAATTAGAGTCTAAATTAAGGGATGAATTCAGAATTTACCTATTGGGAGATCGATTTCTAATAAAATACTCAATGAACACAATTAGGATACAATCTTCTTGTCAATTCATCCTCCTTCAAGTGCTCCTTGCAATCCAAGCTCCAATATTTCTTAGATGAAGAAATTGAGAGGGAATGGGTGTGAATTATGTTGAATTTAGTGGAGGAATGAGTCAATTTGGGAAAAAACACAATTGGGAATCTCTAATAAAACGAATTAATGAGAGGAAAGAGAGAGAGAGTGAGACCCTCTATAATGGCCAGCCCCCTCTTTTTCCTTCCCAAGTAATGTACAATGTTTATAGTACCCCTACTAGCTAGTCATAAGATTTAATTAGGGAGGGCTATATTATGAAGCTTCTAATTCTTCATGAAACTAATCTAATCTCTTTAATTAATTAAGAGAAATGGTCTAATAGGCCTAGTCTAATGTTGGGCTCAATGTGTCATGATAATCTAATAGGTCCACTAATGACTAGTCTAAATAAAATAGGCTAGACTACAAACAAATACTTAAATAGCACAACACCATATAATTAATTAGTAGCATAATATATTATATTTAATTACTAAATAATAAATATATTAAATAACAAAAATGCTCTCATCTAGAAATATGGTAGTGACATTACCTCAGATAATTAATGCTATGATAGAGCTCATATGCGGCTCTCACCCCTTTGGTTGTCTGGGCTGCATGGGTGGCTTATTTGTGCCTACTTTCGTTTTGAGGGTGCATGGGCTCTATGCGGTCTGCTTGGCTTTCGATTTCTTATGCTTCTATAAGTCCCCCTTCAAAGTTTTCAAAATGACAAGTTTAAAATACTTTGAACATGAAGCATGGATGAACACCTCAGGACGCATAGGTGACGTTGTCGCATAGGCACTTCTGCCAGGCTGTCCGTATTACATAAGGAGATTTGGCTCGATCTCCGAGCGGATCTCTTGGGATGTTGAGCCGTCTGTTAGCGCGGAGTCTGAGGCAACGGTTCACAAAAGATGAGGCGGCTCAACAAACTAGGCATAGTCGTTATCTCTTTCTGTTATGCAGATTGAGGTGGCTCGTGATTCGAAACGGCCGTCATCGTCATCCTGAGCCACATATTCTCACCTATATAAAGGGGTCTAGAGGAGAGAGAAAATATTTTACAAAATTTTAAGTCCTTTCTCTTTTCTTCCTTTCTTGATGTCATGGCTTCCCCCAAAGTTTTTTCCTCAATTGTTGCTACTAAGAAGGCCCTCAAGGGGAAAATCAAGGCCAAGGGGAAGGGTCATGCTGTCGCGGCGGACCCTCCTCTGCTTTCTGCCGACGTTCAGCTCTCGTTAATGGGTAGGTTCTTCGGAGAAGACAAAGTTTGGTTCTGAACACAGAGACACATGTGCACAGTTGGTCGCATGGATGAGCCATCATCTAAAACATGCGCCAACTTCTCGCTACCGTGCATGGGCAACTCGATCGAATGAGCAACTCCTCCGCATGGGTAACTCGTCCACATGAACAGTTTATGCCGCATGGGTAACTCGTCCATATGAACAGTTTATGCCGCATGGGTAACTCGGTCGCATGGGCGTCTCAGCCGCATGGGGGGACCTTGTCGCAGCAGTTCTGCTTTATGGGCTCTTTCGCTTAGAACATTAATCATTTCTTTTAATTATTATAATTAAGCTCCTTTGTTGATTTACAGTGATTTTACCCACTGCACCCTCTGGCGAACTGATTCTTGGGCACTGTGAACCCCCTGACCCAAAAATAGGTATTTTGTGTGTATTTTGTATTCATTATATTTGTTTTAGATTATTTTTAAATAAAATAAAATCCAATAATTATATTAGGACACTTTACCGTGGTTTGGACATTAATAATATAGGATGGCTCCAAAATTTGTATCGCCCATCATAGGAAGTAGCTTACACAAGAGACATTACCTGTAGGATCTTTTCGTGGACAGAAATTCGACCCCTTGGCATTAGTATGACATTAGTGTAACGACCATAGATTCTGTGTTAAATATTTAGATATTATATATATATAATTTAATTATGGTTATTTTCTAATCCTAACTTTTCTACAATTAGCATCCCATAATTCTCCGTGCCAAATTAGGTAAATTCCCTTTTTATAGATTTGCATAATATTTTCTATTACCTGTTTTGTGGATAACCATTTAATTAATTACTTATTATTTAGATAATACAATTATTTAATTTATTATAACTAGATAAATACCCAATTATTAACTATAAAATATTTTATAAAAAATTTTGAGTGTAGTATTTTATTAAAGCTTTACAAAGTAATTTTTTAGAATTTATTTGGTGTGCAAATATTATTTTTGGATTTTTTCTCATTTATATAAGTGAATATATGTTAATAAATATAAGGTTAATAATAATAATAGCAATACTAATAATTGATAATAATAATAATAGTAATAATAATAATAATAATAATAATAATAATAATAATAATGGCGATAATAATAATAATAATAATAATAATAATAATAATAATAATAATAATAGTAAAAAGAAAGGAAAAGAAAAGAAAAGGAAATAAAAGAGATAATAAAAAAAAAACTCAAAATAAACCTAAAGCAACTAAACCTACAACCCCTCCCCCCACACCAGCAGCAACCACCCCCCCCCCCCCCCCCGCGCGCTCGCCCAGGCTTCTCTCACCCTATATATATATATATATATATATATATATATATATATATATATATATATATATATATATATATATATATATATGGGTAAACGGAATATGAGCCATAGGCTCATATTCCTACATGAGCCATGCACACGTGGACCAATAGGAATGGATTCATACATTCCATGTGCACACATGCGCACTAGTATACTCAATTCCTATTGGTCCACATGTGCATTGGCTCATATAGGAATATGAGCCTATGGCTCATATCCCTTTTTTCCTATATATATATATATATATATATATATATATATATATATATATATATATATATATATATATATATATATATATATATATATATATATATATATTAATCTCCCAAACCCTAACCCTAATCTCTCAAACCCTAATCCTACCCCAGCCCCGCGCCCCCGACGACCGACCGCCGGCGACCCCCGCCCCTCGACGTCGCCGTCGCCGTCCGCGTGTGCGCACTGCGCATGTGCACAGTCTCGCCCCATCTTCACGGTGATGTATCTCTCTCATCTTTGATCCTTTTCTTGAGCGGTTTGTCCGTGTATGTTCACAATCTAACCCTCTA
Source organism: Iris macrosiphon (assembly GCA_036927795.1). Classification (NCBI taxonomy): domain Eukaryota; kingdom Viridiplantae; phylum Streptophyta; class Magnoliopsida; order Asparagales; family Iridaceae; genus Iris; species Iris macrosiphon. Next base: position 70,058,520 of record JAYESA010000009.1, on the reverse strand, counting down.
GGATTTTCATTCAAGCGGGACGAGTTTTCGTGCACTATATTGGTCAAAATTTTGACCAAAAAATGGGCAAAAAATTGACCAAAATAGTCTAGAAAATTTAACCCAAACCTCCATGTTCACACCCAATTTGCCATCAACCTGTTTAATATTCTCAAAAACTAATTAAAGGGTTTTCTTCTCAATATAACCGAGAATTTTTTTGTTTTTTTATTTTTTATTAATTTTTTATATGTGTTAAATTATTCGGCCTTCAAAACGACCAAAAACTTGATAATTTAAAACTAAAATTTTGTGATACGGAGTGTGCTCCGCCAAACAGGACCGCCTCATCGCATACTAATTGCATCAAAAGGCGCGTGTGGTATATCCTGACATGTGGACTTTCGTGGAAGCTGATTCAGACGTGTGTGCGCGTCAGAATCAACCCGTATCCGTAAAAAGTTTTCGTATCGCGACTTTTGCAAAACACCACCCCATTTTGTGTACAATCGTCGAAATACAACAAAACTTACGCCATTGGATTCTTGGTATCACGCTGGTCCTGTGACCCAAGTTTCACGCAATTCTGAGATAGTTGACCAAGCCGCCTATTCGCAGGCCCCACGGTTTGACTTTAAGAGCGAATTTGTGATCAGGTCACCGGAATTCAAAATTGGACATATCGTTGAGCTCGTATCGATGTTTAGAATTTATTTGACCTATAATTTGTCTCATTTAGAGACCTTTACCTTTGGCATGCTTTTCGGTGCAAAGTGGCCCACATGTGGACCCGCTTTGACCCAAAATTATCGTTTTGCTCCTGTGTTCAAATTGGACGAAAGGGTAATATTTTCTGACTATCTCGCTTATTTTGGGAACGTTGGTGATATTTATTTCAGCATCCGAAGACGTTCATTCGGATGCCATGGTTTATGATCCCTTGTGCTTTATGTCTGGACGCTTATACTATGCAGCTTTCTTGCCAGACAAGTATACCTTGTCTTGTTATACTGTTTAAATTTAGTTATTATTAGTTGCATATTTTATTATTTTAATATTATATAACTTTGTGCGTTCGAGAAAGACTCGAATGCAGTCAACGAAGGCGTTGACGTTAGGACTTATGTTTGAGCTAGTATCTAGTGGACCCACCTAAAGTTGTGGAGTTATCGGTATGACTCCCTAGGCCTTGACACGTATCATTGCACATCACAGAGTGAGTTCATGTAGGGACGCGTGCTTCATACTCAACTGGCCATCGGTGTGAGCAACACGTGTGACGGTATTTATCTTAGTTGTTTATTTCTATAGAGACTTGCATTATAGTACGAGATGTCCACGTCGTGTTCGCGACTTATATATTGGCATTGGGCAAAAAGGATAACTGGTAGGCGTATAAGATACCCACATTGGAATCCGTAATATCCAGAGGAGCTACTGATCTAATGACTTCCTTTATACAGATACCGCGTTCTTCGGAGCGATACGAACGTATATATTTATGCATATACCGCGTTCTTTAGAGTATTGGACGTTACTTATGGTTTTACAGATACCACACTTTAGAGAACGTTAGATATTATTACTTATACAGATATCACGCTCCTCGGAGCTGGACGTTATTATATTGCAGAGTGCCCTTATTATGGGGGCATATGCGGCATATACTATCCAGTCACGGTGATTGGTTAATTATGTCAGCATATGTCTAGCCTACACTTCCCATACGTATTAGGTTGTCCTCAAATTTCATTCACATAGCTGGTTAGTTCACCCTCAAGTTTTTACAGTATTTACTTTATGGCATGCTTCTATGTATCTTGTTACGTCCCTCTGAGGACCTGGTCCCTTTCCAGGTGTAGATGATCATAACTATTCGTAGGAGCACGGATCAGGACTTGCTACTTATCTTTCGAGGAGGTCTTCCCTTCGAGCCCCATTGTTTATTAGATGTACTTATTATATTTATTTTTATATTCTAGTTGGAAGTGGATTTGTCTCCACCCAACTATTTGTTCTTATCAAGCATTTTATACTTGATTCAGTTATATAGTTGATTGGTTATTCATTTTTTTATGATTTCTGTGGATTAGATTTAGTTATGCCCTGTGACTTGTGACAAATATATACCACTTGTGAATTATTGTTCATAATACAGCGTACGTATGTGTTATAATTTTTATATATTGGAGTTGCCATATACATATGGCTGGCATGCTTACGTATTTCTAGTCCTACGTATTTTGGGACTGGGGCATGACATGTTTTTTTGGTGGCCCATGCAGGTCGAGAGCATATTGTCTCGGTTACGTTACTGTACCGAGCAAGCCTGCACCTAGGATTAGAGTTTTAGGTCTCATCCACATTTGACTATAACTCACCTTCCTTCCAGTCCGTTCTATTTAAATAATTGCATCATGCTTGATTCATGTACTTCCCTAATAGTTACTTTAGTATAGCCTTCTGCTAGAATATAGGAATCCTTTTTGTTAGGATGATAATTAAGGTAATATTCCTACTAAGAATACAACTAGAATATTGGTACATCACTAAGTTTAGAATACCTAATGAACCATAGCATCCCTTACCTTTAAATTAATTGACCATTATCCCTTATATATTTATGAAGGACTTGAGAGTAGTGTAAACACTACTAGAGTTAGTTAAAAATTTGACCATATTGTATGACGTTAGTATTGAGGAACCAATAGAAATCCAAGGTTGAGTATTAGGACTAAACCTAACTTTTATAGTGAGATAGTATTAGAGAACTATAAATTTAGATTCTTATCTTGATACTAGAAGAGCAGTACCTTAGGAAACTAAGAGGAATGAATAGAATATTATTCTTGATCATACCTCAAACACAGAGATTAGCATACCACATTTTCTTAGGAAACCCTGATATTATCAAGAGTCTCTTAATTTAATTTTATATCTTGTTCCTCTGAAACCTTAACGCTCACTAATTGTACGACGACTAAAATTTTCTTTCATTTTTCAATTCGTACCACCTAACCCTTCTGATTGCAGGCCAAGTAATTTCTTTTATGTTAGGATATATAGGTTGCTAGGATAATAGTTGTTAATCTTGAATTTGAAATTATGTACTTAGTAGTTAGAACTTGATAGTTTGAGTTATTCATTTAGATTATAATTTTATGATTATCCTTTAGTTTCAAATCAAGTAATCTGTTCCACATATCTCCATATAGGTTATATCCTCTTTCACTGGAAAGCCAGTAATTTCTCCATTCTTAATATTAACGCTTTTGTTCTATAAACACTATGATTAAGACTTAAGATGACCATTACCTATATAATGCAATAGGATACCTTAATAAGTACCAAGATCTTTTTCTCGTGTACCCCAATAAGAGTTCTACTTTATTTACAAGGACAAGGTTATTTTATAGATTTCCCTTAAGGCAGTTATACTATTAGTTAATTCTTATAAGTTGGGTAGTATGCCTCACAACCTAGTATTACATAGTCATTTTGACCCATTAATGAAGTATAATTGAATGACACCAACTATAGACTTGCATAAGCAGATATTGTTTATCCAGACTGTAGAACTTAGAGGCTCATACCCCCATTTGGTCGACTAGAGACTTAGACAAGGAGTTAGTATAGCAACTGTAGAAGCACAACACCAGACGAGTCTCATCTTCTTGATGAACTTGAATTATTTTTGTACCATCTTTCATCATAATCCAGCGTACTTATATTTTCTGGACTAGCTCGACTTATGCTGCTATTATAGCCTACTTTTTCAAGATTATTCTTTTATCGAGCTTGTTCATGACATATGTATTATTGGGTGCACACACTAATACAATTGTCTATTTAAAATCAGTGTATTATGGTCTGATCAACCTTAGTGCGCTTGGTTCACTCTTCGCATGACTACTTTACGTGGATTGATATATAGTTGACTCAGCATATTAGACGAATATACTTGCCCTCTAGACAGTTCAGAGTATATCATATCAGGTACATAACTTTTCTGATATGAGCATGCGAATAGAAATTTACCAAAATAAGATTTTAATCCACAACTGCCTTGACAATTCCTTTTTGAATTCTTTAATCGCCTTGAACCCCGTACTTGTATTCTATCACCTCCTTCTTGAATTCTTTATTGTTATTTTCGTCTTTCCCTATTTCGGAAAGACGAACGTTCGTGCTTAGTATATGTTTGATACACGGAGAGTACTAGATATACCCCATATGCCAATCACATTACTTTGTGACTATCTTTTATAATTAATGACATATCACATGTGATATATTTGGTGTTAAAAACTTTTGAGGATTGAATAACACGATTAAATAGTTTGAGGAAGTTTTCTTAAATGTATAGTCTTATGTGATAGATCGGTAAATTCTAAGTTGGGTAGAAGTTGCATTGTCAACATGAGGTAAATTATTATTTTTAGATTGTGATCAAGTAAGATTAGATTGAGAGATTTAAGTCAGTTTAATTTTGATAATTTTTAGAAGAATTATTAAGACGATGAGGATTTGACGAATTTTAAAATCTTGATATTGCAGACCAAATATTTATACTTTGAGCACATGATTTAAATTTTGAATATTGAAGGTTGAATCATCGATTTAAAATTTGAGGATAAATATAGAATTTTAGACTCGAATAATTGGTGAATTAGGTTTAAAATTTTTAAATTTTATGATTTGAATTAAAAGTTGAATGTTGATTGTGGATCATCTATTTGAAATGTTGAGGATGTAAATTGAGTTTAAAATTTGAAGAGTACCAAATTCTTAAGTTGAAAATAGGAACAAGTTTTGATTAGAATTATTTATTGTTCAAAGTCTAGAGGAGATTACGATAGTTCGAAATTGTGATATAAATTTGATGTGGGATGTCATATAGGTTTGAATTAAACTTGGATGTTGATGATTTGAAAATCGAGAATAGACTACAATTGGTTGAATTTTGATTTGAACAATGGTTATTTTAATTTTGAAGGAATTGAAATAGATTTGAATAGATTTTATCATTTAAATTTTTAAGAAGATTGTGGTTGACTTGTCTTAGATACTAATGTAAAGAATTTAGCAAATCATGCCTTATTTTTAATTTCGAGGACGAAATTCTTTTAAGTTGGGTAGATTGTGAACCCCGTGACACAAAAATAGGTATTTTGTGTGTATTTTTTATTCCTTGTATTTGTTTTAGATTATTTTTAAATCAAATAAAACCCAATAATTATATTAGGATACTTCACCGTGGTTTGGACATTAATAATATAGGATGGCCCCCAAATCTGTATCGTCCATCATAGGAAGTAGCTTACACAAGAGACACTGCCTGTAGGATCTTTTCGTGGCACCGAAATTCGATCCCTTGGCATTAGTATGGCATTAGTGTAACGACCATAAATTCTGTATTAAATATTTAGATATTATATATATATAATTTAATTGTGGTTATTTTCTAATCTTAACTTTTCTACAATTAGCATCCCATAATTCTTCGTGCCAAATTAGGTAAATTCTCTTTTTATAAATTTGCATAATATTTTCTATTACCAGTTTTGTGGATAACCATTTAATTAATTACTTAGTTAATTAGATAATACAATTATTTAATTTATTATAACTAGATAAATACCCAATTATTAATTATAAAATATTTTATAAAATATTTTTGATTGTAGTATTTTATTAAAGCTTTACAAAGTAATTTTCTAGAATTTATTTGGTGTGCAAATATTACTGTTGGATTTTTTCTCATTTATATAAGTGAATATATGCTAATAAATATAAGGTTAATAATAATAATAATAATAGTAATAATAATAATTGATAATAACAATAATAATAATAATAATAATAATAATAATAGTAATAATAATAATGGTAATAATAATAATAATAATAATAATAATAATAATAATAATAATAATAAAAAGAAAAGAAAAGAAAAGAAAATAAATAAAAGAGATAATAATAATAAAAAACCTAAATAAACCTAAAGCAACTAAACCTACAGCCTATTACTATTCCTAACAACCCCCCCCCCCCCACACCAGCAGCAACTCCCCCCCCTCCCGCACCCAGGCTTCTCTCCCCCTATATATATATATATATATATATATATATATATATATATATATATATATATATATATATATCCCAAACCCTAACCCTAATCTCTCAAACCCTAACCCCAACCCTACCCCAGCCCCGCGCCCCCGACGATCGACCGCCGGCGACCCCCGACCCTCGACACCGCCGTCGTTGTCCGTGTGTGCGTACCGCGCATGTGCATAGTCTGTCGCCCCATCTTTACGGTGATGTATCTCTCGCATATTCACAACCTAACCCTCTAGGATTTTCATTCAAGTGGGACGAGTTTTTGTGCCCTATACTGGTCGAAAATTCGACCAAAAAATGGCCAAAAATTGACCAAAACAGTCCAAAAACTTTAACCCAAACCTCCATGTTCACACCCAATTTGCTATCAACCTGTTTAATATTCTTAAAAACTAATTAAAGGGTTTTTTTCTCAATATAACCGAGAATTTTTTTGTTCTTTTAGTTTTTATTAATTTGTTATATGTGTTAAATTATTCGGTCTCCAAAACGACCAAAAACTTGATAATTTAAAACTAAAATTTTATGATACGGAGTGTGCCCCGCCAAACGGGACTGCCTCATCGCATACCAATTGCATCGAAAGACGCGTGTAGTATATCTTGACGTGTGGGCTTTCGCGGAAGCTGATTCGGACGTGTGTGCGCGTCGGAATCAACCTGTATCCGTAAAAAGTTCCTATATCGTGACTTTTGTAAAACACCACCCCATTTTGTGTACGCTCGTCGGAATGGGACAAAACCTGTGCCATTAGATTCGTGGTATCACGTTGGTCCTGTGACTCAAGTTTCACGCGATTCTGAGACAGTTGACCAAGCCGCTTATTCGCGGGCCCCACGGTTTGACTTTAAGGACGAATTTGTGATCGGGTCACCGGAATCCAAAATTGGACATACCATTGAGCTCATATCGATGTTTAGAATTATTTTAAACTATAATTTGTCCCATTTAGAGATCTTTACCTCTGGCATATTTTTCGGTACAAAGTGGCCCACATGTGGACCCGCTTTGACCCAAAATTACCGTTTTGCCCCTGTGTCCAAATTGGACGAAAGGGTAGTGTTTTCTGACTATCTCACTTATTCTGGGAACGTTGGTGATATTTATTTCAGTATCCAGAAATGTTCATTCGGATGCCATGGTTTTTGATCCCTTGTGCTTGATGTCTGAACGCTTATACTCCCAGCTTTCTTGCATTGTTGTACTATTTAAATTCAGTTATTATTAGTTGCATATTTTATTATTTTAATATTATATAACTGTGCGCGTCCGAGAAAGACTCAGGTGCAGTCAACGAAGGCGTTGACGTTAGGACTTATGTCTGACCTAGTGTCTAGTGGACCCACCTAAAGTTGTGAAGTTATCGGTATGATTCTCTAGGCCTTGACACATATCATTACACGTCACAAAGTGAGTTCATGTAGGGACGCGTGCTTCATACTCGACTGGTCATCGGTGTGAGTAGTACGTGTGACAGTATTTAGCTTAGTTGTTTATTTCTATAGAGACTTGCATTATAGTACAAGATGTCCACGTCGTATTCGTGACTTGTACATTGGCATTGGGCGGGGAGGACAACTGGTAGGCGTATGGGATACCCACATTAGAATTCGTAGTATCCGGAGGAGCCACGGATCCAATGACTTCCTTTATACAGATACCGCGTTCTTCGGAGTGATACAAACGTATATATTTATGCAGTTATTGCGTTCTTTAGAGTGTTGGACGTTACTTGTGGTTTTGTAGATACCACACTCTAGAGAACGTTGGACATTATTACTTATACAGATACCACGCTCCTTGGAGCTGAACGTTATTATATTGCAGAGTGTCCTTTTTATGGGGGCATATATGGCATATACTAGCCAGTCACGGCGATTGATGAATTACGTCTGCATATGTCTAGCCTACACTTCCTATACGCATTAAGTTGTCCTCAAATTGTATTCACTTAGCTGGTTAGTTCACCCTTGAGTTTTCACATTATTTACTTTATGGCATGCTTCTATGTATCTTGTTACGTCCCTCTGAGGACCTGATCCCTTTTCAAGTGTAGACGATCATAACTATTCGCAGGAGCGTGGATCAGGACTTGCTACTTATCTTCCGAGGAGGTCTTCCCTTCGAGCCCCATTGTTCATTAGATGTACTTATTATATTTACTTTTGTATTCTAGTTGGTAGTGGATTTGTCTCCACCCAACTACTTGTTCTTATCAAGTATTTTATACTTGATTCAGTTATATAGTTGATTGGTTATTCATTTTTTTATGATTTCTGTGGATGAGATTTATTTATGCCCTGTGACTTGTGACAAATATATACCACTTGTGAATTATTATTCATAATACAACGTACGTATGTGTTATGGTTTCCATATATTGGAGTTGCCATATACATATGGCTGGCATGCTTACGTATTCCTAGTCCTACGTATTTTGGGACTGGGGCGTGATAGGCACAGCCCGCTTCCATTGAACATGAACCTCGGGGACTTAGTTGCTGCCATCCAGGTTCACATTAACAACGGTCTCCCTACTGTGGGATAACAGAAGATTGCTGAGCAGACTGCTTCCTTTTTGTTGAGTCAACTGAACTAGGGGAGATCCATGTTGGGGACGGTCTTTATTTCTTTAAGAAGCCATATTTTTATTCGGAGATGTGCAGAAGGGTTCTCACCCCGAGATGGGGACGACTAGGAATCCCTAGTCCTTTACCTTCCGTGGGACGGAGATGACTTTCCCTTCCTTTGAGCGACATTTACCCCTGTCGGACTTGAAGGTGATGATGAGTCCGCGAAAATTGGACTAGAACTTGACCCCTGAGCAAAATGGGGCCCTTATTGGCAGCGTCCGTTGTGGGATCAAAAAAAACAAAGGCAAGTTTTATAGAGCGACGGAGTCACCCTCATACTCTTTGCTTGGACTGAAACCCAGCCTCGTCGGAAGTGAACTAGGGCCAAACATTAACGTATACGCGGCGGGCACTTTCCTTCACCTAGTTGCCAAGAAGGGGTCCTATATCCCGGGACAGTTGTGGGCTCTTAGCTTGGCACATTATAGCCCCTCCTGGTGTCGCCTGACTTTGTGGATTATGAAGAAGTATGAGCGAGAACTCAGAGCTGCTAACTTATTTTTTGCTGTGAGGGGAACATGCTACGGTCTAGAGATGAAACAACCCCTATTCATTACCTTGATGAAGTTATACAATTGTCGCACAGGGATATTCTTTATCCCCGACGGTGAGATATGACTGGCTTTGCATGAAATGTACGCCGTCTCAAGACTTCCTTGGGGTGAAGTACCTTATAAAGAGTATACTCCGAGTAATAAAAAGCTCCGGGATATAGAGATAGAGAATTTAGAGATCCTGGCTATGTACCAGGAATTGCTATGCAATCACGATATTTGTCAGCAAATATCGAAGAAGAAGAAGAAGAAGTCTTCTGAGGGGTCTTCTTCTTATATCATGACTTGGACTTGCTATATCTTTTCAGAATTGAAGGAGTCTACTAGATTTCATGTTCGGACGCCATGATCCAGAGAGGAAGTGGCTGATTTAATTCAGGCATAAAAGGTACTGGCTGCTGAGGGTAGAGAAGTTGAGGGTTCCTCGGAGGAAGGGGTTGAACCCCTTGACGAGCTGGGTGACCTCGAAGAGGAGCTCAGCTACTTCTATATGGACACCTATAAGTTGTCCGCTAAGGCTGTGTTAGCGGGGTACTTGATGATTTGGTTGTGCAACTGCGTAGTTTGGGGGGGGGGTCCGGGACAATAGAAAGGATCAGTCGTAACCTCATTCTCTCTGCCGGGAGGTTGGCTTTCAGCCATAAGCTGGCCCTCCTACCCACCATGGTTTCTGTATCCACTGTGGTCTTCAAAACTTTGCCAAAAATATGGAAGATCATCCTGGTAAAGGATATTTTAACGGGGTCGAGCTCCCCTACAATTACTTGATGGATTAGCTTCTTTTGCATCACGAATCTCTGGTGAATCTTAGAACTGATAAGGATATAGTAGCTGTTGATGCCCTAATCCGTAAGTATTAAGGAATGAAGTGGAAGTATGATACGGTCCCCGCTGGTAGGGGGAGCTCGCCTTCATGACTGACTAGACTTTCTTTACGACTAAGCATGTGTTCTCTGATGATGAGTGAAGTGTCGTTCACCAGGACGACAGGGGAGAGCCTCAAAATTTGTCCAAAAAGCTTTTTCGTTGGCTCCAAGACATCCATCCCTCCCACTTAGTGTACCAAAATAGAGCTAAAGTTTTCGTAGATCCTTATACGCCAAGCCAGTTTGCTTGTTAGTTTGGCTATAGCCAATTCTTGCTGGGTCACCCGAGCGCTTCTCTCGGGTACAGTAGAAACTTACTTGATGGAGCCCGTACATGGAGTTACTATAGTGAAGCCTGCACCCGAGCTTGGTTTTAACTGCCGGTGTCTGGTGTCGTGCCACGAATACTGTACACGACAACGAGATACTATTGCACCGCCAATGCCCCGCCGTCTGGCTTTGACCCAGAGAGGAGTAATATTGAGTGTACCATGTTGATGCCTCCAGAGGCAAGAGGTCGCAGAAAGTCTAAGAAAGGCAAGGGAGTTGCCAGACCTCTGATCGTAGAGCTGGAACCGTCGACCGGAGAAGAGGAAATAATGTCTCCTTTCGATGATCCCCCGATTGCGAAACGTAAGTTGAAAGTTGAGACCTAACATGCTCGCTACTCGAAGAAGGTAGAACTGAGGTGGCCCCAAAGATGAGACTTAAGGAAAAATTGAAGCCCCTTACGAAGGGGACCGTGAGCGAAGATGTAGGACCCCTTGCACTGGTGGTTTCTGAAGAAGACCCCACTTTAGAGGTTGTGGTGGTATCCGTAAGACCTCTTTATTTTATTCCTACGTAACCTTTTTGTGACACTTTCTCTTCTGGTTTTCCTGGACTTGTGCAGACACCATCGAAGAGAGATCGTCCTCGACGAGCAACTGCCTCAGTGGTTTCTTTCACCGAGGAAGAGGAGAAGACAACTTCCCCTGAGTCTGACTTGGGTACCAAGGAACCGACGCCTGAGGCTTTGGGTGCAACTTTGGCGGAGCCTTATACTCTTCTGTAGAATATCTCTGTGGATGACCAATATACAATGGGGAAGGCTCTGACGACACTGGATGAGCCGCAACCTGCGCTGCTCCCCTATGGTATGTTGTTTTGCAATCTCACAAGATATGAGATTTTTTGGCTTTATCTCTAAATCCTACCGGTGAAATTAATTACTAGTTGTTATGGCTCTGCAGACTCTACCCCTTCTTTGAGAATGGTAGACCTGGTTGCCGATGAGAACGTTGAAGAAGAACGAGGTAGTAGGCTCATTCAGAGGAGGCCTAGGTATCTCCACAGCTCTTCTGGGGTCGAGAACACCTTATGGGCATGCTACGGATCCCTTTGGTGTAGTGGCTTCTCCCCCACTATTGTTGCTAGGTACCCTGCTATTATGGCCTCTTCGGATGCTAGGGTTACAAGTCGTCACGAGGAGGCTGTTCCCGATATTCTCGGAATTGTGGCTACTGGGTCATCCTCCGAGGTCGCCGCAATTTAATGTGAAGATGGTACACATGTGGGTGTGAAAGTCGTGGGATGCCCTGGTACCCCTGCCTCTGGTCGTGTCACTACCCAACTGTCTTCTGTTAGGTTGTCGGGTATCCAAGCACTTCATATAACCATGAAGGACTTGGTCATGAGCAAGACCTCCAGTCGTTCTTCTGCTACCACTTCACCTCTAAGGTCATCAGGAATTGTCGTACAACCTGTTATATATGCCCGCCTCCTTCCGTCCTGCCTTCTTTGACCCCGACTACGTTGGAGGAGATCGACGAAACCGTTAGGATCTCCTTACGGAGCTTTTATATGTTTTTGAAGCAAAGGGTCGAGAGTTATTTGGTGCGAAAGAAGTTCTTCGCCTGGGCTAAACACTTTGCTGAGTGCTAGGTCAAATCTCTGAGGGCCCTCCCTGATTTTGAACAAATAGCCGACCTTCTGGATCAGAAGATGATCGAAGTGGAGTGGTGCCTGACGGTGTTGAAGTAGTACCAGCAAACAGACATGGGAATGCTGATATCCCATGAGTATGGTGAATTTTTAAAGTCTGTCTAGATAGATAAGGCCTTCTATGCTTCATCCAAGGAGGGCTTGCACTGTGACCTCCAGGATTTACAGAAGAAGTACGACAAGCTGAGTAATCTCAGAGAGGATTGCCTCACAAGACAGAAGGAACTGACCCAGGAGGTGGCTGAAGTGGCCAAAGAGATCAAAAAACTCCAGGTCAAGCTGGATATGCTGGGAATAGACTCCGGGAGGCCCAACAAGAAGAAAAGGCTATCTGAACTGAGGTGAGCCAGGTGGCAAAGAACACGACTGGTGTTGAGGTTATGATGCAGAAACTGGAGGACAAACATAAGTCTTATGCCCGTTATGAGGACCCTGAGGTCATGGCTATAGAGGTTGAGCGTCGGGACAAGGCGTGCTTAGATAACCATATTGCCCGGGTTCGTGGGCGAATAGAAGAGTTGTGCTCAGACTAGTAGCACTAATAGTGTTTATTTTTCTTTTCAAAATGATATTTTTGACTTAATTTTGTGGTTGGGGAATTAGTAGTCCCTCGGATGTAATTTGCTTTTTTTATGCAAAAAAATAAAATAAAAAGCTTCTTATTTTTATTACAATTATGTGTAAGAACTTTGGATATTATACTAGAGGTAATATGGGCGTAGTACGATATCTTAGTTTTTTAGGACATCCCATTGGGGGATCTTTGGTGGACCTATTATTTTTTTGCGCATTTGGGTGTAAGTAATAGGTTTGAAACTAGCCCTATCAGAGGTGATATGAATGTGATAGGTTTTGTGGCCTTAACACCGTTGGCATACTTAGAGTTAAGTACGGATGATAAGTTTAGATGACGACCGATATCAGAGGTATTATGGACGTGACAATCGATAGTTATATAGAGAGATTTTCTCAGAGATAATATGGACATGGAAAGCCCAGCTGGGGAGAACTGTTAGGACAATAGTACAGAGGTGATGTAGACGTGAACTAATGTCCAAGAGAATTGATTATAAATGGTCTACCCGAAAGTGAGGATAGACCTGAGAATTGCTCCACTGGGGAGCTTTTGAGGATCTACTATCCGTTGCGTATTCTGGACTTTTGAATACAGATAATGGCTATTACCAAGATTTTGTGAAAAGATGGTGCGTGTTGTGCATAGGCACCTGTTGAGGAAAATATCATTCATCTTGATTGTCCGACTGGGGATAAGATCTAGTTCAGACATAGTACTTTTTATGTAACTTTTTGTTAATAGGTATCATGAGTAAGTCGCCATTGGGTTTCGTGAGCCGGTAGGTGCCATTAGAGAATACAGACTTCACGATGAACATGCCCTCCCATTTAGGTTGGAATTTGACGGTCGTCTTGTGGGTCATAACCATCGATCTTCTTATGGTTAGGACAAGCTCACCTACTTGGAACATTCTTTCCTTGACTCTTTTATTGAAGGCTCAAAAAAGACGTGCTTGGTACAACTCAATGCGGTCTGGAGCTAGGAGACGCTTCTCGTCGAGTACTTGTAACTCTTGTAGCCGTCGACGGTGATTATCGTCAGCAGTTAACTGGCTGGAGAGAGCCATCCGGAGTGAGAGAATTTGGACCTCAAGAGGGAGCACGATCTCGCTTCCGTATACTAGAGCGAACAATGTGCTTCTTGTTGGCATTCAGACCGTTGTATGATAGGCCCAGAGACATTCGTCCAGCTTCTCATTCCAGTCGTGCTTACTGGATGCCACAAACTTCTTAAGTAGCTTTATAATGGTCTTATTGAATTCTTCTGCCAGGCCATTCGTTGCTAGGTTATAGATAGTTGAGGCTACGTTCTGGATTTGATTCTTGCCACAAAATCGGTAGAAAGCGTGACTTACAAACTGCGAACCATTGTCGTGGATGATCCTTCGTAGCAAGCCGAAGCAATATGATGCTTTGACGAAGCTAATCGCGTTGGATGTCTTTACCTCAGCGAGTGGCATGGCTTCTGTACATTTGGAGAAGTAGTCGGTGATGGCAAGGATAAACCGGTACCCCTTGGACGATGGTGGACTAATCGGTCTAATGATGTCCATTACCCATGCTTCAAACAGCCAAGATGTTACCGTTGGGTGCAGGATTTCTGAGGACCGGTGGATAAAGTCTGCGTGAATTTGGCATGTCCGGCACTTCCCTGCATAGTCAACAGCATATGATGCCATTGTTGGCCAATAGTAACCCATCCTACGAAGACGATTATGTAGCTTCGGACCAGGTTGATGTGCGCCGCAAACACCGTCATGACCTTCACGGAGTTCTTGCTTCGCCCTTGTATTCGATATGCATCATAGTAGAAGCCCATCAAAGGAATGTTGATACCTCGAGGCCAGCCCGCAAACTACATCACCCATATAAATATATATTTCTTTCACTCAAACCCTAAAATCCCTATCACCACCACCTTCAAAAGGAACCCTAGCCGACCCCTCATCCAACCCGAGTTCCCCCTCCCCTACTTCCGACCAGCCGACACCTAGGCCGCCACCCCAGCCACCGGCTCACCCCTCGACGTTGGACCCCCAACCCAGCCGTCGGCACAGCACCTCCATCCACCACCACCACCATCTACTTCACCATCACCGAACCTTCCATTAAACCCGAGCCTTAGCCGACTATCCCGGCCCCCGGTCACCGCCTCCAACACCCCGACCACCACCGTCAGGCGGACCCCGACCTCCCCTACGGCCTGACCACCAACCCAGGCGTTGTTCCCCGCCGACCAAGCCGCTGTAGCCGCTGCTGCGACCTACAGTTGCTGCCGCAGCCGCTGCTGCCTTGCTCGCCGGCCGACGCCGGAGCTCCACCATTCGCCGGAGGACGACCAGTCAACGAGGAGACCCTCGTCCAACCAACTAGGTAAACGTCTTGTACTCCTCCCTCTTCGGCTCGTGTTCATATAGGTTCGTCGTGTCGAGTGTCATAGTCTTGGACACAAACTTAATTAACCTTAAACTATATGTATGAATGTGTGTTGATTAACAAGATCTAGCATTTATTTAATGACTAGCAATTATTGTAATCATAAGACCTATTATTAAAGATTGGTAATTCGTCAATAAAACTTAGACATCACCAAGTATGCTAATATAGGAATTAAGGACCAGAAATTATATTAGACGTAAGGTAGTTTCGTAAAACCATAAGCGTAGTATTTATTGTTGTAAGGTACATGGTGACTGAGGACAGGACACGTGTGCACCCTAGCTACGTGCCCACGCGATTTTGTAGTCGATCAACCGTGAACTTGCGTCAATACCTAAGAGCATCGACGTAGTTATGTATGTATTTCCTTAGTGGCTGATGCTAGATTGTTATATATTATATTGTGTGTTTAGGGCCACTGGACCAGCCAGGAGACACTACAGGAACCGACTTTTGGCATTCACAGCTTAAGGACTCAGGCAAGATACTTGCCATGTTTATTGTTTAAATTAAATGATGCATATGTTGTATGATATTTTGTTGCTTTATTTTATATGACTGTGTGCGTCCGAGATTTACTCGGGTGCAGTCGACGGATGCATCGATGAGTAGTGTACTTGACCTAGTTGCTAGCAGACTCACCCCCTTGGAAGGATACTCTGATATCTTCCGAGACCTGACACTATTACACGTATCACTATGACAAATTCATATTAGGATGCGGGTCTGTGTACTCGACTAGATATCGGTGCGTGTGGTATGCATCATGGTTAGTACGTAACTCAGGATTATTTTATTTGTAGAGACTGGCATATAGATACGTGGGATGCATATCGAGTGTTCGACTAGTGTATCTATATTGGACGGGGAGGACAGCTAGTAGGCATATGGGCTACGCACATTGGAATCCGTGGTATCCGGAGGAGACACGTATCCGATGACTCCCTTTATGTAGGTGCCCCGTTCTTCTGAGCGGTATGGACATTATATTATTCAGATGCCCCGTTCTTCGGAGCGGTATGGACGTTATATGCCTATGCCTACCCATACGTACCAATGTTGTCCTCATATTGCATTCACTTATATGGTTAGCACACCCTTTATTGTATTTATTTTATTCAGTATTTATATATGTGGCATATTTCTATGTATCTTGTTACGTCCCTCTGAGGATCTGGTACCTTTCCAAATTTGGACGAGGCATATTACCCCACAGTGTACGGCCCAGGACATGAGACGAGGTACGCTACCGCAGAGGAGCTAGAGGTTCTACTGTCAGAGTTTCCATGATCACTTGGTAGGCCTTCTGCCTAGGATTAGGAGCATCATTACTAGTCAGCCGATGCCCTAGTCATTACTCTTTTATCTATCCTTCAGTACTTTATTTCCGTCCTAGTAGTGGGTTTGTTCCCACCAGACATTCTTGGTTGTACTATAATATTTTGAGACTGGCATTTATCTTCCAGCATTTATTATTAGTACTTTCTTGCTGTTTATATGGTGGATGAGATTTAGATTACCTGTTGTTGATTTATATGGGACATGTTAGTATTTAGGACACCGTAGCACTCTTTGTTAGGATCCATTAAATTGGGATATCCTCGGAGATGTGATAGCTGGCTATTGCCACATGGCCTGGTCCCATGTATTTTTGGGACTAGGGCGTGACATGGTTTTAGTGGTGGCCCATGCAGGTCGACTAATTCGCTTGTGGTATGGTAACGTGCCCAGCGAGGCAGCAATAGGATAAAAATTACTAGGTCTAATCTACTTTGATTGTGTCTTGAACTTCCTTCGTATTACCTCTAAATATCTGCATCCTGTTTGTTTGATTCCTTACTCTTTTTAATGAAGTCATATCTCTTGCAGCAAGATGAACTTGTGCAGTGGACGAGGAGCACCCAGTGCCGTGGCACCAACTGACACCACCCGAAGAGAGAAGATACCCCAGGGACTACCTGGAGGGCAACCACCGCTACAGGCCCCGCTGATACATTAGCACGAGACTTCTCAAGGCGATCCTAAATAGCAGCCCGAGGGACAGACTTCCTAGACGATCCCCACGCAGCATTTTGAGGGCCAGACTTTAGGAGCTACACCGATGCCACAAACCGAGAGGCCGACATCTGAGGAGACACCTACTGCACAACCAGAGGTTCCGTTACCACCACCTCCACCTTATCCACCTCAGATGCCATAATTAGATGGACAGCCACAGATGCTTCAGTTCTTCCAGACTATGATGCAAGCACAGTGGCATCAGAACGAGACATTGAGACAGAGTTTGATGGCAGTACTAGAGAGGACACCTGTCATAGCACTAGTACCAGCACCTCCACCAGCCCAGACAGGTGGCACTGTAAGATGGTTTCGACAGATGGGACCGGATACTTTCTCGGGCAACGAGACCGTAGAGCAGATCTTCGATTGGGTCGCCAACACGGAGATGCTACTAGAGGCTTCACAACTGCACCCAGACTTTTGGATGACCGCAGTGAGGGCCCAACTAAAAGACAACGTCCATCACTGATAGGATTCTATTGAGCGCAGTGTAGACAAGAACTAGACTTGGGAACAGTTCCTAGAATACTTCAATGTGAAGTACTTCCCGGCTACAGTTAGGAATGCCCTGTACTCCCAGTTCCTACATCTAGAACAAGGAAATATGACTGTTGACGCATATGACACAGAGTTCAGCCGTCTTAGCAGATTTAGTGTCGTCCTGATACCCAATGATCTAGAGAAAGCCCAGAGATTCCAACACGGCCTCACTTTCGAACTACAGAGGTATACTACCACACAGGCAAGGATTTTTTATGAGGAGGTACTTGTAGAGGCGAGGATCCAGGAGGCCATCGGCAGAGGAGCAAGACATTCCAGCACGACCACGCCAGCCAGAGCCCAGCCCGGAGCAGGAGGACCTATCCGTCGTCCCGGAACACAGACACCGTAGAGAGCAGCGCCATACCAGCAAAAGGAGCTTCCGATTTGCTACCACTGTGGTAAGATAGGACATTACCAGAAGGACTGCAGAAAGAGGCTAGGGATATACATGATTTATGGGGCGAGCCAGCACCAAGACCGAGACTGCCCACAGCGCAGAGATGCAGTACCGCAGCCCAGACAGAGGACAGCAGCACCAGTCCCGAGGATACTACCCCCGCCAGGAGGACAGCGTCCTCCAGCACCTGGAGGATTTCAGAGGGGACCACCCTTGGCCCCACAGCAGCCATAGTTTGATCGGGCCCGACAGCAGACAGGAGGACAGAGGCACGGACAGGCCTTTGCATTAGCAGCTATTGAGAAGAAAACAGAAGGGGAAGCTATCACAGGTACTATTTTAGTTGCATCATTACCTGCAACTGCATTATTTGATTCTGGAGATACACTATCGTTCATATCTAGTAGATTTGTAACAATGCATAGAGTAGCTACTTCTTCCTTACCTAAGAGTTGGAAGATTCTTACTGGGGGAGGTATCGTGCCGGTTACCAGCACTATCAGAACGTGCTCGGTAGTCGTATATGGTAGAGAGATGAGAGCGCAATTCTTGGTATTGCCTATGTCGTACTTTGATGTTGTGCTAGGCATAGAGTGGTTAAGTGAGTATAACGCCGTACTGAATTGTCGGAAGGGTAGCGTCACTTTTAGACCGCTAGATCAGCCAGAGTTCGAGTACATGTGAGGGATCGTCGAGCAAAAAGTAGGACAAATAGCTGGAGCTTACATGGCTATGGAGATGGTATCCCCACCAATAGTTTCAGAATTCGAGGATATTTTTCCTGAAGAATTGCCCGGCTTACCACCAGATAGGGACGTAGAGTTCACTATTGAGCTAGTACCCGGAGCAGCACCGGTATCTTCTAATGTGTACCAATTGGCGTAGAAGGAACTAGATGAGCTAAAGCTACAATTAGAGGAGTTGCAGAGCAAGGGATTTATCCGTCCTAGCGCATCACCCTGGGGAGCACCAGTATTGTTTGTGCCTAAGAAGGATGGAACAGTATGTATGTGCATTGATTACAGAGCCCTTAATGCTTTGACTATCAAGAACAAGTATCCCCTGCCGCGAATTGATGATTTGTTCAACCAGCTGACATGAGCAGTGGTGTTCACAAAGATCGACTTGAGATCGGGTTATCATCAGGTTAAGGTGCGAAGAGAAGACATTCCAAAGACAGCATTCCGGACTCGTTATGGTCACTACGAGTTCTTAGTGATACCTTTTAGACTGACGAATGCATCTGCTGTATTTATAAACTTGATGAACAGAGTCTTCCACCAATACTTAGACCAGTTTGTGGTAGTCTTTATTGACGACATTTTGGTGTATTCGAAGAGCCACGAGGAGAATGAGAAGCACTTGAGGCTAGTGTTTGAGACGCTGAGGAGAGAGAGGCTTTATGCCAAGCTAAGCAAGTGTGAGTTTCTTCTAGATCGTGTCACTTTTCTTGGACACGTATTCTCAGGAGATGGCATTTTCGTAGATCCGACAAAAATTTCATCAGTAGAGACATGGCCAACCCTACCAATGTCTCAGAAGTGAGAAGTTTCCTAGGACTTGCCGGATATTACCGGAGGTTCGTAGAGAACTTCGCGAAGATTGCAGAGCCAATAACCCACTTGACCCGTAAGGAGCAGGAGTTCACTTGGACAGAGGAGTGTCGGACAGCATTCGATGAGCTGAAGAAGCGGCTGACTACAGCACCCATCTTGACCATACCTTCTGGACCCGGAGGATTCGTGATCTATAGTGATGCATCCGGGAAAGGATTAGGATGTGTCTTGATGCAGCATGGAAAGGTTGTGGCCTATGCCTCTAGGCAATTGAGGACCCATGAGAAGAACTATCCCACCCACGACTTGGAGCTTGCAGCAGTGATCTTTGCCTTGAAGCTTTGGAGACACTACCTATATGGAGAAAGAGTAGAGATATTCACTGATCACAAAAGCCTAAAGTACGTCTACACTCAAAAGGATCTGAACCAGAGACAGACGTTGGCTCGAGGTGATGACAGACTTCGAGATTGAGCTACAGTACTATCCGAGAAAAGCCAACGTAGTAGCTGACGCGTTGAGCAGGAGACCTATGTCATTTTTCTTAACTATACAGCAACATCTGTTGAAAGATCTAGAGTAGATGGGTATAAAAGTCGTTATGCCCAGAGTAGACGGACAGTTTTTGAGTTTTCAGTTGCAATCGACATTAGTGGAGAGGATCAAGGCTGCATTATCGCTAGATGCTAGATTTCAGAGGCTTCGACCGAGGACAGATGCTGGAGTACAGACAGGATTGCGTATACATGAAGACAGAACTTTGAGATGTGGAGATCGTCTCTATGTTCCAAATGGGGAACTTCGTCAGGAGTTGATGTCAGAAGCACACAGTTTAACCTGCTCTATTCATCCAGGAGGCACGAAGATGTACAGAGACTTAAGACAGTACTACTGGTGGCATATAGAATGAAGAAAGAGATAGCCCGCTTTGTGGCAAGGTGCTTGGTGTGTCAGCAAGTCAAGGCTGAGCATCAGAGATCTGCAGGATTACTTCAACCGCTTCCGATACCAGAGTGGAAATGGGAGCACATCACTATGGACTTTGTTACGGGCTTTCCGAGGAGTCCTAGTGGTCGCAATACATTTTGAGTAATCGTAGATAGACTCACCAAGTCCGCACACTTTTTACCCTTTAGAGTTGGGCAATCCACAGAGATCTTAGCAGATATGTACATGAGGGAGATTGTGCGGCTGCATGGAGTGCCAGTTAGTATAGTGTCTGACAGGGATACGAGATTTATATCTTACTTTTGGCGAAGTATGCAAGAGAGTCTCGGTACACACCTAAAATTTAGCACAACGTATCACCCACAGACAGATGACCAATCAGAGCGCACCATTCAGACATTGGAGGACATGTTAAGGGCATGCATGCTTGATTTCGGAGGATCATGGGAGGACCATTTGTATTTGGTCAAATTTTTGTACAACAACAGCTATCAGGCGAGCATCCAGATGGTTCGCTATGAAGCGTTGTATGGAAGGAAGTGTCGTTCCCCAGTATGTTGGAGCGATATAGGCGAGAGACAGATTCTTGGGCCAGAGTTGGTTGTTCGTACAGTAGAGAAGGTAAAAAAGATCCAAGGGCACCTGCGAGCAGCACAGGACAGCCAGAAGCATTGGACGAATGCACACCGATGACCCTTAGAGTTCCAGGTTGGAGATCACGTATTTCTAAAGATCTCACCTACTTGAGGGACTATCAGATTCGGAGGCAGAGGAAAGCTGAGTCTGAGGTACATCGAACCATTCGATGTGCTAGAACATGTCGGAGAGGTTGCTTACAGATTAGCCTGCCACAGACCTTGGAAGGAGTCCATGATGTCTTCCATATATCTCAGTTGAGAAGGTACATATCAGATTCGAGTCACGTGCTTGACCATTCAGAAATTACAGTCGGCCCAAGTTTATCATACCAAGAGGAGCCTGTTGAGATTCTGGACAGGAGTGAGAAGGTACTGCGAGGTCAGACTATCCCCCTAGTTCGTGTCGCATGGAGGCATCATGCACCAGGCGAGTCGACCTGGGAACGCGAGGAGGATATTCGACAGCATTACCCCCATCTCTTCGAAGGCCTAGGTATGTTGTAGTATATTTCCTTATTTTTATTTCAGTCAGTAGTTCTTACCATGCGCATGTTTTAATTTCGAGGACGAAATGCTCTAAGGAGGGTAGATTATAAACCCCCTGGACCAATTTAGGATTTATTTAATTTAAATTAAGAGACTAGGATTAAATTGGATACAATTAGATTTATGTACAACAATTTTTGTGACTTAATACACCTTACCGTTGCTCCGATGTTTGGAGCGCTACGCTAGTAGGTACCCCCAAACTAATTAATTACTCATCTCCTAGACATGCCAGACTACCCATCTGACCCTTACGTAACTTTTAGATACTCACTATTGTGCTTCATTTGAGCTGCGCAATATTCGTTACAAACGTCCATGTATTATTTCAATAAATCCAATTTTCCTTGATTGTCCATTCCTACTTGAATTTGAGGCCCAACCACAACCCAATTCCCTATAACCCAAATCAGGGTATTAGTCTACACCAAGCCTGCTATGCCCATAACTCTTGTGTTCCACTCGAATCTAGTTCCATGTGTCTTAAATTCATTAAGGAGCGTCGCGCGCATTGTTTTTAATTAAATTAATTTAAGGCCAATTTTACCTCAAACAGAACCTAACCAAGCCCAATTGCACTCTTTCACGTGGACCAGCCCCACCCCAACAAGGCCGGACAGGCCCAAGCCTCGAGGCCAGCCCACAAACTACATCACCCATATAAATATACATTTCTTTCACTTAAACCCTAAAATCCCTATCACCACCACCTTCAAAAGGAACCCTAGCCAACCCCTCATCCAACCCGAGTTCCCCCTCCCCTACTTCTGACCAGTTGACACCTCAGGCCGCCACCCCAGCCACCGGCTCACCCCCTCGACGCCGGACCCCCAACCCAGCCGCCGGCACAGCACCTCCATCCACCACCGCCACCATCTCCTTCACCATCACCGAACCTTCCATTAAACCTGAGCCTTAACCGACTGTCCCAGGCCCCGATCACCGCCTCCAGCACCCCCGACCACCATCGTCAGGCGGACCCCGACCTCCCCCATGGCCTGACCGCCAACCCAGGCGTCGTTCCCCGCCGACCAAGCCGCTGTAGCCGCTGCTGCGACCACTACAGTTGCTGCCGCTGCTGCCTTGCTCGTCGGCCGACGCCGGAGCTCCACCATTCGCCGGAGGACGACCAGTCAGCGAGAAGACCCTCATCCAGCCAACTAGGTAAATGCCTTGTACTCCTCCCTCTTCGTGTCGTGTTCATATAGGTTCATCGTGTCGAGTGTCGTAGTCTTGGACACAAACTTAATTAACCTTAAACTATATGTATGAGTGTGTGTTGATTAACAAGATCTAGCATTTATTTAATGACTAGCAATTATTGTAATCATAAGACCTGTTATTAAAGATTGGTAATTCATCAATAAAACTTAGACATCGCCAAGTATGCTAATATGGGAATTAAGGACCAGAAATTATATTAGACATAAGGTAGTTTCGTAAAACCATAAGCGTAGTATTTATTGTCGTAAGGTACACGTGACTGAGGATAGGACACGTGTGCACCCTAGCTACGTGCCCACGTGATTTTGTAGTCGATCAACCATGAACTTGCGTCAATACCTAAGAGCAGCGACGTAGTTATATATGTATTTCCTTAGTGGCTGATGCTAGATTTTTATATATTATATTGTGTGTTTAGGGCCACTAGACCAGCCAGGAGACACTGCAGGAACCGGCTTTTGGCATTCACAGCTTGAGGACTCAGGCAAGATACCTTATCATGTTTACTATTTAAATTAAATGATGCATATGTTATATGATATTTTGTTGCTTTATTTCATATGACTGTGTGCGTCCGAGATTTACTCGGGTGCAGTCGACGGATGCGTCGATAAGTAGTGTACTTGACCTAGTTGCTAGCAGACTCACCCATTGGGTTGATATCTTCCGAGACCTGACACTCTTACACGTATCACTGTGACAAATTCATATTGGGATGCGGGTCTGCGTACTCGACTAGCTATCGGTGCGTGTGGCATGCATCACGGTTAGTACGTAACTCAGGATTATTTTATTTGTAGAGACTGGCATATAGATACGTGGGATGCACGTCGAGTATTCGACTAGTGTACCTACATTGGGCGTGGAGGACAGCTAGTAGGCGTATGGGCTACACACATTGGAATCTGTGGTATCCGGAGGAGCCACGTATCTGATGACTCCCTTTATGCAGGTGCCCCATTCTTCTGAGCGGTATGGATGTTATATTATTCAGATGCCCCATTCTTCGGAGCGGTATGGACGTTATATGCCTATGCCTACCCATACGTACCAATGTTGTCCTCATATTGCATTCACTTAGATGGTTAGCACACTCTTTATTGCATTTATTTTATTCAGTATTTATATATGTGGCATGTTTCTATGTATCTTGTTACGTCCCTCTGAGGACCTGGTACCTATCCAGATTTGGACGAGGCATATTACCCTACAGTGTACGGCCCAGGACATGAGACAAGGTACGCTACCGCGGAGGAGCTAGAGGTGCTACCGTCAGAGTTTCCGTTATCACTTGGTAGGATTTCTGCCTAGGATTGGGACCATCATTATCTAGTCAGCCGATGCCCTAGTCATTACTCTTTTCTCTATCCTTCAGTACTTTATTTTTGTCCTAGTAGTGGGTTTGTTCCCACCAGACATTCTTGGTTGTACTATGATATTTTGAGACTGGCGTTTATCTTCCAACATTTATTATTAGTATATTCTTGCTGTTTATATGGTGGATGAGATTTAGATTACTTGTTGTTAATTTATATGGGACATGTTAGTATTTAGGACATCGAAGCACTCTTCGTTAGGATCCATTACGTGACAGTTGGCTATTGCCACGTGGCCTGGTCTCGTGTATTTTTTGGACTGGGACGTGACATGTGTGCTGTCGTAGGCACCCAAATTATAAAACTTTTACTCTTAAAATTATTTGTAGTAGTGAGAGTAAGAATCGACCCCACGGAGAGTAATTAGTTAATCTTTATGCTATGTAAAATATGATGGGATTGGAGTTTTGAATAAAAGAAAATTAAAAAGAGCTAAAATTAATTAAAGTATTAAAATCAATCAAATGAACAAATGTTGGTCTCAGTCAACATCCACCATTGGAATCTTAAAATTGATCATTGATGCAAACATAAATTAACTCATACTTTGATTATTCACCGTTGAAAGTATTTCCTATCTCTTTTAGGCTTAGATAATTAGAAACAAGCGATCTAATTAGCTTTAATTACTAAATAATCCAAGACAAGCGCTGAAGATTTAATCAAGTAATTTCTTAAAGAACTATGAGATCGATGAAGCAAAACAACATAAGCACAAGCGGTTGCATTTAATTTAGTCAAAAGTTTTTCTCCTAAGATCTAATAAAACAAAGCAGTTTATTAAATCTTGGTTGCTTCACAAATTAGAAAAATCAAACAATTACGGATTTGATGTCTAATTTAGTAGTAGATCGAAATGGATAATAGACTAGTAGGCCTCCTAGTAATT
The DNA here is from genome assembly GCA_036927795.1 of Iris macrosiphon. Classification (NCBI taxonomy): domain Eukaryota; kingdom Viridiplantae; phylum Streptophyta; class Magnoliopsida; order Asparagales; family Iridaceae; genus Iris; species Iris macrosiphon. Next base: position 70,033,186 of record JAYESA010000009.1, on the reverse strand, counting down.
AAACAAAACAATCATGAAAGTAGGCATAGAAAAATATTCAATACTCAAAGCATAAATCAAACATATAAAAATAATTTAGATCTCACAAGTTTATTAATTCCAAGGCTTCTGTTTCCTTCGACCAACAAGACTTTTAGTTCCACACGTTCATGAAAATTTCAAAAGAATATTGGAGAAGAGGAAGAAGAGTTGTGTCTTGTTCTCCATTTTCTCCTGATCTCTACCCCTTTTATACACTCTAAATTAGTTGTTTGAAGATCACAATATCTTCCATAAATCCTCTAAGAGTTACAACAACCCAAACAATAAAATAAAATCTTTGAACAAGTTAGAAAATGGTTAATTCAGCTCCACTTTTTGTGCACAACATAGTTAACTTAACTTCAAACCTGATTTGGTCAATGATGTAGCTCAAATCTCGAAAAACTCAAAACAGTAAAATTGTACCTCTATCACTTAGATTTCCGAATCAATTTGGATCAGCTCAATCGGACTTCAGATGAGCAAGTTATGACCATTTTTTTATAATGTGTCAAAACTGTCCAGAATGATAATTAGCTCCATTTTGCATTTAGTGACTCCAATTGCATCCTAGATCAAAATATAAAAATAATGAGTATCTTTAGACATCAAATGAGCATAAATGAGTATACATTAAGGAATAAAAATATGACATTTTATGTTCTCATCAAATACCCCCATAGTTAACATTTGTTCGTCCTCGGGCGAAACTCTAATTTATTTTTCCAAAAAGAAATTAAGGTTGCAATGTCATAAATAAAAAATAACCAAGCTCTTCAAAACTCATAACATATCATGAACATATATTCTTAAACAACTTCTAATTACTTAGTAGGTATGTTCACTTGAAAATGGAGTAAACTAAATAGGTAGACCCTCACGGGAATAAACACTCTACTCTCATGTGTTTGAAGGTATATATTTTACTCAAATTCACTACATAAGCTTGCATATCTTCTCATTCTCCACCACTGGAATCACATGCATAACATAAATCATAAGGACTTTTCATGGGTTGTAACATGACTTAGGATTAATGTGGAATATATTTAGGAGTGTAGCTCAAAAGCCATCAAAACTAGTGGAGCAAAAATGAATCAACTCAATCTCAATATAAAACATGTAAAATCAATCACTTCATTTTGCAACGTCTTCAATTTGGCTTTTAAAGCATTTAAACAATGTAAAAAAAATTCCACCCTTTTTTTTCTTTTTTTTTAACAATAATGGAACTTAGAAAATTTGAGGATGAAAATATGTTCCATTTTGTTGGTTGTAACAAAACCACAAATTTAGACACCCCCACACTTATTTCTTCGTACACCCATACATATCATAATGATCAACAATGGCCACTAGCTTTGCGACTTGGATAAAGGTATAAATATTATAGGTTGAAAGCTTGTAATGTGGGTATACCAAGAAAAAGGTAATAAAGCTCAAAGGGGTTCAACAAAAAGAAAATTAATTACAAGGTGGGCTATTTGGCTTATGTAACGCATAACAAAGATAGCCTTAATCATGTTCATGCATGCATGTGTCAATGTGATCTCGAAGAGAATCAAAGCAAGTTCTAGAGAAACAAATCAGTGGAAGAATATCTCTCATGAAAGAATAATGAGACTGATGTGTCAGTCTAAAGGCTCAAAACCTCACTGGCTTTGTCTACCAAATTTAGATACTACCATTTTCAATAAAAAATAACTAGACTAATTAATTCTAAGTTAAAAAAAATTACTTATTCAATCATGTTATGAATTTTTCAAATTTAGTTGAATCTTACTCATGACATACACAAACAAAAATTATTAAAAACCACAAAAACAAAATTCTTTTATTTAAAAAAATTTCTCTTTTTTTTAGAAAAACACAAACTCAACTGCTTAAAAATTAAATCTCCTCCCCCACACTTAAAACAGACATTGTCCCCAATATATGGTTAAATGCAAAGAAAAGACAAAATAACCAAAAATAAAATACGAGAATAAAAATAAACTTTCCTTGGGTTGCCTCCCAAGAAGCGCCTTTGTTTAATATTGTCGTTGGCACGACTCTATGCACACTTAATATAACTAGGCAGGAATTTCAAGTCTAGAATGCAGGCCTGCAAAACAGAAGGTAAAGGTCTTTTGTCATAAATTGGTAACAAAATATATGGAATGATACCTGACTGTTGTCTTTTTGGAAGATCGTTCAACACTGCAACAGTTTTATGTAAGTTAGTACTCAAAGCTAACTCATGTTCTTTCTCAAAATTCTCACTAATGGCAATTTTTACTCCATTTTTTCCATCAAGTTTAAAAACTTCTTTTGCATTAGGTACTACATCGTCATTAGGAATGTTCATGTCTGCAACGATATTTTTCTCTTCTTCTTCTTTTGATGATGCACGTGCTTCTTTTTCTGGAATGTCAACCTCTTTACTACTTCTCAAAATGATAGAAAATGGAGTTTCTTTTGGATTTTCTATCGTTTGAGATGGTAATTTCTCTAAGCTTTGTGCCTCTAGCTTATTAATTATAGTTGTCATTTGGCTCATTTGATTATTCAAACTTTCGATACTAGCCCTCGTCTCCTATTGAAATTGTAAGTTATTAATGGAAATAGACTTAACAATATCTTCTAAAGACATACCAGAATTAGAAGTTTGGCTCGGTTGTAGGTATTGCTGCTTGTACTGCTGGTAACTTGGGCAATTTTGAGTTACGGGCTGATTTAATTATGGACTCTCATAGGTGAAATTGGAATGATCTCTCCATCCTAGGTTGTACGTGTCTGAATAGGGATCATACTTCATTTATGGTAGTCTAGGAAAACCATATGCCGCATTCACTTGCTCATTGGACTCCTCTTGAAGAGTTGGGCACATATCAGTTGGATGCCCTGCTACTAGACAAATTTCACAAGCCTTTGTTGTTTTTATGTTACCTACAACCATCTGACGAACAAGCGAAGTTAAACTAGAAATTTTTTGTTCTAGGAAAGAAACATTTACCTCATCAGCATGCCTAGATGGTTGATCTAGCCAAGTGCCAAATAGTTGAGAATTGGCCGCAATTTCCTGTTATCAAATTTTTTTTTGCTCTAATAAATAAAAATATTTAATTGAAAGAACGAAATAGAAGTCACTAAAAGAATAAAAATCAACTAAAATTACTCTCCGACAACGGCAATAAAATCTGGTATGCTGTCGTAGGCACCCAAATTATAAAACCTTTACTCTTAAAATTATTTATAGTAGTAAGAGTAAGGATCGATCCCACGGAGAGTAATTAGTTAATCTTTATGCTATGTGAAATATGATGGGAGTGGAGTTTTGAATAAAAGAAAATTAAAAAGAGCTAAAATCAATTAAAGTATTAAAATTAATCAAATGAACAAATGTTGGTCTCAGTCAACATCCACCATTGGAATCTTAAAATTGATCATTGATGCAAACATAAATTAACTCATTCTTTGAATATTCACCGTCGGAAGAATTTTCTCTATCTTTTAGGCTTAGATAATTAGAAACAAGCGATCTAATTAGCTTTAATTACTAAATAATCCAAGACAAGCGCTGAAAATTTAATCAAGTAATTTCTTAAAGAACCAAGATATCGATGAAGCAAAACAACACAAGCACAAGCGGTTGCATTTAATTTAGTCAAAAGTTTTCTCCTAAGATCTAATAAAACAAAGCAGTTCATTAAATCTTGGTTGCTTCACAAATTAGAAAAATCAAACAATTACGGATTTGATGTCTAATTTAGTAGTAGATCGAAATGGATAATAGACTAGTAGGCCTCCTAGTAATTAAACAAAACAATCGTGAAAGTAGGCATAGAAAAATATTCAATACTCAAAGCATAAATCAAACATATAAAAATAATTTAGATCTCACAAGTTTATTGATTCCAAGTCTTCTGTTTTCTTTGACCAACAAGACTTTTAGCTCCACATGTTCATGAAAACTTCAAAAGAATATTGGAGAAGAGAAAAAAGAGTTGTGTCTTGTTCTCCATTTTCTCCTGATCTCTACCCCTTTTATACACTCTAAATTAGTTGTTTGAAGATCACAATATATTCCCACAAATCCTCTAAGAGTTACAACAACCCAAACAATAAAATAAAATCTTTGAACAAGTTGGGAAATGGTTAATTCAGCTCCACTTTTCGTGCACAGCATAGTTAACTCAACTTCAAGCCTGATTTGGTCAATGATGTAGCTAGAATCTCAAAAAACTCAAAACAGTAAAATTGTACCTCTATCACTTAGATTTCCTAATCAATTTGGATCAGCTCAATTAGACTTCGGATGAGCAAGTTATGACCATTTTTCTACAAGATATCAAAACTGTCCAAAATTGATAATTAGCTCCATTTTGCATTTAGTGACTCCAATTGCATCCTAGATCAAAATATAAAAATAGTGAGTATCTTTAGACATCAAATGAGCATAAAGAAGTATAAATTAAGGAATAAAAATATAATATTTTATGTTCTCATCACAAGGCGATGTCGTCAAATATCAAAGTTATCATCGAAATGACCAAGTTGCAGCGAAAGTCAAGTATTGTGTACCAAGAACACATCAGAGTATACGCAGCGAAGATCTCGATAGGGTCTAAATCAAATTGCCACAAAGAAGAATGCCATAAAGGCGAAGTAATACCTTTGCTCTTTATCTTGCCACAAAGATACTTACCGTTCCATACATCATGTCCCATATATCCAAGCAGCGCCACTACACCGGCGTACCTAAAATAATGCCCACAAATGTGGGCCAGTACACAGCCGTACTGGTGAGCGAGGTAACCCACTCGTCTAAACCGACACTAAGTAGAAAGTGAATGCAAAGAGTTATATGGTGATCTTTCTACTTGAATCCTAGATTTATTTTATGGTAGAGGTATGACATATTAAGGAAAACTGTAAAGCAGGTTAAACATGCAAGAATTCAATTCAAGTTTATATACAAGCAGATATATCCAACTCAAAAGGAAACTAGCATGCAAACCGTCCAACTCAAACCCAAGCAACAGGTGAACCTATCGAACCATAATCCAAGCCTCAATATCCATCCTCAAACTAAGCCATAATCCAAACCTTATTAATCCAATCATCGATATGCACACTCTTGCCGAGGCAAGGTGGCCGTCTCCTACACGAAAAGCACAAACCAAACCAAAGCAAAGCAAACCAACTCTTATCTATATTAAGTCACTAGCCAAGCCGTAAAGGATTAATCAACTACAGTTCTACCCGATCTAGCGCTGAGTAACTATCCAGTCTGGTCGTATCGAACTGCCAGCACCGCGCCCAAGGCACGTTACCATTTGTCTCCTCCGTGGCTGAACGGTCCCGGTGCCCCGGAGCATTCCCGTTCGAGGAAACCAAACCATGTACGCAACAGGTTGTCCGTAACTGATGCAAACACCAAGTAGGTATGATGAGAGAATCGAATATTCTCGTCCCACCAAACGATCCTAGCCTCATCTAACCAACTATCCATAACCATTCTCCAACTTATATCCCAAGGCACCATCTCAAGTTATCCCTATAGGCACTATGCCGCTTCGACACAATGCTCCAATTGGTACAACATCTTTCGCTCAAAAAATTGTGTGGCACAATGCCCCAATAGGGGCATAATGCCCTCACCAATATAGTTGTCCGATTTTGAATCACAAATGCACGCTTTGTATGACAAAACATTCAACTGATACTCGTGCACGTATGCACGCTCGCCCACCCAAAGTGCCTCGATGTTCCAACCAAGATGATCTACTCAAGCTCCAACTGCCAACTCAAGCTCTAACTGCCCAACACAAAACTAACTCAAGCCACAAATTATATCCAACCAAACGGTGCACACTCTATGCATGCCACAGTGTAGTAATTTCCAAGTTCCAGTCCAAGTGTTCAAGCCATTACGTGTGTTCCATATTATTAGGTATGAAGGAGTAGAGAAGAAGGGACAAAGCCCACTCACCAAGTCTGATTTCGTTAAGCACCTTGACTTGCCGATACGGCCCATCCCTTGAACCCGTGGTCCGATGCAAAGCACGATCTACTCAATTGGTATAATCGTGCGAGCAGGTCATGCTCTCCAAATTATCCGACCAATCGGACTAAGGAAGACGGCATTATCGCTCCAATCCAGCTATCCCAGTACTGCTCTGAACGAACACCTGATTCCATCGAACTTCGATTGCGATCTGCACATAAAACCAACTCAAATCAATACTTGTTCCCAAATCCAATAAATCAAAATATAACCAGCTATTGTCTCATTCAATCTGACTTAGCGTAATGCATCATGCGGTTGTGGGGCATTATAACTTAGGGTCATCTACCTAACCACTAGGTCGACTCACAAGGTCATAGGTACACATTTAAGTTCATGATTCATATCGCTTAATACGTTGCACGATACTCTCCCCAATTCCTTAGGTCAAACCATTGTTCATTATTACGGGGTATTCTACCCATGCTCGCTTCACTTAGATTTCTAAACTTCGAGCAGTGATTATCCTATCCACATCAACACGTTCATTCAACCGAATCCACGATATATTCACGTTGCACATCAAACCTAGTGATTCATATAGTCTATCTCCTCAAACATATTATAGGATCCACCTGTCCATTTCTAAGTCTAGACTACCACGTCATAATTCAATTTCTAACTCTTCGATCTCATTCATAACTCTAAGTCTTCCAACATGAGTCACATATTCGTTCACAAAATCATAAAGTGTGTCTAACTTCACGTTCTAGACTAACTCATCCTTGAAACACTTTTAATTCACTTATATCCTTAAACTCGTCTTATCGTATTGAACTATAAGTCAGAAATGATCCTCTAATTGTCACGCTTTATTCTCCGCAAGTTCAATTATTCCCGCTGGACGTGAAATTACCATGCCAATGCTCCCGCGGGATAATTATCCTAATCCGGACGTGACACATGTACGAGGAAGGAGTTACGCTCGTATAAGACAAGAATTTCAAATGTTATGGTTATCATCGAAATAAACATATAACTTATCGTTACACTTCGTTTCATCCAAGTTATATATTAATCCATGAAGTCATGCTCATCTGATAATCGTTCATGTCGTGATCATAATTTGCCGAGTCAAATTGCTAACTTCAATGTTACCGATCGATCAACCCATAGTCTACTTCTAGCATTCCTCAAATAACTAAGTTCAAATCCTCAAGCCAAAGTCTATCCACCATTATTACGTTCTATTTTATCGAGTTCGTCTGAATAATCATCGGACATATTCTCGCGAGTTCGATCATCCCCGCTGGATGTGAAATTACCATGCTAGTGCTCCCACAGGATAATCTTTCTCATCCGGGCCTGATGTCGAGTGTTATCTTTTGACCTAGATTCAAGATCATTCGTCCAACTCAAGTTTAATCCCGTTATCTCCTATCTAAATCTTCAAACCACAAAATTGTTAACTTGTATCAATCTGTGCCATCCTTTAAATTTTGATATCATATCAAGTCTTCCAAATTTGAAACTACAATCATCCATTCTAGGGCTAATTATTCTATTTCAAACTCAAGTTTTAATCTGTTTGATTCAATTCAAAATTGCTTGTACAATCCACTAATTTACTCTACCAAGATATCAGTTCCAGTACTCTAAATCCTCAATTCGCTCAAACATTTCCAAGATGATCCATACACACTCAGTGTTTGAGCTATACTCTACGAGTCTTTAAAACTCACTTTACCCTCGATTTGTTTATTCGTTCCTGAGCTATCGCATACACCACTCAAGAATCGAGCCATTCAAATAAATCCTCAATCGTGTTCCCATCACTCACTCGCATATCTAATTTGTTCCTTAGAACTCCAACATGATCTATATGCATCATCTCGATAAATATTATTCTCGTATATACCTCTATCGATAGTCATCCATACAATCATATCCTGATTCGTAACTTATTTACATGAATAACTGTCTGAACTATTCCTCAAAATTCAAGCACTATCTATTATATTTGCCTTAGCGATAATCCGATAAAGTTTCCATCGGTTGCCATTCTAAGTCTGACTTATCCTTATCGGAATGATATCCCAATCTCGCTCGTAAACTTGCTCGCACCAAAGGGTCTTGGCACGTGATACTCACCACAACTTAGCCAAAAGGCTGTGTGCATAACTAATCGTCCGAAAGATATTCTACCTCGCACACTAACCCACTTGGAATTCACGTATAGGTATTCGGGTATGCACATAACTTATCAATTCTAGTACGAGTCTATTCCCACAAAGTCTGACATAGGTCGGCACAGGGGTCTTCGCATAACTATCATGTTCAAGCAATTATATCATTCACATGCAGTTTTCAAAAATATTTAGACTCATTATATGAACATCCCGTTGGGACATTGAGAGAGAGCATTTTGTACATAACTCACGAACGAGCTTTCAAAACTGAGAGAATCAATACGAAGTCCAAGGATGTAAAGCCATGCTCTGATACCAAATATGTCATGCCCGATCTCCTACAGGATTGGTCATCCCCACTAAATACGAATCACCGTGCTAGCGCTCCCGTAGGATGATCGTTCTCATCAGGATGTGATACCGTATGAGCACAAGCTGTGCCCGCACAAGGCCAGGTCTGAATAAACGGTGAAGTAACTAAGCCACATAGTCGCATAGATAGTCTCCAATGCAGCAGATATTTGAATGACACGAGTAAGCAGCCGTTCGATAACTAGTTCGCAAAGTCGATATAGCAAAAGCATAGAATAACACAAGTATGATACAAAAATAAGCTCTTAATTGATAATAAAATAAAGCGGTGCTAGGCCGAGATTATAAGTCGCAGAAGCTCTCTCTCTCTCTTTCGAAACAATAAAAGCATGCCAAGCGGCTAACAACTGTGGAATGATAACCTAGGCGATGTTCAATACATTATGTCTTGTATAAGTACTTCAGCTCCGGTCGCAACACTCGACGGCTCCAAAGCGAACTCCACGCCTTAGTACGCCCGAGGGGTTTTAGTATCTGCATCGTAATAGAACCGGAAGGAACATCTCCTGATGGAAGTAGCCGCCTACGGTTCCTCTGGCAGAATTCCATAGACCGCGTAGTCTATGAATGGGAGTCTCCAGTCTTGGATACTGGTGTTTGACCCGTTCCGCTTAGGCGAAGAGCCAGTTCAAACGGCGCAAGTATGACAACCCGTCCCGCCTTGTTCGGCGAGAAGACTCGCTTGAGGCAAAGGAATTCAGACTTGGCCCTTCATGAGTTTAGACTTAGACTTTCAAAGGCACGCATGAGGGTAGAGTATTGTTTAGAATTTCTGGTCTAGAAGAGTTTGTCCTTAGCATAATAGCAAGAGACCAGCACAAGGGAGGAGTCGCAACCATAGCAAAAGAAGCAAACCCGCTGCCCAAGATAGTTGAAGAGTTCATGGACGTCTTTTCCAATGATCTTTCCGGATTACTCCTAGTTTGGGTAGTAGATTTCTATATAGAGTTAATGCCAGGAGCAGAACTAGTATCCTAGAAGGTGTACCCAATGTCACCATTAGAGCTTGATCAGTTATATCGACACGTAGAAGAATTGAAAGCAAAGAAGTTTATTCGAACCAGTGCATCACTGTGGGGAGCACCAGCGGTATTGGTAAAGAAGAAGGATGGATCGACGCTATAGTGTATGGATTATAGGCGGCTTAATGTAGTGACCGTAAAGAATAAGTACCCATTACCAATGATTAATAATTTGTTTGACCAATTAAGTGGAGAAAGAGTCTTCTCCAAGATAGACTTATGATCAGGATATCATCAGGTGCAAGTCCGAGAGCAGGATATACCAAAGATAATATTTAGGTCACGATATGGGCATTACGAATTCTTAGTTGTGCCATTCGGACTGACTAATGCTCCAGAGGTATTCATAGACTTGATGAACCGTATTTTTATGCCTTACTTAGACCAATTTGTGGTAGTATTCATTGATGACATCCTGGTGTATTCTCGTAATGAGGAGTGGCATGAAGAACAGCTCAGGATAGTTCTGCAGACTTTAAGGGAGCATCAGTTATATGGAAAGCTTAGTAAGTGTGAGTTTTGGATGGATCATATATCCTTTCTTATACACATTATTTTTGGAGCAGGAGTGTCAGTTGATCCCAAGAAGGTAGAGGCAGTAGAGAACTGGCCAATCCCAAAGACTGTAGCAGAAGTGTGTAGTTTCCTGTGCTTGGCAGGATACAACAGAAGATTTGTGTCAGATTTTGCAAAGATCTTAGCACATTTAACTCGGTTGATGTGCAATGAAGTTAATTTTTTATGGTCAGCAAAATGTCAGATAGTCTTTGAAGAGTTAAAGAAGAAGTTAATCTCTGCCCCAATCCTTACTCTTCCAGTAGGCTCCGGAGGATTCACAGTATACTATGATGCATCTAAAAAAGGACTTAGATGTGTTTTGATGCAACAAGGGAGAGTGATAGCATATGCTTCTCGGCATCTCAAAGATCACGAGAAGAACTATCCAACTCACGATTTGGAGTTAGCAGCAGTAGTTTTTGCACTTAAGCCATGGAAGTACTACTTATATGGTGTTTGAGTAGAAATATTCACGGATCATAAGAGTCTGAAGTATGTGATCACACAGAAGGACCTGAACATGAGGCAGAGAAGGTGGCTAGAGTTGTTGAAAGATTATGACGTGGAACTTCAGTACTATCCAGAAAAGGCTAATATAGTAGCTGATACACTTAGCAGAAGAGGTGGAGCATAAATGTTGACTACTCAAAAGCACATTCTAGAAGACTTAAGAGAGATGGGTATCGAGATAGTACTTCCACAGAGTACATGTATTAAGGCTAGCCTACAGATTCAGTCAACTTTGATAGATAGAATCAAGCTAGCTCAGGCAGAGGACCCGGAGATTCAAAAGCTCTGAGAAGAATGTGAGTCAGGTCTTCGAAAGGAGTTGACAATATATGCGGATGGAATGCTAAGGTTTGGGAATCATCTATGCATACCGAGCAGGGATATTCGACAAGAAGTTATGAATGAAGCACACAGTTTTCAGTATTCATTCATCCGGGAGGCACAAAGATGTACCAAGATATCAAGCAACACTTTTGGTGGAACGGAATGAAGAAAAAAAAGCACATTTTGTTTCGCAATGTCTAATATATCAGCAAGTGAAGGCAGAACAATAGAGACCGACATAATTATTACAATCGCTTCCTATTCTAAAGTGGAGGTAAAAACATATCACAATGGACTTTGTGATCAGTTTACCTAGATCACTGACTGGTCGAGATACAGTTTGGGTGATAGTAGATCATATCACAAAAGTAGCTCACTTTTATTCTTCTCGAGTAGGACAGTCTACAGAACAATTGGCTGAAATATATATGTGACAAAAAGTGAGACAACACGGTATCCCAGTAAGTATCGTGTCTTCTCATTTTTGGAAAAGTTTGCACCAGAGCTTGGGCACTAAGTTAAGATTCAGCATAACTCACCACCCTCAGGAAGACGGGCAATCATAAAGAACCATCCAGACATTGGAAGATATGCTACGAGCCTGTACCTTAGATCTTGGTGGATCTTAGAAGAATCACCTTTACTTGGTAGAATTCTCGTAAAATAACAGTTATCAGGCTAGTATTCAGATGACACCTTTTGAAGTACTTTACGGCAGGAAGTGTAGGTCACCGTTGGTTTGGGACGACATTGGTAAGCGAAAGATGTTAGGCCCTAAAATAATCACGCAGAGCGTAGAGATTGTCAAGCAGATTATAGAGCGACTTCGGGTTGCACAAGATAAGCATTATCATTGGGCAGATCAGTATCGTAGACCTTTAAAGTTTTGTATCGGTGATCACGTATTTTTACGAATTTTGCCTACCCGTGGAGTCAATAGATTCGGGGTTCGCGGGAAGCTTAGTCCCAGATACATAGGTTCGTTCAATATCCTCGAGCGGGTAGACGATGTTGCTTATCGTCTTGCCCTTCCGCCTTTGCTACATGAGGTACACGATGTATTTCATGTGTCTCAGTTGCGTAGGTATATTCTGGATCCGAGTCATATCCATGATCACTCTGAATTAGTCGTTGGTACCGACTTATCTTATTAGAAGTCTGTCTTCATGCAGCCAGCAAACTATGCGGCTGAGAGTGATATGCGGCCCGAGAGGGTTATGCGTCTGAACTCTTGTTGTATACTGACAACATGCATCAATCCTGTTAGACACATGACTGCTGATCTACACAAGTATCCTTAAACATTTTGTGCATTCACTCGCTGAACGAATGAGAAATTCGCTAAGTCCAAAGGACACTCCATACGACATCTAACTTCAAGCGACATCGAACTTATGCGGCAAGCAGAACATGCGCCACCTTCCCTTGGACGCATGGCTCTAAACTTTGGCACATCCTTCTATGGTTGTCTTTTTTTCCTGAATCACTTTATGTCATATCACACTTTATGTCACATCACTAACACTTTATTTATTTTCCATCGCTTCATCACTTATCTCGAGGAGTAGACCTTAGCCCTGACTCCATGCGGCATGACTCCATGCGGCCAGGATTGTCATGCGGCATAACTCCATGGGACCAGGATTGTCATGCGGCCTGACCTCTCATGCGGCCAGGATTGTCATGCGGCCTGACTTCTCATGCGGTCAGGATTGTTATGCGGCCTAGAGACCCATGCGGCCCTGCTTATTTGATTAAAAGTTTCTTTGATTCATGTGACTTAATGTATAATTAGTAATTGGACCCGAATACTGTATTCGTGCTAATACTACTATTGCCTGATAATTATTCATGTTTTTACGTGTGCCGAGGTACAACACATCATGTCATGTGTTAAGTGATTATATTTGGGTTGTGCATCGAGAATGTCTCCAAATTCCTGAATGCGTGATATTATAAATATGAACATTGTTTCTCCAGCACGGACATAATAAGAGAGTCAAACTACCAAAGCGTGGCTAGGATTTTGATTTGTATGAATGTTGCATACACGCTCGGGTGAATCCGAATTTGACTTACATGGATTAGTATCTAGCGTGCCCGTACCTTGTATGACATCTTAAGGGAAATCCTCATGTGACCACGTCTTGAGATTTCAAATACAACCTAGGATTAATTAGGTAACAAAAATTGGTAGTAATATTGGAGGGAACGGTATCCCGAGATCATGCCAGCGAACCTTCATATAGAGATTCATTCAAAGTGCGTTGTGGGCTGGCCATCACAGATACTGTATATCATCTGCCTCAGTGGAGTACAATATCTGACTTATTATTATGCCGAGCCACTGTTTCAATATAGGAATACAGGAACCGCTAATACCGTATTTTTAGCGCAGTGGCCCTTTAGGGGACTGGTGCATCCTACAAGTGCTTATTTTATTATATTGGTTCGGTTAGCTCATGTTCGGCCCTGGCGTGATATGAGGATACTTATTATGCATTATTCTGAGATAATCTCAGACTCCACAAAATAGCAAGCCGTACAAATGATTGGCCGATATAAGAAATATAATTGTTTGTGATTCTATTATTTCAGCTAGTAGCTTAGGAAAATGGACTATCATAGTATGAGGGTTCAACACTTATCCTTGTTTTGTTGTAGGGTTGAGCCTTAGTGCTACGATATGCCATGGACCTAAGTTATGACACTGAACCTATATAATATTATATTATTTTTCTTGGATTTTTGTTTATCTATTTCATTTTTGTTTATCTATTTGGGGTCTAATCCTACTAGTTTTGCATGGCCAGGTCTCGAGCCAGGACCTGAGGATCCCACGTTCTTTTCCCCAACTCATAGAGCGCACCAGGAATATGGTCGCAAGGGATAACGAGTGGATTTTTCTTTTTCCCTTCTTTTCTTGCACATTTACTTCTTTTGGGCATTTAGCCACCGACACCTGTTAGCCGCCTCATCTGGACATTAGTTTTCTTACATGATTGTATTAAATTAGACTGTAGCTAAATTACTGTCATATACTTTTGCTACTTTTTAGCTTCTTATTTTTGCACAGCCAAATAAGACTTGATTATAGCATGCACCCCCTTGTCTTATACAGCCGTGATCACCGTACGACGTATAGTACCTTGTACGGGGTAGCCGGCCATGTCCTTCTCCGTATTTCGGTATCGGGGTGTGACATGTTCCCTCCCGATGCTCTACTAGTTAAGTTGCTTAATTAACCCTAGGTTAATTAGAATCTCATGTCGTGGTCACATGAATATTCCTTCTTAGATGTCGTACCTTAAGTACGAGCACCCTTGATACGAATTCATATTGTCACTCGAAAGTTAAATCTGGATTCACCCAAGAGTGATGCAATGATAAATACTATCTAGTCACGACTAAAGTCGCTGTCCAACTACCAGATCCGTGCATGAAAATAATTACATATATCACGTAGCAAGAGTATATGGCACGATGGCTTACTATATATATATATATATATATATATATATATATATATATATATATATATATCAAGTAGCACTCTTGGTGCAATCAAGTGTACCAGCACGGATACAATAGTCAGTGTAGGAACAAGTTCTAGTATCCAGATCATGAATAAATTTTCAGGTAGCAAGTTATTCAGGACATGATAGTTTAATATTGGTCACATATAATTTGTCACTTTATTATATCGACGAACAAGAAAAAGTGTAGTAAGAGAACCACTCGAGATCAGATCCACAACCCTTAAACCAAACAAGGACAGGGATTGCAGAATGTCACCCGAGTTGAACTATGCATCTTATTATATCCAATGTATAATAAGGTGATCAAGGAAAAGTAAACTAATTAACAAGTAAAATAGCAAGTGTATAGGGCCATATCTACAGGGCTCAACGTGCACAGAAAAAAGTTATAGCGCACAAACGAACAAAAGCAAGGTTGGCGCACAAACGACCAAAACTGGTTGTGGCGCACAAACGAACAAAAGCAAGGTTGTGGCGCACAACCTCACAGAAATAAGCTTGGGGCACTTTTGCAAGAAAGTGTACGAGCTATTAAAGGAGGGCACACTTTGTACAGTTAATCAACACGATGCACTTGACAAAAGTGTGCGGGCAAGAATAAAGCGCGCTTTTAAGAAAAGTGCGCAAGCAAGCTAGCTACAAGATAAAACACACAATCCGAGGTCAAAGCTCATCAGTCGAGAAACTCGTCAGTCGAGGAATACACAAATCAATAACACAGAGAAAACAAAGAGGGAAAAAGTGTGCGAGCTACCAAACATAAGCAAAGTACGCCGGCTGACGAAACATAGAAAAAGTGCGCCGGCTTGCCAATGCGAAGAAAGTGCTCGGACTGACTGTGGCGCACTTTTTCTTGGTTTTCTAGGGAGAACTTTGATGGAATACGTACCAAAGTGCGCCAACTGGGTTTTCTCTCAAAATTGTGCTACTGACTCAAGGAGTGTGACTGGCGCACTTTTGGCCGGAGACTAAGTGTAGTATGATTAGTACGCACAAAGAGTTGGGTCAGCACACCAATGCGCCCAAAGTGAAACATACATATTTCTACGCCAAAGGATTTCTCTTGCATACTCTTCACAGAGCACTGTTCTTCTTCTCCACTCAGCCATTTTGGTACACGTATTGTATCAAGTTGCATCACTGAACTTAGTTGTACTCGAAATCAAGCATGGCCAAAATCAAAGTTACATAAAATATGGTTCTCTATACTATGTGCAAATTAGTTTTATAAAGCACGAAGTTTTTGGATATCAAACCCCAAGAAAACAAAAGTGAACACATAGACCCAAACTCTGGTCTATGCAATTTCAACCAAGAAAATCAAGAATAACAAGTATTAAAGATGAATGGGTGCTCGGTCCCAACAATATGAGCTAGAAACAAACATAAATTATTAAGAATTAAAAGTATGCATAAATCTATGTTTCTTCTCTTGTGCAAGATATACTTGCCTACGGAGGGAGAGAAAACCTAAAAGAGAGAAATGGAAAGAAAATAATTAGCAGAGAGAGAGAGAAATGGAAATATATAGGTTTAGTTTTTCGATGTGGACCGTTGGATTACTCAAACCCATCCAAGCCATACATGCCACTAACCCAACCAAACCCACTCTTCTCCACAACTCACAGGTCCAATCTAAACAAAGGTCAGGCTAGCAACCAACATGTGCCAAAGTGCGCCAAAGACAACATGCGCCAAAGTGTACCGGGAAGGGGGCTGACATCTCTATCCACCTTAAAAAAATTTCTTCCTCGGAATTTAAACTCAAGGCTAGCTAGAAATATCAAGACAAACTACAAACTAACTACAAGAAATCTACGCATATAAATAAGCAATTATAACAACACATATAGTAAAGCAAAGCAGCATCATTTCATATGAGTGCTTGCTGATCACAGAATAAAAGATGCAAGGCATACGATATCTTATGAGTAAAATAGGTGTGGGTACCGAGATCGAATATCGTCCTCACGCTCCCACGTTGACTCCTCCAAGGAGTGGTGTCCCCAAGCAACACAAACAAGACGGATAGTCTGGTTCTTGAGTACCTTCTCCCTATGATCCAAAATGGATACAGATTGTTCCTCATAAGTTAAGTCGATATCAACGACTAACTCAGAGTAATCGAGGACATAACTCGGGTCCGAGATATACCTACTCAACTGAGACACATAAAATACATCATGCACTTCACGAAGTGAAGGCGAGAGGGAAAGACGATAAGCAACACCCCTACCTGTCATGCCCCAATCCTAAAAGTACGTAGGACTAGGAACACGTAAGCATGCCAGCCGCATGGATATGGCAACTCCAATATATGGAAACCAAAATCCACACGTACGCCGTAATATGAATATCAATCCACAAGTGGTATAAACATATGTCACAAGTCATAGGGTACAATCTAAATCTCATCCACAGAAAATCAATATAAATGAATAACCAACATCTATATAACTAGATCTCAACATAAGTATCTAAGGAGGATAGTTGGATGGAAACAAATCTACTACCAACTCGAATATAAGAGCAAATATAAAATAAGTACAACACAACAACACCATATAAGAATACCGGCTAGCAATCACGGGCTCGAAGAGAGGACATCCACGAAACATATGTAACCATCCAAATCTATGCTCCTGCAAATACTCAAGAACAGATACACCTGGCAGAGGACCAGGTCCTCAGAGGGACGTAACAAGATACAGAAAAATGAGCCAACTTGAATACAGTAAACATGCATATAATTTAAAAATAAATAAGTACGCGGTACAAGACAATCTATATGAATGCAAATGAGGACAACCTTTTGACGTATGGGCAAGGGTAGGCTACTCGATCTAATCCTCACAACTCATACGCTCGTCAGTGGACATCATCCGCCGACATACCTCTGGGGTAGCGACCCTCGGACTCCATCAATCGACATACCTCGGGGGTAGCGACCATCAGACACGACCACCATAGTGCGTGCTAGTGACTACGGTTTACCAGAGTGGTTAAAAGCCCATACGCCTAATGATTGTCCTCTCATGATACTAAGTGTCATGTGTGTGTCAACATATCTAATATATAGTAATGATTAAAAGAAACTACACATGCAATGAATAAATAGAAATGTAATAAATATACAGAAATATACTAAGCATGCAAAATACTGTAAGCAATTTGGCAAGGTATCTTGCCTGGTAAGAAAGCTGCAAGGTATACTGTCCAGAAGTCAAGCACACAGGATCAGAAGCTACGGCCTCAGAACAAATGTCTTAGGATGCTGAAATAGATATCACCAACGTTTCCAGAATAAGCAAAATAGCTAAAAAGTACTTCCCTTTCGTCCAATTTGGACACAGGGGCAAAACGGTAATTTTGGATAAAAGTGGGGTCCACGTGTGGCCCACTTTACACCAAAAAATGTGCCAAGGGTAACAGTCTCTAAATAGGACAAATTATAGGTCAAATAAACTTTAGATGTTAATACGAACCCAACGGTATGTCCAAATGTGGATTCCAATGAGCCGGACACAATTTCGTCCAAAAAGTCAACTGTGGGGCCCGCCAATTGACGACTTGGTCAACCGTCTCAGAATTGCGTAAAAATTGGGTCACAGGACCAGCGCGTTACCACGAGTCCAGTGGCATAAGTTTCGTCGCAATCTGACGAGCGTGCACAAAATGCGTGCGACTTCCACAAAAGTTGCGATACGGGATGTGTCCGCGGATACGGGCTGATTTCGGCGCGCACACGCGTCCGAATCAGTTTCCACAAATTTTTACGTGTCCGGTTACGCTGCATGCACCGTTCGATACACTTGGTACACGACGGGGTGGTCCCGTTTGGCGGAGCGCGCTCCGTTTCACAACTTTTGGAAATCTGGAAAAAGTGGGTTCGCGGGATTTTGTGACGAATTTAATTCTGTCCACAACAGTTAATAATCTAGGGTTATTTAACAGAAATTAAACTAGGTCAAGTGGTCTACACATACCAAAAAGAATCATCGAATTCGGATCTCTGTGGTGGGAGATATGAACTCGACAACATGGGTGGTCACCGCAGTTTTTCTGCGATCCCAGAATTCGGTCTGTTTGTGCCAACTTTGGTGCTGTTTTCGCCTATGATCACACGTTGTTCGAGGTCTGCTATCATATAGATATGGAAGAGGGTTAAGGGGAGAGCATACCGGTGAATATGGGACAGCGTTTGGTTGAGCGAGTCGACTGGAAACAACTTCGGAACGCAAGTACCTCATGTGGGAATCTGCAGTGCGCGGGGTCGCAGTCGTCGGAATTTGTTTGGACGGCCTGGCGGGGTTCTCTGGCTGCGGTGGCGGCTCTCTCTAGGTCTAGATGAGAAGAGGAGGGTCTGGATGATTAGGTTTAGGGTTTATATATATATATATATATATATATATATATATATATATATATATATATATATATATATATATATATATAGGGAGAGGGGAGAGAGTGGGTTCGGTTCGCGGCTAAGGGGGGGAGTGGTTGACGTGGGGTTTTGGCTCACAAAGAATAAGTGCAGCGGGTTGCTGCTGCTTTTGTAAGGAATGGTTAGCAATTGGTTTGCTTTTGATTGAATGGTTTGCTAAGTTATAGTAAGTGCTATTGTTTTTTTTTGTATAGTTATTAAATATATATATAACTATTATATATATATAATAGTGAATAGTTGTAATGGTTTGCTTTTGGAAGGTATGCTAACGTTTGCTAGTAAGTTAGAATTAGGAGTTGTTTGCTGAAGGGTTGCTTTGGTTATTAGTTGCTTTGTTATTAGCTTATAGTTATTATTAGTATTATTAGTTGTTTATTAATTTCTTTTCTTTTCTTTTCTTTTCCTTTTTATTTTTCTTTTTAAATATATATATACATATATATATATATATATATATATATATATATATATATATATATATATATATATATACTCATAAAAAAATTTATAGATTATATTAATACACACTATTAAGCTATCAACTGCTCAAGGGGTCTCCTACATGAAATAAATTCTAAAAAATTCCTAATGGTCCCATAAATCCTCTAAGTGCCCCTACACCTAAAATAAAAATTAATAAAAATCTATTTCTCCTAATTAGCCACTAAATACTATAATTAAATTATTAATTAATTTTAAAAAATATAAAAAATAATTACGGTTTTTAGAAATAGGGGTTTTACACTACCCTCTCGAGAATGTCAAATGGTCCTATGTATCGCGAACTAAGATTTCCATGAACCCCGAATCTAATGACTCCACGGGTAGGCAAAATCTACAATAATACATGATCATTGACAGAAAACTCTAACGGCCTACGATGCTGATCTTCCCAATGCCAATGACGATCTTGTGCAACCCGAAGCCGCTCCCTGATCTACTTAACTACTACAATCCTTTGAGTGATCATTTCAGGATCCAACATCTTTCGTTCACCAAGGTCATCCCATGCCAAGGGTGATCTGCACTTCCTTCCATATAATGCCTCGAAAGGAGCCATCTGTATGCTGGCCTGATAACTGTTGCTGTACGAGAATTCTACTAAGTGAAGATGATCCTCTGAAGATCCACCAAAGTCTAAGGTACAATATCTCAATATATCTTCCAATGTCTAGATTGTCCTTTCTGACTGCTCATCTATCTGGGGATGATACGCAGTTCTGAATCTAAATTTGGTACCCCAGTGCTCGTGCAAGCTTTTTTAGAAATGAGATGTAAAGGTATCACGATCTGACACTATACTCGTTAGGACTCTGTGCCGCCTTACTATCTGCCCCATGTACATCTCTACTAACTGCTCTATGGATTGTCCTACTCGAAAGAAAAGAAAATATGCCACTTTTGTGAGTCGATCTACTATTACCCAAACTGTATCACGTCCATTAGGGGATCTAGATAAACCGGTCATAAAATCTATCATAATGTGTTTCTACTTCCACTCTGGAATAGGCAGGGGTTGTAACAATCCTGCTGGTCTCTGTTGTTTTGCCTTTACTTGTTGACATACACATCCAAGTCCTTTTCCAGATGCGTCGCAGTAAACCGTGAATCCTCCAGATCCTGCTGAAGTGTAAGAATCGGTGCTGATATCAATTTCTCCTTCAATTTCTTGAATATTGCTTGGCACTCCGCGGTCTAAACAAACTGTACCTCCTTGTGGGTTAGACGAGTTATTGGTGCTAAAATTCGTGTAAAGTCTGCCACGAACCTCCGGTAATATTCCGCTAATCCTAAGAAACTTTGCACATCTTCTACTGTATTCGGGACTGGCCAATTCTCTACTGCTTCAACCTTCTTGGAGTCCACTGATACTCCTGCTCCTGAGATGATGTGCCCTAAGAATGACACATAATCTAACTAGAACTCATAATTACTGAGTTTATCATATAACTAATTCTCCCTCAGAACTTGCAACACTTTTCGATAATATTTTTTATGCTCTTCCTCTCTATTGGAGTAGACAAGAATGTCGTCTATGAATATCACTACAAATTGATCTAGGTATGACATGAAGATACAATTCATCAAATCCATGAATATTGCTGGTGCATTAGTCAATCAGAATGTCATAACTAAGAATTCATAATGCCCATATCGAGATCAAAATATTGTCTTCGGTATATCTTGCTCCCGGACCCTTACTTGATAATATCTTGATCGAATGTCTATCTTGAAAAATAATTTTGCTTCACTCAACTGGTCAAACAAGTCATCAATCATAGGCAATGAATACTTATTTTTTACTGTTAAGGCATTCAACTGCCAATAGTCGATACATAACCGTGTTGACCCGTCCTTCTTCTTTACTAGAAGCGTTGGTGCTCCCCATGGTGATCCACTAGCCCGAATAAACTTCTCCGCCTTTAATTCTTCCACGTGATGATACAACTGGTTAAGTTCCATCGGTGACATCTGATAGACCTTGTTGGAAACTAGTTTTGCTTCTGGTTTCAACTCTATTCAGAACTCTACTTCCATTTTTTTGGGGTAATCCGAGAAGCTCTTTCGAAAATATATCAAAAAATTCTTTAATTATTCTAGAAAATTGACCTTTAACTCATGATACTACTACAATGCCACCTTCATGCTGTTCCTTCACCGTTCTGTTGAAGATAATTTTTTCTTGCCCGGGATGTTAAATAACACTCTACCCCTACGATAATCTATCGTCGCATGACTGTCTCTAAACCATTCCATGCCTAAAATAACGTTGAAGTTACCCATAGGGAACTTGATCAAATTTGCAGGTAATAAATGCCCGCACACTACTATTGGACACACAAAACATACTCTACTGACTCCTACAAGTCCATTACCAGTGAGTGTATTCAACCTCTCTGGCAATGCCTCAAACTCCAATCCAATATGTGTCATAAATCGTGCACATAAAAATGAATGGGATGCTCCTGAATCAAATAATATTATAGCAAAAAAAGATATAACAAGAATGTTACCTGCCACCACGTCACATGATGCCAAGGCCTTCTCCAGAGATAGGGTAAAATCTTGCCTTTGGCCTTGCGGTGCCCCTTGAATATGCAGTTGTGGCCTCTGCTGTCCATACTACTGATTCCTCTGCTAGTTGTACATCTTAGTTTATGTCGGCAATGGATGCTGAGCCAATGGCCTAATCGCCAGTGTTGGTCCTCGGTTCTGAGCTGCTCTTGGTGCTGGTAATGCTAACCGCTGTGTCGGTCCTTCAATCCTCTGTATCAACGAATAATTGGCAATCCGATAATCCGGACTACCACATCATAGGCAAAGCCCTCGTGCTGCCCTATACACATCTTTAGTAGGCCTCCTTTGCCACAATACGTACACCCGACTGGAGCTCCCAATCGTTGTTGTTGTTGCTGCCTCGGTTGGTTCGGCCGAGATGGTGCTGTTGTTGCCGATGCTACTAGCCTCCTTGGCGCTATGTCATGAATGCGAACACTAGGAGATGGTGCTGACATTCGTTGTGCTTGTCCTCCTCCTCCCTTTTGTGCATGAGAACTTTTCTGGGCTTCCGTCCTTGAAGCTAACTTATGTATTGTCAGCTCGTGTCGCCTAGATATGATCAACACTTCATCGAAAGTTTGGTAGTTATGGACCTATACCAGTTGTTGAATCTCCAGATAAAGTCCATACTGGAACCTCATCACCCTGTCTGGTTCTGTTGCTACCATCGTCGGAGCAAATTTGTTAAGCCTGCAGAACTCTGTCGTATAGCCATCCACTGTCCTCCAAACTGTTTGAGGTTGATAAAAAAAATTTGTAGCTCATACTGTGATACTGCTCCAAAATACTTAACCCTAAAACAGGCTCTGAAGTTGCCCCACAAAAATGGTTATCTTAATCCAACTTCTTCTGCTGTCCACCAATCTCTAGCAAGGTCCTGGAGTTGCAATCAGACATGATCAACTTGTTCCTCAGCTGGAACCTTTACCGCTGTTAGTATTGTTTCGATATTTTGCAGCAAAGCATCTACGATAATGGCATCCTCCGTGCCATCAAAATACTTAGGGTTGAGTCGGCAGAATCTCACCGACGCCCTTGAATCTGTTATAATACTTTTTTTCTAAGGCCATCTGTAATCCATGGTTTAACAAGACATTCTGCTCTTATTGCTAAAGCTGCTGATGTTGTTGCGTCGCCATTATTCCTCATATAATTTCTAGCAATGTTAGTGTGTCAAGTCCTACTGGCACTACTAGTACGACCGGGGGTACTGGAGCTTCTGGTATATGTTGCTCCTCGTGCTCCTCTGCTGGTTCTACCCTGATCCCTCCAGGTACAGGTGTTACCTCTCGCTGGGGCCAACAGATCCTTATCCTACTAAAACTGTTGGTGCTCCACCCACCGATGTTGGAGAAGGCCTAAGGAAAATGACACAAGATAAATTAATAATAGGACGAGAAAGGATCGAGGAATCGATGGTACAGAAGTCAAGTTGTGTTTCGAGGAGACGAATTCAGGATTTCAAGGAGAAACATGTTTGATTGAGATATCTTATAATTAAGCCACCCCACAAGTCTAAAAATAAAGACAGACCTGCATGAGCCACCACAAAAACTTTGTCACATCCTAGATCCAGAATATTGGAGAGCGGGGGAATGACTCAGCCAACCGCACCTTACGGAATACCGAAGTAACCCACAATGTGTTAAGTTTGTCTAAAGACAAGTTGGTTCATACTACAATCAAGTCTCCTAGGGTCAAAAACTTCTATATCTCAATCATTCAATCAAGTAGCAATAACATAGAATATTTCAGAATAAGCAGTAAGGCGTCCCAAATGCCGCATCAGAATATTCTAGAGATCTAGCAATATACAAGTTGATATGTCAGATACACAATCAAAAGTATACATAACAATGAGTCAGCTGCAGTCTGAATA
Source organism: Iris macrosiphon (assembly GCA_036927795.1). Classification (NCBI taxonomy): domain Eukaryota; kingdom Viridiplantae; phylum Streptophyta; class Magnoliopsida; order Asparagales; family Iridaceae; genus Iris; species Iris macrosiphon. The sequence continues at coordinate 70,009,273 of JAYESA010000009.1, read as the reverse complement.
TAATAGAGTCATGTAGGAAACTAGTGTCCAGATTTGTCGGCTAACATGTGCCGGTTGGCTAAATGCCAAAAATAATATAGTTTACAAAAGACGAGCAGTGAAACAAGAAACCCACTCGTGACCCTCAGCAGCCATCCTTCTGGTGTATACCATTAGTGAGGGTGAAATAAGCTTGATCCTCAGGGACTGGCTCTAAACCTGGCCGTGCAAAACCAGTAGACTCAGACCCAAATAGCAAGTACCATAAAGGAAGCACGAAATGAAGAAACAAAACCAGATCTATAGCATGAGATGCATGAGCCAAAAATCAATGGTATATATCCCATCCACGACATGATATGACACCCCTTCACCAAACAAGGACAGGAAGTGCCCTAACATATCAAGATATAATACGTCCCTTGATTATGGTCAAGCTAAAATATTTTACTTCGTAGTTTCAGTTCATAGCCTATCGTAACACAACAACGCAACCCAACAACCAAACAAGGACATGAGTTGAACCATCATGCCACAACAGTCTCTATCCCTAATTCCACTCAACAGAAGGCACAATACACAAACAGAGATACAATAAGAGAAAATAATATAGCTCCAGTCCATGGAGTATCGTAACACAACGATGTAATCCAATAACCAAACAAGGAGATGGAGTGAATTATCATGCCACGATAGCCCACTTTCCTGGCTAGGCATCTATATAAGCAAATTAGACAGCCAATCATGTATTACAGCTTGATATGTGATCTCTAGGTTATCCCAGTAATGCAATATAATAGTATCCACATATCGTGCCATAATCGAACAGGGCTGGCTGAACCAATGATGTATAAGCAAAAAAATATGTAAACGATGCACTAGTCCCTTGCAAGGGCCCTGAGCTAATTAATAATCAGTAACAGTTTCAGGCTTTTTATAGGAAAGAAACTGGATCGGTCTTATAATTAAATCAGATACTACACTCCACTAGTTCGGATGATATACAGTATTCATGGTGGCCAGCTTTTACTCCTAGCTAATTTAGGGTGGTTCGACATACACGATCTCGAGATACCGTTCCCTCCCAATGCTCTACCAGTTAAGTTGCCTAATTAACCCTAGGTTAATTAGAATCTCATGCCATGGTCATATGAATATTCTTTCTTATATGTCATACCTTAAGTACGGGCACCCTTGATATGAATCCATATTGTCACTCGAAAGTTAAATCTGGATTCATCCAAGAGTGATGCAATCATCAATACTATCTAGCCACGGCTAAAGTTGCTTTCCAACTACCAGATCGCTGCATGAAAATAATTACATATATCCCGTAGCAGAAGTATGTTGCACGATGACTCACTATATATATATATATATATATATATATATATATATATATATATATATATATATTAAGTAGTACTCTCGGTGCAATCAAGTGTATCAGCACGGATACAATAGTCAGGGCAGGAACAAGTTCTAGTATCCAGATCATGGACAAGTTATCAGGTAGCAAGTTATCCAGGACATAATAGTTTAATACTGGTCACATATAATTTATCACTTTATTATATCGATGAATAAGAATAAGAGTAGTGCAAGAACCCCTCGAGATCAGATCCACAACCCTTAAACCAAACAAGGACCGGGGGTGCAGAACGTCACCCTGGTTGAACTACGCCTCTTATTCTATTCAACGTATAATAAGGTGATCAAGGAAAAGTAAACTAATTAACAAGTAAAATAGCAAGTGTATAGGGCCACATCTACAAGGCTCAACATGCACAGGAGTTGCGGCGCACAAACGAACAAAAGCAAGGTTGGCGCACAAACAACCAAAACTGGGTTGTGGCTCACAAACGAACAAAAGCAAAGTTGTGGCACACAAACTCACAGAAATAAGCTTGGCGTACAAACTCACAAAAATAAGCTTGGCTCAATTTCACAAGAAAGTGTGCGAGCTACAAAAGGGGGCACACTTTGTCAAGTTAACCAACATGGCGCACTTGACAAAAGTGCGCGGGAAAGAATAAAGCGCCCTTTCAAGGAAAGTACACAAGCAAACTAGCTATAAGACAAAATACATAATCTGAGTTCAAAGTTCGACAGTCAAGAAACTCATCAGTCAAGGAGCATACAAATCGATAACACATAAATCGAGAAGCCAACTGGGTTTCCTCTCAAAAGTGCGCCACTGACTCAAGGAGTGTGACTGACGCACTTTTGCTAGGAGACTAAGTACAGTATGATCAGTACGCACAAATAGTTGGGACAACACACCAATGCGCCCAAAGTAAAACATACGTATTTCTACGCAAATGGGGTTCTCTTGCATACTCTTCACAGAGCACTGTTCTTCTTTTCCAGTCAACAAATTTGGTATAATTGTATCGAGTTGCAGGATTGAACTTAGTTGGACTCGAAATCAAGCATGACCAAAAGCATAGTTACATAAAATATGGTGCTCTACACTATGAGCTAATTAGTTTTGTAAAACAAAAGATTTTGGGAGATCAAACCCCAAGAAAACAAAAGTGAACCTATAGACCAAACTCTGGTCCATGCAATTCCAACCAAGAAAATCAAGAACAACAAGTATTAAAGATAAATGGGTGCTCAGTCCCAATAATATGAGCTAGAAACAAACAAGAATTATTAAGAATTAAAAGCATACATAAATCCGTGGTTCTTCTCTTATGTAAGATGTACTTGCCTACGGAGGAAGAGAAAACCTAAGAGAGAGAAATAAAAAGAAAATAATGAGCAAAGAGAGATAGAGAGAGAGAGAGAGAGAGAGAGAGAGAGAGAGAGAGAGAGAGAAATAGGAATATATAGGTTTAGTTTTGAGATGTAGACCGTTGGATTACTCAAACCCATCCAAGCCATACATGCTACCAACCCAACCAAACTCACTCTTCTCCATAACTCACGAGTCCGATATAAACAAAGGTCGGGCTAGTAGCCAACATGCGCCAAAGTGTGCCAAAGACAACATACGCCAAAGTGCGCTGGGAAGGGGGCTGACACTATAGGTGCTAGATATGCCTCTGTTTGGTGGCCGCATGAGACTCCTTCAATAGAATACGGTTGTAACTGTAGCCGCATACCATGGGCATGCTGCCATGTGGCCTCGGTTGGGATACGCAGTTGATAATTTTTTAGGGTTATTTTCAACTCCGTTGGGTGCGTGACTTGGTTAGCTGGACACATAGTCAATACTGATTGTGTGAAGATCTTTTCGGTTGTAACGGAAAGAGCTTGCAAGCTGAAGGCCTCATGGTTTCATGGACGCATAGAGTCATGGCCGCATATGTGTTCTCGTTTAGCCTGGGTCTGATAGACACTTTGGTCGCATAATGATGAGGCCACATAGACGCGAGGCTGCATAAAATCAAGACTGCATAGACTCGAGGTCGCATACAACTGACCACGTGGTGCGGCACGTCTGACAGGGTTATTAATACTTTGATGTGACTTTCTGTCTTTTTGTGTGTTACCTCTTTCAGAATCTCAAAGTTATATCAGAACTTTATGTCATATAATTAATGTTGTGTCAGAGGTCATCTGCGACTCTCCATTCCTTTGGCTGTCTGGGCCGCATGGGTGGCTTATCTGCGGCCTGCTTTCGTTTTGCGGGTGCATGGGCTCTATGCGGCCTGTTTGGCTTCAGATTTTCTATGCTTCTAAGGGCGTAATTAAGGACTTCTCGTATCGTCTGGTACTGAGGAGCGACTACGTGCGCATGAATGGAAGGTCGCAGGCCGCCTTCGAATCTTCTGGCATGACTTATCGCGTCGGGTAGGTAAGAGCAAGCAAACATGGTGAGTCAGTTAAATTATGCGACATTATGTTTCACTAACTTGCTTTCTTGCTGAAAGTGCACAAACTCGTTCTTTTTTTGACGACGAACGAATGGGGGTATAAATTTGTAAAACCTCAAAATTTTAAATATTATTTAATTAATTAGTTATTGAATTTACCTATATTATTTCATAGTTAATTAGATAATATATATATATTATTGATTCAATTACTTAGATAATTAATTATTTAGAATTATTGCACAAAGTCCTATTATTTTATTTTAGAAATATTTGCAGAAGAGGGATAGAATTTTAAGAATCTATTTTAGGTACAAATTTATTTTTATATATACCTTAAATATATATATGTAAATAATATATAGTCGTAATAATAATAAATAATAGTTATAATAATTTTAATAATAATAATAAGTGTAATAATAATAATAATGATATTATTATTATTATTAGTAATAATGACAATAATAATAATAATAAGTGTTAGTAATATTGATAATAGTAGTATTAATTATAGTGTTAATAAATAGTATAAATAAAAATAGAAAAGATAAGAAATAGAAATGAATAAAAGGAAGAAAATAGAAAAGAATAAAATAGAAAAAGGAAAAAAGAAAAAGAATAAAAGAATAAAAGAAAAAAATAGAATAAATAATAACCCATACCCATTAGCTACCCGTTAATACCCGCTTTAAACACCCGCAACAGCAGCACAGCAACCCGCGCATAGCGTTCCCCACCCCCAGCGACAGTATATATATATATATATATATATATATATATATATATATATATATATATATATATATATATATATTAAAACCCTAAACCCTAACCCTAAATCTTCATCCACCCAACCCTGCGACCGCCGCCGACCGCAGAGTCACCGCCGCGCCGCCGGAGCCCAGCACCGCGCAGACCGCCACATCGTCGTTCGAGCGCGCGCTACGACAATGTATACACAATAACTTAGCCATGTTCATGCCTCGTTTCCTGCGCCATCTCTCGACCAAACTCGACCTTGTCTTCACTGGTATGTTCACGACCTATCCCTCTCCCAACTCTGTGTATTAGTTTACTTCGAACAGCGCATAACCCTAGGTGAAAACCGAGACCAAGTTGGAGAAAATGACTACTTTTATTCTCAGAAAAACTGTTATAACCATCAATGTTTACGGACTCGTATCTACCACCACAGAGATCCAAATTTAGAAATTTTTTTTGCTATGTGAAGACCACCTAACCTAGATTATTTTCTGTCAATTACAATATTTTAATTGATGCCGTACGCAGAAATAAACTAAGTTAAAAATTACGAAAAAACCTATTTTTGAAACTCTAGAATTTGTGATACGGAGCACGCCCCGCCAAACGGGACCGCTCTGTCGCGTACCAATTGCACCGAAAGACGCGTATGGTATATCCAGAAGTGTGGGCTTTTGCAGAAACTGATTCGGACGCGTGTACGAGTCGGAATCAGCCCGTGTCCGTAAAAAGTCCCCAAATTGTGACTCTTGTAAAACTCTTGCATGCTTATTATATTTCTGTATATTCATTGCATGTATTTTATTTCAATCATAAGTATATGATATATATATATATATATATATATATATATATATATGTTGACACACACTTGACATATAGTATCATGGGAGGGGAGGACAATCAGTAGACGTATGGGCTATAACTGTCATGACCCGATTTCGTAGAATCGTTCGAGGCGTCCCCCGAATCGTGACCGCCGTGCGGGCCTGGGGTTGCGCCCGCACAAGGCTTTAATGATTTGCATAGCAAGCACATATTCAGAGTACGCAGATAAATTGAAACACAGATTTGAAACATGGAAAAGTTCTCTTTATTGATAATGAACATCTATTGCAAACTCCTAAACGAGTCAGCTAATATGCCGCACGGGCTTACAAAAGTGTTGACTCAAAATGAGATAGCAGTCATGTACATTACATCCCTTTATAAACTTTAAAATGATAAAGACCTCCGGGCTGGAGGATGGCTTTGCCACGAAGCTGCATTGTGTATGGAAAGTTGCAAGCTTCTTCTTCAAGTACTTCAAAATACGGCACGATCAGGATGCGCCAACAGCTGGACTGGATCGGGAAAGACGACTTCGGCTCCTCGCTTGGTTTGCCTTGGTGCGGAGAACCTGTTTCAACGAGGGTCAGTATGTCAAAACATACTGGTGAAGGCGAGCTAACCAAACTATACCAATCAACACGTTATTTTAATGAAGCATGCATATTTTGTGGGTTTCTATCTTGCCTTAGTTCATTTACAAGTAAGCAGCATATAGAATTTACTGAAATGAACGTGCCACCGTTCGGTAGATTTTACCTGTCCGTCTGAATGACCTGCACAATACTTACCATGCCTTCCCTGCCACGAAGACACAAGTTAGTTTGCAACAGGTTTAAATATACACAGGGATCACTGGCATGATGCCACAAAGGGACGGGTTATAGTCTCAGGACAAGAATGATATGCAACGCAGGTGGCGAGCCCCGCTACATAGAATCCCGTCCATGACAAACGACTATACGAACTCTTTCGCCCGGATCGGATCGGTCCCAGTGCCCTGGCGGCCGTCCGCGGAAGCCAAAATACTTTGTGCACAAGTTGTCCGTGATCAAGCACATTTAGTTCGAATTATTTCACACAAATTTTAAACGAATATGGACAAGCTCCATAGCACAAATGTTTTGCTAGTCTTACTGATCAATCTATGCCAAATTAAAGTGTGTTCCATATGCATAGCACAACTTATAGAAGAAACATGTATTCTAACTAAAATTGAAACATATGATGAACATTCCAAACGAACAAGCATGCAATGTAAGTAATCGTTCCCAAGTTGAATGACAAGCAATACAAACCAAGTCTATTCCTTTTTTATCTTGGTATATTTTATTATTACTTGGTATAGTTTGATCGGGGCAAAGAAGAGTGCACAATTTTTAGGGTGTGAAGCTTGGAAGCAGGGCTAGCTAATCGGGATGGTAGCCACTCACTTGGTTGGAAAGAAAGGAGAAGGAAAGAGGAGCTTCACGACTCCGCTCGCAAGCCGCCTACTGCTCGTTCACATGCATTGCATGAATAGCTCGATCAATACTCCTTCCACTCTTTCCAATCTCGGAATTGAAATGCAGTACAATGAACGAAAACAATAAAAACCATTAAAACCATTCAAGGAAAATAAGCAAATCCTAAAACCAACTCAAAGCACGAAAGCAACAAGCGACATCGAAAACTGAGACAATAAAAGATAGCAGCGGAGAGGTCCCTCCTGACTCTGCCGCTAAGTCGGTCCCGGGGGCACGGTCCACTGAATATGGGATTCGATTCCGAAGAAATAAATCCATAACGAGGACGAGTTCTTAATTCAATCTATCCCGATCGAACGATACCGTCTTGTGTTTCTTAGCCGCGCTCCTCGAATAGGAGGAACGGGGCGCTACATCCTACCCAACCAATTGGAAGTTTTGTCCCGAAACTTAGGAATAGAACCAACCGTTAGGGATTATTTTGTTGCTGGCAGCGATCTGGGAGCGGACAGTTTTGAATCAAGTGTCCGTTTTTGCCACAGTTGTAACAAGACCCATTCTTCAAGTAACAATTAACGATGGTGTGCCCCGGCCTGTGACAGTGCTCACAACGCACTCCTGTATTACCCTTATTCCGACCACCGTTGTTTTGTCGCTTTGCAGCGTTGTTTCCTCTCTCGTTGCTTTGGCGTTTGTGATTGTAGGTATGCACAGCGCCGACAGGAACGTGAGGATACTGTGGTTCAAGGGATAAGGCGTGATTCATGACTTCACGCATTGTCCCGTACTGATTATTGACCACGTACGCATGGATGGCAGGGTGCAAACTGCCTTCAAACCTTCTAGCTCGACTCGCTGTATCAGGTAAATAGGTCCTAGTGAATTTGGAGAGTCGGTTGAATTCGGCGGAGTACTGTTTAACTGTCATGCTGCCCTGCCTCAGCTGCACGAACTCGTTTTCCATTTGACGTTGTACTGGAGGGGGTACAAACTCCTCTTCGAATGCGGCACAAAAGGTCGTCCACGAGATCGCCTCCTTTCCGTGATCAAATTGGAGAGATCGTCGATGCACGTTCCACCAATCGTGTGCGTTGAGGCGGAGCTGAAGTTGTGCGCAGGCAACGCGCTTCTCTTCGGGGACCTCTAGCAGAGCGAAGTGATCTTCAAGTTCGGCTAGCCAATCTAGAGCTACCACTGGGTCCTCAGTCCCGTTGAATGGGGTGTTGCAGACTTTCTTGAAGTGGCCAAAGTCGAAAGCAGTCACGTCCCTCAGCCTTGGAATTTGTGGCGCCTCTACTTCAAGCACAGGCTGTTCCACCGGAGTCATTGTTGTTGCGACGGAATGGTTGGCAGCCAAAGTCTGAATGATCTGTTGCAGGGCATCTACCTGCTTCTGTTGGACTGAGAATCGGGTCTCTAAATTGCTTTCAAACTTGGCTTGGCGAGCATCATCTCCTTGTCGTTGTGCTTCTAACATTAGCCTTATCCGCTCAAGCGGATCGACTTGAGATATGCCTCGCTGGCTCCAAGAGCTTTCTGAAGTACCCGAACTACTTTCTTGTGTTTCGTTCGGTGCTTGCGCTGCAGATTGCGCTGGTGCCATTCCTTCAAAAGAAGGCAAATTATATTAGGATCATAATGTATTATGGACTCATTGCATGAACGTATCTCATTTTGGCCTAGCGAGTTCAAGAGTTCGCACAGGAATTTGATCGTTAAAGGAACTTTTCCAGTGCGAGAGTCTAAGGAACTTGAATCTGTGCTCTGATACCATTATGTCACGACCCGATTTCGTAGAATCGTTCGAGGCGTCCCCCGAATTATGACCGCCATGCGGGCCTGGGGTTGCGCCCGCACAAGGCTTTAATGATTTGCATAGCAAGCACATATTCAGAGTACGCAAATAAATTGAAACACAGATTTAAAATATGGAAAAGTTCTCTTTATTGATAATGAACATCTATTACAAACTCCTGAACGAGTCAGCTAATATGCCACACGGGCTTACAAAAGTGTTGACTCAAAATAAGATAGCAGTCCTGCACATTACATCCCTTTATAAACTTTAAAATGATAAAGACCTCCGGGCTGGAGGACGGCTTTGCCACGAAGCTGCATTGTGTATGGAAAGTTGCAAGCTTCTTCTTCAAGTACTTCAAAATGCGGCACGATCAGGATGCGCCAACAGCTGGACTGGATCGGGAAAGACGACTTCGGCTCCTCGCTCGGTTCGCCTTGGTACGGAGAACCTGTTTCAACGAGGGTCAGCATGTCGAAACATACTGGTGAAGGCGAGCTAACCAAACTATACCAATCAACACGTTATTTTAATGAAGCATGCATATTTTGTAGGTTTCTATCTTGCCTTAGTTCATTTACAAGTAAGCAGCATATAGAATTTACTGAAATGAATGTGCCACCGTTCGATGGATTTTACCTGTCCGTCTGAATAACCTGCACAATACTTACCATGCCTTCCCTGCCACGAAGACACAAGTTAGTTTGCAACAGGTTTAAATATACACAGGGATCACTGGCATGATGCCACAAAGGGACGGGTTATAGTTTCGGGACAAGAATGATATGCAACGCAGGTTGCGAGCCCCACTACATAGCATTCCGTCCATGACAAACGACTATACAAACTCTTTCGCCCGGATAGGATCGGTCCCAGTGCCCCGGCGGCCGTCCACGGAAGCCAAAATACCTTGTGCACAAGTTGTCCGTGATCAAGCACATTTAGTTCAAATTATTTCACACGAATTTCAAACGAATATGGGCAAGCTCCATAGCACAAATGTTTTGCATAGTCTTACTGATCAATCTATGCCAAATTAAAGTGTGTTCCATATGCATAGCACAATTTATAGAAGAAACATGTATTCTAACTAAAATTAAAACATATGATGAACATTCCAAACGAACAAGCATGCAATGTAAGTAATCGTTCCCAAGTTGAATGACAAGCAATACAAACCAAGTCTATTCCCTTTTTATCTTGGTATGTTTTATTATTACTTGGTATCGTTTGATAGGGGCAAAGAAGAGTGCACGATTTTTAGGGTGTGAAGCTTGGAAGCAGGGCTAGCTAATCAGGATGGTAGCCACTCACTTGGTTGGAAGGAAAGGAGAAGGAAAGAGGCGCTTCACGACCCCGCTCGCAAGCCGCCTACTGCTCGTTCACCTGCATTGCACGAACAGCTCGATCAATACTCCTTCCACTCTTTCCAATCTCGGAATTAAAATGCAGTGCAATGAACGAAAACAATAAAAACCATCAAAACCGTTCAAGAAAAATAAGCAAATCCCAAAACCAACTCAAAGCACGAAAGCAACAAGCGATATCGAAAACCGAGGCAATAAAAGATAGCAGCGGAGAGGTCCCTCATGACTCTGCCGCTAAGTCGGTCCCGGGGGCACGGTCCACTGAAAATGGGATTCAATTCCGAAGAAACAAATCCATAATGAGGACGAGTTCTTAATTCAATCTATCCCGATCGAACGATACCATCTTGTGTTTCTTAGCCGCGCTCCTCGAATAGGAGGAACGAGGTGCTACAATAACCACTCTGGTATACCGTAGTAACTAGCACGCACTATGGTAGTCGTGTCCGATGGTCGCTACCCCTGCGGTATGTCGGCTGATGGAGTCACGATGGTCACTACCCCCGCGGTATGTCGGCTGATGATGTTCCTGACGTGTGTGTGAGTTGTGAAATTAGATAGAGTAGCCTACCCCTGCCCATACATCGAAAGTTGTCCTTATTATGTATTCATATAGATTGTCTTGTACAACTTACTTATATATTTTCTACCTATTATGCATGTTTACTGTATTCAAATTGGCATGCTTCTATGTATCTTGTTACGTCCCTCTGAGGACCTGGTCCCTTTCTAGGTGTAGATGTTTATGACTATTCGCAGGAGCACGGATCAGGACTTACTACTTGTCTGTTTCGAGGAGGTCTTACCTTCTGAGCATCTTTGATTATCTCTAGCGATGGATCGCTTCGCTGATACCTTTATATCATCATCTTATTTCATATTGGAGATTTACCCTTCTCCCTTATTTTAGTATTGATATAGTCATTGGTAGTGGATTTGTCTCCAGCCGACTATTATTTTGGATTATTCAGACTCATTATTCTAGTTTAGTTATTTCTTTCTATGACTTATTGTGTGGATGAGATTAGTATATTTGTGACTTGTGACACTATATATACTACATGTGAGTTTATATTCATATTACAGCGTACGTATTTATTATGGTATCCATATATTGGAGTTGTCATATATATACGGCTGGCATGCTTACGTGTTCCTAGTCCTACGTATTTTGGGACTGGGGCATGACATATTTTTGTGGTGGCCCATGCAGGTCGAGAGCATATTGTCTCGGTTACGTTACTGTACCGAGCAAGCCTGCATATAGGATTAGAGTATAGGATCTCATCCACTTATTTAATCACCTTCCTTGACTTTATCTCGCATTCTTATTTGATTGCTTGCATTGCATCTTGCTTGATTCTTTCACAACGTCAATCTTATCTTTCTTTCATGCTTGATAGGGGTTAGGAAGGTGCCTTGTACCAGGTATATACACTCTAGTATTCAATAACACTATTAGTTAAATTATTGTAAGTTGGATAGTATGCCTTATAACCTAGTATCACATAGTCCTTCTGACCAATTAATGAAGTATAAATGAATGACCCCAACTATAGACTTGCATAAAAAGATAGTATTTACCCAGACTGTAGAACTTAGAGGCCCATACACCCATTTGGTTGACTTTAGACTTAGACAAGAAATTAGTATGGCAACTGTAGAGGCACAACCCCGATCTTCTTGGTGAACTTAAATTGTTCTGTACATTCCTCCATCATAATCAAGCGTACTCATATTTTTACTACCTCGACTTATGCTGCTATTATAGCCTAGTTTTGCAAGCTTATTCTTTTATTGAGCTTGTTCATGACATATGTATTATTGGTGGCCCACACTAATACATTGTCTAAATCAGAATCGGTGCATTATGGTCTGATCAACCTTAGTGCGCTTGGTTCGCTCTTCGTATCACTACTTTATGTGGATTAAGATATAGTTGACTCAACTTGTTAGATGAATATACTTGCCCTCTAGACTGGTCAGAGCATATCATGTTAGGTACATAACTATTCTGATGTGAATATGCGAATAAGAATTTACCCAAAATAAGATTTCAATCCACAACTGCCTTGGCAACTCCCTTCAAATTCTCTAATCCTTTTGAATACTTGTATTATATCACCTCCTCCTTGAACTCTTTATTGTTGTTTTCCGTCTTCCCCTATTTCGGAAAGATGAACGTTCGTGCTTAGTATAAGTTGATACGCGGATAGTACTAGATATACCCCATAGGCCAAGCACTCAGGATGACAAACAAGAGGGCGCAGGCATAGGAAGTCGTAGATACAGGTACGACCTTAGTTATATTTGTCATTTCATACTCATGACCCCCTTTATGATACGGGATCTTAGGTGCATAGTAGACGTAGAATTATATATATATATGGTGGTTTAGCAGTTATGAGGATATATTGATGTTCTACCCAAATGGCAAACACACGATGCAAATAGATGACGCGAGTAGCAGTAGTAGTGTCCTCTCCTATCACCATCTTGTCCCCTTGGGTGGCTCATCTTCTCTTCTATATCCATTCCTTATCTCGTGCTTAACTCTTTCTATCTTAGTCGTATCCTTTCGTGCCATTATGGATTGTTTGAATTACTTCAATCTCACCCTTATTTTGTTAGTTAAAAACATAAATGGGTTAGTGAATGATTAACATCTAAAGGATGAGTACATAATAATAACCCTTATGTATATGCACTATAACAAATATCTGTATTCTCTTACTATTTTTAAAACCATATATAGCATCCCTTAGTCTATTAGGAATTAGTTGGATTGTTGAATTAGTTTATACTTCTAATAGTTTTATAAGTTAGTCAAGACCTTAACTGTTGTCCGAAAACTTAGACTAAACTTAGAAAAGAGTTGAATGCACTTGTTACGAACTGACAACTATGACAATTCGCTGGCGAAGTAGCGACAACTGCAGCTAGACCGTTATAGTAAAGTAGTCGAAGTATTTGCAGACATACTGGTCAGGTGGCATGGCAGTATTAGACTGCGATACTTGACGGTTACAGAGAAAAATCATAGTTATGAGATTCCAGATGGGTATCCCAAGATACTCGACCCAATAGATAAATCCGTCCTACAAACTAGACAATAGCCTCAAGAGACTTTGACTACTAGTAGAATTCTTGTAAGTTAGGTAGTGTAGATGAGTTAGAAATAGAATAGTGTATAGACAATAAATGAGGAAGTGTTAGAATGGCAGACCATAACTTTTAGGAAGCACTACTAGATAGCAATGTAGTGTAATAGCTATAGTGATTATTATGAATATGGGTTAGTGTCAATTTTGAGAACGAAATTTTTGTAAGTTGGATAGAATGTAAACCCCATATTTTTAAATATTATTTAATTAATTAGTTATTGAATTTATCTATATTATTTTATAGTTAATTAGATAATATATATATATATTATTGATTTAATTACTTAGATAATTAATCATTTAGAATTATTGCACAAAGTCCGGATAGAATTTTAAGAATCTATTTTAGGTACAAATATAATTTTATATATACTTAACTATATATGTAAATAATATATAGTCGTAATAATAATAAATAATAGTTATAATAATTATAATAATAATAAGTGTAATAATAATAATAATAATAATGATAATAATAATAATAATAATATTATTAGTAGTAGTAGTAGTAGTAGTAGTAATGATAATAATAATAAGTGTAATAATAATAATAATAATAATAATAATGATATTATTATTATTATTAGTAATAATGATAATAAAAATAATAAGTGTTAGTAATATTAATAATAGTAGTATTAATTATAGTGTTAATAAATAGTATAAATAAAAATAGAAAAGATAAGAAATAGAAATGAATAAAAGAAAGAAAATAGAAAATAATAGAATAGAAAAAAGGAAAAAAGAAAAAGAATAAAAGAAAAAGAAAATAGAATAAATAATAACCCATACCCAAACCCATTAGCTACCCGTTAATACCCGCTTTAAACACCCGCAACAACAGCACAACAACCCGTGCGCAGCATTCCCCCCTCCCCCTGCGACAGTATATATATATATATATATATATATATATATATATATATATATATATATATATATATATATATATATATAGATTAAAACCCTAAATCCTAACCCTAAATCTTCATCCACCCAACCCTGCGACCGCCGTCGACCGCAGAGTCATCGCCGCGCCGCCGGAGCCCAGTACCGCGCAGACCGCGCCGCCACCACGTCTTCGTTCGAGCGCGCACCGCGACATCATATACACAGCAACTTAGCCCTGTTCAGGCCTCGTTTTCTGTGCCATCGCTCCACCAAACTCGACCCCATCTTCACTGGTATGTTCACAACCTATCCCTCTTCCAACACTGTGTATTAGTTTACTTCGAACAACGCGTAACCCTAGGTGAAAACCGAGACCAAGTTGGAGAAAAACGACCACTTTTATTCTCAGAAAAACTGTTGTAACCATCAATGTTTACGGACTCGTATCTCCCACCACAGAGATCCAAACTTAGAAATTTCTTTTGTTATGTGAAGACCACCTAACCTAGATTATTTTCTATCAATTACAATATTTTAATTGATGTCGTACGCAGAATTAAACTAAGTTAAAAATCACAGAAAAATCTGTTTTTGAAACTCTAGAATTTGTGATACGGAGCACACTCCGCCAAACGGGGCCACCCCGTCGCATACCAATTGCACCAAAAGGCGCGTATGGTATGTCCAGACATGTGGACTTTCACGAAAACTGATTCGGACGCGTGTGCGCGTCGAAATCAGCCTGTGTCCGTAAAAAGTCCTCATATCGTGACTCTTGCAAAATACTATGCCATTTAGTGTATGCTCGTCAGAATGCGACAAAACTTGCGCCACTGGACTCGTGGTATCAAGCTGGTCCTGTGACCCAATTTTTATGCAATTCTGAGACAGTTGACCAAACTACCTATTTGCGGGCCCTACGGTTGACTTTTCGGGCGAAATTGTGTTCGGCTCACCGGAATCCAAAATTGGACATACCGTTGAGTTCATATTGACATTTAGAGTTTATTTAACCTTTAATTTGTCCCATTTAGAGACCTTTACCCCTGATACGCTTTTCGGTACAAAGTGTGCCACATGTGGACCCCACTTTGACCCAAAATTACCGTTTTGCCCCTGTGTCCAAATTGGACGAAAGGGTAGTGTTTTCTGGCTATCTCACTTATTCTGAAAATGTTGGTGATATTTATTTCAGCATCCGGAGACGTTCATTCTGAGGTCATAGCTTCTGATCCTGTGTGCTTGACTCTTGGACGTTACACTTTGCAGCTCTCTTGCCAGGCAAGATACCTTGCCAAATTGCTTACAGTACTTTGCATGCTTATTATATTTCTTTATATTCATTGCATGTATATTTTTTTCAATCATAAGTATATGCTATATATATATATATATATATATATATATATATATATATATATATATATATATATATATATATATGCTAACACACACTTGACACATAGTATCATGGGCGGGGAGGACAATCAGTAGGCGTATGGGCTATAACCACTCTGGTATACCGTTGTAACTAGCACGCACTATGGTAGTCGTGTCCGATGGTCGCTACCCCCGTGGTATGTCGGCTGATGGTGTCATGATGGTTGCTACCCCCGCGGTATGTCGGCTGATGATGTTCCTGACGTGTGTGTGAGTTATGAGATTAGATAGAGTAGCCTACCCCTTCTCATACGTCAAAAAGTTGTCCTTATTATGCATTAATATAGATTGTCTTGTACATCGTACTTATATATTTTCTACCTATTATGCATGTTTACTGTATTCAAATTGGCATGCTTCTATATATCTTGTTACGTCCCTCTGAGGACTTGGTCCCTTTTCAGGTGTAGATGTTCATGACTATTCGCTGGAGCACGGATCAGGACTTACTACTTGTCTCTTCCGAGGAGGTCTTACCTTCTGAGCATCTTTGATTATCTCTAGCGATGGATCGCTTCGCTGATACCTTTATATCATCATCTTATTTCATATTGGAGATTTACCCTTCTTCCTCATTTTAGTATTGATATAGTCATTGGTAGTGGATTTGTCTCCAGCCGACTATTATTTTGGATTATTCAGACTCGTTATTCTAGTTTAGTTATTTCTTTTCTATGACTTGTTGTATGGATGAGATTAGTATATTTGTGACTTGTGATACTATATATACCATATGTGAGTTTATATTCATATTACAGCGTACGTGTGTATTATGGTATCCATATGTTGGAGTTGCCATATACATACGGCTGGCATGCTTACGTGTTCCTAGTCCTACGTATTTTGGGACTGAGACGTAACAAAACTCCTCCTCGAACACGCTACGAAATGTAGCCCATGAGATAGTCTCATTTTTATCGTCTGCAGGGAGAGAACTTCTGTGCACATCCCACTAGTCGTATGCGTTCAAATAAAACTGTAGTTGGGCATACACAAGTTGCTTGGCGGCGGGTACTTCAAGGAGTTTAAAGTGGTCTTCAAGTTCAGCTAGCCAATCTAGAGCCACGACGGGGTCTTTAGTCCCACAAAAATATGTGTTGCAGATCTTCTTGAAGTCGGCAAAGTCGAAGGTAGTTACTTACTTCTCCTTTGTGGTTTATGGGGTCTCGACTTCTGTTGCTGGTTGCTCCACCTGCGCCACAGTCGTTACAGAATGGTGGAGGCTATGGTCTGAACAATCTGTTGCAGGGCATGTACCTGCTTTTGCTGGATCGCGAATCAGGCCTCTAGACTCTTCTCAAATTTGTCCTGCCGAGCCTCGTCCCTCTGTTGTTGTGCCTCAAACATGCGTATGATCCGCTCAAGTGGGTCGACGAGGGGCGTAGGTCGTTAGCTCTCGGAGCTTGTCGAAGTGACAAAGCTACTCGCTTGCACTTACGCTGCTACTTGCGCTTGTGATGTTCCCTGTGCTTGAGCCATTCCTTCAAAAACAAAGAAACCTACATCAGTCTCATAGAGTATTACGGACTCAATGTATGGAACATATCTCATTTTGGCCAACACAATTCAAGTGTTCAACTAGGAGGGACATGGTCGTTTCAAGAAAACTTTTCAGACACGAGGCTAAAGTATCTGAAGCCGTGCTCTGATACCAATATGTCACGTTCCGATTCCGCAAAATCGCTATTCATCCCCGGGGCATGATGTTGTGCAAGCGTAAGATGCGCCCGCACAAGGCCTAGCATAATGATATATATAGAAACACAACAGCAGAGTGCACAAGTTTAAGAACATACATTGAAGCAAAGAAAAGTTCTATTTATTGATAATATACATCTTTGTTACAAACACTTGACTCAAAAGTAAATGAGTACAGTACGGGCTTACAAGATGGACGCAAAATAAAATAGCCGTTCCATAAATTACATTCTTTACTAAAACTTGAAAGATAATAGACCTGCAAGAGAAGCTATCGTCTTGCCTCGGAGCTGCATAGAGAGTGTGCACGAGCTCCAAGAGATTTGTACAAGCACTCCAAAATCACGAACACGAGAGCGTCAAAGTTTGGTGGACTGGTTAGGGGAAAGCTTCACCTCCTCGCCGCGTCGCCTTGGCTCGAGAAACCTGCTGCAACGAGAGTCAGTACTTTAAAAATTACCCATAAGGGCGAGCTAACCCAACTCACCAAAATTGACACAGTATTCATGTGAAGCATACAAATTATTATTATGGTCTTTCTATCTTGCCTTAGTTCAAGTTATAACGCACAATAGATATAAAAATGACTAAAATGAATATGCCACCATTCGGTGACTTTTACCTTCCCGTTTGAATCACCTGCACAAAAGTTACCATGACCTTCCATGCCACGATGACATAGTTAGCTTGCACAGTTTAAATATACATAAGGATCACTGTTATGACGAGCCATCATGGACTATAGTCTGGATAGACGGTGATGCTTGCAGGATATGTAGCGAGTCCCGCAATAAACTTTTGCCTCGCCCGTGCTAGGTTTCTTGTACGACTAACATTTGTTCGTAGGAACCATATACCTTGTGCACAAGTTGTCCATGACCATTGACGATCTAAACACTAAGTTAACTGTAAACCCCCTGATTTTCAAGAATTTTCAAATTTGGAATTTTCACAATTTTCTGGAAATTTTCTGGAAATTTTCTATAATTAAATTTAGGTGTTTTAATTATTAAATGATTTTTAAATGAGGTTTAATAATATTAAAATATTATGAAAATAATATTTTATGGTGTAAAATAAAAAACTAAACATAGGGTAATTTTCTGGGAATTTATTGGACCCCGAACCTATTTTTAAAGCCTTAAAACCCCTATTTTTTAAAATAACCAAATAAACCTGGTTGAACCGGGTTCAAACCGGGCTGAACCGGCATGAACCCGGTCCAATCAAACCGGACCGGACCGCTCAGCTAGCGGGTCGGGCCGGGTCTGCCCAAACCCGCACCCGAATCCACCCGACCCGAGCCCTTTCTTTTCCACAACGACCCTGCCGCTTCTGCTCCGACCGGCCAACCCGCCGCCGCCGGCTGCTCCTCTTCTCCAGCACTCCGCCTCCCGTAACCGACGCCCGGCTCCTTCTCTCCCCTCCCGTAACCGGCGCCGGCCGACTGGCCACCTTCTCTCTCCCCTATAAAAAGAGCCCTAGCCGCCTCCTCCCTTTTCTTCCTCCTCCGCCCCGCTTCTCCGGCAACCCCGCTGCCCTAGCCTCGCCGTCACCTTTGCCCAGCAACCCTCCAGCAACTCCGTCTCCCTCCGGACAGTCTCAACCACGACCTGTAATCCCCCTGATTTTCAAGAGAATTTTAATTTGGATTTTTACAATTTATCTGGAATTTTCTGAAATTATCTTAGATTTTTCTGTAATTTAAATCAGGTGTTTTAATTATTAAAGGATTTTTAAATGATAATAAATATTATTAAATTATTATGAAAATAATATTTTATGGTGTAAAACAGAAAACCGAGCATGGGGTATTTTTCTGGGAATTTATTGGACCCCGGATGAATTTTAAAAGCCCTAAATACTAATTTAATTATTAAACCCAAATAAACCAGGTTTTTATTAAATAAACCAAACCCAATTCCTATCGGGTCGGATCCGGGTCCAACCCAGACCCGACCCGTTAACCCATAACCCGACCCGTCTAATGATTTCGGATCGGGTCGGATCCGCCTGACCCGACCCGACCGCCCGCCCGACCCGCTACCACTTCATCTCCCCCAAACCGCTGCCGACCCGCCGCCCGTTCACCTCCCTGGCGCCGCTCCGGCTTCGCAACGGCCGCCGCCTCCGCTCCCTCAACCATCGTCCCCTCCGCTTCGGCTTCCCCTCACCGTCCGCCTCTCCCTCTCCCCCGATTACCCTATAAAACCCTCTCCCCGACCTGGCTTCGGCCAAATTCCTCTCCACCACCGGCTGCTACGCCTCCTTCCTCCCCTGGCTCTGCCGCTGCCCAGCTGCCTCTCCTCCACCGCCCGCAGCACCGACGACGACAGCCCCTCTCCCCTCTTCTTCCTTCTCCCTTCACCCTCAGCCCACAGCTCCTCCTCCAGTAGCTTTCTTCTCCGTCGCCGGCAGTCTCGACCAGCAGCAGTCGAGCAGAGCCCAGCCGAAACACCTCCCCGTGTCGAGCTTCCCGGACCACCACAGCCTCGGCGCCGCCGCCCTCCTCCGGTGATTCGACAGTAGACAGAACCCTAACCAGGACACAGTCGGACACATACTCGACCGGACACAGGAGCAGTAAACCCTAAAACCTAGGGTGGACACAGGACACGATTTGGACACGAAGGACTCGGGTTTTTAGACCCACTTCAGGTACCCATAACTTCTTGCTCGTAGCTCGGAATTCAATTCCGTAAATTGTGTTGCGTAGCTTGTATGACCCTCTCGGTGCCCGGATAAACCGCTCGGGACATCGCGTCCTGTGGTGATCGTGCACCGCGATCCAAAAACAGGAAAAACCAGACCCTGTTTCACCCCGGAATCGAGTACGCCCCGCCAAACGGGACGACTTGGTCGCGTGCGGTCTTCACCGATACGTGCGCGTCGTTGATACGGATGTGCGGGATTTCGCAGAAGCTGATTCGGATGTGCGTGCACACCGGAATCAGTGCGTATCCGCGGACACCGCCCCGTATCTGACTTTTCTGAATCTTGCTGTAACTTAGTGTATACACGTCGGATCGAGACGAAACTTGTGCCATCGGACTCATAGCAATACGCTGGTCCTGTGAGCCAAGTTTGGTTCGATTCTGAGAACGTTGACAAAATTGCGTGTCGTGGGCCCCACAGGTTCCACCCAACGGGCGATTTTGAGAACGGCTCTTCGGAATCCAATTCTGGAAGTTCCGTTGGGTTCGTATCATCGTTCCTGACCTGTTGATACTAAGTTGGACTATTTTTGAGACCTTTGACCCTGACGCGTTTTTCGGTGCAAAGCGGCCCACATTTGGACCCCGTTTTGACCCGAAAATGACGTTTTTGCCCTTGTCTCCAAATTGGACTCAAGGACAAGCGTTTTTAGCTGATTAATATTTTTGGATCTGTTGGTGATGTCTATTTCAGCAACCGGAGTACTGCTTGGAAATCCAGTTGAAGCTCGAGCTATAATTGAAACAGGAAACCCAGGCAAGTGTACCTTGCCATAAATGCAGTTATTGATTCATTTTGATTCTCTTGCCTTAAATTTTGTGACTGTTGTACTTGCCCTATCCAGTACTTTATACCCAGGACACCTGACACAAAGCATGATATAGAATCTTCCTGATTTTCAAGGAGTTTCATAATAGGATATAGTTTTCATGATTTAAGCTTATTATCTTAGAACTTAATAAATGACTGACTGCATTAATTTTAATCTTGCGTAACATGAACATTGAGAACTGTGACGTGAGGTTTCATTGGGTGGGGAGAGTATTACCATATCAAGGCTGATTATATTATATATATATGGTTATCTGGAAGTGTCCTAGTCTCTGACACAGAGCTTTGGCACCTGTACTGGCCCTTCGAGAAAACACTGCTATGGTTTCTTGTCACTGATCCTGTAGTAGTCTCAGCCTGAAGTATGATTAATAACTCTCATCTTGCATGATAACTTAGCTGGTTAGTTACTTACCCTGTTATTTCTCTATTTCTGCACTGCATTATATTTTGGCTTGTGTTTTCTGTACCTTGCTATGTCCCCTGAGGACCTGGAATGGATTATGTCCCCAGATTTAGCAGACGAGATCTACCCAGAGGTGTATGGAACAGGAGCATTACTTGGAGCAGTACCTGAACCTGAGGACGAGGTGATCGCTGAGGACTTCTCCTGAACAACTGCTTATTCCATGCTCATTGTCTTTGGCTAATAAACTCTTAAAATTCCTGTTGAAATGAACTCTTGTAAACAGACTTAATATCGGATTGTTCTCCGATTTTATTTACTTTATCTGGTTGTAGTTAATATTTCTTCTATTGATGTACTATCTTTATTCTGTGGATGAGAATAGTAAAACCCTGACTGATGTAATACAGCTTAAGTATGCCCGATGGATCCATTAAATTGGGTTTGTCCATCGGTGCATGCTGCTGGCCATTATCACGCGTCCAGTCCCTCGGTATTTTGGGACTGGGGCGTGACATGGTTTTTGTGGTGGCCCATGCAGGTCAACGACTAAATTGTTCGGTTTCAACTTAGGGACCGAACAGACCTGCAATAAGAATAGGATAAGTTTTTAGGATCTCATCCACTTGCTTGCAAACGTTCTTGATATATGTATCGTATTCAAACTAATTTTTGAATTGCATCTTGCCTTGATTCCTGTGCGCCTCTTATAGATTATTGTTGATGCAGAGTAATGGATTCACGAGAAACCGACGGAACTCCATTAAGAACACCAATAGGTGCTGAAACCACCTACGGAGAAGATGAAGTGACGCTATTGAGTGGAGATCCCTCTACTCACCGAAGCAGACAAGCAGATCCACAGGCTTCCCGATTCCGGCGTGATGATATTCCACCTCCGCCCCAGTTCACTCCACAGATGCCTGTCTTTCCACCAGGCCAAGCAATGGACGGACAGTAGATGTTCCAGATGTTCTACGCAATGATGCAGGCTCAGCAACAAGTTCAAACCGAAGCCCAACGTCGTGAGGCTGAGTACTTGAGGAACAGCCTAGTAAATGCACTGGAGCAGGCCAACCTACCAGCTAGAAGGCAACCGACGGGCTCTATCACAGACTTTCGCCAGCTAAAGCCCCGTACTTTCTCTGGCAAGGAGGGACCAACAGAAGTGCATGAATGGCTCACCAATATTCGGCATCAATTAGAAGTAGCTGAACTACCAAGAGAACGTTGGATGACCGCCGTCAGAATGCAATTGACGGACAATGCTCATCACTGGTGGCTATCCGAAGAGACCAGGCTCGGACCAGACCGAGTTACTTGGGAAGAGTTCTCCAGACTCTTCCAGGAGATGTACATACCTGCTATCGCTCGATCTGAACTTCGGGACAAGTTCAATCGCCTCACTCAGGAAGCTATGACGGTGGAAGAATACAACGCCGAGTTCATTCGTCTGAGTCGCTGCGCTCCTACCTTGATCCCGACAGAAGTAGAGAAGGCCGAGAAGTTTTTCGACGGACTCAACATCGAACTACAGAAACTGATTGGATCTGTCGTACCAACTTCGTACACCGACGTCCTTGCTGCAGCTCGACGCATGGAGCGCGTCACTAGGAGAGAAACCAGTCTGAAGAGGCCTTCCACATCAGTACCAGCCAGAGCAAACAATGGAGAAGCTGCCAAGAAACCTCATCTGCAACAAGCACCACAGGGATCTGCATCCAAAATCCTGACTCTTCCTACTTGTTATTACTGCGGCAAGATAGGCCATGTTGAGAAGGAGTGTAGACGTAAACACGGACTGTGCTTAGGTTGCGGATCCAGACAGCATGCAGTGAAGGATTGCCCTGAGCGTAGAGATGCACCAAGAGCGAACCCACAAGCTCTACCAGCACCAGGAGGACATCAACCAAGGCCACCCTTGGCACATCAAGCAGCACTCTACCAGCAAATCCAGCAACAACAGAGAGCACCACCTCAAGGACGCGGCCAAGTTTTCGCAATGACTGTGGGAGACGCGCAGAACCATGGAATTGCTAATGCGAGTAAGTCTTTATAGTTGTTCCGTTCCTAGCATTTCTGTAGTTCGTGCCTGCTGGTTCGTGACCCCAGACTTGACCTGACAACTTAACCTAATAATTCTAACTTGTTAATAATTGATAACCTAAGTGTTAACCTAGAAATTTTGAACTTGATAATAACCTAGAATTGTTGACCTGATAAGTTTTGAAAATAACCTGGTTTTCTAAAACTATAACTTTCTAGATTTCCCACATTTGGGAAATTGTATAACTTTTAATGCTTGGGAAAATAATTTTTCCTAGGTGTCACTCTCAACCTTAATTTTTCTGATTCAAATAAATTTTACAACCGTGTCATCTCTGTTGACCGGTTAATCTTTGATTGCGAGGACACAATCCTCTTAAGGGGGGTATATTGTAATCCCCCTGATTTTTAAGAGAATTTTAATTTGGATTTTTACAATTTATCTTGAATTTTCTGGAATTATCTTAGATTTTTTTGTAATTTAAATCAGGTGTTTTAATTATTAAAGGATTTTTAAATTATAATAAATATTATTAAATTATTATAAAAACAATATTTTATGGTGTAAAACAGAAAACCGAGCATGGGGTATTTTTCTGGGAATTTATTGGACCCGGATGAATTTTAAAAGCCCTAAATACTAATTTAATTATTAAACCCAAATAAACCAGGTTTTTATTAAATAAACCAAACCCAATTCCTATCGGGTCGGATCCGGGTCCAACCCAGACCCGACCCGTTAACCCATAACCCGACCCGTCTAATGATTTCGGATCGGGTCGGATCCGCCTGACCCGACCCGACCGCCCGCCCGACCCGCTACCACTTCATCTCCCCCAAACCGCTGCCGACCCGCCGCCCGTTCACCTCCCTGGCGCCGCTCCGGCTTCGCAACGGCCGCCGCCTCCGCTCCCTCAACCGCCGTCCCCTCCGCTTCGGCTTCCCCTCACCGGCCGCCTCTCCCTCTCCCCCGATCACCCTATAAAACCCTCTCCCCGACCTGGCTCCGGCCAAATTCCTCTCCACCACCGGCTGCTACGCCTCCTTCCTCCCCTGGCTCCGCCGCTGCCCAGCTGCCTCTCCTCCACCGCCCGCAGCGCCGACGACGACAGCCCCTCTCCCCTCTTCTTCCTTCTCCCTTCACCCTCAGCCCACAGCTCCTCCTCCAGTAGCTTTCTTCTCCGTCGCCGGCAGTCTCGACCAGCAGCAGTCGAGCAGAGCCCAGCCGAAACACCTCCCCGTGTCGAGCTTCCCGGACCACCACAGCCTCGGCGCCGCCGCCCTCCTCCGGTGATCCGACAGTAGACAGAACCCTAACCAGGACACAGTCGGACACATACTCGACCAGACACAGGAGTAGTAAACCCTAAAACCTAGGGTGGA
Source organism: Iris macrosiphon (assembly GCA_036927795.1). Classification (NCBI taxonomy): domain Eukaryota; kingdom Viridiplantae; phylum Streptophyta; class Magnoliopsida; order Asparagales; family Iridaceae; genus Iris; species Iris macrosiphon. The sequence goes on along the minus strand of JAYESA010000009.1, from coordinate 69,984,669 downwards.
CACAGGACACGATTTGGACACGAAGGACTCGGGTTTTCAGACCCACTTCAGGTACCCATAACTTCTTGCTCGTAGCTCGGAATTCAATTCCGTAAATTGCGTTGCGTAGCTTGTATGACCCTCTCGGTGCCCGGACAAACCGCTCGGGGCATCGAGTCCTGTGGTGATCGTGCACCGCGATCCAAAAACAGGAAAAACCAGACCCTGTTTTACCCCGGAATCGGATGTGCGTGCACACCGGAATCAGTGCGTATCCGCGGATACCGCCCCGTATCTGACTTTTCTGAATCTTGCTGTAACTTAGTGTATACACGTCGGATCGAGACAAAACTTATGCCATCGGACTCGTAGCAATACGCTGGTCCTGTGAGCCAAGTTTGGTTCGATTCTGAGAACGTTGACAAAATTGCGTGTCGTGGGCCCCACAGGTTCCACCCAACGGGCGATTTTGAGAACGGCTCTTCGGAATCCAATTCTGGAAGTTCCGTTGGGTTCGTATCATCGTTCCTGACCTGTTGACACTAAGTTGGACTATTTTTGAGACCTTTGACCCTGACGCATTTTTTGGTGCAAAGCGGCCCACATTTGGACCCCGTTTTGACCCGAAAATGACGTTTTTGCCCTTGTCTCCAAATTGGACTCAAGGACAGGCGTTTCTAGCTGATTAATATTTTTAGATCTGTTGGTGATGTCTATTTCAGCAACCGGAGTACTGCTTGGAAATCCAGTTGAAGCTCGAGCTATAATTGAAACAGGAAACCCAGGCAAGTGTACATTGCCATAAATGCAGTTATTGATTCATTTTGATTCTCTTGCCTTAAATTTTGTGACTGTTGTACTTGCCCTATCCAGTACTTTATACCCAGGACACCTGACACAAAGCATGATATAGAATCTTCCTGATTTTCAAGGAGTTTCATAATAGGATATAGATTTCATGATTTAAGCTTATTATCTTAGAACTTAATAAATGACTGACTGCATTAATTTTAATCTTGCGTAACATGAACATTGAGAACTGTGACGTGAGATTTTATTGGGTGGGGAGAGTATTACCATATCAAGGCTGATTATATTATATATATATGGTTATCTGGAAGTGTCCTAGTCTCTGACACAGAGCTTTGGCACCTGTACTGGCCCTTCGAGAAAATACTGCTATGGTTTCTTGTCACTGATCCTGTAGTAGTCTCAGCCTGAAGTATGATTAATAACTCTCATCTTGCATGATAACTTAGCTGGTTAGTTACTTACCCTGTTATTTCTCTATTTCTGCACTGCATTATATTTTGGCTTGTGTTTTTCGTACCTTGCTATGTCCCCTGAGGACCTGGAATGGATTATGTCCCCAGATTTAGCAGACGAGATCTACCCAGAGGTGTACGGAACAGGAGCATTACTTGGAGCAGTACCTGAACCTGAGGACGAGGTGATCGCTGAGGACTTCTCCTGAACAACTGCTTATTCCATGCTCATTGTCTTTGGCTAATAAACTCTTAAAATTCCTGTTGAAATGAACTCTTGTAAACAGACTTAATATCGGATTGTTCTCCGATTTTATTTACTTTATCTGGTTGTAGTTAATATTTCTTCTGTTGATGTACTATCTTTATTCTGTGGATGAGAATAGTAAAACCCTGACTGATGTAATACAGCTTAAGTATGCCCGATGGATCCATTAAATTGGGTTTGTCCATCGGTGCATGCTGCTGGCCATTATCACGCGTCCAGTCCCTCGGTATTTTAGGACTGGGGCGTGACACGACCAGCAGCAGCCGAGCAGAGCCCAGCCAACCGCCTCCCCGTGTCGAGCTCCCCGGACCTCCACAGCCTCCGGCGCTCCGCCGCCCTCAAGCGCCGCCCCAGCACGTCGCCTCCTCCCGCCCAGCTCTGCCGCACAGCCGCCTCCCCGCAGCTGCCCCGAGCCGGCCTCCCCTTCTTCCTCCTCCTCCTTCTCCCTTGGCAGCACCCGACCCGACCGCTTCAGCTTCTACGGCCGTCGTGCCGCTCAGTGCCGCCGCCCCTCGAGCGCCGTCGACGACGACACCCGCCTCCGCTCCCCGGCCTCCCCCGGCCCTAGCCACAGCTCCGGCAGTGTCCCCAAGCCCTAAACCCTAGGGCAGACACGGAAATAGCCCTCGGACTCGTGTCGGACCCGTATCGGACTCAGAGAAATTTGATTTCCCGGAGCCCTGTTCAGGTCCCCATTTCTCTCTCCTCGTAAATCCGTTTTCGATTCCGTCAGTTGCGACGCGTAGACTGTATGACCCTCTCGGTGCCCGTGCAACCCGCTCGGCGCATCGCGTCCTGTGGTGATCGCACATCGCGATCCAAAAACAGGAAAAATAATGCCCTGATTCACCCCGGAACTGAGTATGCCCGCCAAACGGGATGACTTGGTCGCGTGCGGTCTTCACAGATACGTGCGCGTCGTCGATACGGACGTGCGGAATTTCGCAGAAGCTGATTCGAATGTGCGTGCACACCAGAATCAACGCGTATCCGCGGACACCGTCCCGTATCCGTCTTTTCTGGTTCTCGCTGTAACTTAGTGTACACACGTCGGATCGAGACGAAACTTGCGCCACCGGACTCGTAGCAATACGCTGGTCCTGTGAGCCAAGTTTGGTTCGATTCTGAGAACGTTGACAAAATCGCGTGTCGTGGGCCCCATAGGCTCCAATTGACGGGCGATTTTGAGAACGGCTCATCGGAATCCAGTTTTGGAAGTTCCGTTGGGTTCGTATCATCGTTCCTGACTTGTTGACACTAAGTTGGACATATTTGGAGACCTTTGACTCTGACGCATTTTTTGGTGCAAAGTGGCCCATATTTGGACTCCGTATTGCCCCGAAATGTTTTTTTTGCCCTTGTCTCCAAATTGGACTCAAGGACAGGCATTTCTAGCTGATTAATATTTTTTGGATCTGATGGTGATGTTTATTTCAGCAACCGGAGTACTCCCTGCAATTTCTCCTGAAGTCAGAGCTACAATTGGAGCCGGAATCCCAAGCAAGTGTACCTTGCCAATCTTTGCAGTTTTTGCTATTTATTTGCTTGACATATATACTTGTTGTGCATGCTTGACCTAGGACCGTGTGACTTACTTAGCGTCCGATTACAGTCGGGTGTCAACACCGTACGCGATGTTGTGTAAAGTCATCTAGAGATGGATACCGAGACCCTATACTTCTCGTACTTGCCTTATCAAGTACTTTATACCCAGGACACCTGACACTATTTATGATACAGAATTGTCCTGAGATATTCATTATGATTCTGTATAGGATACAGTTTTCATGACTTATTCCTTTGCTTAGATATTATATGACTGGATGCATTAGTTATGATCCTTTATGGCATGGACATGAGACATCGTGGACATGAGATGCATGATTACATTGGGTGGGAAGAGTCACACAGGCTACAGGTTGATTATATATATTATGCCGGCGTCTTAGTCTCACTACGAGCTAGACAACCACATGATATCACTGCTACCGACTCTCCGACACAGAGCTTGTAGTGGTTTCAGCCTGAGTTCTAGTGCTACTCTTATCTTGCATATCACTTAGATGGTTATATAGTCTACCTTATTATTTCATTTATTTTCTGCACTGTATTATCTTTGGCTTGTATTTTCTGTACCTTGCTATGTCCCCTGAGGACCTGGATCCGGATTATGTCCCCAGGATTAGCAGATGAGTTCGACCGAGAGATATACAGGACATGAGCATTAGCAGGAGCAGAAGCAGGAACAGGAGCAGGCACTGGAGCAGTACCAGATCCATTAGACGAGTGATCTCTTCGGGTATCTTCTGAGTATATACTATTACTATACTCAGTATTTTCTGTGGTTATCTTATTTCTTGTATCTGACTTTTGTAAACAGACTTTATATCGGGTTGTTCCCCGAATTACTTTGCTGAGACTGAATGTTTGATTTACTTTCCTTATTGCTGTTGATCTTATTATCTTTTGTGTGGATGAGATTAGTTCTAACTTGTTGTTGTAGACCTTATATACAGCTTAAGTATGCTGTCACGCCCCAGACCCAAAATACCGTGGGACTGGACGCGAGATAATGGCCAGCAGTATGCACCGATGGACAAACCCAATTTAATGGATCCATCGAGGCATACTTAAGCTGTATTACAATGTTCAGGGTTTACTAATCTCATCCACAGAACAGCATGAACTAAAAACAAAACTGGAATAAATACTGAAAGTAAAGATACTGTCGAATATCCAGCAAGAAATAATACAAAGTCGGGTGGAGACAAATCCACTACCGACAAACAAGAGAATAAAGACAAGAAAATATAACTAAAATATGCTAGAAAGTAACTAAGTATAAGCAGGGCCATCCCCTCATCTGGTATCGGTCCGTAAGCTGCGGTACTCCTCGTCTGCTAAATCTGGAGAACAAAACCAGGTCCTCAGGGGACATAGCAAGATACAAAAGAATACGAGCCAAAATACAGTAAATGAACATGCAAGATAGAGAAGAAAGTAAACACAAGCAAATAAGACACGAGAAATCACTACATCTAAGAAGTTGGCATGCCAATGATGCTATCAGACATGACTACAAGCAATCAGGGTAACCGCATCTCAATGGGAGATCACGATCCTATAGAAAGTAGTCCAATGGGGACTCCCAATCTATAGTATAGCTCTTTCGCAGCCCAACGGGAGCTCACGAATGAGGTAGTCAAATGAACAAGTCTCTATTGCAGCACAACGGGTACTCACAATCGAGAATGCTCAAGTGTAGTCAATGCCCAATAACAATCATCTAGGAACTAAGAAATCAGTCAAGTCAACTCAAGGAATGTAGAGTACACAAATACCATCACAATATGTCTATGGAACAAGTAGTAATCCAAGAAAAAGAGCAGATAATGTACATGCACGCAAAACGAGAAAATATGACTAGAGCAGCAGGAATAAATCAAAACGCATCAAGAACTATATATGACAAGAAAGTAACAACTAAAAAACATTCAAATATTGTACAAATATCTTGCACGACAATAAAAATAAATTCAGGAGATAAGTAGCAAAACTGCAGGATTTGGCAAGGTATACTTGCCTGGGTTCTGTCTCCAATTGTAGCTCTGTCTTCAGTGGGAATTACAGACAGTACTCCGGTTGCTGAAACGACATCACCATCAGATCCAGAAAATATTAATCAGCTAGAAACGCCTGTCCTTGAGTCCAATTTGGACACAGGGGCGAAAACGACATTTTTAGGGCAAAATGGGGTCTAAATGTGGGCCGCTTTGCACCGAAAAATGCGTCAGGGTCAAAGGTCTCCAAAACAGTCCAACTTAGTGTCAACAGGTCAGGAACGATGATACGAACCCAACAAAACTTCCAGAATTGGATTCCGATAAGCCGTTCTCAAAATCGCCCGTCAAGTAGAGCATGTGGGGCCCACGACACGCAATTTTGTCAACGTTCTCAGAATCGAACCAAACTTGGCTCACAGGACCAGCGTATTGCTACGAGTCCGATGGCGCAAGTTTCGTCTCGATCCGATGTGTGTACACTAAGTTACAGCGAGAACCAGAAAGTTTGGATACGGGACGTTGTCCGCCAATACGCACTGATTCCGGTGTGCACGCACATCCGAATCAGCTTCTGCGAAATCCCGCTCGTCCGTATCAACGACGTGCACGTATCTGTGAAGACCGCACGCGACCAAGTCGTCCCGTTTGGCGGGGCGTACTCAGTTCCGGGGTGAAACAGGGCATTGGTTTTCCTATTTTTGGACCGCGGTTCACAATCACCACAGGTCGCGATGCACCGAGCGGGTTGTACGGGCACCGAGGGGGTCATGCGGGCTACACGATGCAACTGACGGAATCAAAAACAGAGCTACAAGGAGAAAGATACGAGTACCTGAACAGGGCTCCGGGAAATGCGTTTCTTGTGTCCGCGATGACGCGACACGACACGCCGACACAGCACAGTGCTGTGTCCGGCTGTCCGACTGCTCTAGGGTTAGGGTTTCCTCGCCGAAAGTTCTGCCGAAGCTGGCACGGTGGAGGAGGAGACGTTGGCGGCTGCTCGAGCGTAGGCGACTCAGGCGTAGGCGGCCGGAGAGTGGACTTGGTGGCCGGGGCTGCGCTGAAGTTCAGCGGATCGTCGGGTCGTCAGAGCTGCTCGGGCTGAGGGTGGCGGAGGCTCGGGCGGGGAGATGTTCGGGTCTGGTGGCAGTGGCAGCGGGGGGGGCGGCCGAGGCTAGGGCAGGGGAGGCAGAGGCTGGATCGAGAGGCTCGCGGAGGGTTAGGCGGAGCGAGGTCTACGGGAGGCAGAGCCGGTTCTGCGGGGTGGTGGCTGGGCCAGGAGAGGGAGTCGAGGGGAGAGAGGGGAGGTACTGGAGCCGGAGGGGGCTGAGGAGAAGAGGAGCTGGGCGGAGGTGAGCTCTGCGGGGTGGCGTCGCCGGCGGAGGAGGAGAGGAACAACTAGGTTTTAGGGAGGGAGGCGGAGAGTTATCTAGAAGAGAGGGAGAAGAGAAACGGCGGCGGGTACGGGGGAGCCGGAGCGGCTGGGAGGCGAGCGGGCGTGGACGCGAGGCGGCGGCCGTTGCAGAAAGCCGGAGCGGCGCCGGCGGTGAGCTGAAACGGCTGGGGAAGGAGAGGAGGTCGGCCGGGTCGGGTTCTACGGGTAGGGTCGGGTCGGTTCCTAACGGGTCCGGCCCGATCCAAAAATAATTGCGGGTCGGGTTTGGGTTAATTGGTCGGGTCTGGGTTGGACCCGGATCCGACCCGCTAAGAATTTGGTTTAATTAAATAAACCCGGTTCAAAAATTGGTTTGGTTTGATTTATTTTAAATAAACCCGGTTTATTTTGGTTTAATTAATTAATTAGTTTTTTAGGGCTTTAAAAATACTTCCGGGGTCCAATAAATTCCCAGAAAATTACCCTATGTCTAGTTTTTTATTTTACACCATAAATTATTATTTTCATAATATTTTAATATTATTTATTATCATTTAAAAATTATTTAATAATTAAAATACTTGAATTTAATTACAAAAAAATCCTAGAAAATACCAGAAAATTGTGAAAAATCCAATTTATCAAATTTTGAAAATCAGGGGGATTACAATCTACCCCTCTTAAGAGGATTGCGTCCTCGCAATCAAAGAATAACCGTTCAACAGAGATGACACGGTTGCAAACATTGTTCGAAGCACATCAAAATCAAGGAGAATCAAGGTTGAGAGTAATACCTAGGAAAAATTATTTCCCTAAGCATTAAAAATTATGCAATTTTCCAAATGTGGGAAATCTAGGAAATTACAATTTTAGAAAACCAGGTTATCTTTCAAAAACATAACAGGTTAACATTTCTAAAACATTCTAAGTTATTTAGCTAGTTCAAAATTATTAGGTTAACACTAGGTTATCTATTAATAGCAATTTAAAATTATCAGGTTAAGTCTAAGGTCACGAACCAACGGCACGAACTAAAGCAAATCTTGAAGCAGATAACTACAAGAACTTACGCTCATTAGCTACTCCATGATTCTGTGCGTTCTCCAAGGTCATCGTGAGGGCTTGTCCGCGTCCTTGCCGTCGATTCCTCTGCTGCTGCTGAGCCTGCTGGAAGAGCAGTGCCTGGGGTATCAAAGGTGGCCTCGGCTGATACCCTCCTGAAGCTGGTGGTAGGACTTCTTGAACTTCCGTTTGTGGTACTCCCAATGTTGGATAGGCTGGTCTTGGTACTGGTAACGCTTGTTGGTTAACCTCTGGTGCTCTTTCTCGATGCTCTGGGCATTCCCTTAATAAATGCTGACTGGATCCGCAAGCTAAACATAATCTCTTTTTGCGTCTGCACTGGTCCTCAATATGGCCTCGCCTGTGACAATATGGACAAACAAGTATTGTCTGTGGAGATGCTTCTGGTGGCTGGTGACTGTGAAGTCTCTCTGCAGCTTCTTTCTGTGGTGCTCCGGCTGTTGCTGATGTGGATGACCTCTTCAGATTGGTCTCTCTCCTGATGACGCGCTCCATGCGTCGTCCTGCAGCAAGGACGTCCGGATAAGATGTAGGCGCAACGGATCCAATTAGTTTCTGTAGCTCAATGTTTAGTCCGTCGAAGAACTTCTCAGCCTTTTCTTCTTCTGTCTGAATCAAAGTAGGGGCAAAACGACTCAGACGAATGAACTCCGTGTTGTACTCTTCCACTGTCAGATTGTCCTGAGTGAGGCGATTGAACTTGTCCCAAAGTTCTGATCTAGCAATGGCTGGAATGTACATCTCCAGAAAGAGTCTAGAGAACTCTTCCCAAGTGACTCGGTCTGGTCCAAGTCGTGTCTCTTCAGATAGCCACCAGTGATGAGCATTGTCCGTCAACTGCATTCTGACGGCAGTCATCCAACGTTCCCTTGGAAGTTCAGCTGCTTCTAATTGATGTTGTGTGTTGGTGAGCCATTCATGAACTTCTGTGGGCTCCTCTTTTCTTGAGAAGGTACGGGGCTTCAGCTGACGGAAGTCGAAAATAGAGCCCGTCGTTGGCCGTCGTGCCTGCTCTAGTATGGTTACTAGGCTGCGACTCCAAGCCTCTTGTTGAGCTTGCATTATTGCATATATCATTTGAAATATCTGATGCCCGTCCATGGCCTGCCCTAGTGGAATTACGGGCATTGGTGGAGTAAATTGCGTCGATGGTGGAATGTCATCGTGCTGGACTCTCGAAGCATGTTGTTGAGCTGATTGTCCTCCATCCACTAGTGTTACTTTATCTTCGTTGGTTTCCACAGCATCTCGTGGTGATGTTGCAGGAATCTCGTCATTTACTCGAAGATCCATTTCTCTGCATCCAAAATAAATAATAAGAGGTGCACAAGAATCAAGGCAGGATGCAGGTCAAGAAGTTGATTTAAATCCGATATAGATATCAAGAACGTTTTCAAGCAAGTGGATGAGATCCTAAAAACTTATCATATTCTTATTGTAGGTCTGTTCGGTCCCTAAGTTGAAACTGAACAATTTAGTCGTTGACCTTCATGGGCCACCACAAAAACTATGTCACGCCCCAGACCCAAAATACCATGGGACTGGACGCGAGATAATGGCCAGTAGCACACACCGATGGACAAACCCAATTTAATGGATCCATCGGGACATACTTAAGCTGTATTACAATATTCAGGGTTTACTAATCTCATCCACAGAACAGCATGAACTAAAAATAAAACTGGAATAAATTCTAAAAGTAAAGATACTGTCGAATATCCAGCAAGAAATAATACAAAGTCGGGTGGAGACAAATCCACTACCGACAAACAAGAGAATAAAGACAAGAAAATATAACTAAAACATGCTAGAAAGTAACTAAGTATAAGCAGGGCCATCAACTGCTATCATACCCTCATCTGGTATCGGTCCGTAAGCTGCGGTACTCCTTGTCTGCTAAATCTGGAAAACAAAACCAGGTCCTCAGGGGACATAGCAAGATACAAAAGAATACGAGCCAAAATACAGTAAATGAACATGCAAGATAGAGAAGAAAGTAAACACAAGCAAATAAGACACGAGAAATCACTACATCTAAGAAGTTGGCATGCCAATGATGCTATCAGACATGACTACAAGCAATCAGGGTAACCGCATCTCAATGGGAGATCACGATCCTATAGAAAGTAGTCCAATGGGGACTCCCAATCTATAGTATAGCTCTTTCGCAGCCCAACGGGAGCTCACGAATGAGGTAGTCAAATGAACAAGTCTCTATTGCAGCACAACGGGTACTCACAATCGAGAATGCTCAAGTGTAGTCAATGCCCAATAACAATCATCTAGGAACTAAGAAATCAGTCAAGTCAACTCAAGGAATGTAGAGTACACAAATACCATCATAATATGTCTATGGAACAAGTAGTGATCCAAGGAAAAGAGCAAATAATGTACATGCACGCAAAACGAGAAAATATGATTAGAGCAGCAGGAATAAATCAAAACGAATCAAGAACTATATATGACAAGAAAGTAACAACTGAAAAATATTCAAATATTGTACAAATATCTTGCACGACAATGAAAAATAAATCCAGGAGATAAGTAGCAAAACTGCAGGATTTGGCAAGGTATACTTGCCTGGGTTCTGTCTCCAATTGTAGCTCTGTCTTCAGTGGGAATTGCAGGCAGTACTCCGATTGCTGAAACAGACATCACCATCAGATCCAGAAATAATCAGCTAGAAATTCCTGTCCTTGAGTCCAATTTGGACACAGGGGCAAAAATGACATTTTTAGGGCAAAACGGGGTCCAAATGTGGGCCGCTTTGCACCAAAAAATGCGTCAGGGTCAAAGGTGTAGCGCCCCGTTCTCCCGGTGCGGAGAGCGCGGCTAAGAAACACAAACGGTATCGTTCGATCGAGATAGATTGAAACAAGAACTCGTCCTCGTTATGGATTTGTTTCTTCGGAATCGATTCCCACATTCAGTGGACCGTGCCCCCGGGATCGACTTAGCGGCAGAGTCAGGAGGGACCTCTCCGCTGCTATCTTTTATTGCCTCGGTTTTCGATGTCGCTTGTTGCTTTCGTGCTTTGAGTTGGTTTTGGGATTTGCTTGTTTTCCTTGAACGGTTTCGATGGTTTTCATTATTTTCGTTCATTGACTTGCACTTCTATTTCGAGATTGGAAAGAGAGGAAGAAGTATTAATCGAGCTATTCGTGTGCAGGTGAACGAGCAGTAGGCGGCTTGCGAGCGGAGTCGTGAAGCGCCTCTTTCCTTCTCCCTTCCAACAATCCAAGTGAGTGGCTACCATCCCGATTAGCTAGCCCTGCTTCCAAGCTTCACACCAAAACTCTTGGATTCTTGTTGCCCCGATCAAACGATACCAAGTAATAATAAAAGATACCAAGATAAAAGAGAATAGACTTGGTAATACTGCTTGTCAATCAAACTTGTGAACGATTACTTGAATGCATGCTTGTTCGTTTGGAATGTTCACTATATCCTTCAAGTTTAGTTAGAATGCATATCTTCTATGAATATTGTTATGCATATGGAACATACTTTTCTTTGCCATAGATGGATCTTATAGACTATGCAAAGACTATTGTGTATGGAACTTGTATCGTGCTAGAATTTAACTTGAAACGTGCATGGATTGATGGAAAACTTAACGAACGCTTCGATCACGGACAACTTGTGCACAAGGTTTTGGAGGTTTCGCGGACGGTCGCCAGGGCGCTGGGACCGATCCGATCCGGACGGAACATATAGATTAGTCAATTGGAATTGAGGAAGTAAACGGCATGTGGCGGGGCTCGCAACCTGCGTCGCATATCGTTTTCTATCCCGTGACTATAACTCGTCCCTTTGTGGCATCAAGCCAGTGATCTAAATTGTATATTTAAACCTGTTGTATACTAACTTGTGTCTTCGTGGCAGGGAAGGCATGGTAAGTATTGTGCAGGTAATTCAGACGGGCAGGTAAAATCCACCGAACGGTGGCACGTTCATTTTCAGTAAATTCTATATGCTGCTTACTTGTAAATGAACTAAGGCAAGATAGAAACCCACAAATATGCATGCTTCATTAAAACAACGTGTTGATTGGTATAGTTAGCTCGCCTTCACCAGCATGTTTCGATATGCTGACCCTCGTTGAAACATGTTCTCCGCACTAAGGCGAACCGAGCGAGAAGCCGAAGTCGTCTTCCCGATCCAGTCCAGCTGTTGGCGCATTTTCACCGCGCCCCTTGAAGCATTTTGAAGCCAAAAGCTGCAACTCTTCATACACAAATGCAGCTCCGTGGCAAAGCCGTCCTCCAGCCTGGAGGTCTATACATTTTGAAGTTATAAAGGGATGTAATATACAGGACTGCTATCTCATTTTGAGTCAACACTTTTGTAAGCCGTTCGGCATATTAGTTGACTCGTTCAGAAGTTTGTAATAGATGTTCATTATCAATAAAGAGAACTTTTCCATGTTTCAAATCTGTGTTTCAATTTATCTGCGTACTCTGAATATGTGCTTGCTATGCAAATCATTAAAGCCTTGTGCGGGCGCAACCCCAGGCCCGCACGGCGGTCACGATTCGGGGGACGCCTCAACGATTCTACGGAATCAGGTCGTGACATAGTGGTATCAGAGCACAGATTCAAGTTCCTTAGACTTCGTGCTGGAAAAGTTTCTTTAACGATCAAATTTCTGTGCGAACTCTTGAACTCGCTAGGCCAAAATGAGATACGTTCATGCAATAAGTCCATAATACATTATGATTCTAATATAATTTACCTTCTTTTGAAGGAATGGTACCAGCGCAATCTGCAGCGCAACCACAGAACGAAACACAGGAAAGTAGTTCGGGCACTTCGAGAAGCCCTCAGAGCCAGCGCGACATATCTCAAGTCGATCTGCTTGAGCGGGTAATGCAAATATTAGAATCGCAACGACAAAGAGATGATGCTCGCCAAGCCAAGTTCGAAAACAATTTAGAGACCCGATTCTCAGTCCAACAGAAGCAGGTAGATACCCTGCAACAGATCGTTCAGACTTTGGCTGCCAACCATTCCGCCATAACAGCAACGACTCCGGTGGAACAGCCCGTGCTTGAAGTGGAGACGCCTCAAATCCCAAGGCCGAGGGACGTGACTGCCTTCAACTTGGGCCATTTCAAGAAAGTCTGCAACACCCCATTCAACGGGACTGAGGACCCAGTGGTAGCTCTAGATTGGCTAGCCGAGCTTGAAGATCACTTCGCTCTGTTAGAGGTCCCCGAAGAGAAGCGCGTCGCCTGCACGCAACTTCAGCTCCGCCTCAACGTGCACGATTGGTGGAACGTGCATCGACGATCTCTCCAATTTGATCACGGAGAGGAGGCAATCTCGTGGATGACCTTTTATGCCGCGTTCGAAGAGGAGTTTATACCCCCTCCAGTACAACGTCAAATAGAAAATAATTTCGTGCAACTGAGGCAGGGCAGTATGACTGTGAAGCAGTACTCCGCCGAATTCAACCGACTCTCCAAATTCGCTAGGGCCTATTTACCTGATACAGCGAGTCAAGCCAGAAGGTTTGAAGGTGGACTACGCCCTGCCATCCATTCGCACGTGGTCAATAATCAGTACGGGACAATGCGTGAAGTCATGAATCACGCCCTATCTCTCGAACCACAATATCCTCATGTTGCTGCCGGCGCTGTGCATACATCCAGTCACAAACGCCAAAGCAACGACGGAGGGAACAATGCTGTAAAGCGTCGAAACGACGGTGGTCAGCATAAAGGGAACCAGGAAAAAGGACTATGCTTCTATTGTAAGAAGCCGGGGCACACCGCAAATAACTGCCATATTAGAAAGGGTCTGTGCTTCAACTGTGGCGGTCCAGGCCACATATTTCGAGATTGTCCCCACCCTTCTAAAATCTTGCCTCAACGTAATGTTCCTTAGAGGTAGACTCTATTCCTAAGTTTCGGGATGAAACTTCCAATTGGTTGGGTAGGATGTAACGCCCCGTTCTCCCGGTGCGGAGAGCGCGGCTAAGAAACACAAACGGTATCGTACGATCGGGATAGATTGAAACAAGAACTCATCCTCGTTATGGATTTGTTTCTTCGGAATCGATTCCCACATTCAGTGGACCGTGCCCCCGGGATCGACTTAGCGGCAGAGTCAGGAGGGACCTCTCCGCTGCTATCTTTTATTGCCTCGGTTTTCGATGTCGCTTGTTGCTTTCGTGCTTTGAGTTGGTTTTGGGATTTGCTTATTTTTCTTGAACGGGTTCGATGGTTTTCATTGTTTTCGTTCATTGACTTGCACTTCTATTTCAAGATTGGAAAGAGAGGAAGAAGTATTAATCGAGTTGTTCGTGTGCAAGTGAACGAGCAGTAGGCGGCTTGCGAGCGGAGTCGTGAAGCGCCTCTTTCCTTCTCCCTTCCAACAATCCAAGTGAGTAGCTACCATCCCGATTAGCTAGCCCTGCTTCCAAGCTTCACACCAAAACTCTTGGATTCTTGTTGCCCCGATCAAACGATACCAAGTAATAATAAAAGATACCAAGATAAAAGAGAATAGACTTGGTAATACTGCTTGTCAATCAAACTTGTGAATGATTACTTGAATGCATGCTTGTTCGTTTGGAATGTTCACTATATCCTTCAAGTTTAGTTAGAATGCATATCTTCTATGAATATTGTTATGCATATGGAACACACTTTTCTTTGCCATAGATGGATCTTATAGACTATGCAAAGACTGTTGTGTATGGAACTTGTATCGTGCTAGAATTTAACTTGAAACGTGCATGGATTGATGGAAAACTTAACGAACGCTTCGATCACGGACAACTTGTGCACAAGGTTTTGGAGGTTTCGCGGACGGTCGCCAGGGCGCTGGGACCGATTCGATCCGGACAGAACATATGGATTAGTCAATTGGAATTGAGGAAGTAAACGGCATGTGGCAGGGCTCGCAACCTGCGTCGCATATCATTTTCTATCCCGTGACTATAACTCGTCCCTTTGTGGCATCAAGCCAGTGATCTAAATTGTATATTTAAACCTGTTGCATACTAACTTGTGTCTTCGTGGCAGGGAAGGCATGGTAAGTATTGTGCAGGTAATTCAGACGGGCAGGTAAAATCTACTGAACGGTGGCACGTTCATTTTTAGTAAATTCTATATGCTGCTTACTTGTAAATGAACTAAGGCAAGATAGAAACCCACAAATATGCATTCTTTATTAAAACAACGTGTTGATTGGTATAGTTCGGCTAGCTCGCCTTCACCAGTATGTTTCGATATGCTGACCCTCGTTGAAACAGGTTCTCCGCACTAAGGCGAACCGAGCGAGGAGCCGAAGTCGTCTTCCCGATCTAGTCCAGCTGTTGGCGCATCCTGATCGTGCCGCATTTTGAAGTACTTGAAGAAGAAGCTTGCAACTTTCCATACACAATACAGCTTCGTGGCAAAGCCGTCCTCCAGCCCGGAAGTCTTTATCATTTTAAAGTTTATAAAGGGATGTAATGTGCAGGACTGCTATCTCATTTTGAGTCAACACTTTTGTAAGCCCGTGCGGCATATTAGCTGACTCGTTCAGGAGTTTGTAATAGATGTTCATTATCAATAAAGATAACTTTTCCATGTTTCAAATCTGTGTTTTAATTTATTTGCGTACTCTGAATATGTGCTTGCTAAATAACCTAGAATGTTTTATAATTGTTAACCTAATATGTTTTAAAGATAACCTGGTTTTCTAAAACTATAATTTCCTAGATTTTCCACATTTGGAAAATTGCATAACTTTTAATGCTTAGGGAAATAACTTTTCCTAGGTGTTACTCTCAAACCTTGATTCTCCTTGATTTTGATGTGCTTCAAACAATGTTTGCAACCGTGTCATCTCTGTTGACCGGTTATTCTTTGATTGCTAGGACGCAATCCTCTTAAGGGGGTAGATTGTAAACCCCCTGATTTTTAAGAATTTTTAAATTTGGAATTTTCACAATTTTCTAAAATTTTCTGGAAATTTTCTGTAATTTAATTTAGGTGTTTTAATTATTAAATGATTTTTAAATAAGGTTTAATAATATTAAAATATTATGAAAATAATATTTTATGGTGTAAAATGAAAAACTAGACATAGGATAATTTTCTGGAAATTTATTGGACCCCGAACCTATTTTTAAAGCCTTAAAAATCCTATTTTTTAAAATAACCAAATAAATCGGGTTGAACCGGGTTCAAACCGGGCTGAACCGGCCTGAACCCGGTCCAATCAAACCGGACCGGACCGCTCAGCTAGCGGGTCGGGCCGGGTCTGCCCAAACCCGCACCCGAATCCACCCGACCCGAGCCCTTTCTCTTCCCCAGCGACCCTGCCGCTTCCGCTCCGACCGGCCAACCTGCCGCCGCCGGCTGCTCATCTTCTCCAGCCCTCCGCCTCCCGTAACCGACGCTCGGCTCCTTCTCTCCCCTCCCGTAACCGGCGCCGGCCGACTGGCCACCTTCTCTCTCCCCTATAAAAAGAGCCCTAGCAGCCTCCTCCATTTTCTTCCTCCTCCGCCCCGCTTCTCCGGCAACCCCGCTGCCCTAGCCTTGCCGTCACCTCCGCCCAGCAACCCTCCAGCACCTCCGCCTCCCTCCGGACAGTCTCAACCACGACCAGCAGCAGTCGAGCAGAGCCCAGCCAACCGCCTCCCCGTGTCGAGCTCCCCGGACCTCCACAGCCTCCGGCGTGCCGCCGCCCTCAAGCGCCGCCCCAGCACGCCGCCTCCTCCCGCCCAGCTCCGCCGCACAGCCGCCTCCCCCCAGCTGCCCTGAGCCGGCCTCCCCTTCTTCCTCCTCCTTCTCCCTTGGCAGCACCCGACCCGACCGCTTCAGCTTCTCCGGCCGCCGTGCCGCTCAGCGCCGCCGTCCCTCGAGCGCCGCCGCCGCCGACACCGGCCTCCGCTCCCCGGCCTCCCCTGGCCCTAGCTGCAGCTCCGGCAGTGTCCCCAAGCCCTAAACCCTAGGGCAGACACGGACACAGCCCTCAGACTCGTGTCGGACCCGTGTCGGACACAGAGAAATTTGATTTCCCGGAGCCCTGTTTAGGTACCCGTTTCTCTCTCCTCGTAAATCCGTTTTCGATTCCGTCAGTTGCGACGCGTAGACTGTATGACCCTCTCGGTGCTCGTGCAACCCGCTCGGCGCATCGCGTCCTGTGGTGATCGCACACCGCGATCCAAAAACAGGAAAAACAACGCCCTGATTCACCCCGGAACTGAGTACGCCCCACCAAACGGGACGACTTGGTCGCGTGCGGTCTTCACAGATACGTGCGCGTCGTCGATACGGACGTGCAAAATTTTGCAGAAGCTGATTCGGATGTGCGTGCACACCGAAATCAACGCGTATCCGTGGACACCGTCCCGTATCCGTCTTTTCTGGTTCTCGCTGTAACTTAGTGTACACATGTCGGATTGAGACGAAACTTGCTCCACCGGACTCGTAGCAATACGCTGGTCCTGTGAGCCAAGTTTGGTTCGATTCTGAGAACGTTGACAAAATCGCGTGTCGTGGGCCCCACAGGCTCTACTTGACGGGCGATTTTGAGAACGGCTCATCGGAATCCAGTTCTGAAAGTTCCGTTGGGTTCGTATCATCGTTCCTGACTTGTTGACACTAAGTTGGACAGATTTGGAGACCTTTGACCCTGACGTATTTTTCGGTGCAAAGCGGCCCACATCTGGACCCCGTTTTGCCCCGAAATGTCTTTTTTGCCCTTGTCTCGAAATTGGACTCAAGGACAGGAGTTTCTAGCTGATTAATATTTTCTAGATCTGATGGTGATGTTTGTTTCAGCAACCGGAGTACTCCCTGCAATTTTCCCTGAAGTCAGAGCTACAATTGGAGCCGGAATCCCAGGCAAGTATACCTTGCCAATCTCTGCAGTTTTTGCTATTTATTTTCTTGACATATATACTTGTTGTACATGCTTGACCTAGGACCGTGTGACTTACTTAGCGTCCGATTACAGTCGGGTGCCAACACCATACCCGATGTTGTGTAAAGTCATCTAGAGATGGATACCGAGACCCCATACTTCTCGTACTTGCCTTATCAAGTACTTTATACCCAGGACACCTGACACTATTCATGATACAGAATCGTCCTGAGATATTCATGGTGATTCTGTATAGGATACAGTTTTTATGACTTATTCCTTTGCTTAGATATTATATGACTGGATGCATTAGTTATGATCCTGTATGGCATGGACATGAGACGTCGTGGACATGAGATGCATGATTACATTGGGTGGGAAGAGTCACACAGGCTACAGGTTGATTATATATATTATGCCGGCGTCTTAGTCTCACTACGAGCTAGACAACCACATGATATCACTGCTACCGGCTCCCCGACACAGAGCTTGTAGTGGTTTCAGCCTGAGTTCTAGTGCTACTCTTATCTTGCATATCACTTAGATGGTTATATAGTTTATCTTATTGTTGCATTTATTTCCTGCACTGCATTATCTTTGGCTTATATTTTCTGTACCTTGCTATGTCCCCTGAGGACCTAGATTCGGATTATGTCCCCAGGATTAGCAGATGAGTTCGACCCAGAGATATACAGGACAGGAGCATTAGCAGGAGCAGAAGCAGGAACAGGAGCAGACACTGGAGTAGTATCAGATCCATTAGACGAGTGATCTCTTCGGGTATCTTCTGAGTATATACTGTTACTATACTCAGTATTTTCTGTGGTTATCTTATTTCTTGTATCTGACTTTTGTAAACAGACTTTATATCGGGTTGTTCCCCGAATTACTTTGCTGAGACTGAATGTTTGATTTACTTTCCTTATTGTTGTTGATCTTATTATCTTTTGTGTGGATGAGATTAGTTCTAACTTGTTGTTGTAGACCTTATATACAGCTTAAGTATGCTCCGATGGATCCATTTATTTGGGTTTGTCCATCGGTGCATACTGCTGGCCATTATCACGCGTCCAGTCCCTCGCTATTTTGGGACTGGGGCGTGACATTAACATATAAAATATTTTAAGACATCAGAATGAACATAAAACAAAAAAATAGATACATGCATAGCGGACAAGGACACAACAATATGATCGTTCAGTGATTTATGTGACAAGCATAAGCGTTCCAAGTTTACTTCTTATTATCTTGACCCAGTTATTATTATTATGGTATTGTTGGTCGAAACACACAAATGAGTCTGATGATTAAGAGTGAAGACTTGGAAGAAGGAAGCTAATCGAAGGTAAGACCACTCACAAGTTGGTGAATCAGGGAAGAGAAATGAAAGATCTTCAAGACTCCGCTTGCGCGTCGCCTACTCGATCACCATCACGCATCAATAGATGATCAATATCTCCTACCTCGGTCTCCCAGAGTTCGATACGAAATACGAAGTTTGAAGAACGAAGACAATGAAGTCCATCAAAATCGTCCAAGAAAATATAAGTCACAAAACTAACAAGAAAGCAACCAAGCGACATCGAAAATGGACAAAGAAACCAGCGCAATGAAAATGCCCCTCGTGACTCTGCCGCCTAGTCATTCCTTGAGGCACGATCCACTGAATGTGGGACTTGATTCCGAAGAAACCAATCCATAACGAGAAAATGATCTTGATCGTCCCGATCGAACGATACCAAGTATTTTCTAGCTGCGTTCCCCAAAAAGGAAGAACGGGGCACTACAATATTAAGTTGTACAATCATAGTTGAGGTATCACATTGTCTATTTTTAAAGTTTAGGGTATTAAATTGAGCAATTGCAATAGGTGAGAGTATCAAGTTGCAATTTAGCCACAAAAAAAAAACTTTCTCATAATGTGAAGTTATTTCAACACTAAAAAATAAGTGTGAATATAATAATGAAGTATTATTGAATCTACACATTTTGGAGCCCTTGTAATTGAAACACTTTCTGATTACATGAGTGTCAGTTTGGTGGTCTGAAAATACAAGAACCTCAAGAATTGATTGAACCCATAAAATCTTTGCAGTTCCATGAATATAGATGTTAGGGGAGTGAAATGTTTGTTTGACAAAAACAATATATGCATGTGAAACTTTGGCATTATGAGTCATATGATGTGCTAAACAATAAAATATCGTTCATTTACTATAACTGTGTTACAACACTTAAGCAACGTTCTGTCAGGACATTGTAAAAGAAAAGTTATTTTTGTGTGTGTGTGTTTGGATGTAAAAAAAGAAAAGAATAGAAAAATAGGTGGAAAAATAGTTTATCCCTCACCCATTCCATGGATTCATTTTTTTACTCCAAGGATTCACTTCCTTTACCATTTTTTTTGGCATTTCCAAACACAATTTTTTTTTTTTAGTAGAATCCCAAAGAAAAAAAAAATAGACATCAAAGAATTGATTTTTTATTTTTTCTCGAACCAAACGAACCAATTCTAGTATTTGGTTGGATGTAAATGTTGTATTTTATACAACAAAAGCTACAACAAACATTTCATTTTTGTATCGATTATTACAGCCAAAAGTGAATACAACAACAAATTGCAACAACAAAAGCTGCAAAAATTTTTATAAACCAAATGCAGGAAGCCAGCAACTGATTGTAAAGCTGTTTAGGTTCGACTTACTTTTGTTGCAAGCAACCAAAATTAGTCCCCAGTCCTTCCATTCAGTTCCATTAGAACCTCCCTACCTGCGTAAGTTATCAGAACTCACTACCGAATCCTTACCGTGCGCGAACCTCAACGTACTTCCCCGTTCTCCTCCGGCCGCAGGAAAATGGCGAAGCGACTCCTCCTCCATATCAGTCAGTACTCTCTCTCTCTCTCTCTCTCTCTCTCTCTCTGTGAAAACCTAACCCTAATAATTAGGGTTTAGGTGAAGATTTCGCTGCCATGTTCAATGACCTGTAAATGTTAGCAAATATTCCTCAACGAAGCCGGTGCTAGATTGCATGTAGAAATGTAGCCCCTTTCTATTCTCTGTACAAATTGCAGATCACACCTCACGAAGGAATGTGAGCTGTATGCAAAGTTCCCACACTCGCACTATAGCTGTTTGTAAAAATTCTCCAATGATGCAAAATCATATGTTTAGCCCACAGGGAAGCATGGGTCATTCTCGAATTTGTGCCTTTGATTGTAGAAAGAATGTTAATTCTTAGGGTTTGGTGTTTCCGAAGCTTATTGAACGTTGTTTTGATAAGTTGATGCTCAGTATAGAAATTGATAGTTGTTGTAAAAAGCTCTTAGCTGTTTGCGAAGATATGCTCTTCTCTTCTGCATTTTTTTTTTAAAATAGACTAAACTGGATATGTATAAATATAATTGTAAAGGTACAAGTCGAAATTTCAGGGAAAAAAAGATGGAAGGACGATAAGCACACACAACTTTTGGAAACAACCTCCTCTATGCTTTCAAAAG
This sequence comes from Iris macrosiphon, assembly GCA_036927795.1. NCBI lineage: Eukaryota > Viridiplantae > Streptophyta > Magnoliopsida > Asparagales > Iridaceae > Iris > Iris macrosiphon. The sequence goes on along the minus strand of JAYESA010000009.1, from coordinate 69,963,773 downwards.
TACCTCATGGAAAGCAACATATAAAAAAAGAAAAGAAAAGAAAAGAAAATAATAAGCATAGGTATCTTTTACCAATCACCGTCATGTGATGTTTTTAACAAAGTAAGCATAAGCACCTTTGATAAGCTGTACAAAACCCACCTGCTTACTATTCTCTTCAGATTCCGGCATGGGTCGAAGCTGGAAACAAGATGCTTATCAGAGGCTTATATCTAGTGTTTTTACCCGGCGCCTTTCTGAACGTGCTGATTTGAGTAAAGAGGGTCAGCAGAAACTTCCGACCAAAGTGAAGGAGCCCGGTACTTACGATCCGGAGCTTGTCAGATATTGTTCCGATGATGACGATTCAAGTGGCTGGAAGTGGAAGGTAGAACTGGCTTGGCTCTCAAAGGCTCTGGAGCCGGCATTGCAGCTGTATAAGTGGGCATCAACAGGTCCATTGTTTCTTCTGTTTTGATAGAGTACTGGTAACCATGTGGTTTAAAATTAGATGAATGCTAAGTTTATTTCCGCTTTTTTTCATTTAAATACAATTTTCAAATGTATCCATTGCATGCTTAGCATTTTTAGACATACATCTGTGTTTATTTTGTGGGAGTTAGAGTTGTTGCCAATTGAGAATAATATTGGTGAACATGTTTGCAGATACCGATTGGTGACCAGTTGATGCAACAGGTAAGAGTGATATAATCTTAGTTGTAGAAGCTGCTAAAATCAGTAATTTTCATAACAAACTCGGATCGAGGATCTGGTAATGTTAAAGAGTTATATCCCTTACGTCTTAACATAATTGAATGGTAGAAAAAGATTTATGCCTCTGGACCCAATTGAGATAAAGTATTGATGTTGTTGTTGTAAAAATAGAATCTTAGTAGTACAAAGAATTGAAGTGGTACTTCAAAAAGATCAACCTTGATTCTCATTACCTTTCTTTTACCTCCAAGTATCACCATATTTATGTTTATAAGGACTAAACATTAGCTAAGGATAGTTGGAAATGTGTCAGTTTCCTCTAGGACTGATAATATGTCTCTGAAATGATAACAATGCTTTAAGAAAAATTGTGTTTGTTTCTTAGGTTGGATAGTCTCCTTGGTTGCATGAGCTTAAGTTGCACACCAGTTAAGTTAGGTTCCTCTCCATCAACTGGTTTTCTAGGTTTTTGTCAAATTCTCATGTTCCTAGTTTCCTTGGCTTAAAGTTCCACAATGATTTGAGAGTGTTGACATCAGTTTCACAAGCTGTTCTTGAACAATGGGTCCCAGCCACCTTGTTAGTTGTTACACCCTCTTTGGCTACAAGAAGAAATGACGGCCAAACTAGTCAGCAACTAAGTTTAAAACTTATGTAATTCTATATTATAATATTTACCATTTGCAACATCATTTGACGACTTAAAACTGCTATGTGTAGCCACACTAATCACTATTAGCAGTTCTTTATTGTTTGAATGGAAACACAGTTCAGTTCCATACGATTTTACACATTACAAAGATCAGGATTGTGATCCAACTTTTAATTGGAACATCAATGCCGAAAGATCTTGTAGAGTTGGCTTCCTGACCCTGACTTTGGAAGATTCTTCGGAGAAAGTTCATCCATTAGCATGGTATTTCCATGTACGCAGTCTGGCAGTTCCATTCTGACACCATGAGATAGTCTCTTTGTGGAAGAATAAGTATGTTATGTTGTTGGATATACTCTCTTTCCTATTCAAATAAAAAGAAAAACTTATATTATATGGAAGTTACACAAATTAATTTCGTATAAAGATATATCAGTTGAAACATCCCAAAATTTCAACTCACCACAAATTATTTCTAATAAAATTGTTTGTTCTTTCAGGAATACTCCTTGAACAACCGAGAATTTTACATTTATTTTATTTCTGCTTGGGAGATGGGAAGGATATTCTAGATCTTATTACATATAAAAGATTTTGGAAAAAAAAAAAATAGCTTACTAGTTTCTCTAACACGGATACCCAATAGTAGCTTCTCTCCAAAATAGAAAAAGCTCAAGGAAATATCCCAAGCTTATTAAGGCGGCGAGGACCAAAAGGCCAAGGCGGGGGCCTCAATGTGGCAAGGTGGGGGCCTCAAGAAATTAGGGGTACGTAGTAACAATGTTTTAAAACGCGTGAAGTGCACTTGAGGTGAGCCTAGGAGCGAGGAGCGAGGCACACGGCGAGGTGTGGACTTCAGCAAAGTGCGACACACATTTTTATAATTTTTTAAAATAATATAGTTTGAAATAAACAAACTCATATTATCAATTCTTAAAACTATGAATATAAGTCATATTATCAATTCATAACACTATTAAGATACTAAAAAATGGAGTCTCATCAATTCATAATACTATTATAAAATCAACAATTAATAGTTATCCATTGTCAAAATCCAAAATAAACTATCACAATTTCATAATAATAGATAATGACAAAACCCTAAAGATCATCATTATCCATATTATCATCTTCATCACGAACACTTGTCGTCGTCATCATCATCAAATATAAAACCTATTATTTACCATATAAAGATTAGTTTACTTGATACATTTTATATTGTTTCTATCATTCAAATCGAGTTGGAGACAATATTTTTAACCAAGATCTTGTCTTGATTGACTTGACAACATCAAAAGTCAAGGTACAACACCTAATAGCTATGTTGCACAGACAACAAAAAATGGTGTCCTTATCCATATCCTGTCCGTACCCATATCAGTGTCCATATTCGTACAACATAGGTGACTATCTTGTACCTATTTTAAAATGTTCGTATCATGTATCCATGTGTCTCCATTCGTGCAACAAAGCCTAAAAGTTACAATAGAAAGATCAGTTGTATTATTACATACATTATAACATTATAATACTAAGACATACCTATTAAAAAAAATGAAAACACTATATTAATGAGCTTTGTGCGTGAGATGCACCTAAAAAATAAGCGTGTTCGTGTGAGGCGTACAAGACAGCACCTAAAAGTAGGTGTGAGGCACACAAAACCTATAAATTACAAGCTTGTCTCAACTTACCTACTACACTGTTTTGAAAAGCTCGTCAGGCTCAAGGCTCACCCTTGCAACATAGTATATTCGGCTATGCCCTTATTGTTTATCATTGTCATTTTTCCTTAAAATAACTGGTTCCTAGCAAATCTTATGATCTCTCCCTTCCAAACCCATTTAAATCTACAAAAGTTCTGGAAATTTTCTCTTTGGTTGAGCAAACGTACAACCCATCTTAGCAGCTGGTCATTAAACTTAGTTAATGATAGGTTTCTCTACCATGCCCTCCAAATGGCTAGGAATTGGCACAAATGAATTAAGAGATTCAGCTTAGTAGTCAGTGATAACCTTGGTTGATATTTCAAGGCAGAGCTGTGATCTATAGCCGACCCCTTGTTAGCAGCTGGAGCCTTGAGGACATATGAGAGTCTTCTAGTTTCATGTAGTGTATTTTGAACATTTTGCCTACATCCTTGCTACCTTAGGAAAGTACAAGAAGAGGCAAGCTTGAAAGTTGTAGTCGCACGACTATCCACTTGTAGTATGTGAAGCTGTTACTGTAAAGACCATCTATTGTCTTATACTGGCCATTTCTTGCACAATTTCTATAATTTGTAAGCTCTTGATCCCGTCATGGATCTGATTCAATGCTAACTTCTCTGCAGGAAGTAGTGAAAAAGAAAAAATACCACCTAGCTCCCGATCTCTTAAAGAGATTTTTGCACAACTTCAATTGAGTAAACTTGGCGTTCAGGACTGGAGCTTTAGTGACCTCACTGTTGGATTGTATCTCATCTATCTCAGTCAAGCATCTGGAGTGAAAGTTGAAGATTTCAAGGGTGTTCAGATCACCTCTGACGGTTTGGTAATTTCTTGATCTATTTCTTCTACAAAGCTTCTTACGTTATTTAATTTGTATTCTCAAATCATTGTGTTGTGGTGGAAACCTGCTAGTTTTAGTTTTAACCATTGATATTATAGTTTATATTCCAAACCCAAAAATTTAACCTAACCATTTTATGTCCAACAAGTCATGTCACATTTCTTTGATTAAATAGTATGTAATTTTAAATCTAGTGTTCCCTAATTTATGTTTGCTTTGGAGATTCTAACAAATCATGTTTCATTAGTTTTAACAAATAGTATATAGATCAAAATAAGCATATTTTATCAAGTGTTTGGTAGTTTTAAGAAATTAAATAAGCATCTTTTACCAAAGTTTGTAGTTTTAAGAAATTAAATAGATTTATGGTTCAAAGAAAAGGTATTGTTGTCAAAAGAGGTCATCAATGAAATCTAAAGCATTCTTTAGAGACATGATTTTGTCAATTCATTCAAACATATATTTTGTTGAAGATATTCATACGTTCCATTTTAGGATTCTTAGATCTTATTGTTCACCCAAGCCTCTATTCCGAAATTATATTCTTTCTAAAAAAGAATTTAAGTTAAAAAAGGCAAAAGATATACATCCACTTTATTAGGCCAGATTGGTCTGCCAAATAGAATGAAGGCAGGACCAGCCCAAGGGTAAGTCCGACAAGACTTCGGACTTGGACAATCGCCCTCCATAGGGCAACCTCCCAGGCCATTTGTTTTTCTTAGGGTTGGCCCAGGCCAAACCCAACTTAAACCTATATTGTTATTATGTTTTCAACAAGGGAAGGGGTAGCCAAAATTAACTCCTGCTAGGACAACCCAACCCTCCGGTGCGACCCTGAATGAAGGCCAAATATGTCATCAAGATTTTACAATTGTAGACCTATGGGTTACAAACAAAGAAACAATCTCAAACAATTTGAATAAAGTACTTTCAAAGAGTCTGTCGTCAATTAATCTAACTCTAAGAAAGGAAATGGTCCTCAAAACATAAGCAGCACCGACAACAATAAAAAAAACCAACCCTTTACTCCGAAACTATATTTGCTATGATATAACTTGAATAAACCGAGATACCTGGAAAGGTACAAAACACAATAATTTATGGAGTTTTAGTTCAATTAATTAAAGGACATAATCATTGGATCACTAATTTAAACCGAAGTCAGCTAAAACACGAACACTTCGAAACTGTGTCGCATCGGACACAACACAGACGACACCACACCAAAATAGGTGTGTCGTGTCGTGTCTGGTCTGAGCAACACAGGACCATTGCAAATCTTTTATTTCTAGAAATCACATAAAAGTACCAACGTTCACAAAGAAGAATGACTGCTTATACAGATCCAACAGAAACGAGGTGTGACCTAATGCTACGTCACCATCAGAACGACAACTACAAGAAGTCAAATCCCTCAAAGGATTCCATGTCTTCATTCATCAAATTAATCAATCATCGAATGTTTTCAAATCGAGCAACCCTAGATTTTTTTAATGGAGCTGCAGAATTTGTGCAATTGATTCAATGAGGTTTTGGTGAAGAAGAAGCATACTGCAGGAGAAGAAGAGATCTGATGAAAGAGAGACATCACGCTATTCTTTCTCCCGTTAGTTGAATCAAGAATGTGAGGAAAGAGAGGTGGGACTGGAGGGACTGGGACCTTTTCATTAATTTATAAGTATGGGTAATGGTAAATGTAGTATGTTTCAGTCATATTTATTTCAGGTTAGGTACGACGCGTGTGGGCCCCATCCATTGTGGACACATCACAGATTAAAATCCACTTTCTTGTTTCTTCATGGTCTTCAATTGTCAAATCTTATTCTTTATAAATGATTATATAGAAAAAAGGTATATTGTTTGTACACATAAAAATGCAGATAGATTTTCTTTTTCCTGGCTCGATAGAAATTCTTTTCTTGTGTTAGTTGAACATTTCCAATGTCAAGCTTCTTGATGTTTTAGACACTTGGACACTTCTAGAGTACTCCACGAGCAGTTGTCCTAGCATATCGTACATATCATGTATCAATTTGCTTGCATATCGTGTATTGTGTATCATATGATACAACAACTCTAGGAATTAGGTCTATCTTCCAAAACCGTACAGTAACATGATATCATAAAATGTTTATCTGTTTCATCTTTACCGGTCTATCTAGTTACATAATCCAGATTCTTAAGCATACATCACACATGACTCAAGTGAAACAAACTGGTACTACCTATCAGCCTATATGTATGGTGTGTTGTATCGAATCAACCAATATGTACGAAATGGTAGTATATCATATTGTAGCATAATATCATCTACCGTAACATACTAACAACATAGCTCCATGAGTGTTGAGCCATTAAAGCATGCTAATCTTCAATCCTTTTTAACGATGCTTTTCATGAGTGACGACAAGTCTAGAATTTATCAACTGCTTCAACCAAAAGCCTGAATAAACTTGACTAAAAATGGAGGAAAATTTGTATATACACATAATAACATGTTCATTTATGTACTACAGCGCTTCCTTGCTTCCTTCGAGTCGACGTTTGGAATTTTCTGTGTTAGACACTACTTGCGCAACCAGTGACTTGATATCCAGGTCATGTATTGGACACTTTTTGTGCTGATCCCAAATCTAGAATATATCAACCAAAAGAAAAAAAAGCCTAAAATTGGTTAAGCCGTATAGTCACTATATACTTGTATATACATATATTTTACATGTGCATTTACATACTGAAACGCTGCCCTCATGCTATTATTGGAATTTTTGTGTGTTGGGCACTACTTGCTCACCCAAATACTTGATGTCGCTCCCATGTCTCCAAATAATGCAGATATGATCTCTTTTCCCAATTGTTATTTAAGCTCAAAATCCCACACAGTGATGGATATTAGTAGCTTCCACTTGTTATGGATAACAAAATATCTGCAATAGAGGAGACTCTTTCCTTTGAAAGATTCAAGCCTTTCATCTCAACTTTCTCATTCCGCAGCTGACTACTGTGGAGGACAAAATTATTCCATCCCACTGTCTGCACTTTGCATATGACTTACATTTGTGAAGAGTGAAAATTTACAAAAAGTTTTAAAGAGTTCAGTCCACTATAAATAACAAAACTATGAGATGAATTTATGGCTTCATTTTCAAAATAAGAGCATCCTTTTCTTTAATTCTGACAAATAAATGTTTCATTTTTTTCATCGATTGACTGGGAAGTAATGTAGCATCACTTACAACCCCCATTAATGGTTGCCTGCTAGGTTCAAGAGCTGATCTATCACATTGAACTAGCGAAGGGATCTTATAAAGACAGTGCTACTGCTCTTGCTCGACACAGCATGCTTCGAGAGAGGAATGTCTTGAAATTCGTGAAAGACTCGAGTGTCTTGAGGCCTGGTTATTACATTGCAATCGATACTCGAAATAAGTTAGTAATTTTTGGAATTCGAGGAACCCATACTGTTTATGATCTTATTACTGATGTCGTTTCTACAAGTGATCAAGAAATTACTTTTGAAGGCTTCTCAACACACTTTGGGACTGCAGAAGCTGCACATTGGTACCTTCGCCATGAGATGGGAACTATAAGAAAGTGCCTAGACAAACACAAGGTGACTAGAAGTCTTCTTGTCTTTTTGTACATATTATTGCTATGTGCACTCCTCTTTTAGCCTTTCAACTTGCTTTCCTCCTTGTTACATGAATTTATTCTAGTGGGAAGCCAAATTTATGGGCAGGACTTTAGGCTGAGGCTAGTAGGTCATTCCCTTGGTGGTGCTGCAGCTGCCTTACTTGCAGTTTCGCTTCGGAAAAGGACAAAAGAGGAGCTGGGATTTAGTCCAGACATTGTTTCTGCTGTTGGATTTGGAACCCCGCCATGCATGTCAAAGAAACTTGCTGAAAGCTGTGCCGGCTATGTCTCAACTGTTGTATTGCAGGTCAGATAATGCTACCAAGTACTTTGACCTTTCAGGTATCCAGTTCCATTTAATCATTCCTCTCCTTTTCATTCTTTTTTGTCTGCTTTTCAGGATGATATAATTCCTAGGTTAAGTGTGGCTTCATTAACAAGATTGCGAAATGAGATTCTTGAGACTGATTGGTAAGGTCTTTGAGAACCATGACAACTCAAGCAATATAAATTCATATTTTCATTATGTACTGTATGAATTTGAAGAAGGAAAACTTGTTTTGTATTTCAATTTAGACGAATTGGATTACGACTCTTCACTGAGTGTAGAACGGGATATCTATAGCAAGTACATAAATTTTGGGAAAGTGTGTCGATGGAGTCCTGATCAACACGCGATCACTTTGCTCCATTGACGATCTGAACCAAGCTTGCTTGTGCATCAACGGGAAGTAGCTCTCTGCTCTCACGAACTCTGAGGAGTTTTTAGTGCTCTCTCAGGGTGGTGGTGGTGGGTGGGGGGGGGGGGGGGGGGGGTGTTTAGCCAACTTGTGGGCTGTTTACATGGCTGCAGCTGTCTAGACTGGAGTGTAACCGCTCAGAATGTGGCTCATGTTCCCGTGGAAAGCGCGGAATGTTCCACGATGGCCTGTAACACCCATCCACTCAGTGGGATGTAGGTTGTTACATCTAAAAAATAGAACACTAACAGCCCACTCAGCACTAAAAGAAGACACAAAAACCTTCAAGGGATTTTGTCCAATTTTGCGAATTTTTTTCAAGCCTTCGGGTTTTAGATTCATTCCGCGGAACTGAAGACTTTTTGCGCAACGAGGTTTTAGAACTTTATGTACCACGGAGCTTGGTTGGTGTCGTGGATTTGACCATTTCTGTGCACTGTTGCAGAAGTGATTCATGCGGAGGTCGCAGAATTGGTATTCTGTGTTCCGCTGTGGAATTGGCTGGACCATTCTTGTACCGCGATACTGTCATTCTGAGAAAGATTATCTCATGGCTTCTCGTTCTTGTTTTGCAGTAACTTTTCCTGCTGGACCACTACCTTCTCATAGTTTGTTTAACTCTGTTGAGGGAACAGATGACAGTTGCTTTATAAGGTTTGACAAACAGATGCTGCTTTTTCATGATGACAGTTTTGACGAACATAAAGTACTGTCAAGTTCTGGAGGGCAACTGGTACACTCTGCAGTCTGATGTAAGTCGCACTTAATAGGTGGCAGTTGAAAGGTGATCCAAATGCTTGACTTCTAATTTGGAGACGCAATTCAGTATGTCAACGATCAACTGAGTGAAGGAAGACTGGTTATTTTCTGTGGCCACCGAAAAGCGTTATCTTCTAGAGATAAAGCGTCATTTACCTTTTTCATTTAAGACAATGACGAGCATGCGCCAGATGGATTGGGACCGAACCCGTAAAAAGGAAGTAGTGCATGTTGGGGAACTCCGATCATTTTTCGGGGGTTCTTACTGCCGAGAGCGTTTGTGATGGTCCTCCTAGTACCGTGCGAGGTCTACTTCCGGACTAAATGAATCTTGACATACTAGTAGGAGAAAAATCCTATGATAGGCCTGTCCCTTTTTGAACTTTTTGAACGGCTTTTTATGGGAGAGGGTAATCATCTCAATGGAGGCTTCATGGTGCCCGGGTGGATTCTGGCCTCCAACAAGCATTGGTGGGGTCTTTTGACCCATTTTATTCTGGACGAGCTTACCTTAGAGTTGCGAAAAGCACAACTTTACGACACTATTAGAGCCACTTGCTTTAGGATCAATGTCAGTGTTCCCAACTTCATGGCCCTTTCGGAGCTGTATACACATTCTTTACTCCAACAGGAGAGCTGGACTGGCCCTTCATGAAATGCAAGAGGTGCTAGCACTCCCAATGGGTCATTTAATGTATGGAGAGTACGTTTCCTGCAACACGAAACTACGACAATGGAGCCAACGAGACATCAGTCTACACGATGTCTTTCGTGAGCTGATGTACTACTACCATATTTTTGTGTGTACACCAAGGTAGTCGTCAAAGGCACAAGGCGCACTCAAGGCGCAAATGGTCCATATCGTCCGGGGCGCAAGGCGCACTAAAGACGCGTGCCTAAGCGAAGCGAGACACAAACATAGATAAATAAATAAATAAATAATGTAAGAAATAAAATCAAATAACATATTAAAACAAAAATAAACATGTTAAAACATAATCAAGTGAACTAGTAGAGCAGTACTAGCACTAGCAGGCAACAGGACTAACATGAGTTTGTATTCTTCCTACCACATTTTTAGTAAAATTTAGTTTTTCCAATTCAATTGTAACCAAATTTGCCAACCGTGGAAATGACCATCTCCCTCTCACTTGTATGAGGTAAGGGTTATTTCTATACCTTTTCTTGGTCGCGTCTTACTGAAAAATCGTTCAGTACGTGGCTGACGTTCTCGCAGAAAGTGTGAAATTTATGGCCACGTTGTCATGTAAGGCCCATCCACTCAACGGGATGTAGGGCTGTTACATATGAAAAATAGGGCATTAACAGGCCACTTAGCACGTAGCTAGATAACCATTTAGTCGGTTGGTTTTCACCATGGTGCGGAAATAAAGTCCCGCGAAAGCAGTGATGTCGGAGCTACAATTCCGCGGAGGCAAATTCAGCATGAGTACATCACCAGATTTCGTTCCATAAGTGCAGCATTAGATTCTGCCTTAGGCTGAGTATCGCGGTAGGGTGGTGTTGAGAACCAATGACTAAAATATAATAGTCCATCTTAGAAGGGTGTTAAGTAAAAAAGTACCAATAGGTATTTATACTCTCTTTATCAAAAATAAACCTAATTTTACTTTGGTCCAATATCTTTTTGGTATCAGAGCCAGGTTAACCCTAACCCTACTTCACCACAGCCGCCGCCACCACTTTCATCCGCCGTCCACCCTCACCGCCGCTGTCCACCCTCACCGCCGCCACCATCCTCATTTTCCGCGCCACCGTCGCCACCTCCTCCCCACCGACCGACGTTAAGGATCCTCTTCCCCCTCCGCCGCCGCCAACGCAGCCATAGTCCTCTGGTTCGTCGTCAGACTATGCGGTCTCGGGTTGCAGCCATGCACGGGACATGAGCAGCGGCTCTTGGGGACGTCGCTGCCGCTGAAGGAGAAACGGTAGACGTGGAGAGATCTGCGATCGAAGCTGGAGGGCACCACCAGAACTCGCGTGCCCTAGATCTACCACCGCCGGGCTGATGGAAGAGCAGAAGGAACAAACGATGGAGACGATTTACGACAAACTAACGGCCAAGGAGATGAAGGCTTTGGTGGACGATCTCTTGTCCAGGAGGCTGACCGAGACTAGCTTCCGTGCTGCACAGGCAGATGTGGATCCTTTACCATACAAAATGAAAAAGTTGGAGAAACTGGAGGTAAAGTTGGAGGGTACTACCAACTACTTGAAGTAGTCGCTTCAGGTATGCGGATCCTGAAGGCAAGGGGCTTGGTGGGCTATGTGAATGGCCAAACCAAGGCACCTGAAGATCACTCCTCACGGGAGTTTGCTGTGTGGAAAATCATCAACAATGTGGTAGCTTGATGGTTGACAGCCTCATTGACCGACCAAGTGTCGAGCAACGTGAAAGTGATGGAGGGTGCTAGTGACATTTGGATGATGCTGAGAGACATGTACTCGGGGTTGGGCAATCCCATGAGGGTCTTCTAATTGCAGGATGAACTTGACAAGGTGGTCCAAGAAGATCACACAATCTCTGAGTATGCGGCTATGCTAAAGAAGTATTGGTCATATCTCGACAACTATGATCCCATTGGCGTGGAGGATGAGTAAGTGGAACCGGCATTTATGAAGCATTATCAGAAGTTCATGAAGTATGTCTTACGATAGAGGATGCTGAAGTTCCTGAAGGGGCTCAACCCAGCATTCTAGCAGAGGAGAATGTCTTACTTGCACAGCCCAGGCTGCCATCACTAGAGAAGGCCATAGCTACTATGGCACAAGAAGATGCACGGCTGAAGCTGAAGTCAAGCACCACTAGTTCTCCGGAGGTGAAATCAGCTTTAGCAGTTCTTAACCCGAACCCCTTCGGGGGGGGGGGGAAGGTGTTACAACTGTGGAAACCTCTGAGAGGCTAGTCCAGCGGCAGCAAACGCAACTGTGGAGGGTGTAGAGGTGGCAGAGGAGGCTATGCCTGTGGCATGGGTGATTATTCTGGGAGCACAAGGCAAATTTTGCAGAAGGGGGAAATGAGAGTCAGTCATCCGATGCGACCCCTAGTGAGAGAAAAATGCTAGAGATGTGGAGGAGCATAAAGCTTAGAACCAGCGACAGTCGAGCCAACACCGCTGGGACATCGACTCCAACCACCTCCGGGAGTAACATCACTTACTATACCCATACAAACATATGTATACCTGCTCATGCCCTTGCATCTACCCACAGACCATGAAGTCTAAATTGGATAGTTGACTCTGGGACATTTCGCCCTGTCACGGGGGCCCATAATGAGTTTCAGGACTACACTCACCTGGCGACACCTGAAAGCATTCAGACTGCTGATGGTACTGCTAGACCCATTGTGGGTACATGCACGGTTAAATGCATCCATTCTATGACTCTTACTGATGTCTTGCATACTCCATCTTTTTCTGTTAATTTATTGTCCATTAGTGCCATTGTTCTTCAACTTAATTGCGTTATTTCCTTTGACATTCTTAAGGTGATTTTTCAGGAGAAGAAAACGGGAAGACGGTTGGGGACTGACACTTGGCATAAAGGGTCATGGTACTTGGACATGGGTGGACTGAATGCAGCACTGGTAGATGAAGCACAGATGGAAGGAGCCGCGAAGGACTGTGGAAGCAAAACTACTACTCCAACATGGAAAACACTCTGATGCATGAGACACTCTTCATTTAGTCTACTGAGTCGAATGTATCCTTCTATGTATCAGAAGGCTGATAAACAGAAGTTAGTTTGTGATGCTTGTGAACTAGGAAAACATACTAGAAGCTCTTATGTGAGTTATGGAAATAGAAGTTTGTCCTCTTTTGATATGATACACTATGATGTATGGAGACTTTGTTCTACAACTGCTGTTAATGGCTTTAAGTGGTTTGTCACCTTTATTGATTGCTATACTCGGGTCACCTGGGTGTACCTAATGAAGAGTAAGAGTGATGTGTTTGTATGCTTTCAAGATTTTTATCGCAGGATCATAACACAGTACAGTACTAATGTGAAGATTTTGAGGTCTGATAATGGGACATAATACACCAACAAGGTTCTTGAAGAGTACTTGTCAGCCCATGGGATACATCATCAGACTCCATGCGCCTACACACCAGCACTGAATGGCGTGGCGGAGCGGAAGAACATGCACCTGTTGGAAGTGGCTCGGTCGATGATGTTTGTTATGAATGTTCCTAAACAATTGTGGAGACATGCCGTATTAATAGCTGCATATCTCATCAACACGATGCCCTCTCAGGTGTTAGGATGAAATACACCATTTGGGATACTTACAGGTGAGAACAAGTACATTATTCCCCCAAAGGTGTTTGGATGTGTATGCTTTGTGAAGGATAATAAGCCTGCTGTGGGAAAGTTGGACCCTCAGGCAGTGAAGTGCGTCTTTGTCGGCTACTCAGGGACTCAGAAGGGATATTCTTGCTGGAGTCCTGTGGAGCGAAGGCTCTTTGTGAGCATGGACGTTACATTCAGAGAGATGGAACCATACTATGACAATAGTTTCGGTGAAGGCTCCGTATTTGATGACACACCTAACACATGAGGTGTTAGGAGTGATGGGGAGAGGCCCGAGCGTGATTCTCGGGTCAGTTCCATGCCCGATGATGGAAGTTGGTCCAAGGGAACAAGGGGGAGAGAGCGAGAGTGATGAAAGCGATGAGGATGCACACAATCAGGAGGAAGAAAGTGATGCTCCAGTGCAGGGGGAGGAACATTATGCTCTAGTACAGGGGGAGGAACAGCCTTCAGAACAACCTACAGCTCAAGGAGAGCTCCAGGTTTACAGGAGGAGAAAGCAACGGTCCACTACTACTGTGCCTAATGTCCCCTGCCATGTCCCTCGCCTAATCCTGCCCCAACTTTTGAAGATGCACCCGCACTGGATTCCTCTGATTCGGATGGTATGGTCCCTCCTTCACTATCTTATATTCCCTTAAGGAGATCTTCTCGCAGCAATGCAGAAAGATCCCCTAATTGTTATGGTTGTGAACATGACATTGCCCATTTCTTATCCTACTCTAATCTATCTCCTACTTATGGAGCATTCATTGCATTGTTAAGCACCACCTCTTTGCCTAAGTGTTGGCAGGAAACGAAGGAAGATCCGAGATAGAAAGCTGCAATGTTGGAGGAACTTGGGGCACTCAAAAGAAATGGAACATGGGAGCTTGTTCCATTACCTAAAAGAAAGAGAGCAGTTGGATGCAAATGAGTCTTCACAGTAAAGAAGATGCCAGAAGGAAAGGTGGAACGATACAAGACAAGATTGGTTGCAAAGGGATTCACTTAGTCCTATAGCATCGACTATGATGAGACATTTGCTCTGGTAGCAAAGATGAGCACTGTGAGAACCCTGATCTCTTTTGCAGCAAAAATGTGTGGCAGCTTCATCAATTGGATGTGAATAATGTCTTTCTTCATGGGGATCTGCAAGAGGAAGTATACATGGAGACGCCTCCAGGGTTTTGCACGAAGTAGTCGACATGAAAGGTGTGCAAGCTGAAGAAATTACTGTATGGACTCGAGCAATCTCCTCGGACCTGGTTTGAGAGATTCAGGAAGGCTGTCACAGGCATGGGGTACAGCCAGACCAATGCAGATTACACGGTCTTCTTCCGGTATGCGAGATGCCACGTCACCATACTTGCAGTATATGTAGATGATATAGTGATCACAGGTGATGATGAGGAGAAGATAACCCCGCTGAAGTCAAAACTTGTCAAGGAATTTGAAGTGAATGTCTTGAGAATGATAAGGTATTTTCTCGGGATCGAGGTGGCTCGAGGAAGAGATGAGATCGTCCTCTCTCAGAGGAAGTACGTACTAGACTTGCTCACAGAGACGGGTATGATGGGGTGTCGATCGGCAGTCACTCTAATCGATCAAAGATTGCAGAGGCATGAGAGCCTGTTGATCGTAAGAGATATTGAAGACTAGTAGGCCGATTGATTTATCTCGGCCACACTCGTCCTGATATCTCATTTGCTGTGAGTGTAGTGAGTCGCTACATGCATGATCCAAGGAAGGGCCACATAGATGTAGTTTTTCACATTCTGAGATATCTGAAGTGGGCCCCTGAAAGAGGGCTATTGTTCAAGAACAATGGACACCTGGGTGTTTGGGGATACTGCGATGCAGATTGGGCAAGCTGCATGGACGACATAAGGTTTACCTCAGGGTACTGTGTCTTTGTAGGGGTAACCTAGTCTCCTGGAGAAGCAAGAAACAATCTATGGTAGCACGATCGACCGCTGAAGGAAAGTATAGAGCTATGGCTCTAGGAGTGTCAGAGTTGCTGTGGGTAAAAGCACTGCTGACAGAGTTGAAGTTAGACCAAGGAGCACCATTACTCCTTCTGAGTGACAATCAAGCTGTACTAAGTATAGCTAACAATCCAGTTCAACATGACAGAACGAAGCATATTGAGATCGATCGGTTCTTCATCAAAGAGAAGTTAGAGAACGGATATTGAAGCTTGATCATGTTCGCTCAGAAGAACAAGTCACATATTGTCTTACTAAGGGTCTTAGTTCCTTGAGTCTTTCTGAACTATGTAACAAGATGAGAATGATTGATATATATCGCCCATCTTGAGGGGGAGTGTTGAGAACCAAGAACTAAACTATAATAGTCCATCTTAGAAGGGTGTTAAGTGAAAAAAGACCAAGGGGTATTTATATCCTCTTTATCAGAAATAAACCTAATTTTACTTTGGTCCAATATCTTTTGGTGCCAAACCACAACTTGCTGGATTGACGGCAATTCTTGGTTGTTTTGTGAGATTTACTTAGCCAGATTGGCTTATACGCGGAAGCAAGATTGCTGGAGATCTACAGTTCTGCGAAATATAGCAATTCTACGGTAACCGGCTATGATGGTGACTTTTCGTCTTGTTTCATGGTCTGGTTGATCTGGTTGATTCCGCGGGTCCTGACTGCAGTACTCTGTTGCGGAGAACAACTTCACCGTGGATGTAGAGTTCTATTTGCTTTCTACACTCTGAGTCAACATGCAGCTCTAAGGCTTTGGAAGAGTTCAACTTCTTGATTAGTGGATATTGTATAAAGACTAACGAGATACATAATTTTCTTATTGGTTTATTTTTCCTTTAGGATTTATTTTTCACATTTTTATGCCCCCACCTCAACCCTCAAGTAAGATCATATAGCTATGTACTACATCTCAGACTCTCAAGTATGATCACATAGATATATGCTACTAGGATCTACAACACCTTGAAATTTGTTAAGCAAAGAGCTGAACTCAATGGGTGTATAGTTTCATTTATGGTTGTTAGTACATATTTATAGAAGTAGGTGTGTGTACTCCCTGCAAGGTGGAGTGCAGATGTCAATCAAACTCATCTCGGACACAGTGTAAAATGAGAGGTTGAGGAAGAGCGTTGATGATTATGCCGTGCCAATTGCCTAACAACCGGAACATGATAAAGAAGATAATTTTGAAGCTTAACCTTATCATGGATGAAGAGACAATCAACCTCAATATGTTTGGTGCGCTCATGGAAGACCAGATTCTCAAAGAATGATACAAGACAGGATTTGAGAGGTGGATCATAGGAGGAGCTAAGATTGGAGAGACACATTCTGATACATAGGATTGTCGGCCACACGATAAACAAAAAAATCGGTTTCCTTCAAGACATAAACATAATAGTTTCGCTAGGAGAGAATTATGGAACCATCCTTAGGGGCAACTTCAATGCCAAGAAAGTATCGCAAATCACCCAAGTCCTTAGTGTTCAAAGTCACTAGAAAGTTGAGCTTTTACTTTAGACATACCAGGTTAATACTAGAGATGCTAACGTGATCTACATAGACAAGAAGTACAACCAAGCCTTTGGCTGACAATGAACGAAAAGAGAGGAATCCGTCACTCTAAGAGAAACATATAAATTGAATGAATTGTCTGAACTCGTCTGATCAGGCACGTAGAGATTGTTTGATACCACAAATGGACTTGCGAAGATGAAAATCCGAAATCCTAGCTGCCACCAAACATAACCCAAACCTTTAGTGACTTTTTCTTCCAAGTTGTACATGCTTGACATGTCCAACTTGGGGGAAGTATTGGCCCAGTATTTTGGTACCAATCTCTACCCATTTACCAGTTTGTATGTAATCTTGATCGTTAAATTGATTATCTTTACCCTGCTATTTCTGATCATGTGTTCTATACGCCAACCTTTGGTCTCTCTGTTTATGCACCTCAAGATACATTAGTCCTATATTAAATCTCCCCTCTTAAAACTTGACATCCTCGTTGGATCTTGTGGGTCATCAAACTAAACGGTTGATAAGAATGAAATAGATCACCCAACTCATAATTTATCTTTTGGCCTGATTACTGGGGAAGTTTACATTTGTAGAAGACTTGTTATGCTTACACGATGAGCGAAAAAGAAAACCATGTCACAACGAAGCAAACGAGCGACAGAACAATAATGAAGCGATTGTAGGCCATGTGGCAATGATGAAAACGAAAACAACAAAGGATGATTTGGCGGTGACAATGTATTGTGGATGGAGAGAGAATGGATAGATGATGAACTAACACCATTAAAATTAAGAGAATCTCTCAATGTTTTTTCATAATTTTCCATTAAATTAAATTACAATATTCATGCCCTTCAGAAGGTTTTCATCCAAGAGCTTTAATCTAAATAGGAACTTAAAGATAAAAATAAAGTTTCAAATAAAGATAAACCATCTGTTGTTAGTATCATATGATATGTGATAAACGTACAATATGATATGATAAACGACCAAATTGATACACGTCAGTTGGCCGTATCGGGAGGGTTAAAAATCATCTATTACACAATACATATTGCCCGTCACTATATGTACCATATGATAATAGAATGTGATACTTAACGGATACTTATCGAGATTCGAGACAGGTTGAAACCTTAGACCCTAGTCACCCAATCTATCTAGTTTAATTTAGAAGTACTATTTTTTTTTTTGTTTCCTCGGAACCACTAAATCGGTGGCCCCATCGACCACCTCTGCGGTTCTCCAACTAACTGACACCATTGTCTCTCCTCCATCCGCCTACATTCCTCCTTTAGAGTTCCCCAGAGCCCTGTAACATCTCCGACCAACAACAAAGAGGCATGTTCAATTTTGTTAAATTTATATGGTTTTGATAGTTTTCTTTGGGTTCAACAATTAAATAGAACTTTCGTAGTTTTGGTAGCAACTTTTGGTGAATCTTTGTGATTTTGACACACTTTTTGTGCAGTTTTTGGTGACTTTGAGTCATGTAATGTATGCTCAGGAATATACATTCTTGAACTAGATAGCTCTGCAACGATGAAAAATAAGAAATTTATCAAGAAATTATATTTTTATCATGTTTCTATAAGAATTTATGAAGTTTAGACCTAAGGTTACTTATAATACACGATATGATATGCAAGCTAATTGATACACGATACAATTAGTCTAATCCAAATAAGATAACAAATAGTTTGACTCAACTAGGCCTACTAGAATCAACAAATAAATTGGGACCGAGATACTCCAAAATCAAATACAATTATAAAAAATCAAACTCAAGATGCATTAATCATTAATCAAAACTTTCCCTCTTAAAACTTGACATCCTCGTGAAATATGGTGGTTGATCATCAAACCAAATAGTTGACAAGAATGCAATAGATCTCTCCCTCACGACATCTTTTGACTTGGTTAAAAATGGATCTTTCGTTTGTAGCAGACTTGTTAAGCTCATCCATGAACACGTGATAAGAGGCAAAGAAAACCATTTGACTCACTTAAATCTACTAGAGTCAACAAATAAATTGGACTTAGATGCGCCAAATCAAATACAACAATAAAAAACAAGCTCAAGATTCATTAATCGTGAATTAAACTCTCTCGTAAAACTTGGACCATTTGACTCAACTAAACCTACTAGACTTGACAAATAAATTGGACCGAGATCAAATACAACTATCAAATACAAACTCAAGATGCATCAATCATGAACTAAAACTTCCCCTCTTAAAACTTGACATCCTTGTCAAATATGGTGGGTGGATGACGAACTAAATGGTTGACAAGAATGCAATAGATCTCTCCCTCTCACAATTTAAACATAAATTTTATGTTCGTAATAGACTTGTTAAGCTCATTCGAGAACACATGATGAGAAGCAAAGAAAACCATATCACCAAGCAATAAATGAACAACTACATAACAGTGATAGTGATTAAACGGTTATGGGTGTAGTGGCCATGACGAAAAGAGAGTGATTGATGATGGGACGACGATGAATAGAAATGATGTAAGAACAACAATTTGTGGTGAGGATGGACAGTGATGAGATGACGTCTAAACCTTCAACTTGCTCCACAAGGAATTGATTTTTTTTTATTTTTCTTTTGGTAAGGTTAAGGGGGGGGGGGGGGTGGCAACTGATTTTTGTTCAACTTTGGAAAGAAAAATATTTGAAATTTTAGAATTTTAGATATGAATATTGTAGATATTGGATTTAAATAAAAATTGGGATTTAATATTTTAGGTGACTTTTATAAGGGTATTGAAGGATGAAAATGGCTGCTAGACTGCACTATGCACTCGGGTTTTAGGGAATGAAAGAGGCGGTTTTCGTATATAAAAGTTTTACATTTGGATTACAGGGGATAAGCTGTACAAGGTTTAGGGCTGTTTTAGAGGAATTTAGAATGGGTTTTCAGGGTTTCGGTGGCCATTTGTTGTGATGGAATAGAAAAAGGCAATCATATTTCTAGAATATAAAATAAAAAAGTTACAGATGGGTTTCCTATAGCGGAAATAAGTAAAAAGGTAGGGAAGAAGGCTTCACTCATTTTATTTGGCTTCACGCCCTTACGCTCATTAGAATTTCATACCTAATCGAAATTGCATCACACAGTTAACCCAAAGAGAAGATTCAACATCCATTCATTAGCTATCCATTACACTGAAGATCCATGCCTCCATATATAAGCCAAATTACCAAAATAGTCACTTATAAGACTACTTGTTCTCCAAAAAGATCTCTTAAAGATCTAATTAGAAACCTATATATGCTAGACTTCTCATTGCACTCAAATACCTAATACAAAATAAACTCTTCAACCAAACCAAAACCTAATTAACCAATCATAATAAGCCAAACCACCTACAAACTCCTTGCATCACTTATCTATTTTAGTCACACAGGTTGAGCTCATACAACCAAGGAGAAACCTCCGAAGTCCTTGTAGACTAGGAAAGAGCCCAAAGGACGAGCTTAAATGAGATATTTTTCTTTAGACATTTGACTTCATTTCTATGGCAAAGATACCCAGTGGAATAGCGTATCAGATAAATGTTGTCTTCGGCAATCAGTACTTGTGAATTTACTTGCTTTTTTGTACATAAAGTCTAAAATGCTGTGCCAGTCAAAGTGAGCTGGTTGCTTTATCATATATGTTCTTTAGTTAAAAATATTTTTGAAGGATTATTAACTAGAACTGAAGAATGTTGAGTAAGAAAATCTGATAACTTGAATGGAAGTGCTTCCAGTATGCTAGATTGTGTACAACATCAAAGAAAGTAATGAAACCTTGTTGAGAATAAATATTAAGCTTCTCTTATATTCTTGGAGGTAGCAATTTCTTTTTTTTCTTGTTCTTCTTACTAGGGTTCTTAAAAAAGAATGCCTGTTTCTATATGCTATTAATTATTCACAATATTTTCAGGATGAGTGTCTTGGAGAAGGAAGATTGGAAGGGCATTGTAGATTTAGTTACAAATGCTAAGAGCGTTGTCTCTTCAGTTCAAGATGTGGCTCGGAAACTTGCTGATTATGCAAAGTTTAACAAAACATCACATTCCTCTGGTAAATTCCTTCATTGGCTCATATGAATCAAGTGTGTTATGATCAAGCATACTATTATAGAGACTTCTTCCATCAGTTTCCATTTAGGGCCTGTTTGGTTACTGTGGATTGGAGTTTAAGGAATTGGACCAATTCAAGTGTTTGGTTTGCACAAATTAACTGGAATTTCACTTGGGAATCTCAGCTCCCACTTTTCTATACAAAAATGAGGAATCAGGAATTCACTCATTTTTTTGTTCTTTGAATAGGCTATCTTACAATATGGCCATGGTAACTTTAGCTTCCAAACCAGAAAGGTGGTTGTTGTCCACTCATTAATGTTGGATTGGCAATTTCACCTTTCAAAATAAAAAGGTAGTTGTAAAACCAGCCAAACACATGGGAGGATCTTGTGTTCCAATTCATTGAATTATAGTATGCCAACCACGTGGAATTGGATTTGCAAGATCATGATTTCCAGTTCCATTAATCCTATTAATTCATGGAATTCAAAGCCACAACAGCCAAATGCTCGTAGATGAGTGCTGAGTATTTCTGCTTATGTTGATGAGAGACCTGTATCTATCGATTTTCCATGCAATACTATGCAGTCTTTCTTTGGTACATACTTATTCATATGGATGTATCACTATTTTCGTAGCTTATGTTACCCTTTGGATCTTCATGCTGCTTCTATTGGAAAATGCACTTGGGAAGCTGTAAAACTGGCCTACTCATTTCATTTATAAGCATTCCCCTTCGAAATTCCAGCTTACAAAACAGTTTTGTGCAATATAGCTTGTTGTTTATATTGATATGTTAGCATCATAACGTGTCAAGAACTTAATGTTATACACTGGGCTTCAGTATATTGACTGTAGATTCTGATTTAAGAGGAGGCTTAAATAAACCTTGATAAGTTTGGCTATTGAATTTATGTGTTTGCCCGCTCTCAAATTACTTGAGAATACAATACTGAATGAGTGAAGAATTAAAGTAAAACCATGTACATAAACTCATCTCGTTAGTCTTTCTTATGAGTAGCTAGATAGAAATAGGATTGGGTATTGCTTTTCCTTCATAGAAGGCATTCACAGTAAAACACTTCAATAATCTCTCAGTGGATCATTTATTTTTCTCTAAATCTATAAATTTGGATCTATTTGATTCTGTAGCATCTAAGTTTTCATATTTCCAGTAGCTGTTGCTTGGTTTATTTCAATGTCTGTTTTTGATTTTATAAGCGTATGACATTATGGGAGGGTGTGCTTGACCCATTGGGAGTAGTAATATTCCCATGGACACTTAACAGCCAAATCAGGCCCTTACCTTAATGGTTGAGAATCTTGAGATGAATTTGGGAGTCCTTTGAAATTGCAAACTACAGACTTACAATATGAGGGAGGATTACTTCATTATCGTGATTACTAATTAATGGAAGAGGGCGTAGTTTGGAGCGACAGGTTGCTTGCATCCTGGAGGATGTCGGTTGGGATCATGGAAACAGCCTCAATATATATATATATATATATATATATATATATATATATGTATATATATATATGAAAATTCTTAAATACAAACTTTGTATCGATACAAGCAAAATCTGAACCATTGATTGTTGATCCAATGGTTCAAATTAGAAGGGCTTTCTTGTACTTTCACAATTTTACAATGCAATTGTATGGGATGTATCGATACAATGCTTGTATTGTAGAATGACCCATATATATATATATATATATATATATATATATATATATATATATATATATATAACTGGGGGTAAGACTGTACATCTTGACTTTCCCCAGACCCTGTATAGCAGGATCCCGTGGCACTTGGACAACCTTTTACTAATTAATGGAAGCTGAGAATTGTTATACAACACATGATCGATACTGGACATGTGATTAATATTTCCTCACATCTTGAACTGCTTTGTTCCTCATGTCCCCTTTCTGAAAACGTATTGATTAGGAACTTAATAAGTATCATCTCTCTAATGCATGATAATGTTGGATCTTATGCAAGACATGCTGAACATATCGGATTCCATCAGAAAATAGATTATGAAGAGGTTAGTATTACATTATTCTGTTACTAACTGGGTATTAATTCATCCTAGTGTTGCTTGTGTATGGTAAAATGAGATCTCCAGCTAGATGCATTTCGATTCAGATAATTGACAATTGGATTTTAACCATGAACATATGAACTTGAAATCATGGATAGATATATGTTTTTGTAGTACTGTTGTTCATCATAATAGTATAATTCAATTGTGTGTGGAATTATTTAAAGTTTTAAACCTGCCTCTTCCATTTTGCAGAAATCACCAAAATGGAAGACACGGCCTCTTCAAAGAAGAACCCAAATTCAGATACGACTAAACATATTGGAACCATGCCTGAGGAGCTATTCATACCTGGCACGATGTATTTCTTGAAGAGAATGATAGAGGAGGGTCGTGGTACTTCAAAGAGTAGAGAATCATACACACTCTGGAAGAGGCAACCTGGTGAACATTTCCAGAGAATATTACTGTCTGGTAATTTGATATCTGACCATAAATGTGACAGTCATTACCATGCCCTCAGGGATGTGCTAAAAAGCCTACCAGCCTCTGATGATAGAAGCTATTTGTAAATATGAGCTGAATTTTTTCCTGAGAGATCTGTCTAAGCCTAAACAGTTGTTATCTGCTTGGTATCACTGAACTTTGGAAGATATTTCCCATGTGGTTTTTGTTGTGTTAGGATGTCAATCTATTGTGATGTATAACAAAGTTCTGTGATGACGTTTTTGTAATTTAATAAGTACCAGCAGAACATATCCAACTTAATTCAGTGTTTTGTACAGTGTTCTTTAAGTAATAATTTTGGCTGAAAAACATTTCTTTCCTTTCTTTATAGAAGAACGTCCTCATGTGTTTGTTCTTGTCTTTGTTTGATACAATTTTTTTCATGGGCTACTACTATCTAATTTGCTCGCAACATATTTGTTCACTGGAAAAATCTCAATGTTAACAGTCATGGTATCTTTCTCCGCTCCTTTTGTGTTGTCAAATACCGTTTCTCCATGTTTTCCAGATATGTTAAAACTGAATGTGTAACTCAAGTTGGAGTCGACATGACAAAAGCTATGTTGTCATTATTTTGGTGCATGTCAAATGTACTCCTAAGATGTGTTGTATACAGATTGAAACTTGGCTCCAGAGTAGAATCATAATTTTTAGAGGTTAAACTGTCTCAAACCATAAGGATAACGTAAGTTGTAGACATCGATTGTGAATAAGGCTTCCAATTTCATATTTTCAAGAATATTTATAAGTTATTCAAGTTTTTTGTCACTATTTTCTACAATGAAGATACAGCTATCAGTCTGCCCGTTAAGAAACCATAATTGAAGAGGATTTGGAACATATGGATCATTGAAGCAGATGGAAGTGTTTCTTTTTCCTGATATTTGTAGGTGAGGATGAGTAGACGTTGTACTGTTGGAGGCAAGTTTTTTTGTAATATAGCCCATGTTTCCTGGCAAGAATGATATAATCTAAATAAACATGTTCTTTGGAAAGAAGTATGGGGAGGCCGAGGCCCTGTTTAATTACTTCACCATGAAAGCTAAAGAAACCTCGGCTGTCAAAAGTTTCAAGGTAAAAAAGAAAATATACAGAGATCCATGGCGAGGTTAATTGGGACGAGGCACGTCTGACTTGGAAACGTGTGGCCATTGCTACTCATATCATACACATTGCCAGCTTAATTTTTGATGCAAGGTTAACTACCACAAACAACCTATTTATACGAGTCCTCATGGTGCAAGTGTTAAGCTCGGAAGCACCATCAACATCCTTGCTGCCATATTCGTCTTCAAAAGAACCTCAAGTTCAGTTCCCCCCCATTACCCATCAAGCAATCACTCCCCAACAACATGGCCATGAACCAGAAGCAGATAATTACTGTTTTGTGTGGCTTACAGAACAAACTTCTCAAAAGCAACCCCCCTAATCAACAAATATTTGCCTTCCAAAATCCTTGCAGAACCAAAAGAATAGAAGTAGGGAAAAGAGAATAAAAATGACAAGATCAAGTTCATGGTCACAAATCTGCACTCTGAAAAGATGGGAGACTGAATAATCCAGCAAGTGAATACAATTACAAGTTAACTGAGCACAAGAAACGACATAAATTAGCAGCACAACACTGTATGGGAAGTATAAAATTTGATCAACAGATCTTTTAAGGTATTCAGAACATCCACATTCATACAATCCTGCAGAGTACTACTAAAACTTTCTTCAATAGTCACAAAGATTGCTCTTCGTAAGTCTTGATGGTAACAATTTATATCAAAATATATCACAAATTACATTAATTTCACCTTACAGGATAACAGAACAAATCCCAAATGTCCCAACCACTGCCAGGTTTATATATGGTACTTTCATGTCTCTCGAAAGATTAGGAAACACATAAATGTGCAGATCAATATATAGGAATCCATATTGATGTGTTCAGAAACGATTAACAATTCCTACATGCTACTGCTAACAATACTTCTTATAGAAAGGAGCTCATAAGAGATGCACTTGACCTTTACAAACCAATGTTTATGGCAGTAAAAGTATGTGCCAAAAATTTTCAGTTAAAAAAACTGGAAACTGCACTTATATCTCAACAACATTATGGTGCTACACCACATTCTCCAAAAGAATAAACCTTGTAAACACTGAAACTCAAGCTAAGCAGCAGTCAAAAGACTAAGATCTCTATCACCCTCCGCATCTGGATCCTCAGTTAACTGCTTGCTGTTCTCCACCTTCACATCAGAATTCTCCGCCATCTCATCAAAGTCCTCAATCACGATTGAATCGCCATTTCTTTCCCGTTCATAAAACACTATCTTCGTGATCAAATGACAAAACATATATATAAACTGCCTAGTAGCATTCGCTGGAATGGGATAACTGATTCTTTTATAAGATTCCAGTGGGATCTGGGGATCAACTAAGGATACAATAGGTATCTGCGCTTGATCAGCTTCACGGATGACCGATGACTTACTATCTCCATCCAGAATAACTATGCAGTCCGGTAGATGGGTCGAACCCAAATTGATCTTCTTCTTTCGGGAAATCTTTCTTGGCAGTGCAGAAGGATTAGTCATCAGATTCCCTATCTTCCATTGAGAATCACTGACCCGGCCCGCCATCTCTTCCATGATCTCTTGTATAAATATATTATTCGTCTTTAGAAACAAGAACCGGCCCTTCTCACGAATGAGTGCCGACATGAAGTTGAAAGCGTTCCGTAAACATATCAGCGTCTTGTCAGAATCGATAATGTAAATTCCGTTCCTGGAACCACATACATAGGTCTTGAAATGGTGAGCAGCCACCCGATGACCGAGATGCGCATTCGTAGCGAGTAACTTGGTTGTTACGAGAGACTGGATAGCTGTCTTTGTTGTTTTTTTTTCTTTTTCTTCAGTACTACTCTTTTCGAAGATTGACTCACTGCTGGCCAAATTGTCCCTAGTGAAAACCCCACCGTGGGACATGAGGCTGGGGATGACGCGGTCGAAGGTGGAGCCCCTGCACTGAAATGGCATTCTCGGTGGCTGACTGAAACCATTCTCTCCGGTCCAGAGGTACCTAAAGTTACCCGCAATTGCGCAGGCATTCACCTTTCCGGTCACTGCATTGAGTAGAAGTTTGGGGTTTGTCATCTTTCCCTGTAAGCTAAAAGTAAGTTAGCAATCTCAAATTTTTTGACCATTCAAAGCTGGTCTTTTATGCAATCTTATCAACATGTTATCATGTTCATATTTCCTACATTTACGTAATCTCAACAAATGACGAATATATAAGTTCAACAAATTGTTAATGACCACCAACAATTAGTATGTCTGTTCTAATCATCTTAATAACAAAGAATTTTTTTGGAAAACATCAGATAATTGCAGAAATTAAAAGTTGCAAGCTTTCACAAGTTGTGAATATTTTTGATAATAAATAAATAATAATATAGTCGATGGCTTAATTCCTGGATTCATATTGGGGGGTGGGGGGAAGGAAAGAAAAGAAGAGAAAAACAAATTTACTTAATAGATCAGATGAGGCCCGAAATTCCCAGCGACCGAAGGAAGAGGGTGAGGATTGGAACAAATGTATACCCCTCACTGACACATAGATTAGGGTTTCGAGATTGTAATTAGGGTTTGGGAAGAGAGATCAAAACAAGTGCGGACATTGACTGCCTACCCTTTTCATCTTCCAAACGGGTCAGACCCGTTCCACGTCCAAGGATCATCATTGGAGGAGAATGAGACATAGATAGAAGGGTTATTTAGACCTAAACTCAAAATATATATATATATATTTTTGATTGTAAAGCCTTCAACCCCCACACTATTCCGGATGCTCGATCTTCCGACCTGCACACCCATGTCTCACAGCCTTACCACGAGGCTGCTCTTTAGGGGAACATTTTTTTTTTTGGTGTGCAGGCCCTAGCCCCCACCCCGGGTTCGATCTTCCGACTTTCCCCATATGTACCCTTGACATTACCACTATGCCAACAACCCAGTGTCTCCATATTATTCATAATAGGGTTTGGTCTTGTCCTAACGGTTACTTGGTTGACCGTCCAAAATGAAGATCTAAATATAAATTTGAATATTATACCAGATCCTAAAATTGAACAGAAATATGAGAGGATTATGTGACTTGGGTTATTCAGTTTTGCATGGTGGATGTTGTGTGACTTGGGTTATTTAGTTTTGTCATGACCAATCGAGAATGAGACTTGTGACACTGTTGTTTGTTTCCATCATGATCTCAACAGTCACACAACCCACTTGACGACAATTTTGATGGGGACAACTTCATGAGCATCTTGTATGATTGCTACTCGTCCCGGTCGCATTGTTGAATGATTGCAACTCAAGAGCTTCGAAATATTGTACGTCTGCTGAAATCAGAATAGAAGCAAACAATAGTGTCACAACTCATAATGACCAAAACGAAACTAAATAACCCTAGATAGAAAGATATATGATATTAGTGATGGACTTAGAAAATGGCTCATTTTAAGTTACATGATAAAACAAAAGTTCTAATAGCATGCCACAGGGACCTAAGTATTTTTTTAGCCCCATAATGTTTCTGATATGTATTGCCAGAAAATTTCTGTGGAATGCTTGGCTACAACGAGAACGAGAGCTAGGAAAAAAAATCAATTGGCTGGTCAGCACCACGAATGATGAGAGGCTGTTAAAATAATATTAAATATATAACTCTCATCATAACTCGAGAATTTTGGAGCTACGACAAGGACTTTAAGTCTTTAACATGGTATCAAAGCAATATAACTCAGATGAAAGAAAAGAGCTAATTTATTAAGAAAACTTACACAATTTGTAAATATTAATGCAAATTTATATTTGTCTTATAATTAGAAATTCTAAAGTTAAAGAATTAAAGAAAATAAAAAAGAGGTAGGGTCTGATGATATTACTATCGAAGTTTGGAAATGTGTAGGTGAAAAAGAATTGATGTGGCTTACTAACTTGTTCAAAAAAATCCTAAGAACTAAGAAGTTATCCGATGAATGGTGAAATAAGATTATAGTACCCATCTATCAAAATAAAAGACATACAAAGTTGCAATAAATATTGATGAATTAAGCTTATGAGACATACTGAATGAGACATACCGTCAAACAATGGAGAGAGTAATTGAGCAAATATTAAGAAAAGCAAACTAGAATTATATAATCATATTGGTTTTATGTCTAGAAAATCTATTATGGAAGTCATTTCCATGTTAAGAAGGTAATGAAAAAAAAAATAGAGAGAAAAAGAGATTTAAGTATGGTGTTTTCTTGATTTAAATAAAACTTACGATAGAGTTTCTAGGAAAATAGTTTAGTAGGCTTTGGAGTAGAAACAAATTCCTAGTAGCTATATTATGACTATTAGGTGGCGTTTGGTTTAAGTTTTTGAGGTTTCAGAATGGATTTTAGATTCTTTACCCTTGTTTGGTATGTGTAGGATTGAAAATTAGGGGGGAATAAGAGGGACTTCATATTCCCATTGTTGTGGAAAAGTAATTCCTAAGGTCCCCCTTGGAAATGATTTTGTTTTCCTAGAAATGTTGTTAAATATTTTGTTTGAACAAAAATACCTTTACTTTACTTTCAAAATTTTAACTTCTACCCCAAACATATAAATTTAAATAATAGTAACATGAAAGAGTATTTATGAAAAACTAAATAAATTAACATTCTTTTTTTATATTTCCAACCAATCAAACCAAATGTCATGTCCCAGTACCGGAATACGGAGACGGACATGGCCAGCTACCCCGTACAAGGTACTATACGTCGTACGGCGATCACGGCTTTATAAGACAAAGGGGCGCATGCTACAATCAAGTCTCTTATGGTCAAGAACTTCTATGTCTCAATCATTTAGACAAGAAACAGTAAGCATAGAGCATATATGATAAGCAATAAGGCATCACAAATGCTTTCTCAAAATGTTCTGGAGTCCAGCTGTACAAAAATAAGAAGCTAAAAAGTAGCAAAAGTACATGATAGTGATTCAGCTGCAGTCTGATTTAATACAATAATGTAAGAAAACTAATGTCCAGACGAGCCAGCTAATAGGTGGCGGTGGCTAAACGTCCAAAAGAAGAAAATGTGCAAGACGAGAAGGGAAGAAGAAAAATCCACTCGCTATCCCCTACGACCATATTTCTGGTGCATGCCATGAGTTGGGGGAAAGAACGCTGGATCCTCAGGTGCTGACTCGAGACCTGACCATACAAAACCAGTGGGGTTAGACTCCAAATAGCAAGTACTACAAAGAAAGCATGAAATGAAGAAACAAAAACCCAAGAAAAATAATATAATATTACATAGGTTCAGTGTCGTAACTTAGGTCCATGGCATATCCTAGCACTAAGGCTCAACCCTACAACCAAACAAGGACAAGGGTTGAACCCTCACACTATGATAGTCCATTTTTCTAGGCTACTAGCTAAAATAATATTATTACAATCACAAACAATTCCATTTATTATATCGGGCAATCATTTGTATAGATTCCTATTTTATGAAGTCTGAGGTTATCTCAGAACAATGCATAATAAGTATCCTCAGATCACACCAGTGCCGAACATGAGCTAACCAAACTAATATAATAAAACAAGCACTTGTAGGATGCACCAGTCCCCCGTAGGGCCACTGCGCTAAAAATATGGTATTAGCGGTTCCAGTGTTCCTATATTGAAACGGTGGCTCGGCACAATAATAAGTCAGATATTGCACTCCACTAAGGCAGATGATATACAGTATCTGTGGTGGCTAGCCCACAACGCACTTCGTATGAATCTCTGTAGGAAGGTTCGTTGGCATGATCTCGAGATATTGTTTCGTCCAATGTTATTACCACTTTTTGTTACCTAATTAGCCCTAGGTTGTATTTGAAATCTCAAGGAGTTGTCACATGATGATTTTCCTTAAGATGTCGTACAAGGTACGGACACGCTAGATACGAATTCATGGAAGTCAAATCAGGATTCATCCGAGCGTGTATGCAACATTCATACAATCAAAAATTCTAGCCACGCTTTGGTAGTTCGACTCTCTTATTATCTCCGTGCTGGAAAAATAATGTTCATATTTATAATATCACGCATTTAGGAATTTGGAGACATTCTCGATGCATAACCCAAATATAATCACTTAACACGTGACACGATGTGTCGTACCTCGACGCACATGAAAATATGAATAATTATCAAGCAATAGTAGTATCAGCACGGATACAGTATTCAAGTCAAATTACCAATTATAAATTGGGTCACATGAATTAAGAAAATATTCGATCAAACAAGCAGGGCCGCATGGGTCTCTAGGCCACATAACAATCCTGACGGCATGAGAAGTCAGGCCGCATGATAATCCTATCGCATGAGAAGTCAGGCCGCATGACAATCATGCCGCATGGAGTCATGCCGTATAACAATCCTGGCCGTACGGAATCATGCTGCATGGAGTCAGGGCTAAGGTCTACTCCTCGGGATAAGTGATAAAGCGACAAAAAATAAATAAAGTATCAGTGATGTGACATAAAGTGTGTCAGAAAAAAAGACAAAATTATAGAAAGACGCGCCAAAGATGAGCCAAAGTTCAGAGTCATGCGTCCAAGGGAAGGTGGCCGCATGCTTTGCTTGCCGCATAAGTTCGATGTTGCATGGAGTTCGATGCCGCATGGAGTGTCTTTTGGACTTAGCGAATTTCTCATTCGTTCAGCGAGTGTTATTCAAGGACATTTGTGCAGATCAGCATTCATGCGTCCAACAAGATGGACGCATGATGTTAGTATAAAAAAGAGTTCTGCCGCATAACCCTCTCGGGCTGCATAACACTCTCAGCCGCATAGTTCGTTGGCCGCATGAAGACTTCGTCTTCTCCAACAGCAGGTTCGGCTATGGCAAAAACTCCCCAAAACTGAAATATTATTTTCTTCATATAAACCACATTTTAAGTTCAAATTAGGTAAACCAAAAGCCAAAATGCTCTAAATCGAAAGATCTAACATGTAGCAAAAACTGGTTTTCAAAGACACAAGTTTAATAGATAAAAAAAAACTCATAAAATCCAATAAAAACCTAAGTTAGTACAATAATCTATCCATCAAAATAGAAAACTCCAAGAACTAAAAGTGCTTAGAAACACATAATAAACATAATAGAACAATAATATGGAGGGTTTCTTCATTTCTCATGCAATATATACTTGCTTATGAAATGGGGAGAGAAAGCTAAAGAAAGAGGAAGAAATGAAGATGTGAAGAGAGAGAGAGAGAATAAAATGTTGGTTTATATATGCTAGGGTTTGAGGGTTGAACCAAAGACTCTCATGAGTTGAACCAACCCACAAAATAAACCATGAACCAGGTTAAACCAAAGAATGAGTCTAGTCTCCATGCACATGCAACCATGCTAAAATAAAAATACGTTCCAAATATGTATATCGGGAACGGGTAGTGACACCAAACATGGCTATGAGAATGTCAAATTCATTTCTCATAAAAAATGAATAAAAAATAAATTTCTAGGAATACAAAATCTTGATCCAAACGAGCCCAAGGTATGTTTAATGGAGTTACAATAATCATGCAAATATTGGAGAAGATAACAAAACGTTTTCTATAAGAGCATCTCCAACCCTGTTGTGAGTTTGAAAAAAATGGTTGCCACATAGGAATCACAACTTCTTATTTCAAATTTTTTTCTCCAATGCAAGTATGAAATATTATGAAGTTGACATGGCAATGACATATCAAAGACAATGTGAAGTTGGTTATCTAGATTTAGACAATGGACTTCACAATGCTTTACCTCCACATCATCAATTATGAATAAAAATATTTATAAAAAAAGGAAGGGGTGAAAAAGTTGTCTTGGAAGTTGGAAAAAAATAGTTTTTATTGTCTTCTCAATACTTTTGCATTGGAGAACAATTTTCTATCCCGTTGTCTTATGTGAATATAATATTGCCATATATGAAAGATATTGTCTTGTATCTCAGGCCACAAAGAATCACAATAGAAAATATAAGATTGGAGATGCTCTAACCTTCCGTTTATATCAATGATCAATTACAAACCTTACCTTTTGCACTCTAGTCATGGATCAAATTATTAGGTATATTCAGAAGGTTCCATATCTTTTTATTTGGATGGCTTGGGTTTTCTTGTGTGACCCTTGAATTTTTGGTTGGTATTAAATGGTTGGACCACGACTTGGTTGGTTGGTACTGTGTTTGGAGGATTGGCCAGGGCGGAGCTTCTAATCCCCCCAATTTTTTTTTTGGGAGGATAATATCCTAAAAATTTCTTGGCCTTATTAGCACCATCATTTAAGAATTGAGAATAAAATATTACTATAAAAAATTTAATTTAATTAATGTGTTATGTAATCTTTCCAAATAGATAATTTTTGATCTTCTCCGAATCTCCATGAGAATCTCGATGCAAGCAAAAAAAAAAAAAGCAAAGTGGGAAGAGTCGAAGAGGAAGAAACAATATATTACTAACAACTATTGTCCTACTCGTTGAGTTAATTAGGATATTATCCAACTCTTTCATCAATGATATTAAGCTTCATATGGTTTGGTCTGCCTACCGGACAATCTCTTTTGAATAACAAGATTCACAATAGTTGATTTTTTTTGAAGAGTTTTAATTTCTTCTTATAGTAATAATATTATTATTTTTATCTTCTGAACTTTTGTTTTTCTCAAAGTAGTAATAAAATTAGTTATATTTTTTTTAGGTTATTTAGAAGTCATCATGGTCAAGTTAAAAACTATTGATGCCTATTTTTATCTTCCAAACTTTTTCTTTTTGTTGAGAATTTTGATTATAATTCCATTATTGATGACTTTAAGTCTTTGAAGGAATGTCGATCATTACTTTGAATTAAATGGAATAGTTTATTATTCATGAAAGATTTGTAAGTTTATTACTACTTTTTTTTCTTTAATTTTGTTTAATTAGTTGAATGTGACATTATTTAACATATTCTATTAAGTTTATTACTACTTTTTATTTAAATTTGTTTAATTAGTTATTTGATTAAGTTATATATATATATATATATATATATATATATATATATATATATATATATATATATATATATATATATATATATATATATATATACTTAACAATAGATTTATCTCTCAAAAAATATAGCTCAAGCTCTGCCACTGAGGATTGGATATTATATGAGGTATATTTTGTGTAGGATAGCCATGAAGGGTTTCATTGGAATCCAAATAATGTCTTAGAATATTCCACCAATCATATTTTATGTATCTTTTTTATTTCAAATATCTTTTGTTCTGGTAACATATTTTAATTGGAGTATCTCTTTTGGTCTCCTTTTATTATGCCACAAATTTGAAAATATTGTCTGCATAGTAACACTCTATTGGCTATTTTGTGTGCTATATAAGGACTCATTTGCCCTTAGTTCCTACTTATTTTGGCCTAAAGTTAGGTATTGATTCTTTAGTTCGTGAACTCGGATTTGATTGAGTGAACTCGGATTTGATTGAGTATAGGTGGTGTTGTGCTTGCATTGTTAACTTAGATTTGATTGGTTTGTCCCTTCTAGTTGGATGGTCTTAGTTGGTTAGACTAATTGGTTTGATAGTTATTTCTTATGGTTGGCTTGAACTGGTTAGTCTTGATGAATAGATTTATAGTGTTAGTTCCACGAGATTGGATCTAGTTGGTAATGCCCTAATCGTTTGGATTTGGATCTATATTGATTGAATGTAGTTGTCCTTATGCTCAGTTTGGTTGACTAGAGTCTTGTTTGGTTACCTTGTGCTTTGTTGGGTTTGCTTATTTGTTTGGTAGTAGTACCTTGTACCCTAATAGATTTTGGATGAATGGCTCCACACAAGACACTACTAACGGAAGATTAGGCTAAGACGTGATCAACTTCTCATTGCACAAAGATGATAAGAGCTATGCTGACACACATCGAAGACCCGTCATGGATTGCTATTGAAGTCATCGATGTTAAAGGTGATGCAAGTCAGTGCAGGAAAAGTTGAGTCCGAGATTTGTTTTCATGTTTCTCAACTGGGGTTTGTGCATGATTCAAACTATATTGAAGAACTTGAGCAACTTGAGCTATAGCCAGATTTATTTTATGCTTGAGCAAAGTATAGCATCCTGAACAAAAATGAGAAGGTTTTGTTGAATCACTTGGTTCCAATTGGTTCGTGTGCTTTGGGGTAATTATTCAAATCGAGAAATCGATGTGGAAACATGAAGATGGTTTGAGGAGTGTTTTTATGTGTTATTTGGTTTTTAAATATTTGCTTTGTTAGTCCTGAGGCGGATCAAAGATGGTAGAACACGGACCAATAGCAGAGCTACAAGCAAAATCCGAAAGTTCGCTCTCTACTAGAACCAAAGTTGTCGTCAAGACACAGAGCTTCCAGCAAATAAGTTTGCCCTTTGAGGAACTCGATTTGTAAGCCCCCTGATTTTCATGAATTTCTAATTTGGCTTTTTACAATTTTTCTGGAATTTTCTAGGATTTTTCTGTGATTAAAACCTAGGCTTTTGGTAATTAAATAATTTTTTTTAAATACGGTTTATTAATATTAAAATATTATAAAAATAATATTTTATGGTGTAAAATGGAGAACCGGACATAGGATAATTTTCCGGGAATTTATTGGACTCCGGAAGCATTTATAAAGCCCTAAAAACTATTAAATAAATAAACCGAATTAAACCCGTGTCAACGCCCAACATCTCCATGAGAGCCGAAGCCAAGCCCAAGGAGCGTTGACCCAGCCCTAAATCCTAGGTCTAACCCTAGTCTAATTTCTGTATGTATAAATACATAATTTCCTATTTTTCTCCACAAACAAAAAGAAAAGAAAAAAAAAGGAAAAATCCCTAATTACTAAAAATTCCTAATTCTAATTAACCCTAACCCTAACCCTAACCTAGCCGTCGGCTACCCCCCCTCGCCGGAGCAGCCGACCTCCCCCTTCCCGCGGCGAGCCGACCCCCTGCCGGCCTCGACCTCCTCCCCTCGCCACCGAGCTCAGCCGATAATCCTCTCCGCGCTGCCCGCCTTCCTCCACGCCCGTCGCCGACTCGCCACTCCACCCGAGTCCGCCTCTTCCCCGACTCTGCCTCGTCGACAACCGCCCCGGCCTCCTGAGCAGCGCCCTACCCTAGTCGGACCCCCCAGCCACCGTCTCCCTCGACTCCGCCCATCTCCTCCCCGCTCACAGCTCGACCACGATCCACTTCCTCCTCCCCGATCCACTTCCTCCTCCCCGATCCACCTCCTCCTCCTCCTGCCTCTCGACGACTCCGCCGTACCCCTGATCTCCGCCGACCCGACTCCGGTCATCCCCGAGGCCGCCTGACAGCGACAGCCCCTCCCCCGACCGTCCAGTTCACCGATCCCCTCAGGCCGAGCGGGTCTTCCCAGCGGCTGTGCGTTCTCCTACCCCGTCGGAGCAGCGATCCCCTCCGGCCGACCACAACAAGCCCTAGCCACCTCCGGCCGCCCGCTGACACGGATACGACAGCCCTGAATCGGTCACAAACAGAAACCCTAGTCTGGACACAGAGACTTGGACACGTCCAGGACACGAAGTTGACCCTCGGACACGAGGAAATTCGGTGTCCGGAGCCCTGTTCAGGTATTCTTTTCTCTCTCCTCGCTGATCCGATTTTGATTCCGTCAATTGCATCGTGTAGACTGTGTGACCCTCTCGGTGCCCGTGCAACTCGCTCGGTGCATCGCGTCCTGTGGCGATCGCGAACCGCGATCCAAAAACAGAAAAAACAATGCCCTGTTTCACCCCGGAACTGAGTGCGTCCCGCCAAACGGGACGACTTGGTCGCACGCGGACTTTATCGAAACATGCACGTCGTTGATACGGACGTGTGAGATTTCGCAGAAGTTAATTTGGATGTGCGTGCACACCGGAATCAACGCGTATCCGCGAACACCGTCCCGTATCCGTCCTTTCTGGAACACGCTGTAACTTTGTGTACACACGTTGGATCGAGACAAAACTTGTGCCATCAGACTCGTAGCAATACGCTGGTCCTGTGACCCAAGTTTGGTTCGATTCTGAGAACGTTGACAAAATCGCGTATCGTGGGCCCCACTTGACGAGCGATTTTGTGATCGGCTCATCGGAATCCAATTCTGAAAGTTTCGTTGGGTTCGTATCATCGTTCCTGACTTGTTGACACTGAGTTTGACGAATTTGGAGACCTTTGACCTTGACACGCTTTTCGGTACAAAGTGGCCCACATGTGGACCCCGCTTTGGCCCGGAAATATTATTTTTGCCCTTGTGTCCAAATTGGACTCAAGGACAGGCGTTTCTAGCTATTTGATATTTTCTGAATCTAATGGTGATATTTATTTTAGCAACCGGAGTAGTACCTGCAGATCACACTGAGACCAGAGCTACAGTTAGAGCCGGAACCCCAGGCAAGTGTACCTTGCCAAACTCTGCAGTATTGTTACATATTTTTCTTGCTTCATTATATTGCTGTGCATGCTTAACCTAGGACCGTGTGGCGTACTTAGCGTCCGATTATTAGTCGGGTGCCAACACCGTACACGGTGTTGTGTATTGTCATCTAGGGATGGACATTCGTGACCCCTTTGCATTCTCATACTTGTCTTATCAAGTACATTATATCCAGGACACTTGACACTATTTATGGACAGAATCTTTCTGAGATATTCATGGTGATTCTGTATAGGATGTAGGATTTAACATTGACATTATATTCCTAGATACTATATGACCTGTTGCATTAGATATGATTGTGCGTGACATGGACATGGTGCATCGTGGACATGAGACGTGTGATTACATGGGGTGGGGAGAGACACACAGACTACAGGCTGATCATATATATATAAACCCCTATTATTGTGAGGCACAAGACTCTCGAGCAGAGCTTGGCCCATTACGTGTTATTACCGCTACCCGGCTCCCCGACACAGAGCTTATAGCGGCTCAGCCTGAGTACTAGTGATGCTCTCACTTGCATTTTCACTTAGATGGTTACTTATTTGCCCTATTTATTTCATTATCTGCTGCACTGCATTTATTTTGGCTTGTATTTTCTGTACCTTGTTGTCCCCTGAGGACCTGGATCCGGACTTTGTCCCCAGGACTAGCAGAGGAGATCCACCTAGAGTTATACAGTACAGGAGCATTATCAGGAGCAGAATCAGGAACAGGAGCAGATACAGGAGCTGTACTGACACCGAGGACGAGATTGTGCCAGAGGACTTCCCCGGGGTATAGGCTTTATATGCTCATTTATTTCTATTTCTAGTTCCTTTATTTTCTGTCTATTGCATTGATGTATCATACTTGTTCTCGAATTGCTCTCCGAGACACTTTTATTGAGATATGTCAGTTTATTTTATTTGCATTATTCTGGCATTGGATCTGTGATTATCTATTGTGGATGAGATTAGCATAGACTGTGACTTATATCATTGGACCTACTTATTATTGTATTACAGCTTAAGCATGCCCCGATGGATCCATTAAATTAGGTTTGTCCATCGGTGTGTGCTGCTGGCCATTATCACGCGTCCGGTCCCTCGGTATTTTGGGACTGGGGCGTGACACGATTCCAACGAATCACAAAACCAATAGAGAATATGACTCACCAAAAACTCTAAAGAGTTTATCTTCAAGTGATGGACAAATCCTAAGAAGCAAACCTCCAAGAACAGTTACAAACTGACTACAAAGAAAAGGAAGCTACAAATAAAAATGTTCTTCTCTTTACATTCGCAGACGCTATAATGAGATAGAACAGAACAAAGAGAACAAGAATAAAGATCAGAAAAGAACTCCTACTGGGGTGATTAAAACCGCCGGTGCTCAAAGCAAGATTTGCCTAATCCACGATCTGCTCACAGAAAACAACAAGTTCTCAAAGAACTTCTGGAATGCCCGCGTCACCTCCCTCCTGGGCTCGCACAAACTCCTGGACTCCTCTTGCCGGCGCATCAGCCTCTTCAACTCTCTCTCTCTCTCTCTCTCAAAATCTATATCTTATAAGGGCTGAGAGGAGAGTATTTATAGAGGAGCCTGGCCCTCTAGTCGGTTACAAAGAGAGATGAACGAATTTAACTCAAATTTTACAAAATTGGAACTGAATTAAAGACGTAATCTTTCCATAACTGACTCGCTTTTATTTTTAGCGCAGCAACGCAGCGGCCCAGCGCGCATGCACGCAGCAGCACAATAGCGCATTCGCCCGCTCAGCACCCTGCTGAAGCACCCGCGCATGCACCCGCGTATGCAACCACGCTAGCAACAACGCATAAAATGAGCGCATGAGCATAACTAATGTGCACAAGCGCCATGCGCCGATGCCGACGTGCTAAGTGCAAAGTGCGCCAACAAAGCGCAACTTTGCGCCCTTGAGCCCGAGTCCGAGTCCCTAAGCCCCTTCGGGGCTTAGCTCCTATGGAATAAATTCCAAGATCATGAAAAAAAGCTTAAAAGCTTCCATGAAGGATGTCATGCCC
The DNA here is from genome assembly GCA_036927795.1 of Iris macrosiphon. Lineage (NCBI taxonomy): Eukaryota > Viridiplantae > Streptophyta > Magnoliopsida > Asparagales > Iridaceae > Iris > Iris macrosiphon. Next base: position 69,924,698 of record JAYESA010000009.1, on the reverse strand, counting down.
CAGTCCAAAATTACATAGTACTAGAAATAGGTAAGCATGCTAGCTGTATATATATGGCAACTCCAATATATAAAAATTATAACACATACGTACGCTGTATTATGAATAATAATTCACAACTGGTATATATAATTGTCACAAGTCACAGGACATCACTAATCTCATCCACGAAACCAAATAGAAATAAATAACAAAATATGGCAATGAACCAAGTATGAAATAATAAAAAAGAACTAATAGTTGGATGGAGACAAATCCACTACCAAACTAGGATATGAAAGAAAATATAATAAGTTCATCATCTAATGGTCAGAGAGGCTCAAAGGAAAGACCTCGAAAGAGAAAGAAGTAGCAAGTCCTGGTCCATGCTCCTGCGAATAGTCATGATCGTCTACACTTGGAAAGGGACCAGGTCCTCAGAGGGACGTAACAAGATATATAGAAGCATGCCAATCATAAACTGAATATAAACATATGTACTGGGTAAACTAACCAAGATACGTGAATGCAATTGAGGATTAACCTTTGCATGAATGGACTGTCTGGCTAAAAATGAGATTGACGTAGTTCTCTTGGAGATCCAGGGGCCACGTGCATAACGTCACAAATGTCAGAGGCTGCCAAGTAAATATAGGGCTTCTCTTGTATTATTGTTACCTAATGTTTAATAGTAATTTTATGCTATGCGCCGATGCCGACGTGCTAAGTGCAAAGTGACCCAACAAAGTGCCACTTTGCGCCCTTGAGCCCGAGTCTGAATTCGAGTCTGAGTCGCTAAGCCCTTTCAGGACTTATCTCCTATGGAATAAATTCCAAGAGTATGACAAAAAGCTTAAAAGCTTCCATGAAGGAGTTAATCCTTTTTTATCCTAATAAAATACCCCTACATGGCACCCATATGCCCCACCACACCCCATGTGCATACCTAAATACAAGCAAAGCATTATATTGAGATACCCACTTGGTGGTGTAGCCAATGAGTGACTATCTTTCATAGTCCAAAGGCAAAAATACCAACATACTTTCCTTTAGTTTCGAGGATACTTTTTCTTATTACTGGTGTATGATCTTATACCCTATTTTTAAAACCCTTACCCAAAATCTGAGATTAGGATTTATTTAGGGTTATTCTGAATTAATTAATGGGGTTATAATTCACCTCATTTATTTATATTTTAATTATTGCACCTTGCTTTTATTTAAAAATCTAGAGCACTACACCAGCTCTTGTCTTCCAACAAGTTGCACATCCTTGACCTAGACAAGCCAATTTTCAATTTTGACCTTCGTGTCACTCATAATTACACTCTCTTGTGCTTTATTTTAATCACACAACATTCATTACAATTTATCTAAATTCAATCCTAGACTTTGTACCTATGTCTGTTCCAATCAAAATTGGAGACACAACTTCGACCCATTTCTTGTAACCCAATATTTGATGATAATCTATTCTGAGTCTACTTCATCCATGACACTTGTGTCCCACTCAATTGAAGTCATACGAACTTCTAATTTATTGTCAAACACCCGGGACAAAATTTCAACTCATTTTGATCAACCGACTTGACCAAGCCCGAAACGAGTCCAAACTCAACCCGAACTCTCTCACACCCTCACATGAGTCATATAAAATACCAAACATCAATTCCTATCTCTATACAATATCAAACACCACTCCTATGACTAATTATACCTTGTTTAGCCCCTTAATTAATCTAATTTCAGAGTTACCCTATTTGGTATTATTTTCCTCATCTCAACCCTTCATTCCACATTAAATATAACCTATTTCTAGACACACCAATGTGTGGGCTGATGAGACCCTCCCCTTTCCTTGTACACTCCACCATCTTCTCCCATTTAATGTAAAAATCTAGGAATAACCCCCACACTCAATATTTCCTTCACCTCATATTTAATTAATCCCTCTCATACACTCCACCTTACCCCCATGTGGCCGGCCAAGAGGAACCCCTCCCATCTTCTTCTTCTTCTTCTTCTTTTTCTTCTTCTTCTTCTTCTTCTTCTTCTTCTTCTTCAGTTCTACTTCTCCACCTCATTTGCACCTCTTCATTTGCACTTCTACTTCTCTTTTCCTTAAACTACCAACACCAACACCATCATTCATCTCCTCCTCCTCCTCCTCCTCCTCCTACCTGACCCCTCTCCATCACCACCACCATCACGACCATCCCCTCCTCCACCTTGCTTCTACTGCTAGGACTATTGCTGTTGTTGCTGCTTATTAATGCTGTTGTTGCTTTTTATTAATGTTGTTGCTGCTTCTTAAAGTTGTTGTTGATGTTGTATAAGCTGTTGTTGCTGTTCTTGCCACTATTGCAGCTTCTCTTCCCCCCAGATCCGACCACCTTTGGCCACCCCCAAGGCCGAGCACCACCTCTCCAACCCGTGAGCACCAAGTCCTTCCCTTTTTTTATTTCCTTGAGGTAAACTTCCTTCTTATTCTTCTTTACCTCCTTCTTCTTGCATGATCTTCTTCTTCTTCTTCTTCTTCTTCTTCTTCTTCTTCTATTCATATGAACACTTGTTCTTCAAAACCATGTTCCTTATCATCTATTTAATTGATGATAGATATGTACACCCATGTATTAAAATACTTGCCATGCTCCTCACAACTTAACACTTGTATCTAACTTATTAATCATTTTTCAACCCTCTTAATAAACTCCAACTTAACTTTAATTTCAGAATATATATAGTTGTTACAAATGTTGTTTAGTGTTATATATGTGCATGATTTGGGTATGTATAGTATTATACTTATAGTTGGGGTGGTGAGCTAGGTTTTGATGCAAATTGTTATATATAAATGAGCCATGTGTTAGAGAGGTTATCACCATGATAGATTAAAATATTGTTTATAAATATATATAATGCATATATAGAATGAGAGATTACAATGTCACCATCCTAATGTTCTATGCTAGAATAGATGGCAAATTGACTTATTGATGTGTGCAAGTGTATGAGAATTAGGTAATGGTTTATATTTTAGAGGATGTGATGATGATTGTTATATATAAAGTAAACACCTTAATCTAATAGTTAGAACACATGAGTAGTGTCACATGACGTTTTGAGTTATAAACACTTGCTAGTAGTTAGATAACAACTATGACTTGTCATGCACAAATGTTAGAAGACCATTTTATATATATGTTCATGGAGACCTAGAGGGGTATTATTATTAAGTTTGTGTTGTGAATGCAACTTAGCAATTCCCATGACCTAGAATGACGTTGTGCTAGTTGTGTTGTTTGTGTGTGTTTAATGTGTTTAGTGTAATGGCTAATTTAATATTAATACATTAGGCTCGTTGGATCGTACGAGCGTGGATCCCGGAGCAGGTTCTCTTTACTTGCAGATTAGAGACTCGGGCAAGTACACTTTGCCTTATTTTATTGTTTAATTTTAGTTATTATATTTTGCATGAGTTGTTGCTTTAAATATTGTATATAACTGTGCGCGTCCGAGAATGACTCGGGTGTAGTCGACGATGATGTTGATGAGTAGTATATAAGACATAGTCTCTTGCTAACTCACATAATGCTGTGGAGGTATTTTGATATCTTCCAAGACCCTGTCATATATTGCTCACGTCATGGTATCAATTCATGTTGGGATGCGAGTTGGCATTCCCGACTAGCTATCGGTATGTACGACACACATCACGGTATAGTGCGTAGTTATACTTTTTGTTACTTGAGACTTGGCATGTTAGTACAAAGTGTGCACGTCATGTATTTAACTTGTATATTTGCATTGGGCGGAGAGGACAATTGGTAGGTGTATGGGACACACATCGGTAACCTAGTGTCCAGCAAAACTACAAAAACTGATGAACTCTTTATTTATAAGGCGCCGCGTTCTTTAGAGCGTTATGGCTTTTTACTTATCAGGCGCTGCATTCTTCAGAGCGTTATGGCTTTTTACTTGTCAGGCGCCACGTTCTTCGGAGCGTTATGGCTTTCTTTACTTATCAGGCGCCATATTCTTCGGAGTGTTATGGCTGTATTCATATACCTATACCTACCCATACGTACCAAGGTTGTCCTCAGATTGCATATACTTATATGGATAGCACACACTATTTACTTATTTCGTATTTATATTCAGCATGTACTTTTATATCTTGTTGCGTCCCTTTGAGAACCTGGTTCCCTTCTAGATCTTGACGAGGCGTACTATCTAATCGTGTACGAGCCCGGATAGGAGATGAGGTACGTGACTGAGGAGGATCTTGAGGTGCTACCGTCAGAGTTCCCATGAGTCTTGGTAGGCCTACCGCCTCGGACTTGAGCATCTTATCTAGTTTGCGATGTTCTAGTATAGTTATCTTATCTACCTTCTATACTTTTATTTAGTGTTGTATTCAGTAGATTTTTTTTCCCACCAGATTTATCTTGGTACTGTATTATGACATTCAGACTCTGTATCTTTATTTCAGTATTTATTTCCAGTCTTTCTTACATATGTTCTGTAGATGAGATTAGATGTTACATGTTGCATGTTTAGTTTAGACGTAGACTTAGTCCATACTTCAACGTAGTACAACTTAGATAGGGCCATTAAATTGAGAACCAATTCTAGTTTGTATCAGCTGGCCTAGTTGTGTAGCGGTTCCATTATATTTTGGGACTGGGGCGTGACACCGTTCCCAATGTGACTGTTCTAAGTTGATGATTTAATTTTGGTTCCACGTTTGGATTTTGTTGGCTTTTTAATTTGATGGTTTAGATTTGGTTATGTTCAATCATTGGGTTTGGTGGGTCTTAGATGGTTGGACCAGAACTTGGTTGGCACCTGTGCATGATGGGTTTGGAGGATGGGATATTGGATTACACATATTTTGTGTAGGATATCTATGAAGGGTTTCATTTCAATTTTAAATTTAATTCGAATTCAAATCATATCTTGTAATATCTTTGGAATATTCTTTCAATCATATCTTATGGTATCTTTTTTATTTCAAATATCTTGATTGTTCTTGTAACATATATTAATTGGAATCTCTATTTTGGTTTGCTTTTATCATATATTACACTTTTGAAAATATCCGTAGGGTCTGCTTGTCAATTTTTTGGGTAGAGTTATGAGGTGCTTTTAGTTGGCCAAGCTCATGACAAACTTATTATTTATAACAATATAGATGAGTTTGCCACGAAATAAGTAAGCTAAATGGATTAAGGATTTATAAGAATGATCGTCTGGATAAAGATAGTCATTATAAGAATGATCGCTTGATAAAGATAGTCATTATAAGAATAATCATCAATCATTTAGATGAAGATAGGACAGCCTACAGAAAAACAAGATTTTAAAATCTCACAGGAGGAAGTAACTATAGTAGAAGAGAAACAAAGATAGGAAAGAGAAAATAGGATAGAGTATTAGTAGTTATAATTATATTTTTTAGGTGAGGATATAAATAGAATAAAATAATAATAACCCTCAGAACCTACCAATTTTGGGTATTTATAAAGACACAAAATTATACTCCATCGATTTTGTGGGTTGTTTTTAGCTGAAGAAAACCAGTGCCTCAAATAAATTACCAAGTATGATTTTTTTTTAAATACTTCATAAATGAACGACTTAAAAACTCCTTAAAATTAGTAAAAAATAACATTGACAAGTAGACCCTTAGGGATTGAAAACTTTTGATTTCTATTCGTCTTTTTGGAGATAAATATGTAATCATGTTCATTGTAGTATTTTTTTTATTTAATCCCTAGACTATTTTTGGTAATATTTACTTTATTTCCTAATTTGGAATTGGTTGAAATTGAGATGGGATTCATTGTACCTTGAAACAATGGTTGGGATTGACTATCCTTATTTGAGTTGATACTATGGTCGAAGATCTGCTAGAGGCTATACTGGGAGACCTATAAATAGAGTCCTTGGTTCTCTTTATACCATTTCTATTCATTATTTTGGAGAGAGAGAGAGAGGGGGCGGGGGCGGGGATGGTACAAAATCATTTTGCGGGATCGCTGCGAAGAAAACATTACAAGAAAGGCAAGTACGAGAAAATTATAGTAGAATATACATAAGACGATAGTTTGTTGTATATTAGGATCATTCATTCATTATGATTTGAGAGATCAAAGAAAAATGACATGCATAGAATTAATCATGACACTTGAAATGGAGAAGTGCTTCTAGTACTTTGTGATAACAATATGTCTTTGAAGTGGAAATAAAAATTCAATAAGTTTTCTATAAGATAAATGCTTTTGAATAAGACCCTGGTTGGGTGATGAAAGATATGTGGATCGAGCCACGAGGGCATATTATTTTTTTATTTATAAATGGTGGGAGTTGGGGGACAGTAGGCCAAAATGCATGCAACACAACATGCACAAAGTCCCGAGCGTTACGTAGAAACATATCAAAAAAATTAGTATAGATGAAATGAGAATTCTAACATGGATGAGTAGAAATACATTAAAAGAAAGAATAAGAAATAAGTGTATTCATGAGAAGTTATACGTCACGCCAATTGAGGAAAAAAATAAAAGAAAACCACCTTAGGTGGTTTGGACACGTGAAACACAAGATGATCCAGTAAAGAGAAGCTATAAGATATTAGTTAAAAGAGCAGAGACAAAAGGTAGACCTAAAAGGAACATCGATTGAAGTTTTATCACGCCTTAGTCCCAAAATATCGAGGGACTAGCCACGTGGCAATGACCAGCAGCACAACCCCAACGGACAAATCCAATTTAATGGACCCGTTAGAGTGTACTTAAGCTGTAATAAATATAAATACAGTCTACACCATCTATCATAAAATAATTCTAATCTCATCCACATAAAGAAACATAACTAAATATGATAGACTAATCAAGATAATAGATAAAGAAAATAGTCCATCATAAAGTTAATATTTGTAGTATCTCGGGGAATAACCCGATAAAATAAGTCAATACATAATTCTATGAGTCAAGATATGAAATAACATGAAGCAAAAGTAACTGAGTATGTAACAAAATACTCATGAGAAATCCTCTGGCACAACCTCGTCCTCTGGTGCCAGTACTGCTCCAGCGTCAGCTCTTGTCCCGTATATCTCGGGGTATTTCTCCTCTGTTGTACGTGGGGACATAATCCGTATCCAGGTCCTCAGGGGACATAGAAAGGTACAAGAATAACTCAAGCCAAATAAAATGCAGTATATAAAAATAGATCAGCAGGACAAGCTATGTAACCAACTAAGTAAAATGCAAATGAAAGCAATACTAGTACTCAGGCTGAAACCACTACAAGCTCTGTGTCTGGGAGCCCGTAGCAGCAAGAATATCATGTAATGGGCTAATCTCTGGAACAAAGACTAAAGTACCTTAATAATAAAGTATATATATATATATAATCATCATGTAGCCTGTGTGTCTCTCCCCACCCAATGTAATCACACGTCTCATATCCACGACATCTTATGCCCATAACACGCAAGATTATGACCTTTAGCTAGTACAACGAGTTATAATGATATTTATGTATATGCAAGTCTTATGTCATGAATCTTGTAAGCCTGAATTATAATGAATAACGCATGAAAGATTCTGTCACATAAATAGTGTCAAGTGTCCTATGGTATGACGTACTTGGTAAATCAAGCACGTAAAAATATATAGGATCGTGGAATCAATTCTCTAAATGATGTTACACGACTCTGCGTAAAAATATCAAAAGAGATTCTGGTACGGCGTCGACACCAGAATCTTGTTCGGACGCTAAGCAACGTCTCACGGTCCTAGGTTGAACAGGTACATCACAGAAGTATATATATAGAAAGAACACAAGCAAATAATGTAACATGATCTCTGTAGATTTGGCAAGGTACACTTGCCTGTGTTCTAGCTCCGTCAGTTGCTCCGATATAAGTAAAATCTCCAGCTACGCCTTCGGATGCTGAAACAAACATCACCCTTGCTCTTAAAAAACTTGAAATAGTTAGGATTGACTATCCATAAGTCCAATTTGGACACATGAGCAGAATTGGCAGTTTCAGGTCAAAGCGGGGTCCACATGTGGCCCACTTCGCACCAAAAAATGTGCCAAAGAAAAAGTTCTCAAAATTTATCAAACTTAGTGTCTACGAGTCCATAACGTTAACCCGAACCCAACGAAACATCCAGAACTGGGTTTCGATGAGCCGGTCAGGAAATCGTCTGTCTAGTGGAACCATGGGGCCCAAGAAATGGTATTTTGTCAACGTTCTCAAAATTGAAGCAAACTTGGGTTACAGGACCAGCGTAACGCTGCGAATCCGATGGCATAAGTTTCATTGCGAAACGACAAACACACACAAAATTATGAAGAGTGTAAGAACATGCCGATACAGGATTTATCGACGGATACGCGTTGATTCCGGTGTGCACGCACAGCCAAATCAACTTTGGTGAAATCCCACACATCCGCATTAACGATATGCGTCTTTCAGTATAATTTGTACATGATGAAGTCACCTCGTTTAGCGGATCGTACCCTATTTCGAGAAATTTTGGGTTTAGAAAACCAAGTTTTCGGTTAAATTCAACAACGAATAAATTACAGCATACAACAAATTAAAATAAACTAATTGAAGAGAATAAATTTTGGTTATATTATCTAAATTACTGTTCAAGTAGAATTTAAATATATTAACTAGATTGGAAGAAAATCAGCCATGAACATGGGTGATTGGAACAGTTTTTGAACTATAAACGGGGTCATTTTTTTCCTATTTTGCGTCACGAATTACGATTGACACAGGACATGATACACCAAACCAATTACACAGGGTTCAATGGAGTAATGTGATCTTCACATAGGATTCAACGGGTCAATATTTAGTTAACTGTGCAGAGAGATACAGGGGCTAGAAGTAGTATACCTCGCTGTGTGCTGTGCTCGGGATGTCGGAGTGGCTACTTTGCGGCGGCGTGCGACGGCGGTCCGACGTTGGCGGCGGTCGGGGCTTGTCAGGATTGGAAGAGGAGTTGATGTTGGTAGTGGTCGGCTAGGCTAGGGTTTATATAGAGGGGTGTGAAGGGAGTTACTAGAATGGGAAGAGAGAGGGTTCGATCAGTTTTTGGGGAGGGGAAGAGATGGGGTCGGGGGTTAGGGGAGTATTGTAGCAGGGATTGGTGGGTTTGGGTTGGTGGATTTCGGATGCGGGTTCGAGTATGGGATCTGGGGGTTCGGTTAGTTTGATTTTGATTGGTTCGATTTGGGTTGGTTTATTAAAACAATATATATATGTATGCATATATGACCATTAAAAATAGTTTTGGATCCCAATAAATTCTAGAAAAATTACACAATATTCTATTATTAATTTTACACCCAAAAATATATTTTCTGCACTATTTTAATAATTAATTTAATACACAAAAATATAAATTCATGAACGAACATTTATTATAATTAACTAAAAATAATAAAAATTTTCTACAATAATAATTAATTTAATTTTTAAATTAAATTCTAAAAATTAGGGTGTTTATAATCTACCCACCTTAAAAGAATTGCATCATCGCAATTAAGAATTAAACTACTAAGGAATTTAAAAAAATTATGGTAACCTATAGGTAGTTCTTAGGTCATACCTGCATCTTCAAATATGTGAGGATAACGCTAGCGTATGATATCCTCTCGCTCCAAAGTAGATTCGCCTGGGGAGTGATATTTCCAAGCTACCCGGACCAATCTAATCGTCTGACCCCGTAATATCTTCTCACTAATGTCAAGTATCCCAACTGGCTGCTCCTCATACCTCAAGCTAGGTCCTATTGAAATCTCAGAATGATCGACTACATGACTTGGGTCAGTCACGTACCTCCTCAGCTGTAAGACATGGAATACATCATGCACTCCCTCTAAAGATGGGGGTAATGCAAGACGATACATCACCTCACCAATACGCTCTAAAATATCAAACGACCCAATGTACCTCGGGCTCAGCTTGCCTCTGCTCCCAAATCGAATAGTACCTCGAGTAGGTGAGATCCTTAAGAATACATGTTCGTCTTCCTTGAACTCCAAAGGTCGGCGGTGTGTGTCAGTCCAATGCTTTTGTTTGTCCTGAGCTGCACTAAGATGACTCTGAATTTGCTTCACATTCTTAACTGTCTGCATCATTAACTCTGGACCGAGTATCTGACGCTCGCCAATGTTACTCTAACATATTGGTGACCTGCACTTCCTGCCGTATAGTGCCTCAAAAGGTGCCATCTGGATGCTCGCCTGGTAGCTGTTATCATAAGAGAATTCCACCAAGTACAAATGGTCTTTCCAAGACCCACCGAAGTCTAACATACACGACCTCAACATATCCTCTAGGATCTGAATCGTGCTCTCCGACTGACCGTCTGTCTATAGATGGTAAGCAGTACTGAACTTGAGTCGGGTGCCAAGACTCTCTTGCATGCTTCGCCAAAAAAAGAATGTGAATCTTGAGTCACGATCAGACACAATACTAACCAGTACTCCATGTAACCTTACGATCTGTCATATATACATGTCAGCTAGAATCTCTGTGGACTGCCCAACTCTGAACGTCAAAAAATGTGCCAATTTGGTGAGTCTATCCACAATAATCCAGACTGCATCCTTCCCACTGGGGCTTCTTGTAAATCATTTAACGAAATCCATAGTGATATGTTCCCACTTCTATTCGGGTATGGGAAGCGGCTGTAACATACCAGCGGTTCTCTGATGCTTGGCCTTAACTTGCTGACAGACTAAATATTTTTCCACAAACCGCACAATCTCTCTCTTCATCCCATGCCACCAATAGTGTAAGATCCCTAATCCTGAAAGCCGTATTTCTCTATTATTTAATTTATTTATAGTAGTTATGAGCTAAATAGAGAGAATAGATTTTATTTAAATCTTTTTTTGAGATATTGTACATTTAGAGGATTTATGGGGCCATTATAATTTTTTCCTGATTTATTCCATATAGGAGACTCTTTGGACAGTTGCTAGCTCAACCGTATGCACCAATATAATTCTTAAAAATTCCTGGGAATAGATATGTGTATATATATATACAATTTCTATTGGTTATTGGATATCAAAACCGCAACTCCTAATCCACTACCCGCTTGCAAACCCGCGTAAAGTAAGGAATCAACAGCAACAACAGCAGCAGCAGTAGCAAACCAACTTCTCTTTTCTTTCCTTCTCCGCGCGTAAAGCAACTCCACGCGTAAAGTAGAACTCCACCGCTTCTTATTTCACCGCGTGTAAACTCAACCCCACCGCTTAAATTCCTATACCGCGCGTAAAACAAACATCACTGCCTCATTTCCACCGCCTCATTACCTGTTATTACTAAACTCTCCTCAACCGAAACCTAAACCAATGAAAGAGAAACAGCAGCAGCAGTAGTTTCTTAACCATTAAGTGATTCCCACCGCCTCTTATCTCTATATATATACAACTCTTTCAAACCCTAACTACAATTCTTTCACTAAACTAACACGCTGCTTTAGACGTGCACTATACAGAACTTTTGCTCAGCAAGTATACCTTGCCATTGTACAATTATTTACATTCCAGTCAATACATGCATGTTTAATTCTGCTTACATAGATATTTATTTATGTAGATTTTGGACCTATTTCATGAGACCACCCCAGTATCATGTAGCATCAGTAGGATCATTGGCCGTGACACAGTTGTTACACGAGTTGTGAGTCTCATATAGATTTTGGACTACGTACCGGGTTGGCCTCCTGTACGTATGAGCCGTGCGTTAGGGATAACTGCTGATAAAAACTTTGTATGCTAGAAGACTCTACAGTTATTATAGGTCCATGGACATAGTCTATTGTAGTACGGTGGTCCAATCCTTGTCCTTGTTTGGTTGTAGGATTGGGCTAGGATACTACAGATAGGCTATGAACCAGCTCGTGTCATGGATGTGACATGCCTAGAACATTGGGCGGGGAGGACTACTAGTAGGCGTATGGGACTGTCACGCCCCAGTCCCAAAATGACGAGGGACTAGAGAAGCGTGGCAATGGCCAGCAGCACGCACCGATGGACAACCCAATTTAATGGATCCATCAGGGCATGCTTAAGCTGTAGTCTAGCAGGAATAGATCCAATGTTACAGGTCACAGACTAATCTAATCTCATCCACAATAGATAATCACAGATTAAATGCCAGAAATAATGCAATAGAAATAACTATCAAATCTCAAATAAATGTCTCGGGAAACAATCCGAGAATATGTCTGATACATCAATGCCAATAGACAGGAAATAAAGGAACTGGAAAGAAAAATAAATGACTACATACGGCCAATGCTCAGGAGAAGTCCTCTGGTGCGAGCTCGTCTTCAGGTCCTGGTACAGCTCCTGGAAGTGCTCTGGTACGGGGTATCTCTGGATGGATCTCTTCAGCTATACCTGGGGACATAGTCCATTCCAGGTCCTCAGGGGACATAACAAGGTACAGATAATACAAGCCAAAATATAAGCAGTGCAGCAGAATTAAATGAAACAGCAGGGTAAACTATATAACCAGCTAAGTGATAAATGCAAGTTGAGAGCATCACTAGAACTCAGGCTGAGACCGCTACAAGCTCTGTGTCGGGGAGCCAGTAGCAGTAATAACACGTAAAGGGTCTAGCTCTGCTGGAGAGTCTACGACCTCACACTAATAGTATATATATATGAAAACAGCCTGTAGCCTGTGTGTCTCTCCCCACCCAATGTAATCACACGTCTCATGTCCATGACACGCAAGATCATAACTAATGCAGCAGTCATATAATGTCTAGGAACAAACTGTCCATGTCATAACCTGTATCCTATACAGAATCATCGTGAATATCTCAAGAGGATTCTGTCTCATGAATAGTGTCAAGTGTCCTGGGTTCAGGTGTACTTGATAGGACAAGTACCAAGAGTAAGGGTATCGAATGTCCAACTCTAAGTGACGTACCCAACACCGCGTACGGGGTTGTCACCCGACTATGATCGGACGCTAAGTACGTCGCACGGTTCCTAGGTTAAGCAGTTAAACAATTTTATATTTAATTCCACAAGAAATCAAGTAAAATACTATGATCAGAAATATCTGAGAATTGGCAAGTTTTACTTGTCCACTAATGTATAACCAAGTCCAGGAAATAGGTAGCAAGCTGCAAGTTTTGGCAAGGTACACTTGCCTGTGGTTCTGGTTCCAATTGTAGCTCTGACTTCCGTTGGATTTGCAGGCGGTACTCCGGTTGCTGAAATAAACATTACCATCAGATCCAGAAAATATCAATCAGCTAGAAACGCCTGTCCTTGGGTCCAATTTGGAGACAAGGGCAAAAACGACAGTTTCGGGTCAAAACGGGGTCCCCATGTGGGCCCGCTTTGCACCGAAAATGCGTCAGGGTCAAAGGTCTCCAAATTAACCAAACTTAGTGTCAACAGGTCAGGAACGCTGATATGAACCCAACAGAACTTTCAGAATTGGATTCCGGTGAGCCGATCACAAAATCGCCCGTCGAGCGGGGCCTGTGGGGCCCACGACACGCGATTTCGTCAACGTTCTCAGAATCGAACCAAACTTGACCCACAGGACCAGCGTATTGCTACGAGTCCGATGGCGCAAGTTTTGTCTCGATCCGACGTGTGTGCACAAAGTTAGGGCACGTTCTAAAAAGTACGAATACGGGACGATGTCCGCGGATACGTGTTGATCCCGGTGTGCACGCACACCCGAATCAGCTTCTGCAAAATCCCACACGTCCGTATCGACGATGCGCACGTATCTGTGAAGACCGCGCGCGACCAAGTCATCCCGTTTGGCGGGGCGTACTCGGTTCCGGGGTGAAACAGGGTCTGGTTTTTCCTGTTTTTGGATCGCGGTGTGCGATCACCACAGGACGCGATGCCCCGAACGGTTTGTCCGGGCACCGAGAGGGTCATACAGGCTTCGCAACGTAATTTACGGAATCAAAATCCGAACTACGAGCAAGAAAATACATGCACCTGAACAGGGCCCGAAAACCGGGGTCTGAATCGTGTCCGACACGTGTCCGACACGTGTCGGCCCTAGGGTTTTAGTTAGGGTTGCTGTTCGGGTCCCCGGAGCTTCGCCGGAGGGCTCGGGGCACTGCGGCCGGAGGCGGGGAGCGGAGGCGGGTGCAGGCGGCGGCGGCGCTGAGCGGCATGGCGGCGTGCGGCGGAGGGGGAGCGAGGGAGGCTGGGTGCTGTCGGGGGGACGAAGGAGGAGGGAGGAAGGAGGAGCTGCGGGCGGCGGCGTCGAGGCGGCGCTGGGCTGCGGCGCTGTCCGGTGGTGGCGGAGAGGCTGCTCGGCTCTCGGGCGGTGGTCGAGGTGGTGGCTGGGACGGCACGGTGGTGGGGGCTAGGGCGGAGCTAGGGGCTTTTATAGGCGGGCGAGGGCTGAGGTGGGCCGAGAGAGGCGGGGCGAGGGCGGGCGTGGCGGTGAGGGGCCGGCCGGAGTGGGCGGCGCGCCGGGCGGGGCGGCGCACGACGCGGGGGGTGCGGGTCGTGGGGGAGGGAGAGAGGAGCCGGGTCAGTCGGGTGCGGATCGGGTTCGGGCAGACCCGACCCGACCCGGCAGGGGATGGTTGGGTTTGGGTTCGGCCCAATGGGCCGGGCCGCGTGCTGGGTTCGTGGGCTGGGTATTAGATAATAAATAATAATAATAATTATTTAAATAAACAGTAAATAATAAATAAATAGTTATTTAATTAATAATTAGTTTTTAGGTGTTTTAAAAATAGGTCCGGGGTCCGATAAATTCCAGAAAAATTGCCCTACAGTTTTTCATTTTACATCCAAAAATATTATTTTCATAATATTTTAATACTGTTTAATATTAATTAAAAATCATTTAAAAATTAAAACTCTGTTTTTAAATTACAGAAAAATCCCAGAAAATTCCAGAAAATTGTGAAAATTTCAAGTTTGAAAATTTTGAAAAATCAGGGGGTTTACAATCTACCCCCCTTAAGAGGATTGCGTCCTCGCAATCAAAGAATAACCGATCAACAGAGATAACGCGGTCGCAAGCATCGTTTGAAGACACATCACAAGGTACTTAGGGCAATACCGTTTCCCTGACAATGAAAGTTATACACTTCCAGAGAAATCTAGTTAAAGCAAGAAAATTACAACTTTTATGAAAACCAGATTATTATTAACAAGTTGTAAATTACTAGGTTGGGGCTGAGGTCACGAACCAACGGGCACGAACTACAACAAGACTAGAAACGGATAACTATAAATTACTTACGCGCATTGGCTATTCCACGAGTCGGCGCATTCTCCACTGTCGTCGCTGGAGCTTGTCCGTGTCCTTGCAGTTGTTTCTTCTGCTGCTGTTGAGTCTGCCGGAAGAGTGTTGCCTGGGTTACCAAGGGTGGCCTCGGTATTGGTGAAGCTTGCAATGCTGGAGAGGCTGACCGTGGTGCTGGTAACACTTGCTGGTTACCTGTCGGTACTCTATCTCGACGCTCAGGGCATTCTTTGAATGAATGCTGACTGGATCCGCAAGCTATGCATAATCTCTTCTTTCGTCTGCATTCGTCCTCGGTGTGGCCTCGCTTGCGACAATATGGACAAACAGGTATTGCCGATGGAGATGCTTCTGGTGGCTGGTGTACGTGAGACTCCCTTGCAGTTCCTGCCGGCGGTGCTCCAGCTGGTGCTGATGTGGCGGGTTGAAGATCTGTCAATGCCTTCTCCCGATGCTGGGGACAATCCTTGGCCAAGTGTTCATTGGTTCCGCAAATCAGGCGTAATCCCAACTTACGTCTGCACCCGCTCTCAATGTGGCCTTGTTTGTGACAATGTAGACAAGTGGGCAGTACTTGCGGAGATGCTTCGGGTGGCTGGTGCAGCTGAGGCTTCTTTGGAGTTCCTTCCTGTGGTGTTCCTGCTGGTGTTGATGTGGCTGGTTGGTGAATCACCACTGGTTTCTCTCGACGTTCTGGGCAATCCCTTATCGAATGCTTCTGGGATCCACAAGATAGACATTGTCCCAGTCTGCGTCGGCATTCTTTAGCGATGTGGCCTACCTTGCCACAGTAGTGACAAGTAGGAAGGAATGAGGCTCTTGATGCTGTTCTTGGTAGTGAATGTATCTGTGGCCGCTTTGCAGCTCTTTCTTGTTGTGATTGGTCCGGTGCTGACGCATATGGCCGCTTTTGGCTGGACTCGATCCTTGTGGTGCACTCCACGGGTCTTGCTGCAGTAAGAACGTCCTTGTCGAAGGTGGTTGCATTTGAACTGTTTGGCCTCAGTGACTTCGAGCTAGTTCTATCGATGGAGTTCTCCGATTGGTTTTGTTGAGCTTCTTGTTGCACCCTTTGATAGGCTTGCATCATTATGTAGAACATGCGGAACATCTGCTGTTCGTCCATAGGCGGTCCCAGTGGGAAGGAAGGCATCGGTGGAGTAGGCTGCATTGAGGGTGGAACGCCATCTTGATGGATTATTGAGGCAGGCTGACTTGCTTGACTGCCTTATGATGATTGGCCTTCACCGACTGGTATCACATCGTCTTCTTGGGTAACCACAACGGGTTATGGTGTTTCTTCATGAGCCTCGTTGCTGGCTTGTGGGTTCATTTCCCTGTATCCAAAATAAACGATAAGAGGCGCACAGGAATCAAGGCAGGATGCAAGTCAATAAATTAATTCGAATAGATATCAAGAACGATTCAAGCAAGTGGATGAGAACCTAAAACTTATCCTAGCTTTATTGCAGGCCTGTTCGGTCCCTGAGTTGAAACCGAACAAATTAGTCGTTGACCTGCATGGGCCACCACAAAAACCATGTCACGCCCCAGTCCTAAAATGACGAGGGACTAGAGAAGCGTGGCAATGGCCAGCAGCACGCACCGATGGACAACCCAATTTAATGGATCCATCAGGGCATGCTTAAGCTGTAGTCTAGCAGGAATAGATCCAATATTACAGGTCACAGACTAATCTAATCTCATCCACAATAGATAATCACAGATTAAATGCCAGAAATAATATAATAGAAATAACTATCAAATCTCAAATAAATGTCTCGGGAAACAATCCGAGAATATGTCTGATACATCAATGCCAATAGATAGGAAATAAAGGAACTGGAAAGAAAAATAAATGACTACATACGGCCAATGCTCAGGAGAAGTCCTCTGGTGCGAGCTCGTCTTCAGGTCCTGGTACAGCTCCTGGAAGTGCTCTGGTACGGGGTATCTCTGGATGGATCTCTTCAGCTATACCTGGGGACATAGTCCATTCCAGGTCCTCAGGGGACATAACAAGGTACAGATAATACAAGCCAAAATATAAGCAGTGCAGCAGAATTAAATAAAACAGCAGGGTAAACTATGTAACCAGCTAAGTGATAAATACAAGTTAAGAGCATCACTAGAACTCAGGCTGAGACCGCTACAAGCTCTGTGTCGGGGAGCCAGTAGCAGTAATAACACGTAAAGGGTCTAGCTCTGCTGGAGAGTCTACGACCTCACACTAATAGTATATATATATGAAAATAGCCTGTAGCCTGTGTGTCTCTCCCCACCCAATGTAATCACACGTCTCATGTCCATGACACGCAAGATCATAACTAATGCAGCAGTCATATAATGTCTAGGAACAAACTGTCCATGTCATAACCTGTATCCTATACAGAATCATCGTGAATATCTCAAGAGGATTCTGTCTCATGAATAGTGTCAAGTGTCCTGGGTTCAGGTGTACTTGATAGGACAAGTACCAAGAGTAAGGGTATCGAATGTCCAACTCTAAGTGACGTACCCAACACCGCGTACGGGGTTGTCACCCGACTATGATCGGACGCTAAGTACGTCGCACGGTTCCTAGGTTAAGCAGTTAAACAGTTTTATATTTAATTCCACAAGAAATCAAGTAAAATACTATGACCAGAAATATCTGAGAATTGGCAAGTTTTACTTGTCCACTGATGTATAACCAAGTCCAGGAAATAGGTAGCAAGCTGCAAGTTTTGGCAAGGTACACTTGCCTGTGGTTCTGGTTCCAATTGTAGCTCTGACTTCTGTTGGATTTGCAGGCGGTACTCCGGTTGCTGAAATAAATATCACCATCAGATCCAGAAAATATCAATCAGCTAAAAATGCCTGTCCTTGGGTCCAATTTGGAGACAAGGGCAAAAACGGCAGTTTCGGGTCAAAACGGGGTCCCCATGTGGGCCCGCTTTGCACCGAAAATGCGTCAGGGTCAAAGGTCTCCAAATTCACCAAACTTAGTGTTAACAGGTCAGGAACGCTGATACGAACCCAACGGAACTTTCAGAATTGGATTCCGGTGAGCCGATCACAAAATCGCCCGTCGAGCGGGGCCTGTGGGGCCCACGACACGCGATTTCGTCAACGTTCTCAGAATCGAACCAAACTTGACCCACAGGACCAGCGTATTGCTACGAGTCTGATGGCACAAGTTTCGTCTCGATCTGACGTGTGTGCACAAAGTTAGGGCACATTCCAGAAAGTACAGATACGGGGCGATGTCCGCGGATACGCGTTGATCCCGGTGTGCACGCACACCCGAATCAGCTTCTGCGAAATCCCACACGTCCGTATCGACGATGCGCACGTATCTGTGAAGACCGCGCACGACCAAGTCGTCCCGTTTGGCGGGGCATACTCGGTTCCGGGGTGAAACAGGGTCTGATTTTTCCTGTTTTTGGATCGCGGTGTGCGATCACCACAGGACGCGATGCCCCGAACGGTTTATCCGGGCACCGAGAGGGTCATACAGGCTTCGTAACGCAATTTACGGAATCGAAATCCGAACTACGAGCAAGAAAATACACGCACCTGAACAGGGCCCGAAAACCGGGGTCTGAATCGTGTCCGACACGTGTCCGACACGTGTCGGCCCTAGGGTTTCAGTTAGGGTTGCTGTTCGGGTCGCCGGAGCTTCGCCGGAGGGCTCGGTGCACTGCGGCCGGAGGCGGGGAGCGGAGGCGGGTGCAGGCGGCGGCGGCGCTGAGCGGCACGGCGGCGTGCGGCGGAGGGGGAGCGAGGGAGGCTGGGTGCTATCGGGGGGATGAAGGAGGAGGGAGGAAGGAGGAGCTGCGGGCGGCGGCGTCGAGGCGGCGCTGGGCTGCGGCGCTGTCCGGTGGTGGTGGAGAGGCTGCTCGGCGCTCGGGCGGTGGTCGAGGTGGTGGCTGGGACGGCACGTTGGTGGGGGCTAGGGCGGAGCTAGGGGCTTTTATAGGCGGGCGAGGGCTGAGGTGGGCCGAGAGAGGCAGGGCGAGGGCGGTCGTGGCGGTGAGGGGCCGGCCGGAGCGGGCGACACACGACGCGGGGGGTGCGGGTCGTGGGGGAGGGAGAGAGGAGCCGGGTCAGTCGGGTGCGGATCGGGTTCGGGCAGACCCGACCCGACCCGGCAGGGGATGGTTGGGTTTGGGTTCGGCCCAATGGGCCGGGCCGCGGGCTGGGTTCGTGGGCTGGGTATTAGATAATAAATAATAATAATAATTATTTAAATAAACAGTAAATAATAAATAAATAGTTATTTAATTAATAATTAGTTTTTAGGTGTTTTAAAAATAGGTCAGGGGTCCGATAAATTCCAGAAAAATTGTCCTAAGTCCAGTTTTTTATTTTACATCAAAAAATATTATTTTGTAATATTTTAATACTGTTTAATATCAATTAAAAATTATTTAAAAATTAAAACCCTGTTTTTAAATTACAGAAAAATCCCAAAAAATTCCAGAAAATTGTGAAAATTCTAAGTTTGAAAATTTTGAAAAATCAGGGGGTTTACAGGGACACCCACTTCCTCTATGCAGATTCCACACTCGACGGTTATTGTATACATGCGCCCTTATACTGGGGGCATATGTGGCATATACTAGTCAGTTGTCACGATTGGTGAATTACGTCAGCATATGTCTAGCCTACACTTTCCATACGCCCAAAGTGCCTCAAGTTGTATTTCACTTAGACGGTTAGGCGACCCAGTGGATGTTTATTTTCAGTACTTATTGGCATATTATTATGTATCTTGTTACGTCCCTCTGAGGACCTGGTCCCTTTCCAGATATGGACGAGCAGGAGTACGGACCTGGACCTGACTCTACTTACCAGACTGAGGAGGTCTTACCCTCAGAATAACTGTGATTATTTCCACTGTTTAGAGATTTTATTCTACTTCAGTATAGTCATTTGTAGTGGATTTGTTTCCACCGGACTATCAGACTTGATACTTATCCGTGATATTCAATTATTATTCAGCTCTTTATTCCTACTTATTATTTGTGCTGTGGATGAGATATAGATTGTATATGACTTGTTGTGACAGTATATTACCACTAGTGGATTGCATATTCATTTACAGCGTACGTGTGTATATGATTTCCATATATTGAAGTTCGTATACATACGGCTGGGCGTGTTACGTATTCCTAGTCCTACGTATTTTGGGACTGGGGCGTGACAAATAATACTGTCTCAAATCTCGGTACATCTTCGTACCTCCCGGATGAATAAAGTACATGGAG
Source organism: Iris macrosiphon (assembly GCA_036927795.1). NCBI lineage: Eukaryota > Viridiplantae > Streptophyta > Magnoliopsida > Asparagales > Iridaceae > Iris > Iris macrosiphon. Next base: position 69,904,163 of record JAYESA010000009.1, on the reverse strand, counting down.
CTATGTGCTTCAGACATTAACTCATGTCTCAAATCTCCATTCGGAACATATAAACTATTTTCGCATCTTAACGTCCCATCCTCATGGATTCAAAGTTTCGTCTGCATGCCGGCTTCCGTCTTCTCTTTAAGTCTCCAAAACCTAGCTTCTGTAGGTAATATCGTCTTAATTCTCTCCACTAGTGATGACTTAACTTCAAGATTTGCCAACTTTCCACTCTGCCTTGGCAAAATAACCTCTATTCCGAGATCCTGTAGATTCTCTAATATTTGGGGCTGCATCGTCAAGAAATAAGCTGTGGGCTTCCTACTGAGTGCATCTGCTACGACATTCGTCTTTCCTGGATGGTACTGCAAATCTATATCAAAATTGACCATCAACTCTAACCAATGTCTCTGCCTCATATTGAGCTCATTATGAGTATAGACATACTTTAGACTCTTGTGATCAGTGAATATTTCCACTTTCTCTCCGTAAAGATAGTGCCTCCATATCTTTAATGCAAATATTACTGCAGCTAGCTCGAGATCATGAGTCAGGTAGTTCTTATCATGAACCTTCAGCTGTCTCGATGCATAAGCGATAACTTTGCCATATTGCATTAAAATACATCCTAGTCCACTGCCTGACGCATCACTATAAACAATGAATTCTTCCGATCCTGAAGGAAGAGTCAAGACCGGTGCTATCGTCAATCGTCTCTTCAACTCCTCAAAGGCCTTCTGGCAATCTTCCGTCCATGCAAACTCCTGGTCCTTACGTGTCAAACGGGTCATAGGCTCTATAATCCTTGAGAAGTTCTTCACGAACCTCCGATAGTATCCAGCAAGTCCGAAAAAACTTCCCACCTCCGCAACTGATGTAGGTGTGGGCCAAGCTTCTATTGCAGCAACCTTCTCCGGATAAACTGAAAGTCCTTCTCCCGAGATGATATATCCTAGGAAAGGCACCCTATACAGACAAAACTTATATTTGCTGAGTTTGGCGTACATCCTCTCCTATCTCAGCGTCTCCAGCACGATAATGAGATGCTCCTCGTTCTCTTTGTGGCTCTTGGAATATATTAAGATGTCATCATTAAACACAACCACAAACTTATCCAAGTACCAATAAAAACTTTATTCATCAAACTCATGAACACAGCTGGCGCATTGGATAAACCAAACGACATAACTAAGAACTCATAGTGTCCATACTTGGTCCTGAAGGTTGTCTTCAGTATATTCTCTTTTTTTACTATAATCTGATAATAACTGGATCTAATATCAATCTTTGAGAATACACTAGCAGCCCTCAACTGATCGAATAGATCGTCAATGCGTGGCAAGGGATACCAGTTCTTGATAGTTACAGCGTTCAGTGCCCTATAGTCAATATACAGGCGTACCGTTTCATCCTTCTTCGGCACAAATACTATGGGTGCTCCCCATGGTGAAATACTGGACTGAATAAAATCCTTCTCCAGAAGATCATTAACTTGATTCTTCAATTACACCAACTCCTTAGGTGCTAGCCGGTACACTGATGAAGTGATAGGCTCCGCTCCTGGATTCAAGTCTATTATGAATTCTATTTCCCGATCATGTGGTAAACCTGGAAGATCATCGGAAAATACATCCACAAACTCAGATACAACCTTGGGGTACTCGAGCTCCCCTTCTGTAGAGATTAACTTAAGTGTAGGCTAAACACCTTGCTCTTTGGCTCCCCTAAGAAACTTAAACTCCCTATGTCCAGGCGGTCTAAATATAACCCGTCAAATCCGGCAATCTAGAGTCGCATGGTACTGACTCATCCAGTTCATACCAAGTACAACATTATAATCGGGCATAGAAAAGATCAAAAATTGAGCTCGCATCTCTCTCCCACATACTACTACTGAACAAGATATACAAATGTCACTAACTAGGATAATTCTGCCACCCATAAGAATTCTCATGGTCTTCAGAAGGGGTGCAATAGCTACTCTATGTGTGGCTACAAAGCTAGCAACTATGAATGAATACGATGCTCCAGAATCGAATAAAGCTATATCAGGTAATAAAGCTACTAATATAGTACCTGCTATAACCTCTCATGTAGTAGCTTCCTCTTCAATAGCTAATAAAAATGTATGTCCTCATCCCTGAGCTGGTCCTCTCTGCTGCCGGGCCTACTGGAATAGTGCTGCATGTGGTGCCAAAGGTGGCATCGGCTGATACCTTCCTGGAGCTGGTGGTCTGACTCCTCCAACTCCCATATGTGGTGCTTCGAATGCTAGATAAGCTGGCCTAGGTGGCTGCTGGGCTGGTCTCGGTGTTCCCTCTCGACGCTCAGGGCAGTCCTTGGCTGGATGTTGGCTGGATCCACAAATCAAGCATAGTCCTAACTTGCGTCTGCACTCCCTCTCAATATGGCCTAACTTGCCACAGTAGTGACAAGTAGGAAGGGATGGGGGTCTTGATGCTACTCTTTACAGTAGATTCCTCTGGGGTCGCTTTACAGGCTCCCCGTGTGGTGCACTGGCTGGTGCTGATGTGAACGGTCGTTTCAGGCTGGACTCTATCCTGGTGATGCGCTCCATGTATCGTGCTGTAACAAGGACGTCCGTGTATGAAGTAGGTGCAATAGAGCCGATTAATCTCTGTAGCTCAAAGCTAAGTCCGTCAAAGAACTTCTCAGCCTTCTCCTCTTCTGTCGGAATCAGAGTAGGGGTGAAGCGACTCAAACGGATGAACTCTGCATTATACTCTTCTACCGTTATGTTGCCTTGAATGAGGCAGTTAAACTTATTCCTAAGTTTCGCTCTGGCAATGGCTAGAATATACATCTCCTGGAAGAGTCTAGAGAACTTCTCCCAAGTGACTCGGTCCGATCCGAGCCGTCTCTCCTCAGATTGCCACCAGGGATGTGCATTATCCGTCAACTGCATTCTGACGGCAGTCATCCAACGCTCCCTCAGAAGCTCAGCTGCTTCCAATTGGTATTGAGTGTTTGTGAGCCACTCATGAACTTCAGTGGACTCCTCCTTGCCAGAAAAAATACGGGACTTCAGCTGGCAAAAATTAGTGATAGATCACGTCGATGGTCGTCTAGCTGGTGGGTTCGCCTGCTCCAGTGCTGTCACTAGGTTGTTCCTCAAGTTTTTCACTAGCATTGTTGGGCCTCTTGATGTACCTGCTGTTGTGCTTGCATCATTGTGTAGAACATTTGGAATATCTGCTGACCATCCATAGGCTATCCTGGTGGGAAAACAGGCATCGGTGGAGTAAACAACGACGGTGGTAGAGTGTCGTCTCGCCGAAACCTTGAGGCATGCTGATCTGCTTGATTGCTTTATTGAGTAGATGGATCTCCACCCAATGGTGTCACTCCATCGTCGTAGGTGACCACAACACCTTGTGGTGTACTTACGGGGGTCTCGTTGCCGGCTCGTGGATCCATTACTCTGTATTTAAAGTAAACTATGAGAATCGCACAGAGGAATCAAGACAGGATGCAAGTCAAGAAATTATTTTGAAGTTTATATAGAGGTCAAGAACAGATCAATAAGTGGATGAGATCATATAATTTATCCTATCCTAATTGCAGGCTTGCTCGATTTCTTATTTAAAACCGAAGCAATATAGTCGTAGACCTGCATGGGCCACCACAAAAACTATGTCACACCCCAGTCCCAAAATATCGAGGGACTAGCCATGTGGCAATGGCCAGCAACACAACCCTAATGGGCAAATCTAATTTAATGGACCCGTTAGAGTGCACTTAAGCTGTAATAAATATAAATACAGTCTACACTATCTATCACAAAATAATTCTAATCTCATACACATAAAGAAACATAACTAAATATGATAGACTAATCAAGATAATAGATAAAGGAAATAGTCCATCATTAGGTCAACATTTGTAGTGTCTCGGAAAATAACCCGATAAAATAAGTCAATACATAATTCTATGAGTCAAGATATGAAACAACATGAAGCATAAGTAACTGAGTATGTAACAAAATACTCATGAGAAATCCTCTGGCACAACCTCGTCCTCTGGTGCCAGTACTGCTCCAGCGTCAGCTCATGTCCCGTATATCTCGGGGTATTTCTCCTCTGCTGTACGTGGGGACATAATCCGGATCCAGGTCCTCAGGGGACATAGCAAGGTACAAGAATAACTCAAGCTAAATAAAATACAGTATATAAAAATAGATCAACAGGACAAGCTATGTAACCAACTAAGTAAAATACAAATAAGAGCAATACTAGTACTCAGGCTGAAACCACTACAAGCTCTGTGTCGGGGAGCCCGTAACAGCAATAATATCACGTAATGGGCTAATCTCTGGAACAAAGACTAAAGTACCTCAATAATAAAGTATATATGTATATAATCATCCTATAGCCTGTATGTCTCTCCCCACCCAATGTAATCACATGTCTCATATCCACGACGTCTCATGTCCATAACACGTAAGATTATGACCTCTAGCTAGTACAACGAGTCATAATGATATCTATGTATATGCAAGTCTTATGTCACAAATCCTGTAAGCCTGAATTACCATGAATAATGCATGAAAGATTATGTCACATGAATAGTGTCAAGTGTCCTATGGTATGACGTACTTGGTAAAGCAAGCACGTAAAAATATATAGGATCGTGGAATCAATTCTCTAAATGACGTTACACGACTCCGCGTACGGCGTCGACATCCGAATCTTGTTCGAACACTAAGCAATGTCTCACGGTTCTAGGTTGAACAGCTATATCACAGAAGTATATATATAGAAAGAACACAAGCAAATAATGTAACATGATCTCTACAGATTTGGCAAGGTACACTTGCCTGTGTTCTGAGCTCCATCAGTTACTCTGATATACGTGGAATCTCCAGGTACGCCTCCGGATGCTGAAACAAACATCACCATTGCTCTCAAAAAACTTGAAATAGCTAAGATTGACTACCGATAAGTCCAATTTGGACACATGGACATAATTGACAGTTTCTGGTCAAAGCGGGATTAACATGTGGACCACTTTACACCAAAAAATATGTCAGAGATAAAGTTCTCCAAATTCATCAAATTTAGTATCAACGAGTTCAGAACATTAGCACGAACCCAACGGAACGTCCAAAACTGGATTTCGATGAGACGGTCACAAAATCGCCCGTCAAGTGGAACCGTGGGGCCCACAAAACGGTGTTTCGTCAACATTCTCATAATCGAACCAAACTTGGGTCAGGACCAGCGTAACGCTATGAATCTGATGGCATAAGTTTTATTACAAAATGACAAGCACACACAAAATTATGACGAGTGTCAGAACATGCCGATACGGAACTTTTCGACGGATACACGTTGATTTCGGTGTGCACGCACATCCAAATCAACTTCCACGAAATCTCACACATCCGTGTTGACAATGCACGCCTTTTGGTATAATTTGCACATGACGAAGTTGCCTCATTTAGCGGGTCGCACCCTGTTTCAAAAAATTTTGGGTTTAAAAAATCAAGTTTTCGGTCAAATTCAACAGCGAATAAATCACAGCATATAACAAATTAAAATAAACTAATTAAAGAGATTAAATCTCGGTTATGTTATCTAAATTACTGTTCAAGTAGAATTTAAAAATATTAACTATATTGGAAGAAAATCAGCCATGAACATAGGTGATTGGAACAGTTTCTGAACTACAAACTTGGTCATTTTTCCCTGTTTTGCGTCACGAATTATGATTGACACAGGACAAGATACACCAAACCAATTACACAGGTTCAAGGGGGTCATGTGGTCTTCGCATAGGATTCGATGGGTCGATACTTAGTTAACTGTGCAGAGAGATACAGGGGCTAGCAGTAGTGTACCTCGTTGTGTGTTGTGCTCGGGATATCGGAGCGACAACTTTGTGGCGGCGTGCGGCGGCGGTCCGACGTCGGCGACGGTTGGGGCTCGTAAGGATTGTAAGAGGAGTTGATGGTAGTAGTGGTCGCCTAGGCTAGGGTTTATATAGGGGGTGTGAAGGGAGTTACTGGAATGGGAAGGAAGGGGGTTCGGTCAATTTTTGGGGAGGGGAAGAGATAGGGTCGGGGGTTAGGGGAGTACTGTAGCAGGGATTTGTGGGTTTGGGTTGGTGGGTTTCGGGTTCTGGTATGAGATCCGGGTTCAGTTAGTTTGGTTTGGGTTGGTTTATTTTTGTCACACCCCAGTCCTAAAATACCGAGGGACTAGCCACGTGGCAATGGCCAGCAGCACACTCCAATGGACAATCCCAATTTAATGGACCTGTTAGAGTGTACTTAAGCTGTAAAACAAATATAATGGTCTACGATGCATGTCACAGTCTAATTCTAATCTCATCCACAGAAGGTAAATATAATTCAAATGTCAAACTAATCAATAAGTAATATAATCCAACAAGTCTCAATAAAATGCCTCGGGGAACAACCCGAATATAAGTTTAGTACAGTAATCAAAGAGACAAGAAATAGAGAAACTAGAAACAGAAATAGAAATAACTGAGTATATAAAGCAAATACTTAGGGGAAATCCTCTGGCACCACCTCGTCCTCTGGTGCTGGTACTGCTCCAGTGTCTGCTCCTATCCCGTATACCTAGGGGTAGATCTCCTCTGCTATACCTGGGGACATAATTCGGATCCAGGTTCTCAGGGGACATAGCAAGGTACAAGAATAACTCAAGCCAAATAAATGTAATATATATAAAAATAAATCAATAGGGCAAACTATGTAACCAGCTATGTGATATGCAAGTGAGAGCATCACTAGTACTCAGGCTGAGACCACTACAAGCTCTGTGTCGGGGAGCCGGTAGCAGCAATATCACGTAGTGGGCCAAGCTCTGGAACAGAGACTAAAGCACCGCAATAATAAATATATATGTATGTAATCAGCCTGTAGCCTGTGTGTCTCCCCCCACCCAATCTAATTACACGTCTCATGTCCACGATATCTCATGTCCATAACACGCAAGATTAAGACCTCTAGCTAGTACAATGAGTCAATATAATATCTATGTATATGCAAGATCTATGTCACGAATCCTGTAAGCCAATACAGAATCACCATAAATACTCAAGAAAGATTCTGTCTCATGAATAGTATCAAGTGTCCTATGGTATGACGTACTTGATAAAGCAAGCACAAAAAATATAGGATCGGGTTATCAACTCTCTAAGTGACATTACACGACTCCGCGTACGGCGTCGACACCCAAATCTTGTTCGGACGCTAAGCAACGTATCACTGTCCTAGGTTGAATATGTACATCTCAAGAGTATAGTATAGTATAGTATAGTGTATATATATATATATATATATATGTAAACCCCCTCACCAAAAATAGGTATTTTGTGTGTATTTTATATTATTATATTTATTATAGATTATTTTAAATATTGAATTTCTTTAGAGTATTCTCTTATTTAATTAGAAAATAAATTTCTTGATATATTTACTTATATAAATATTTATTTAGAATCATTTTTAGGCTATTTTAGATTTTTGGAGATTTTTTTACAATTTTTAGGTAATTAAAACATAGGGAACGTAAATTTTCAGGACTTCTATGATTTACTATACGACCATACTTGTATGTTGTTCCTACCAAATATTTATTTTAGTTTAAAATATTTAATTATATTTTTTGTAATTTATTTAGAATTTTAAGAAATTTATTTAGATTTTTAAAATTATTTAGGATTTATTTGGATATATATAGTCTTAATATTATATAGATGTTAATTTAGTGTTAATAGATATTAATAAGATTTTATAAATTATTTGTATTATCTTTAATTATATTTAAGATTATAAATTATTGAGATAAATTCAAACTCTATTTTAAATTAATTCAAATCCTGAACCTACTAGGAAAGCAACTTCATGCATATCCTATCCTTATTTAAATTCATCATAATTCTATCCAAATTAACCAATCCTAGTCGTATTTAATTAAGTAGTGTCCACCATTACAAATATCTCATCCTTCATATTTTTCTTCTCCAAATTTCTCTCTTTTTCATCCAAAAATAGCCAAAATTTGTCATAAATTCAGCCTCATTTTCTACTAGTTATGACGAATTAAAAAGACGATATCTCCTAGCTCCGGACTCCAAACGCGCTCCAGTTTTTTTTGTTAGAACTATATCAAGGTTAGTTTTTTTATTATATAATTTATTTTAATAATTTATGAACCTATTTTTCCAAAAAATTCTAAAAGTGCCAGTTGTCCAAAATCAGACGCATTTTGGTATTTTCGAGATTTCGGGAGATCCCGAACTCGGAATTACGAACCGTTTAAAGTTTCGGAAAGATGACATGATGAACTTCCAAAAAAGTATTTTTCCAGAATTTAAAATGTAAGTTTATTCTACTGTAAAATTTATGCAACGTAGACGTAAATAGGAAACCACTAAAAACTGTCATTTGTGCGCCCTTGTGGCCACAACTCTTTACCGACTTATGATTTTATAAAATTGTCGATTCCAGTGTTCACGTAGCATTGAAATATATAGGATTTAACACACAAATCCAGGATTTGAGTCCGTTGACTTTTTGGTCAACGGATTGCCTCGATTTGCGTGCCACGGATCACAAATCCTTAAAGTTGACTTTCTTTGGACCAAAAATTAGAGCTTAACAATAAAATCAGATTATAATAAGATTAAAATATGAATTTAGGTTATTTTATTCAGAGTTAAAATAGATTAAATAGCGAAAACTATTCATCCACTTTTGTAACCTAACTTGTTTAATTTATGTGACGGATAGATCGGACGACGCCTTGAGTTGGGACTTCATCCTCTTCAGACCAGGCAAGATACCTTGTCAAATTATTTACAGTATTTTGTATGCTTAGTATATTTCTGTATATTTATTGCATTTCTATTTATTTATTGCATGTGTAGTTCCTTTCAGTCATTACTATATATTAGATATGTTGACACACACTTGACACTTAGTATCATGAGAGGACAATCATTAGGCGTATGGGCTTTTAACCACTCTGGTAAACCGTAGTATATAGTTCGCACTACGAGCGTGTGTCGCGCTAGTCGCTACCCCCAAGGTATGTCAATTTCTGTAGAGTCGCGCTGGTCGCTACCCCAGAGGTATGTCGATTTCTGATGTCCATTGACGGGTGTGTGAGTTATGAGGCTTAGATGGAGTAGCCTACCCTTGCCCATACGTCGAAAAGTTATCCTCATTTGCATTCATATAGATTGTCTTGTACAACGTACTTATTTATTTTCAAATTATATGCATGTTTACTGTATTCAAATTGGCTCACTTTTCTGTATCTTGTTACGTCCCTCTGAGGACCTGGTCCTCTGCCAGGTGTATCTGTTCTTGAGTATTTGCAGGAGCGCAGATTTGGATGGTTATATATGTTTCGTGGATGTCCTCTCTTTGAGCCCGTAATTGTTAGCTGGTATTCTTATATGGTGTTGTTGTGTTGTACTTATATTGTATTTGCTCTTATATTCGAGTTGGTAGTGGATTTATTTCCATCCAACTATCCTCCTTAGATACTTATGTTGAGATCTAGTTATATAGATACTGGTTATTTATTCATATTTGATTTTCGTGGATGAGATATAGATTATACCCTGTGACTTGTGATACATTTTATACCACTTGTGGATTTGATATTCATATTACAGCGTACGTATGGGTTATGGTTTTCATATATTGGAGTTGTCATATCCATGCGGCTGGCATGCTCACGTGTCCTAGTCCTATGTATTTTGGGACTGGGCGTGACATATTTTTGTGGTGGCCCATGCAGGTCTCAAATTTTGTGTGTATTTTATATTATTATAGATTATTTTAAATATTGAATTTCTTTAGAGTATTCTCTTATTTAAAAATCTAAATAAATTTCTTAAAATTCTAAATAAATTACAAAAAATATAATTAAATATTTTAAACTAAAATAAATATTTGGTAGGAACAACATGCAAGTATGGTCGTATAGTAAATCAAAGAAGTCCTAAAAATTTACGTTCCCTATGTTTTAATTACCTAAAAATTGTAGTAAAATCTCCAAAAATCTAAAATAGCCTAAAAATGATTCTAAATAAATATTTATATAAGTAAATATATCAACAAATTTATTTTCTAATTAAATAAGAGAATACTCTAAAGAAATTCAATATTTAAAATAATCTATAATAAATATAATAATATAAAATATACACAAAATACCTATTTTTGGTGAGGGGGTTTACAATATATATATATATATATATATATATATATATATATAAAAAGAACTCAAGAAAATAATATAGCAGGAACTACTGCAAGTTGGCAAGGTACACTTGCCTGGGGCTTGAACTCCTTCAATTGCTCAGGTAACAGCAAAATCTTCTGGTACGCCTCCGGATGCTGAAATAAACATTATCATCACTCTCAGAAGGCATGAAATAGCTAGGATTGACTACCCATAAGTCCAATTTGGACACATGGGAAGAATTAACAGTTTTTAATCAAACCGGGATCCACATATTGCCCACTTCGCATCGAAAAATATGCCAGAGACAAAGTTTTCCAAATTTGTCAAAATTAGTGTCTACGAGTCCAAAACGATGATACGAACCCAACGAAATGTCCAGAATTGATTCCGATGAGCCGGTCACAAAATCCCCCATCAAGTGAAGCCGTGGGGCCCATGATACGGGATTTCGTCAACGTTCTCAGAATCGAACCAAACTTGGGTCACAGGACCATCATAACGCTATGAATCCAATGGTGCAAGTTTTGTTGCGAAATGACAAGCACACACGTAATTATGACGAGTGTCAGAACAGGCCCGATACGGGACTTTTCGACGGATACGCGTTGATTTCGGTGTGCACGCACATCCAAATCAACTTTTACAAAATTACATACGTCTGCATTGACTATACGTACCTTTCGATGCAATTCGCACACGAAGAAGTTGCCTCGTTTAGCGGGACGCACCTAGTTTCGAAAAAAATTGGTTTTGAAAACCAAGTTTTTGGTCAACTTTAATCGCGAATAAAATACAACATACAACAAATTAAAATAAACTAATTACATGGTCTTAATCTCGGTTAGGTAGTCTAATTTACTGTTCAAACATAATCTAAAAATATTAACCAGGTTGGGAGTAAATCGGCCATGAACATAGGGGTTCGGGACAATTTCCAGAACTAGAAAATGGGTTTTTTTCTGTTTTGCGTCGCGATTTACGACCAACACAGGACACGATATCCTGAACTAATTATACAGGGTTCGAGAGGGTCACATGGTCTTCGTATAGGATTCGACAGAACGAAATTTGGATCAATATACAGGGTGATACGCGAGTGGGAAGAGGCATACCTCACTGCTGCTCATGGAAGGAAGCGGTCCACGACGGTTTTGCGGGCAGCGTATGGCGGTCGTCGGTGGCCGGCGGCATCGTGTGGAGGTTGGGGAATATGAGGGTGATGGTGGATGGTGCATACATGTAGGGATGGGGGTAGTTTTTGAAGGAGAAGAGGGGTGGTCGTGAAGTGGTCCGCGGGATCGGGGGGGTCGTGTGGGTGTGGGGAGTCGGCGGGTCGGGTTGGCGGGTAGGGTCGGGTAGGGTCCAATCCATTAAAGCTGGGTTGGGTTGGTTGTGTTCAGTTTGGGTTGGTATGGTTCGGTTCAAGTCTGGTTCGGTCTGGTTTATCCAAAAATAATATTTTTAGCTATTTAAAAATAGTTTTTGAGTCCAATAAATTCCAGAAAAATTACACAACATTCAATTATTAATTATACACTCAAAAATATAATTTTGGCAATATTATAATACTTAATTTAATACACAAAAATATTAATCCTTTGAAGAACATTTATTTTAAATAATTAAAAATTACAGAAAAATTCCAAAAAATTATATTTAAAATTTTAAAAAACCCGGATATTTACAATCTACCCACCTTAAAAGAATTGTGTCCTCGCAATTAAGGAAACGAAACGTAACCGGTCAGAAGAGATGACGCAGTTGCAAGACATGTTTGAAGCACGACACAAAGGATAAAGAACCATGAACAAGGAGAAATCGAGAGGAAGGCTGAGAGTTTTGTTCAAGCAGAACATGTAGGGAAGGAATAAAAATATTTTTCTAGGCAATGAGAGATAAGTAACCCAATAGTAAAGGAGCCTGGTTAGAACGAATATCAACTACAGCTTATGAAGACTTGGGTACCAGTGACATCTTAACAAGTTCATATTAATCAGAATACTAGGTATAGGCTATGGAATGGAACAAACAGGCACGTGCTAAAGCATTACTAGGAATAGATAGCTATAATAAAACTAAATCTTACTCATATTCGCTACTCCACGAGTCTGTGCCTCCTCCACTATCATCGCAAAAGCCTGTCCACTTTCTTGCGGTGGTGTCCGCTGCTGTTGCTGGGCCTGCTGAAAGAGTGCTGCTCGTCGTGCCAAGGGTGGCCTCAGGTAATATCCTCCCGATGCTGGTAAAGCTTGTCGGTTTACTATTGGTGCCCCTTCTCGACGCTCAGGGCAATCCCTTACTGAATGCTAACTGGATCCGCAAGCTAAACATAATCCCAATATGCGTCGGCATTCCTTGGCGAGATAGCCTACCTCGCCACAGTAGTGACAAGTAGGAAGGACTAGTGCTAGTGGTGTAAATGCTCTCTGTGGTGGATTCATCTGTGGTCGCTTTGCAACTCCCTGCTGTGCTCGGTCTGGTGCTAATCCACGCGGCTGCTTCTGGCTGGACTCTCTCCTGGTGACGTGCTCCATGGGTCGTGCTGCAGCAAGGACGTCCGTGTATAAAGTAGTTACAACGGACCTGATTAATTTCTGTAGCTCAGAGATAAGTCCGTCAAAGAACTTCTCCACTTGGCTTTGTTGGGCCTCTTGATAAACTGTTGTTGGACTTGCATCATTGTGTAGAATATTTGGAACATCTGATGTCCGTCCATACGTTGTCCTAGTGGAAAAATAGGCATCGGTGGAGTAAACTGCGGCGGTGGTGGAATGTCATCTCGCTGGAACCTTGAGACGAGCTGATCTACTTGATTTCTTTCTTGAGTTGATTGACCTCCATCCACTGGTGTCACTCCATCGTCGTAGGTGACAACTACAACTTGTGGTGTTCCTGCAGGAGTTTCGTCACTGGCTCGTGGATCCATTACTCTGTATACAAAGTAAACTATGAGAGGTGCACAGAGGAATCAATGCAGAATGCAAGTCAAAAAATTATTTTGAAGTCGATATAGAGGTCAAGAACGAATCAATCAAGAGGATGAGATCCTATAATTTATCCTAATCGCAGGCTTGCTAGATTCCTTAGTTAAAACCGAAGCAATATAGTCGTAGACCCACATGGGACACCACAAAAACCATGTCACGTCCCAGCCCCAAAATACACTGGGACTAGCCACGTGGCAATGGCCAACAGCACACTCCAATGGGAAAACCCAATTTAATGGACCCGTTAGAGTGTACTTAAGCTGTAAAACAAATATAATAGTCTATGATACATGTCACAGTCTAATTCTAATCTCATCTACAAAAGGTAAACATAATTCAAATGTCAAACTAATCAATGAGAAATATAATCCAACAAGTCTCAATAAAATTCGTCGGGGAACAACCCGAATATAAGTTTAGTACAATAATCCAGGAGACATGAAATAGAGAAACTAGCAACAGAAATAACTGAGTATATAAAGCAAATACTAAAGGAAAATCCTCTGGCACCACCTCGTCCTATGGGGCTGGTACTGCTCCAGTGTCTTCTCCTGTTCCGTATACCTCGGGGTAGATCTCCTCTGCTATACCTGGGGACATAATCCGGATCCAGGTCCTCAGGGGACATAGCAAGGTACAAGAATAACTCAAGCCAAATAAATACAGTATATATAAAAATAAATCAACAGGGCAAACTATGTAACCAGCTATGTGATATGCAAGTGAGAGCATCACTAGTACTCAGGCTGAGACCACTACAAGCTCTGTGTCGGGGAGCCGGTAGCAGCAATATCACGTAGTGGGCCAAGCTCTGGAAAAGAGACTAAAGCACCGCAATAATAAATATACATGTATGTAATCAGTCTGTAGCCTATGTGTCTCTTCTCACCCAATCTAATCACATGTCTCATGTCCACGACATCTCATGTCCATAACACGCAAGATCAAGACCTCTAGCTAGTACAACGAGTCAATATAATATCTATGTATATGCAAGATCTATGTCACGAATCCTGTAAGCCAATACATAATCACCATAACTCAGGAAAGATTCTGTCTCATGAATAGTGTCAAGTGTCCTATGGTATGACGTACTTGATAAAGCAAGCACAAAAAATATAGAATCGGGTTATCAACTCTCTAAGTGACGTTACATGACTCCGCGTACGACGTCGACACCCGAATCTTGTTCGGACGCTAAGCAACGCCTCACTGTCCTAGGTTGAATATGTACATCTCAAGAGTATATATATATATATATATATATATATATATATATATATATATATATATAAAGAACTCAAGAAAATAATATAGGAGGAACTACTACAAGTTGGCAAGGTACACTTGCCTAGGGCTTGAACTCCTTCAATTGCTCCGGTAACAGCAAAATCTTCAAGTATGCCTCTGGATGCTGAAATAAACAGTACCATCACTCTCAGAATACATAAAATATCTAGAATTGACTACCCATAAGTCCAATTTGGACACATGGACATAATTAACAGTTTCTGATCAAAGCGGGGTCCACATGTGGCCCACTTCGCACCGAAAAATATGCCAGAGACAAAGTTCTCCAAATTCGTCAAACTTAGTATCTACAAGTCCAGAACGATGATATGAACCCAACGAAATATTCAGAACTGGATTCTGATGAGCCAGTCACAAAATCGCCCGTCAAGTGGAGCCGTGGGGCCCACGATACGGGATTTCGTCAACGTTCTCAGAATCGAACCAAACTTGGGCTACAGGACCAGTGTAATGCTATGAATCCAATGGCACAAATTTAGTTACGAAATGACAAGCACACACGCAATTATGACGAGTGTCAGAACAGGCCCGATACGGGGGTTTTTGACAGATACGCGTTGATTCCGGTGTGCACGCACATCCAAATCAACTTCCACAAAATCTCACACGTCCGCATTGACGATACGCATCTTTCGATGCAATTTGCACACGATGAAGTCTCATCGTTTAGCGAAATGCACCTAGTTTTGGGAAAATTCGGCCATAAACACAGCAAATTAAAATAAACTAATTATAGGGTCTTAATCTCGGTTAGGTTGTCTAATTTACTATTCAAACAGAATCTAAAAATATTAACCCGGTTGGGAGTAAATCGGCCATGAACATAGAGGTTCGGGACAATTTTCAAAACCAGAAAATGTGTTGTTTTTTCCTGTTTTGCGTCACGATTTGCTACCGACACAGGACACGATACCCCGAACTAATTATACAGGGTTCGAGAGGGTCACGTGGTCTTCGCATATGATTCGACAGAATAAAATTTGGATCAATATACATGGAGATACGCAAGTGGGAAGAGGCATAGATCACTGTTGCTCGTGGAAGGAAGCGGTCTGCGGCATTTTTGCAGGCGGCGTGCGGCGGTCGTCGGTGGCCGGCGTCGTCGTCTGAAGGTTGGGGGATATGAGGGTGATGGTGGATGGTGCATACATGTAGGGATGGGGGTGGTTTTTGAAGGAGAAGAAGGGTGGCCGTGAGGTGGTCCGCGAGATCGGGGGGGGGGGGGGGGGTCGTGCGGGTAAGGGGGAGTCGGCGGGTCAGGTAGGGTCCGATCCATTAGAGCTGGTTTGGGTTGGTTGGGCTCAGTTTGGGTTGGTTTGGTTCGGTTCAAGTCTGGTTCGGTCCGGTTTATCCGAAAATAATGTTTTTAGCTATTTAAAAATAATTTTTGAGCCCAATAAATTCCAAAAAAATTACACAACATCCAATTATTAATTATACACTCAAAAATATACTTTTGGCAATATTATAATACTTAATTTAATACACAAATATATTAATCCTATGAAGAATATTTATTTTAAATAATTAAAAATCACAGAAAAATTCCAAAAATTCATATTTAAAATTTTAAAAAAATTGGGTGTTTACAGTTTTAGTTTGGGTTGGTTTGTGTTGGTTTATTAAAATAATATATATATGTATGCATATATGGCCATTAAAAATAGTTTTGGACCCCAATAAATTATAGAAAAATTACACAATATTCTATTATTAATTTTATATCCAAAAATATATTTTTGTACTATTTTAATAATTAATTTAATATAAAAAAATATAAATCCATGTACGAACATTAATTATAATTAACTAAAAATAATAAAAATTTTCTATAATAATAATTAATGTAATTTTTAAATTAAATTCTAAAAATAAGGGTGTTTACAAGTTTTTAAGAAGGATATATTTTTTGTTAGTATTGAAATGACCCTTAGAGAATAGAGCTTACTCAAAGAAAAGGTTTATAACAGCACCGACCCCAAAAAATAAAGCCTTTATTTTTAAAGGTTATTTAGTTTTAGGGGCTCGTATAATATTGCAAATTTGTGTTTAGGTCTCCATGTTGTTTAGAAGAGGGTTTGGGTCTTGTATAATATTAAAAATTTACGTTTAATTCTCCATATTGTTTAGAAGAGGGTTTGGGTCTTGTCCTAATGGTTGACTTTTACTTATCGTTCAAAATGGAGACATAAACGTAAATTTTGAATATTATACGAGATCCTAAGACTAAACAAAAATATGTGAGGGTTGTGTGACTTGAGTTATTTAGTTTTCATATGACCAATCAAGAATGGGAATTATGATATTCTTGTTTGTTTCTATCTTGATTTCAACAACTACACAACCCTCCAGGTTTGCAATCATTTAACAATACGACCAGGAAGAGGGAAATCCTACGATACACTCGATTCCCATGAAGTCGTCCCAATAAAAAATGCCGCCATTAGGGTTGTGTGGCTACTGATATCAGGATAGAATCAAATAACAATATCATAAGTCTCATTCTCGATTAATCATGACAAAACTAAATATCTAAGCCAACACAATCCCCATCATGCAAAACTAAATAATCCAAGTCACACAATGCTCACATATTTTTGTTTAGTTTTAGGGTCTTGTATAATATTCAAAATTTATATTTATATCTTCATTTGGACGGACTAGTCAATCGTTAGGACGAGACCCAGATCCTATTTTGAATAATATTGAGACCTAAATGCAAAATTTTAGTATTATGCAATACCCTAAAACAAAATAGCTATTTTTTTATCAATATACAGAGAAAGAGAGAAACATAGAGAGAGATCACATGAATATATTAGACCGGAGGTGACAATTACAACTTCCAAATGTTAATAGCTACTTTTCTCTATGGGTTAAATTAAAGCGGATGTAGAATGGGTCGGGCTTAAATTTTTTGCTTCAGCTATCTAATTCCAAATAAAAACTTACATAACAAGATTTATCTATCTACACTACTATATAATTAAAAAAAGTTAGGCTTTACCGTAAAAGTTTTTTCTCCCAAAAATATCCTTATATATACTAGTATATATGTATGTGCCTTGCACGTATTTCATATTATTTGAGACGAGTAAACAATAATTTTTTTTACTATTTGAGAAGAGCAAAATCCATTAAATTTAAGGCTAATTTGCAACTTGGTATCCTGAAATATCCATGTTGTTCAACTTGATACCCTAAACTATTTTAATTACCAACTTAATATTCTTTTTTTTTTCGGAAAATAACCCTCTCTCTTCCCCCTACCCCACTGCCCCCTCCCACACCCTCCCTCTACCGCCCTTTGGGCTGTCACATCCTGTCCCCGTAGGGTCGAACGTCCTGACATGGGTGTGATGCCGCGCTAGCCTAACTTGCGACCATGCAAGACAAGCACCTGAAACAGTCGAAGAATGCAAAGCCATAGAGTCGTACAGATAGTCTCAAATTCAGCAAAATTTAAATGAACACAAGTATAACATGAAACTATATTCTTTATAATTGATAATAAAAAAATATTACAAGTGGTGCTAGGCCGAGATTACAAGTCGCTCAAGCTTTCTCTCTCTCTCTCTCTCTCTCAACAATAAAATGTGCTAAGCGGCTTACAACTTGGGAATGATATATAAGCGATATTCCAATACATTACGTCCTGTATATGTGCTTCTGCTTCTACTACAATGCTCCAAGGATCCAGAGTTAGATCCATGCCTTAGCGCGCATGAGGGAAAACTCCGCACCGAACGAGGTCCTTCCGCACTGTCACGCCCCAGTCCCAAAATGTATGGAACCAGGCCACGTGACAATAGCCAGCTGACACGTCACCGAGGATATCCAAATTTAATGGATCCCCAAAGAGTGCTACGCTGTCCTAGAATACTAACATGTCCAATATCAGTCAAATACAGGTAATCTAATCTCATCCACAATATAAAGAGCAAAAAACACTAAATAAACTGCTGGTTGATAAATACCAGTCTCAAGATATCATAGTACAACCAGTGATGTCTGGTGGAAACAAACCCACTACTATGACGAAATAAAGTACTGAAAGAAGATATAAAAGATAATAACTAAGGCATCAGCTGAGAAGATAATGCTGCCCTCCATCTAGGCTAATGGCCTACCAACTGATCACGGGAACTCTGACGACTGCACCTCCAACTCCTCGGCTATAGCAAATCTCGTCTCCTGTCCTGGGCCGTATATGGTGGGGTAGTAAGCCTCGTCTAAATCTGGAAAGGTACCAGGTCCTCAGAGGGACGTAACAAGATACAAGAAAACAACATGCTATATATGAACACTGAATAAAATAAATACAATAAGGGTGTGCTAGCCATCTAAGTGAATACAATGTGAGGGCAACTCTGACGCGTATGAGTAGGTATAGGCATACCGTCCATACTCTGAAGAGAATGGCATCTGTACAGTATATCGTCCATATCACTCCGAAGAGCGTGGCATCAGTATAAAGGAAAAATCATTGGACCCGAGGTTTCTCCGAACTATGGCTCCAATATGGGTGTATCCCATACGCCTCCTTGTTGTCCTCCCCGCCCCATGTAGATACGCAAGTCGACTACTCGACGTGCCTACTATGAATCAATAATCCAAGCCTCTAAATTATGTCCTGGCTATATGCTAACCGTGAGGTAGGTTGTACGCAACGATAGCTAGTCGAGTACGCAAACCCACATCCCAATATGAATATGTCTTAGTGAACGTGTAAGGTGTCAGGTCATAGACAATAAAAGAATTATCGTCCCAAGGGGTTGAGTCTACTAAGAGCTAAGTCTATGTATATACTAATCATCGACGTACCCGTCGAATGCACCCGAGACAACTCGGACGCGCACAGTTGTATCAACTACAAGCAACAACAATACCATACAACATGTGCATATTTAATTTAGACAGTAAATATAGCAAGGTATCTTGCCTGTATCCGAAAGCTGTGAATGCCAGAAGCCTGTTCCAGCGATGTCTCCTGTCTGATCCGATGATCCTGGCACACAATATAATATAGAATTCTACATCAGACAATAAGATCCAGTGTACTGACACTACGTTGCTCTTGAGGGTCTGTCTCAAGTTCACGGTTAATCGATTACAGCACCGCGTGTGCACGTAGCTAGGGTGTACACTCGTTCTATCCTCGGTTAACGTTGTTTTGAGGCAAATTACTACGTTATTGATTACCAATTATCTATGTTTGGTATGAATACCTGCCCTTGTTTCCTATGTTAAGTATTCCAGGTGAATTGCTATTCATATATGACCGGTCTCATAACTTTAGGTTTTTGCTAGCTACTAACCAATTTCTAACTCATGTTACTCATCATACTAACATGTATATAATTATGATTAATTTTGTTTGTTATCATCTAGTTTAACTATCATCATGCCTACATATCTGTATTAATTTGTTTTAACTGGTTTGTGTCGACACCGAATACGTCGACACGATGACTCGATAAAGCAATTATACAACATTATTATGCGAGAAGCGAACTAGGGGTCGAGTACCTGACTGACTGGATGAGATTCTGCTCGCGGGACGGGTTCCTGGCGTCGGCGGCAAGTCTCGACAGCAGCCGCGGCACTCTCGGCAGGCGCGGCAGCGGTGCACGAGACAGCAGGTCGGGGTGGTCGGAAGCAGCGGTCAGGGGAGTTCGGGAGCAGCGGGTCAGGGGAGTTCCGCAGCGGGTCAGGGTGGTCGGGAGCAGCGGTCAGGGGGTTCCGGCTGTGTAGGGGCGATGGTCGACAATATATGGAGGGTGGTGGTCGGCAATATATGGAGGGTGGTGGTCGACAATATATGGAGGGAGTGGTCGGCAATATATGGAGGGTGGTGGTCGGATGGTTGGTGCAAAGGAGTACTCGGCTAGGGTTAGGGGAGGAGGGTGATATGAAATCTAGGGTTTGAGTGAATAGAGGTATATTTATATGGGTGGTGGAGATGATGGGCTAAGCTCGAGGGTTTGGGCTTGTCCGGCTTGTTGGGTTGGAAATGATCCACTCAAAAGCGCATGTGGGCTGGGTTTGGTTCTGCTTGGGGTAAATTGGCTTTAAATTATTTAGAATAATAATTAGGGCGCAAGGCAAAAATTTTACGAACATTGCGCAGCTAAGTTGAGATGCAATGACGAGCATCTAAGGTTGCACAAAGGTCAGAGGAGTACATATAATTGTCGCACATAATTCTAATTAAATTCCAAATAAATCCTAGTCTCCAGATTTAATTAAATTTAAGCCCCAATTTGGTTGAGGGGGTTTACAATCTACCCTCCTTAGGGCATTTCGTCCTCGAAATTAAAACGTACGCATGACAAGAATTTCTAAATGAATAAGTAAAGTACTAATACGTACCTAGTCCTTCGAAGAGGTGGGGGTACCGTTGTCTAATGTCCTCCTCGCGTTCCCAAGTCGATTCGCCCGGTGCATGATGCCTCCATGCAACACGCACTAGTGGAATGGTCTGCCCTCGTAGTACTTTCTCACTTCTGTCTAGAATCTCCACAGGCTCCTCTTCATATGATAGGCTCGGGCCGACCGTGATCTCGGAATGGTCAAGCACGTGACTAGGATCCGATATGTACCTCCTCAATTGAGATACGTGGAAGACGTCGTGGACTCCTTCCAAGGTCTGCGGTAACGCTAATCTGTAAGCAACCTCTCCGACACGTTCTAATATGTCGAAGGGTCCGATGTACCTCGGACTCAGCTTCCCTCTGCCTCCGAATCTGATAGTCCCTCGAGTAGGTAAGATCTTTAAGAATACATGATCTCCTACCTGAAACTCTAAGAGTCGGCGATGCGCATTCGCCCAATGCTTCTGTCGGTCTTGTGCTGCTCGAAGGTGTCCTTGGATCTTCTTTACCTTCTCTACCGTCCGAACAACCAACTCGGGTCCGAGGATCTGTCGTTCGCCTATATCACTCCAGCATACTGGGGAACGACATTTCCTGCCATACAACGCTTCATAGGGAGCCATCTGAATACTCGCTTGATAGCTGTTATTGTAGGAAAACTCGACCAAATGTAAGTGGTCCTCCCATGATCCTCCGAAGTCCAGCATGCACGCTCTCAACATGTCTTCTAATGTCTGAATAGTGCGCTCTGACTGACCATCTGTTTGTGGGTGATACGCTGTGCTAAACTTTAGGCGAGTACCAAGGCTTTCCTGTATATTCCGCCAAAAGTATGACGTAAATCTCGTATCCCTGTCAGACACGATGCTAACTGGCACTCCATGTAGGCGCACAATCTCCCTCATGTACATCTCTGCTAAAGCCTCCGTCGATTGTCCAACTCTAAAGGGTAAAAAGTGTGCGGACTTGGTGAGTCTATCCACGATTACCCATACTGCGTTGCGCCCACTAGGACTCCTCGGAAAGCCTGTAACAAAGTCCATAGTGATATGCTCCCATTTCTACTCCGGTATGGGAAGCGGTTGAAGCAATCCGGCAGATCTCTGGTGCTCAGCCTTGACTTGCTGACATACCAGGCACTTGGCCATAAAGCGTGCTATCTCTCTCTTCATTCCGTGCCACCAGTAGTACTGTCTTAGATCTTTGTACATCTTCGTGCCTCCTGGGTGAATAGAATAGGTGGAACTATGTGCCTCTGTCATCAATTCCTGCCGAAGTTCTCCGTTTGGCACATAGAGACGATCTCCGCATCTCAGTGTTCCGTCTTCATGTATTCGTAGTCCTGTCTGTAATCCAGCCTCTGTCCTCTGTCTGAGCCTCTGAAATCTGGCATCTGGCGGCAAAGCATCCTTGATTCTCTCTACTAGTGTTGATTGTAATTGGAGACTCGACAACTGTCCGTCTATTCCAGGTATGACAACCTCTATACCCATCTGTTCTAGATCTCTCAACAGATGTTGTTGGGTAGTCAAGAAGAATGCCATAGGTCTTCTACTCAGTGCGTCTGCTACTACGTTAGCCTTTCCCGGGTGGTACTGTAGCTCAATTTCGAAGTCTGTCATCACCTCGAGCCAACGTCTCTGCCTCTGATTAAGGTCCTTCTGAGTGTAGACATATTTCAGGCTCTTATGATCAGTAAATATCTCCACTCTTTCTCCATATAGGTAATGCCTCCAAAGCTTTAAAGCAAAGATCACTGCTGCAAGCTCCAAGTCATGGGTGGGATAGTTCTTCTCATGTGTCCTCAACTGTCTTGAAGCATAAGCTACAACCTTCCCATGCTGCATCAAGACGCATCCTAATCCTTTCCCGGACGCATCGCTGTAGATTACAAATCCTCCGGGTCCAGAAGGTATGGTCAAGATGGGTGCTGTAGTCAAGCGCTTCTTCAGCTCCTCGAATGCCTTATGGCACTCTTCTGTCCAAGTGAACTCCTGCTCCTTACGGGTCAAACGGGTCATTGGCTCTGCAATCTTCGCGAAGTTCTTTACGAACCTCCGGTAATATCCGGCAAGTCCTAGAAAACTCCTCACTTCTGAGACATTGGTAGGGGTTGGCCATGTCTCTACCGATGAAATCTTCGCCGGATCTACTGAGATACCGTCTCCTGAGATGACGTGTCCAAGGAAGGCGACACGATCTAGGAGAAACTCATACTTGCTCAGCTTGGCATAAAGTCTCTCTCTCCTCAGTGTCTCTAACACTAGCCTCAAGTGTTCTTCGTGCTCTTCGTGGCTCTTCGAATACACCAAAATGTCGTCGATGAAGACTACCACGAACCGGTCTAAGTATTGGTAGAATACTCTATTCATCAAGTTCATAAATACAGCTGGCGCATTCGTCAGTCCAAACGGCATCACTAAGAACTCGTAGTGACCATAACGAGTCCTGAATGTTGTCTTCTGAATGTCTTCTCTTCACACCTTCACTTGATGATAACCCGATCTCAAGTCGATCTTGGTGAACACCACTGCTCCTGTCAACTGGTCGAATAAATCGTCAATCCGTGGCAGGGGATACTTGTTCTTGATAGTCAAAGCATTAAGGGCTCTGTAATCAATACACATACGTACGGTTCCATCCTTTTTAGGCACAAACAATACGGGTGCTCCCCATGGTGATGCACTAGGGCGGATAAACCCTTTTTCTTGAAACTCCTCCAATTGTAGCTTCAGCTCATCTAACTCCTTCTTCGCCAATCGGTACACATTAGAAGATACCGGTGCTGCTCCTGGTACTAGCTCAATGGTGAACTCCACGTCTCTATCCGGGGGTAAGCCTGGCAATTCGTCGGGGAAAACATCCTCGAATTCTGCAACTATTAGCGGGGGTGCAAGCTCCATAGCCATGCAAGTTCCAGCTGCCTGTCTTACTCCTTGTTCGACGGTCCCTCGCATGTACTCGAACTCCGGTTGATCTAGTGGTCTAAAAATGACGCTACCCTTCCGGCAGTTCAGCACGGCGTTATACTGGCTTAACCAGTCCATGCCTAACATAACATCAAAGTACGGCATAGGCAATACCAAGAATCGTTCTCTCATCTCTCTACCACATACGACTACCGAGCAAGTTCTAATAGTGCTGGTAACTGGCACGATACCTCCTCCGGTAAGTATCTTCCAACTCTTAGGTAAGGGGGAAGTCGCTACTCTATGCATTGCTACGAATCTACTAGATATAAATGATAATGTAGCACCAGAATCAAACAATGCTGTAGCAGGTAAGGATGCGACTAAAATGGTACCTGTGATTGCTTCTCCTTCTGTTTCCTCCTCAGTAGCTGCTAATACAAAGGCCTGTCCCTGTCTCTGTCCTCCTGCCTGCTGTCGGGCCCGATCAAACTGTGCCTGCTGTGGGGGCAAAGGTGGTCCTTTCTGGAATCCTCCGGGTGCTGGTGGACGCTGTCCTCCTGGTGGGGGTAGTATCCTCGGGGCTGGTGCTGCTGGTCTTTGTCCGGCCTGTGGGGCTGCCTCTCGGCGCTGTGGACAATCTCTGGCAAGGTGCTGGCTCGATCCACAAATCATGCATGTTCCAAGTCTCTTTCGGCAGTCCTTCTCGAAGTGACCTCTCTTACCACAGAAGTGGCAAGTCGAAAGTTCCTGGGGTGGATATGGTGCTGCTCGCTGTTGTGTCTGTGCTCCGGGACGACGGATGGGTCCTCCTGCTCCAGGTTGGACTCTAGCTGGCGCGGTCGTACTGGGACGTCTCGCTCTTCTGACAATGTCCTCCTGGATCCTCGCCTCTGTAAGAACCTCCTCATAAGAAATCCTCGCCTGTGCGATGGTATATCTCTGTAGCTCGAAGTTGAGGCCGTGATGAAATCTCTGAGCCTTCTCTAGATCATTGGGTATCAGAACAGCTCCAAATCTGCTAAGGCGGCTAAACTCCGCGTCATAGGCATCAACAGTCATATTTTCCTGTTTTAGGTGGAGGAACTGGGAGTACAAGGCATTTCTGACTGTTGCTGGAAAATACTTTGCATTGAAGTATTCCAAGAACTGTTCCCAAGTCTGGTTCTTGCCTACACTGCGCTCAATAGAATCCCACCAGTGATGGGCGTTGCCTTTTAGTTGGGCTCTTACTGCGGTCATCCAAAGATCTGGATGCAGTTGTGAAGCCTCTAATAGCATCTCTGTGTTGGCGATCCAATCGGAGATCTGCTTTGCAGTCTCATTGCCTGAGAAGGTATCTGGTCCCATCTGTCGGAACCATCTAACAGTGCCACCTGTCGGGGCTGGTGGAGGTGCTGGAGCTGGTGTCGTGACAGGTGTCCTCTCTAGTACTGCCATCAGACTCTGTCGCAGTGTTTCTGTCTGCTGCCACTGTGCTTGCATCATTGCCTGGAAGAACTGAAGCATCTGTGGCTGGCCATCTAGCTGTGGCATCTGGGGTGGATAAGGTGGAGGCGGTGGTAGTGGAATCTCTGGTTGTGCAGTAGGCGTCTCCTCAGATGTCGGCCTCTCCGTCTGTGGTATCGGTGTAGCTCCTGAAGTCTGGCCCTCGCAATGCTGCGTGGGGATCGTCTGGGAAGTCTGTCCCTCTGGCTGTGGTGTAGGATCTCCCTGCGATATCTCGTGCCAATGTATCAGCGGAGTCTGTAGCGGGGGTTGCCCTTGGGGTACCTCATCTCCTTGAGGGGTGTTGTCTGGTACTACGGCAAGGGGTGCTCCTCGTCTACTGCACAAATTCATCTTGCTGCAAGGAACAGAGCTTTATTAAAAGAGTACGTGAACAAACAAACAGGATGCAGATATTTAGAAGCAGTACAAAAAGGGAGTTCAAGGACAAATCAAAAGTGGATGAGACCTATAATTCCTATCCTATTGCAGGCTCGCTGGGCATGTTACCATACCCTAAGCAAAAAGTTGACCTGCATGGGCCACCACTAAAACCATGTCATGCCCCAGTCCCAAAATGTATGGAACCAGGCCACGTGACAATAGCCAGCTGACACGTCACCGAGGATATCCCAATTTAATGGATCCCCGAAGAGTGCTACGCTGTCCTAGAATACTAACATGTCCAATATCAGTCAAATACAGGTAATCTAATCTCATCCACAATATAAAGAGCAAAAAACACTAAATAAACTGCTGGTTGATAAATACCAGTCTCAAGATATCATAGTACAACCAGTGATGTCTGGTGGGAACAAACCCACTACTATGACGAAATAAAGTACTAAAAGAAGATATAAAAGATAATAACTAGGGCATCAGCTGAGAAGATAATGCTGCCCTCCATCTAGGCTAATGGCCAACCAACTGATCACGGGAACTCTGACGGCTGCACCTCCAACTCCTCGGCTGTAGCAAATCTCGTCTCCTGTCCTGGGCCGTATATGGTGGGGTAGTAAGCCTCGTCTAAATCTGGAAAGGTACCAGGTCCTCAGAGGGACGTAACAAGATACAAGAAAACAACATGCTATATATGAACACTGAATAAAATAAATACAATAAGGGTGTGCTAGCCATCTAAGTGAATGCAATGTGAGGGCAACTCTGACGCGTATGAGTAGGTGTAGGCATACCGTCCATACTCTGAAGAGAATGGCATCTGTACAATATATCGTCCATATCACTCCGAAGAGCGTGGCATCAGTATAAAGGAAAAATCATTGGACCCGAGGTTCCTCCGAACTACGGCTCCAATGTGGGTGTATCCCATACGCCTCCTAGTTGTCCTCCCCGCCCCATGTAGATACGCAAGTCGACTACTCGACGTGCCTACCATGAATCAATAATCCAAGTCTCTAAATTATGTCCTGGCTATATGCTAACCGTGAGGTAGGTTGTACGCAACGATAGCTAGTCGAGTACGCAAACCCATATCCCAATATGAATATGTCTTAGTGAACGTGTAAGGTGTCAGGTCATAGAAAATAAAAGAATTATCGTCCCAAGGGGTTGAGTCTACTAAGAGCTAAGTCTATGTATATACTAATCATCGACGTACCCGTCGAATGCACCCGAGACAACTCGGACGCGCACAGTTGTATCAACTACAAGCAACAACAATACCATACAACATGTGCATATTTAATTTAGACAGTAAATATAGCAAGGTATCTTGCCTGTATCCGAAAGCTGTGAATGCCAGAAGCCTATTCCAGCGATGTCTCCTGTCTGATCCGATGATCCTGGCACACAATATAATATAGAATTCTACATCAGACAATAAGATCCAGTGTACTGACACTACGTTGCTCTTGAGGGTCTGTCTCAAGTTCACGGTTAATCGATTACAGCACCGCGTGTGCACGTAGCTAGGGTGTACACTCGTTCTATCCTCGGTTAACGTTGTTTTGAGGCAAATTACTACGTTATTGATTACCAATTATCTATGTTTGGTATGAATACCTGCCCTTGTTTCCTATGTTAAGTATTCCAGGTGAATTGATATTCATATATGACCGGTCTCATAACTTTAGGTTTTTGCTAGTTACTAACCAATTTCTAACTCATGTTACTCATCATACTAACATGTATATAATTATGATTAATTCTGTTTGTTATCATCTAGTTTAACTATCATCATGCCTACATATCTGTATTAATTTGTTTTAACTGGTTTGTGTCGACACCGAATACGTCGACACGATGACTCGATAAAGCAATCATACAACATTATTATGCGAGAAGCGAACTAGGGGTCGAGTACCTGACTGACTGGATGAGATTCTGCTCGCGGGACGGGTTCCTGGCGTCGGCGGCAAGTCTCGACAGCAGCCGCGGCACTCTCGGCAGGCGCGGCAGCGGTGCACGAGACAACGGGTCGGGGTGGTCGGAAGCAGCGGTCAGGGGAGTTCGGGAGCAGCGGGTCAGGGGAGTTCCGCAGCGGGTCAGGGTGGTCGGGAGCAGCGGGTCAGGGTGGTCGGGAGCAGCGGTCAGGGGGTTCCGGCTGTGTAGGGGCGATGGTCGACAATATATGGAGGGTGGTGGTCGACAATATATGGAGGGTGGTGGTCGGCAATATATGGAGGGAGTGGTCGGCAATATATGGAGGGTGGTGGTCGGATGGTTGGTGCAAAGGAGTACTCGGCTAGGGTTAGGGGAGGAGGGTGATATGAAATCTAGGGTTTGAGTGAATAGAGGTATATTTATATGGGTGGTGGAGATGATGGGCTAAGCTCGAGGGTTTGGGCTTGTCCGGCTTGTTGGGTTGGAAATGATCCACTCAAAAGCGCATGTGGGCTGGGTTTGGTTCTGCTTGGGGTAAATTGGCTTTAAATTATTTAGAATAATAATTAGGGCGCAAAGCAAAAAATTTACGAACATTGCGCAGCTAAGTTGAGATGCAATGACGAGCATCTAAGGTTGCACAAAGGTCAGAGGAGTACATATAATTGTCGCACATAATTCTAATTAAATTCCAAATAAATCCTAGTCTCCAGATTTAATTAAATTTAAGCCCCAATTTGGTTGAGAGGGTTTATACGCACCCTACAAGCAATCTGGTGGGTTATCAGTACATTGAATGCACTGGTGGGAAGGCTTCTCGCCCACTCAACAAAATCAAACACGTTCATTTAGTTATGTGCACCATCTATCTTGTTGTCTTTCTAGTCTTTTCTTAGGATTAGTTTGATGGCATGCGATATAAAAGCCTATCTCGTGTTGCAGATATCAAGTGTTGCATAAGATATAAGTAATACAACATGACTTACCAACTTAACAATCGTCCTTCCCTGCCCACGATAAATCAAGTTAACCCAACACAAAATATGTAATGAATCTAAGGATCGGAATAGAAAAACACAAGTGTCACGAGCGTATTTCTGCCATAGGTGAATGATATACTTAGATTACTCAGATGTGTTATACTCAGATCTTTCATATATGTTATACTCATATTTCTTATGTCACATCCCGATCTCGAAGGTCCCGACAATGCCCCCGTCGGGCTCGATCGATTCGATGATAGCCACAACTTTAACGATGTTGCCTTGTGCGGTGCAATGCCAGGCTCACACGGCATCACGTCCCGATGGAAAATGACTATACGCCCCGTGGGAGTGCCGAGGCGCGGTGATTCGCGCCCGTCGGGGGCGTTGTCGGGACCTTCGGGATCGGGGCATGATATCTTATATGCGTTATACTCAGGTTAATAAGATGTTTCAGATTATTTGTTTCAATGCAATGACTCGCATGCGGATTTTCGCAATCGAGCCAACTTAATCTATATGAAATATGTCACTGACAGTACAAGCTATTTAGGACAGATGATAATCGGGTAGCCTTCTTGAGTGAGTGTGATTCACATCGCCATGTCCCGAATTATATACTATTGTGCAGCTTCTATGGTCGGTCGCACTCCCATGGCAAGGTCGCAATAGGTCGATTCCTCCTAGGCCGGCTCCGATCTCGATGCCCCGGCGATCGTCCGAGAAATCCCCTACCTCGTGCACGAGTTGTCCGTGACCGTGCAAGTTCTTTTTCATTAAAATTAACGAGCTCCCAGAGCCATTTACTTTTCTTCTTCTTAACATGCTCCCAGAGCCATATTCTTTTCTCGGACTTGATGGGCTCCCAGAGCCATTTTCTTCTCTTACTTTCTCTGTTTTATTATTATTATGCAGCTTTCGGTACGGGAACTGCCTAGGCGACCCAACGGTGTCACGCCCCAGTCCCAAAATATGTAGGACTAGGAATACGCAACACGCTAGCCGTATGTATACGAACTCCAATATATGGAAACCATATACACACGTACGCTGTACAGGAATATCCAATCCATAGTGGTAATATACTGTCACAACAAGTCACACGCAATCTATATCTCATCCATAGCACAAATAAAGAGATAAAGGAAATAATAACTGAATATCAAAGATGAGTATCAAAGTATAATAGTCGGATGGAAACAAATCTACTGCAAATTAACTATACTAAAACTACTAAAGAGAGAAGAGAATAAACTCTAATATAAGAATAAATGTCTCTAAAAGAATAGCAATTAGAATCTCTAAACAGCAGAAAGGAATCACATATAATCCGAAGGTAAGACCTCCTCAGTCTGATAAGTAGCGTCCGGTCCAGGTCCATACTCCTGCGGATACTCCTGCTCATCTATATCTGGAAAGGTACCAGGCCCTCAGAGGGACGTAACAAGATACATAATAACATACCAATAAGTACTAAAAATAAACATCCAATGGGGCTGCCTAACCGTCTAAGTGAATGCAGTTTGAGAACAACTTTCCACCAAGTGGGCTATCTGGCTAAAAATGGGATTGGCGTGACTCTCTCGGAGCATCAGGGACCTACAAAACATGTCGTCTTTTGAACGACAGAGGCCGCATGATAATATATAATATATAAGGGTCATCACCGGCCGTATCTCCAGCGGAGCTTCCGGGTTACAAAAGGAAAAAGTACAAATGAGCCCAAATGCCTTACTTGTTGTTCTCCCCATCCCATGCTCTAAGCATGTCATATACATGACACGATAATACCTCTAAATAACTGCCAGGTCTACTAGCATGCAATGTTTCTATTGGCAGTTATCCCTATCCGTCACACGACCTATACGTACCAGTGGCCAGCCGAGTACGCAAGTTCGTGTCCTACATGTGACTCACACTCGTGTACGAATAGTGTCATGGCCAATGAAACATAAGATGTCTCATGATAATGGGGTGGTCTCATAAAGTAGGTCCAATGCATATACATAAATAAAAATATAATACGGCGACACCGTCGTTGCACCCAAGTTTCCTTGGACGCGCAATTTATATAACAGTTAAAATATATGAACTAAAATAAACAGAATTAAAACATGTATGCATCATATGGAATGTAAACAAAGTACAATGGCATGGTATACTTGCCTGGCAAGAAATCTGTATAGTGAAAGCGTCCAAATGTCAAGGACACGGAATCAGAAACTAATGGCTTAGAACAAACGTCTCCGGATGCTGAAATAGACATCACCAATATTTCCGGAATTAGCGAAATAGCTAGAAATCACTACCCTTTCATCCAATTTGGACATAGGGGCAAAACGGTAATTTTAGGTCAAAGTGGGGTCCACATGTGGCCCACTTTGCACCGAAAAGTATGCCAAGGGCAACAGTCTCTAAATGGAACAAATTATAGGTCAAACGAACTCTAAAAGTTAGTGCGACCTCAACGGTATGTCCAAATGAGAATTTCGGTGAGCCGAACACAATTTCGCCCAAAAAGTCAACCGTAGGCCCGCCAATAGACGACTTGGTCAACTGTCTCAGAATTGCGTGAAAATTGGGTCATAGGACCAGCGCGATACCACGAGTCCAGTGGCGCAAGTTTTGTCGCAATCAGACGAGCGTGCACTAAATGCGCAGAACTTTTGCAAAAGTTGCTATACGGGGGATTTTCTGTGGATACAGACTGATTCCGACGCGCACACGTGTCCAAATCAGTTTCCACGAAAACCCACACGTCCGGATATACTGTGCGCACCTTTTGGTACACTTGGTACACGACGGGGCGGTCCCGTTTGGTGGGGCGCGCTCCGTATCGCAATTTCTGGAATTTGAAAAAAGTATGTTTTCAGGATTTTCCATCTAATTTATTTTAACATACAGCAGCTAATAAATTATTATATTTGACAGAAAATAAACTAGGTTAGGTGGTCTTCGCATACCAAAAAGAAAAACCGAATTTAGATCTCTGTGGTGGGAGATACGAGTCCGTGAACATAGGTAGTTATCGCAGTTTTCTGCGGTCCCAAAAGTTGTCGTTTTTTGCCAACTTGGTCGCTGTTTTTGCCTAGGTTTACGCGCTGTTCGAGGTCAACTAATATACAGATATGGAAGGGGGTTAAGTCGTGAACGTACCGGTGAAGACGGGGTCGAGTTTAGTCGAGCAGGGGTGCAAAAAACGAAGCATGAGCACAGGTACGCTGCAGTTCAAACTGTTGTCGGGCGCACGGCGTTGTCACGGACGTGGCGACGCGGGTTGATGAGGCTCGACGGGGTCCAGGCGGCTGGCGGCGGCGGTCCGGGCTGGCGGCGATCGCTGGAGTCTCGACGACATGGGGTTTAGATGGTAAGGGATGAATTAGGGTTAGGGTTTATGAATTACTAGCTATTATATAAGTAGAGCGGGGGGGAGGGGGGTTCACGCTGTGCGGGGGGGGGAGAAAAATAACTCAGCGACTGCTGCTGCTTGCTTTTGCAATGCGGGTAGCGGGCGTTTAAGGGCCGGGTAGTGGGTTAGGCTAACGGGTTAGGGTATCCATTAGGTTTTTCTATTTCTTTTTCTTATTTCTTTTCTTTTCTATTTAATTCTTTTCTATTTTCTATTTCTAATCTTTTTCTTTCTAAATTCTATTTAATAAATCATATATATATATATATATATATATATATATATATATATATATATATATAAAATTCTAGAAATTATATTTGTGCATACCATTAAGCTGTCAACTGCCCACAGGGTCCCCTACATGGAATAAATTAGAAAAAATTTATAATGGCTCCATAAATCCCCTAAATGCACAAACACCTAAAATAAAAATTTAATAAATTCTATTTCCTCTAATTAGCTCATAATTACTATAATTCAATTAATAACTAATTAAAAAGGTAAATACAGTTTTTTAGAATTAGGGGTTTTACAAACGATCCCAAAGTCGTTCCATGTTTTTCTATTACTTGGCCCAGAATGACTATTTTGATAGTCTTTCTGCCTCAACTGAGTGAATCATTTTAAGTGAAGTGCTTTTAACCAGTGGCATAGTCTAAGTGAAGTGCATTGCAATAGTGCGCATAATAATACAACTGAGGCATATGAAAAATCTCTACTTGTGGAATGAAACGCATAATAAAAATTCTAACTCTAGCAAGTTATTTCCTCTCTTTTTTCCATGTTCTATGCCAAGTAACATAAGTTGGGATTAATCCCTTAGCTATGTGCGTTGAACTCTTTTATTAGCATGCAATAGAAGATTCGCCTAGCGACTAGCATGTATCGTTCGTATTTTAAGTGTGTAGGTGGGGCAAAGATAGGTTCACCGAAGCCACACACCTTAGCGATGAATCACATCGGCCGAGCAAGACTCCGAGCATGTCTTTGGAAAGTTTTAGTCTGAACTTCTTCTGAAGGGTCAATTCTGAATGCCTTTGCATAAAATGAGTCATTTTGCTGAGCAAGACGGGACAGGTCACCGCACTTGCGCCGTTTGAATCGGCTCTCCGGGATGAGAGGAGCGGGTCGTTACATAATACACCACTCAGAATAAGTCTCGTCCTCGAGACTTCCTGAGCGAAACTCGTCTTATCATTCCTTAATTCATATTATGTGTATGCCTTAGTCAATTCTATCGAACGACGCTATCATTCGATGCCATCGAACTATTCTCAACTTAATCGTTGCATTCTCTGACTCAATCTCTACTGTGCCTAACGCATAACAGCATCACTTAATATAAGTTATGATATAACTTACTAGGCACGGAAAACCTATGGCTAGGACGAGCCTACCCGAATCAAGAATATCACTATAAAGATCACTCACCATCGCTTATCTGGAACCAATAATCTCTAAGTCATCGCTCGAATCATCTACGTTCTCTGACTTAGTAACTATTGCATCTTAGCGCAAAACTATATTGCTCAACATAGGGTATGCTATAATCCACCGTAAACAAAAATCATAGGCTGATGCTAACTTATTGAAATCTCTAACTCATCCATGTGAATCTACACACATTCACTTCCAACTGCATTCGAGTTCAGCATATCGGTGAGTCTGGATCGTGAACATATTTAAGGCGTCCCCAAAATACATGTATTTCAACCAAGCTTAGCAATAGTGAAGTCAGACAAGCTAATCGTAAGAGTCTTACCTTCGAATCGCTGATCATTTTACTAACTCGACTAAACCGAACTCCAGTTTATTTCCTTGTCGTCTATATCAAACCTCGAGATGACACAATGCATTTTTCAAGTGTTCTCGTCTTATAAAATCATAACGATACCTCGAGCGGAGTCGACCAAAATATAAGTTAATTCTAATCCAACTAAAAATTAAGCATTACACTACCATCAAGTACGTATTCCAAGCAACGATTCAATTTGTTATCCCGACTTTACTTGAGCATCGCCAATTCCTATAATAAGCATTCCAAGTCCTTTCGTTCATTTCGTTCGCGTCAATATAACTTTACTAGCGCACACTCCCAGTTCCAAGTTCTAACTCTAAGTTTGCTACCTCGGTTCTATCGTCTACCCAAACGATACTCTAAAATTGGTCACACATGTTCATCTCATAGCATAGGGTCATATGCCTAACTACTAGGTTGGCTCACAAGGTCATATGTAAGTTCGAGTTCACAATTCTCATCATACAAATTTGTTGCACGATGCTCGCCTCAATTCTTAAGGTCAAACCATAATCCGTTCATAGGGCATAGATCATCCTACTATCATTCACTACATTCAGTTCAAGGGGTCCGAGTCCTTTTCAACAAGGCATCCTATGATAAGCCCGTTCAGTCAAATCCTCGATATGTCAATGTCGTACGTCAAACCTTGCGATCGCATAGTCTATCTCCTCAAATATGTTCGATAGAATCCACTTATCCATTCTTTTTTAAGTCTGGACCACCAAGTCATGAATCAATTTCTAAATCTTCAATCTAAATCATAGACTCTAAGTCTTCTAACGCAATTCATGTATTCGTTCACAAAACCATCAAGAACTACTTGTATCAAATTTTAGACTAAATTATCCTCGACATACACCTTTAATTCACTTGTATCCTCTAACTTGATTCCTTGTCAAACCATATACTAGAACAATCCTCAAAAATTACCAAGCCATTCATTGTTACGCATTCATGTTATCCGAGTCACAGTTTATATAAAATCTCTTTTTAAACATCAATCCTGTTGCATCGATCCAAGATCCAACCTCAAGCATTTCCTCAAGCATTTCGTTATTTCCTCAAGTCTTATTCCTCTAATAATCGTTCATGCCAACATCATCATTCGTCTAGCCAAATCATCCGACTTTAACGTTATCGTTCGAGCGATTCGTAGTCCGCATTTAGCATTTCTCAAAACCACCAAGCTCAAAGTTTCAATTTGATAATTTACCTATCATTCATCCAATTAGAAAATCCTTGAGCAAAAGTTTGTCTATCCTCGACGCGTTTCAAAGTCCTCAAGTATGTTCGCATAATTATCAAGACCATTCACAAATATCAAATTCGTTTCACCCCATGATATCCTCCGAACTAGATTCAAGATCGCTCATCCAACTCAAGTTCAAATCTTTTTATCGCCTACTTTAAATTATTGAACCACATAACTCCACAACTTGCATCAATCCTGAGCTATCCTCCAACTATCGATATCGTATCAACTCATTCAAATTTGAAACCACAACATACATACTCAAACTAAATTCTATCTCGAGATATCCTTCTCAATCCAATTTTTTTCATGAGTGCTATCTCCTATCGTGCTGACTCCGATCACATCCTCGAGTATTCAGTCTCAATTTTAAGTTTTGATCCAATCGATTCAATCCGAAATAGCATGTATGATCCACTAAGTTTCCTTGACCAAGGTATTAATTCCATTACTCTGAATCCCTATTCGATATAAGCCTTATCACTTGCTCGACACATTCTCAATCGATCGAGTCAATCTCGTTCGAGATACTTGAAATTACTAGTTAAACACTACTCGTACTAAGGCTTTGTGCGATCACATCGCTTGCTGATAGGCTCATTTCTACCCCGACATCCTCGATTCGCTCTAACATTTTCAAGACAATCCATACACCACTAAGGGTTCAAGCTACTCGACAAATCTTTAAAACTTACTCTATCCTCAAATCGCTTATTCGCCCATGAGGCTATCACATACACCACTCAGGGATTGAGTCACCTGAATAAATCCTCAATCGTGTTTGTGTCGTTCACTCGCATATCCATCCCATTTTGTTCCTTAAAATCCTTGCACGATACCTTTGTGTCCGCCTCGATAAGTTTAGTCTAGTATTTATCTCTATCAATAGTCATCCACACAACCATATTTTGATTTAACTTATCGACACGAATATTCGACCAAACCATTCCTCAAAATTCAAGCACGATCCTCTATATTCGTCTTAGCGATATTTTGATACGTCTCTATCGATTGCCTTTCTAAATCTGACTTATTCTCGTCCGAACGACATTCAATCTCGCTCGCGAACTCGCTCGCACCAAAGGGTTTAGGTGCGCGATACTCAACATGACTTAGCCAAAAAGGTAGTGTGCATAGCTATCCCGTCCGAATGATATTCTAGTCCCGCACACTAACCCGCTAGTCTTAGCGTAAGGTTATTTTGGTACGCACGTAACTTGCTAACTCTAGCACGAGTTTACTCACATAAGGTCCGACACAGCTCCGCACAAAGGCCTTCGTATAACTATCTCGTCCAACCAATCATCTGCATGGATTTTCAAAAATATTTAGACTTATTGTATGGAACATCTAGTGGAACATCGAAAGAGAGCGTTTGTAACATAACCCACGAACAAGTTCAAAGCTGAGAGAATCGATACGAAACCAAGAACGTAAAGTAGTGCTCTGATACCAAAATGTCTCGTCCCGTCCCCGCATGGCCGAACGTCCTCGCATGGACGTGATATCGTGCGAGCCTAAGTTACGTCCGCGCAAGGCAAGCACCTGAAACGACCGCAAAATGCTAAGCCACAGAGTCGTACAGATAGTCCCAAATGCAGCGAAAGTTAAATGAACACAAGTATAACATGAAACCAAGTTTTTATTGATAATAAAAAAATATTACAAGTGGTGATAGGCCGAGATTATAATTCGCTCGATCTCTCTCTCTCTCTCGAAAAAAATAAAATGTGTCAAGCGGCTTACAACTTGGGGATGATACATAAGCATTGTTCCAATATATTACGTCATGAATATGTGCTTCTGCTCTTGCCGCAACGCTCCAAGGCTCTAGAGTTAGCTCCAGCCTTAGCGGGCACGAGAAGAAACTCCGTACTGAACGAGGTTCTCATGCACTCTACAAGCAATCTGATGGGTTATCAGTACATTGAATGCACTGATGAGGAGGCTTCTCGTCCACTCAACAAAACTAAACACGTTTATTTAGTTATGTGCATCATCTATCTTGTTGTCTTTCTAGTCTTTCCTTAGGATCCGTTTCATAGCATGCGATATAATTAAAGTCTAACTTGTGTTGCAGTTATCAAGTGTCGCATAAGATATAAGTAATACAACATGACTTACCAACTTACTAATCTTCCTTCCCTGCCCACGATAAATCAAGTTAACCCAGCACAAAATATGTAATGAATCAAAGGATCACAATAGAAAAACACAAGTGTCACAAGCGTGTTTCTGCCATAGGTGAATGATATACTTACATTACTCATATATGTTATACTCAGATCGTTCATATATGTTATAGTCAGATTACTTATATGTGTTATACTCAGGCTACTCAGATATTTCAGATTACTTGTTTCAATGCAATGACTCGCACGCGAATTGCCGTAATCGAGCCGACTTAATCTATAAGAAATGGGTCACTGGTAGTACAAGCCATTTAGGACAGATGGTAATTGGGTAGCCTTCTTGAGTGAGCACGATTCACATTGCCAGGGCCCAAATTACATACTATTTTGCAACTTCCATGGTCGGTCGCACTCCCATAGCAAGGTCGCAATAACTCGATTCCTCCTAGGTCAGCTCCGATCCCGGTGCCCCGGAAATCGTCCGAGGAATCCCATACCTTGTGCACGAGTTGTCTGTGACGATGCAAGTTCTTTTTCATTAAACTTAACGGGCTCCAAGATCCATTTACTTTTCTTCTTCTTAACGGGCTCCTAAAGCCATAACGGGCTCCCAGAGCCATATTCTTTTCTCGGACTTGATGGGCTCCAAGAGATATTTTCTTCTCTTACTTTCTATGTTTTATTATCATTATGCAGCTCTCGGTACGGGAACTGCCTTGACGATCCAACGGTCCCAAAGCCGTTCTATATTTTTTTTATTACTTGGCTCGGAACGACTATTTTGATAGTCTTCCTGCCTCAACTGAGTGAATCATTTTAAGTGAAGTATTTTTAACCAGTGGCATAGTCTAAGTGAAATGCATTGCAACAGTACGCAGAATAATACTACTAAGGCATACAAAAAATCTCTACTTGTGGAATAAAACGCATAATGCAAATTTTAACTCTACCAAGTTATTTCCTTTTTTTCATGTTCGATGCCAATTAACATAAGTTGGGACTAATCCCTTAGCTAGGTGCGTTGAACTCTTTTATTAGCATACAATAGAAGATTCGCCTACCGACTAGCATGTACCGTTTGTATTTTAATTATGTAGGTGGGGCAAAGATAGGTTTCCGAAGCCACCCATCTTAGCGATGAATCGCATCGGCCGAGCGAGACTCCGAGCACGCCTTTGGAAAGTCTAAGTCTGAACTTCTTCTAAAGGGTCAAGTCTGAATGCCTTTGCATTAAACGAGTCATTTCGTCGAGCAAGATGGGACAGGTCGTCGCACTTGCGCCATTTGAATCGGCTCTCCTGGATTAACGGAGCGGGTCCTTACACATGCTTCCCTCTCCCGTGCCCCTTCTACCATGCCTCAATCCTGGAGGGATAAATGTCCTCAATGGATGTGATGTTGAGTGAGCCTAAGTTGCGCCCATGTAAGGCAAGCAACAAAATAGTCGATAAAATGCATATGCCACAAAGTCGTACATATAGTCCCCAAGCAGAGGAAGTTGAATAAACACAAATATGAAATCAAACAAATCTCTTTATTAATATTGAAACATAGATTACGACGACGCTAGGCCGGATATTAAAATAGCTCAAGATCTCTCTCTCCCTTCCTCTCTCATTACAATGAAGAGTGCCAAGCGGCTTACAACTTTGGGAATAATATAATAGGCGATGTTCCAATACATTATGTCCTATATATGTGCTTTAGTTCCGGCCGCAATGCTCCAAGGCTCCAGAATGAACTCCACGCCTTAGCGTGCACGAAAGAAATTCTGCACCGAACGAGTACTCCCGCACCCTGCAAGCAATCTGGTGGGTTATCAGTACTTTGAATGCACTGGTGGAGAGGCTTCTCGCCCACTTAACAGAACCAAATCACATTCATTTAGTTATGTGTACCGACCGATTATGTTATCTTTCTAGTCTTGCCTTAGGATCAGTTTTATGACAGTAAATATAAAGTATACTTGTGTCTGAAACAAGAGTGTCATACGATAATCAACTGAGTTCGTCTTACCATTTATTACCATTATGACCTTCCCTGTCAGAGTTATATCGATGATATCAAGCAAATGAATAAAAACAACTAGCGTATACGAAACGAAGAAATAACTATGTGAACTTGAGTGCCTTAAAACGTGTCTCTGCCACAAACCTACTGTGCTCAAACTATATAGTGTATCGTGCACTGATTGCCTTGCCGCACTGATTAATCTGCATGCGGATCGTCGCTAGCAAGCTGACTTAATCTATATGAAAGGTCACTAGCTCTGCAAGCCATCTTGGACGTTTGGGTGAAACAGTTGTCTTCACAATTCGGTAGCTAGCCTTACTGGGCGTCCCAAACACACTCGGTGAGATGACTTTCTTTTCAGTTCGGTAGCAAGCCTTAGTAGACGTCCCGAACTCACCTCTTCGCTAGAACTTCAGCTAGCGTAGTTCTCCCGGGCCGACACGATTCCGATGCTTCGAATATCGTTCGAGAACTCCATTCCTTGTGCGCAACAAGTTGTTGGTGACCATGCAAGTCTCTCTTCTTCCATTCTTTCCATATTGTTCTTTATTCTTTGAATCTCAACTTCTCATCTTCTATGCAGTTCCCTGTCTGGAGACTGCTTCGGTGACCTTATTGGCCCGAGAATCCTTCTATGATTCTATCTCTGAACCCATGAATGATTAATTATAGTCTTCCTGAAAAGTAGCTGTGTTATGCTTTTTCTTTGACTCGGAACGACTACTTGATAATCTTCCTGTCTAACTGAATGAACCACATTCCGTAAAACCGTGGCCTAATCTATGTAACGAGCATTACAACCGTGCGAGAGTTATACTACGACAACATACTAAAATTCTAATCTGCACATGATGAAACACATATAAGAATACTATATCTAGAAGCAAGTTCTTCTTTCAATGTTCTAAACGATGTGACATAAGGTGAGATTATTCCCTTATCTATGTTGGTTCATCTCATTATTAACATGCATCAAGTGAAATTGCCTAGCGAACTAGCATGTAACATCCATTTTTTTATGTGTGAAGGCTAGGCAGAGACGACTTCACCGAAGCTACCCACCTGAACGAGGGTTCTCCTAGACCGAACGGGGCTCCGAGCTCGCCATTGAACAAGCCAAAATGCCAAGTTTGAATGTCGTTGAGCCGTTTGCATCATCTTGTTGAACTGAGCGGAGCGGGGTATTACACCCTCCTCCTACCGCCACGCCCCTTCTCTCTCTGCCACACGCATGTGCTGCCGCTGCTGTGCGCCGTTGCCATTACCGGAGAGAGGGGGGAGCATCACCGGAGAGAGGGGGGCATGGGTAATTTTGGGTTTTTTAAGGGTATGAAGTTGAAAATATTTAATAGTTGATGGTATCAAGTTGGTAATTAAAGAAGCTTAAGGTATCAAGTTGAAAAACATGGACAGTTGAGGGTATCAAGTTAAAATTTAGCCTAAATTTTAACATCTTGGAAAAAATAAACAATAATCTCCTTTAGCTTTTTTTCACATGTAATTACCTAACTATCCATGCTAAATTTAATGAACAATTTTTAGTAGTAAACATAGATAAGGGTATTTTAGGAATAAAACTTCCACGGTGAAGCCTCACTTTCCTTATTATATAGTAGTATGAATTTAATAATTAAAATTGTTTACTAAATTTAACATGGGGAGTTGGGTAATTACGCAGAGAAAAAAAGGTAAGAGGGTTGTCGTTAGCTCTTCCTAAGTAGTAAAAATTTAAGTGACTTTGTTCTTTTCAAGTAGTAAAAAATTTAAAAAATATTGTTTGCTCTTCCTAAGGACTAGGAGCCAATTCGAATTTGGATCTTGGGGCAAAGTGAAGCTTAGTGAGCTTTAGTTGTTCGACAATATAAAATACGTGCAACGTAAGTGCATATATCTATACTACTATATAATAAGAAAAGTTAGACTTCACCGTGAAAGTTTTTGTTCCAAAAAACTATTATCTATGTTTACTAATTAAAATTATTCATTAAATTTAACGTAGTTATGTAATCATGTATAGGTAAAAAAAAGTAAGAGGATTGTTATTTGTTCTTCCCAAATAGCAAAAAAATTACGAGACTTTGTTCTTTTCTAGTAAAAAATTTAAAAACTATTATTTGCACTTCCTAAGTAGTATGAAAAACATGTAACACACGTGCAAGTATCTATATTACTACATAATATCTATAGTTAGGCTTCATCGTTCCAAAAATACCTTTATCTATGTTTACTAATTAAAATTGTTCATTAAATTTAACATGGGTAGTTAGGCAATTACGCATAGAAAAAAAAGTAAAGAGGGTTGTTGTTTACTTTTTTCAAGTAGTAAAAAATTAAGAGACTTTGTTCTTTTCAAGTAGTACAAATTTTTTAAAAACTATTGTTTGTTCTTCTTAAGTAGTATGAAATACGTGCAACGCATATGTTTTTTTTTCCCAAATATATCTTTGCATATGTTTATTAATTAAAATTGATAGGGACAGTTAGATAATTACAAAATTATCATTTGGTCTTCCTAAATAGAACATATATTTATAAAATAATATATATATATATATATATATATATATATATATAAAATATAATATAATATAATAATAAATTTAGAAAAAATTAAGGCGGTTGTCTTTTAATCTTTCTTAGTAGACTTAATAAATATTAGAATAATTACAACACTCTTTTAATCTTTCTAATAATAATCTATGAAATATGTGCTTTAATAATAATATATAAAATACATGCAAAGTATGTACATATATATATATATATATATATATATATATATATATATATATATATATATATATATATATATATATATATTAATTTGTTTAAACAAATAATTATTTGGAGTATATTATATATCAAATTGTTTGAAGCTAAACTCGACCAGCATTAAAGTGGAATTTCGTCAACCATGAAATACTCAAGACTAAGTCCAGTATGTATCCGACTGACCAATTTCTGGTTAGCAAGATGGCTAACCTGATAAGTACGGGTCGGTTGCACATGTTGGGTCAATGCTCTATGATGAGTTCCTTTCAATCTCTCGTCCAAGCATATGCTCACTACCATTTATTGTTGGTACCAATTTTACTTGAGCTCCGAAAATGTATCTGAAATTCTGTTCCTCTCTACATTTTAATTTTTTTTTTTGACTACGGGCCCCACGAGACAAATAGGAGGGGGGGGGGACAAAATGTCGGACAAACATTTTCGTACAGCAAATCTGGTCCGCAATTTTACATGATAAGGAGAGCCCGTTTTTGTTCATTTACCAAAACTTATATAAACTTAATGTTCACTATTCCACTCAATGGTTGTCATATGTGAAATTAAAACTACTGTAATTTTTTACTTTAAGTGGAATGGTAAACATCATACAGATTTTGAACATTAGTTTTTTATGTGGCAACTTTTAGGATGTGTTTGGTAGGAGAGAAAAATGAGAGGAAAAAAATGGAGGAGAAAAAAGTGAAGGAAATGATTAATTTTTTCTTGTTTGGTATGGAAGTAAAAGTTGAAGGAAGAAAAAGTGGAAGGATTACTTTCCCCTCGTAACCTAGAAAATTCAATTCCTCCAAAAGTGTGAAGGATTATATTAATTAACAATTATACCCCCATATTAATTGTGTTATTTAAAAAAATTCATGAAGTCAAATGGTAAATAAGTGTTGTTAGTTGAGGATAAAATTGGTAAAACCTAAATTTTTTATTTTTTTTTCTTTCACTTTTTTTCCCATAG
Organism: Iris macrosiphon; assembly: GCA_036927795.1. NCBI lineage: Eukaryota > Viridiplantae > Streptophyta > Magnoliopsida > Asparagales > Iridaceae > Iris > Iris macrosiphon. The sequence goes on along the minus strand of JAYESA010000009.1, from coordinate 69,861,178 downwards.
CAAATAAAGAAAAGTAAATTTCTTCTCTTTTACATCATTCCTATCAAACACAAAGAAAAAAAATAATATATATATATATATATATATATATACATGAAAAAAATATATTCTTCGCCTTTTCTTTTCTTCTAATTTTTTAATCCTCCTACCAAACGAAATCTTAACCTTAAGTGTAACCGTGAATAACCAAGTTTTGATGGGGAACAAAAATAAACTGTTCAGGCAACAACAACAAAAAGTGTAGTAAGACGATTTGGGGACTAGGGTTTCCACATTAAAGATATGAACCCCAATGGCCATGGAAAGATGAATAGTTGACTCATAAAGAGCATAAGTAGAGAGAGAGAGAGAGAGAGAGGATCTGTTCATTTTCAAAGTATGCACTATGTTTTTCTGTTTGCATTCTGATCTTTACTACACTTTTATTCTATAATACTTTGATACGACCAACGAAGTTAATTTGATGGTTGTGAAGATGTATACCCTATTCATCTTCTACATGTCCACTCTGCTTTATGGTTGGAGTTTTCGTCATTGGCGGTCTTATTCCTACCAAAATTACCAATTGGGTTATGAAATTAAGTTGATGTTTGTTGAGATTCTTCTGTTTTTTAGGCTTTGTTTGCTTCCAGGACAGGAAGAAAATGAAAGAAAATTAATTTTTTGTCTTTTTTTTTTCCTTTTCAAAAACTATAATTTCTATCAATTGAATCCTTGGGTGGGTGGAACATCAAAATTTTTTTTTTCTACTCCTTTCCTTTGGAGTCCAAACACAAAAATGAATTGAGATTCTTCTGTTTTTTCTTTCTCATGGTCCACCAAATGTGGCATTACTTCAGCTAGTACTCCATTTGTCAACTAACAATACATATCGTAATCAAAACCGGACCCTAAAACTAAATAACCCTAAAATTAGATGAATTCAAATTCTTAAGTAGAAAGTATGGAATACTATATCAGAAAAGCTTCATTCATAACACAATTGTCTAGTAATCAAAACATTATTTTCATTATACATCCCCAAACATTCTTTTGGGAGCCGAGCTGGCATAGTTCTTATAACGGGCTATGGGTAAGAGGTCTGTCAAGAACTTTGGAAACCTCTCAAAAAAATACATACGCAACATATCATTTTATGAAGATCATTGATTCATCCATCATGCTTCTTCATTTTTTGTGTGACCGAAGCCATTGCTCAAGTCTTCATCCTCCACATCGAAAAATTATTGGGTGGTCCGGACTCACCACCTGGTATGACAATCCTCCACATCTGGTTCCCCTAATCTCATGACAATCCTCGATCACCAACAGCACATCAACTCTTTCCAGTTCAAAGATCAATTTATGATAATATACATACATAAATTTCATAAGGATTAAGGATCCATAACAAATGCATCTGTTGCCTACTGCCAATATTGGTATCATAGCAAGAAAAGAAAATACCATGGTATATACAGTTCAAATGGCAGAACAAATTTGAATTCGTATAGTACAGTACACATATCAATACAATACTAATTTCACTTCTCTTCCAAACATTCAAAGGTTTTACATATCATACTGTCATCAAGCAAATAATATATTTCCTGTAAACAAATTTCAAGCACATTAGTACTGAATCTACTGATCCATTTTTTCCTATAGAAAGCTCATATCAGATGCTTTTGCTACATTGTATACATTAGTATTACAAATGAAAAGTGTGCTCAAAGTATGTTATGTTTCATAAACAAGACATCATATTCATATCTTTGTTCCTACGTTCACATTTTTAATGTGCCACACAAAACTCTGGAAGACTATATCACATTAAGCTGATCACTAGACCCTAAGAAGTTAACACAGACTAAAATCTTTCATCCGCATATTTCAATTCTCTGTGATCTGCCCACAACCTTCAATCACCACGGGTGACAAGTCTAACCTGTTGGCTTTGTGTGTCCTCACACAGTAAAGAAAAAATTTAACTTCCTTGTTTTAGTTCTACATCGGCTGAGTCAAGTCTTGTGAAAGTGTTTTTATTACTTTTTTCCTCTTGTTCCCTTGTGGTCTTGTGTTGGTAGTCCTATGGGCCACACGTTCGTGCCGTCAATTCGGCGCGCGTTACTTGTGCGGATACGTGCCCAAATCTGCGGGCACCGAATGCCGATCAGATTTTCTCTTCTGGTTTAGGCTGAGATCTTAAATTCATTTTTGTCATTCATTTATTTTGCTTTGACCGTTTCACTTTGAAATTTTTTGAACGTTGTCATATCCGATTTTCTTGGCCAATTAATTGCACGTATTAACGTAGTTAATTAACCACCTTTTTTATTACGAAATTTTTTTCGTCTCCCGGAAAACCTAACTTCCATATTCTTCCACTTCTCACCTCCAACACCAATCAATGTTCCACTTCGTTTTGTTGCTCACTCTCTCGGAGTTATGCAACGACGAGAAGTCGGTAGCACGGAGGTTTTACCACTAGGAGCATTCGAGAAAAGTCTCCACATAGACCTCGGATCAACTCTTAGGACAGTGCATTTTGCATAACTTCTCCAGAGGCCGGTAACACTAAAATAGTTTAATTTTGTTTACAGGTTAAAAGGAAAAACAATTTTTGATAACAATCTAAGAGTTGAACCGAATATTATATATGATTGTTAATTCTAAATATTATAATTTTGATTGCTGTTAGCATCTTTATTCTGTAAAAATCTTCATAACAAACTCAGCAAGTGTTTCCAAGTAGAAACTTTTCAAGTTTTTCTTAGCACACTTGGAACATTTGTCAGCATATTGGTCAACACACATATTTTTCAGTACATATATTTACTACCATTTGCACACGACACTTGATAGCAGAACCTAGTATTTGGTGAAAAATTTGCTTACCACATATATTTGTATCTATAGACATAGTTAACAGAACTAATTTGCCTATATAATTTGCTTTATGAATAGTTAAAATTTGTCTATATATTTTTCTTATATAATTCGTCTTGTGAACAAAACAAGTCTGTTTATAAAATTTGCTTTGTGAAGTACATAACAAATTTGATTTTAGTAAAAAATAGATATTTTGTTTTACTATTAAAGTAATATACATAGACATATTTTTCAGAGAGTGTTGTTCATTTTGTTATAGACATATTTGTTTGTTACATAACAAATTGTGTTACCATACGTTGGCACACTCTATTGGAATACTTGTAGTCTTTATATTCTTAAAAGTTGTTATATTGTTAATTACAATATTATTTACATATCGATATCAAGACTAATTTTTAAATTGTGATACTAGAAATTATTTTTGTATCTATAAACAATTTAGGAAAATAAATAATTTAGTAATATTGAAAATTCCTTTAAATATAAAGTTTTAAAGTAGAGATTATTTTGGGTACAAGTCGAAAGGATTTTTCGGTCAAAAATGGTGTAAATAGCCATAAACGATGCGGTATTTAAGTTTCTTCGGCCCAGCGTTAGCTGAAAATCGGTCCCTACAGCTAACCCAATTTGATCAAACTTTATAGACTAAAAGATTGTTAAGGATGATTGGCAAGATCATTCAAACTATTAATGTAGATCCTCAGGCACGTCTAAACCCGAAGCAAATATGCTTCTGAATGGGTCTTACAGTTCCTTTAGTTCTGTGAGCTATCAACAATCAATAAATATTTCTTACCATTCTGATAATTTGGTTGGATTCTGGAGCTATAATGTTCATGTATCATTTGATCGCTCCAGTTTTCCAAACTATCAAGAATCATGTTTTCCAAACCATCAAGAATAATGTAGAGGAAGTGTAACCTTAGGAGATGGCTCGGTGGCACGGATTATAGAAGAGGAAGAGGAAGAGTAGATCTGAAAATGATATCAGAAAATTTTTTGCTTCTTCATTATGTACCACATGTGCCGTCAGTTAGAAAAAATTTAGTTAGTAGATCTCTTCTTGTAGTTTCAAGTAGTTTCAGGATACAAGATTGTAATGGAGGCTAATAAAGTAGCGTCGGTTAGGAAATGTTTAGTTAGTGGATCTCTTCTTGTAACTTCAGGGTACAAGATTGTAATGGAGACTAATAAAGTAGCACATGTAGTACATTATAAAGAGGCAAAATTTTTCATAATGTTATTTTCAGATCTATTCTTCCTCTTCCTATAATCTGTGTCGTTGAGCCATCTCCTAAGATTACACTTCCTCCACATGATTCTTGATAGTTTGAAAAATTGGAACGGTCAAATGAAACATGAACATTAGCTCCAAAATCCATTCAACCACCAATCATCAGAATGGTAAAAAATATAGACCGAGAGTTGATAGCTCACAAATCTAAAGAATCATTCAGAAGCATATTTACTTCGAGTTTGGACGTACCTGAGGATCTATAATAATAGTTTGAATGATCTTGATAATCACCCTTACAATCTTTTAGTCTATCAAGTTTGATCGAATTTGGTTAGCTGTAGGGGCCGGTTCCAAGCTAGCGGTGGTCCGAAGGCACTTAAATACCGTGTCGCTTAGGACTATTTACACCATTTTTTACAGAAGGATCCTTTCGGCTTGTACCCAAAATAATCTCTACTTTAAAACTTTATATTTAAAGGGATTTGCAATATCACTAAACTATTTCTTTTCCTAAATTGTTTAAAAATACCAAATTAATATCTAGTACCACAATTAAAAAAATAGTATTGATATCGATATGTAAACAATATAATTAACAATATAACAACTTTTAAAAATATAAATACTACAAGTATTCCAACTGAGTGCCAACGTATGGTAACACAATTTGTTATGTAAACAAACAAATATGTCTATAACAAAATAAACAGCACTCTCTTGAAAAATATGTCTATGTATATTACTCAACAGTAAAACAAAATATATATTTTCTGTTAAAATCAAATTTTTCTATTTTTTCAGAAAGCAAATTGTATAAACATACTTGTTTTGTTCATAAGGCGAATTATATAAACAAAATATATAAACAAATTTCAACTATTCACAAAACAAATTATATAAACAATTATATAGGCAAATTAGTTATGTTAACTATGTCTATAGAGAATTTGTTCTAATTGCAATTTTAGTGTCAGTCTATGAAAAATTTGTATAACACAATGCTTACAAATATATGTAGTAAGCAAAAAGACTCTACGGTTTTACTATCGAGTGAAGTATGTAAATGGTATCAAATATATGTACTGAAAAACATATGTACTGACCAATATGCTAACAAGTATTCCAAATATGATAACAGAAGCTTGAAAAAATTCTACTTGGAAACACTTGTTAAGTTTGTTTTCACTCGAAATTAGAAAATTTGTTATTAACCAGTTGATTGAGGAAAAGAAACAACTAAGTTTTATAAATTAGAAAAGTAAAATTGTATACTACTTACACGTTAGAAATGTTCTCACTTTGAGAGATTTCAATAGTGGGTAAAAATTAAGATTATAAATGTTGGGATGAAGATCTTTACAGAATAAAGATGCTAACAATTAGCCAAAATTATAATGTCTAAAATTAACAATCATATATAATATTCGATTATACTCTTAGATTGTTATCAAATTTTTTTTTTCTTTTAACATGCAAACAAAATTAAACAAGTTTAGTGGTACCAGCCTCTGGAAAAGTCACGCAAAATACATTGCCCTAAGAGTTAATCCGAGGTCTATGTGTAGACTTTTCTCGGATGCTCCTATTAGTAAAATTTTTGTGCTACCGGCTTCTCGTCGTTGCACACAACTCTGAGAGAGTGACCCGAACATAGCCCTTGCCCAGAGCAACAAAACGAAGTGGAACCTTGGTATTGGAGATAAGAAGTGGAAGAATATAGAAGTTAGGTTTCTCGGGAGACTAAAAATTTTTCATAGTAAAAATAAGGAAACTGAATATATAGGCATCCAAACGTAACTGTTGGTTAATTAACCACGTTAATACATGCAGTTAATGGGCCAAGAAAACCAGATCAGACAAAGTCCATGAGAAATTCTTGGAGTGAAACGGTCAAAGTAAAATAAATAAATGACAAAATGGAATTTAGGATCTCATCCCGAACTCAAAAAGAAAATCAGATCGACATTCATCGCCCGCAAATGTGGCACGTACCCGCACCTATATCGCGCGCCAAGCCAAATCGGACCAGCGACGGCGAGCACGTGTGGCCCATAGGACTACCCACACAAGACCATAAGGGAGCAAGAGGAAAAGAGTAATAAAAGCACCTTCACAAGACTTGACCCAACCGATATGAGACTAAAACAAGGAAGTTGAATTTTTCCTTACTGTGCGAGGACACACAACAGAGCACCCTCACCCTCCATCGCCTCCACCACATTATACCCATCAACAACCTTCTCAAAGCCCACATGCTTCCCACCATGCCACGATGCCTTTGTGAACCATTAGTTGTCGAGCCCAGATTTGCCATCGAGAGCACACCAGGCCATGCGTGCTTCTTCTTGAAGTTTTGGTCTTCAAACTTAGATGGTCTAGACGCCGGTCCAATTACCTCTAGTGAAATACCCACCTTGGCACATGAAGCAAGGTTTGATGCAGTGGAAGGCAGACCCTTTGTAGTTTAGTGGCTTTCCCGACTGACTGATGCCTTTCTCTCATGTGCAGAGGCACCGGGTTCTCGACAGACTTCACAGCGACATCATCAATTAGCTCCATTATGACACAAGTCTGCCCTCGCCTTACCGGTCATAATGTCAAAGAAAATGGGTTTGCCATCTTTCCCTGTTTCCATTCGCAACTAAACAACTTAGGATGCTCAACAAAGAGCATTCATAAAACTTCAATCTTACATTTGGTATCTATAAAATTAGGTATTATTCGAAAGAAATTAAACTGGACCAAAAAACCCAAAGAAAAATGTTCAGCTTTCCTGAAAAAAAACCATTCAACTAAAAATTTAGAAGGATTCTTGATAGGGAATGCAAACTCTATATTGCACAAGCATTGAGCTCGATGGGGATCTCACATGACTACTCCCACAAGCCTTCGATATGTGCTATCTATAAACCGAACATCTTTATATGCAAATTGAAATCGAACAAATAATATAGTAGTTCCAAGTTTCCAACTACATTGGTATTGTTATATGGAACCTTTTTATGCTTCATAGCCGGCCCATTTTGTTGGGAGAACTTGGATGATGATGAAGAACTATGTCGACATCAAGAAATATTACTTGTGTTTTAAAAATCCGATGCCGGCCCATTATTGGTTGTAATCCTAACATTGTCCTTAAATTAATGCTTTCTAAAAAAGTTGCATACTGTTTAAAACAGTATCCTATGCGGCATGGACACGAATATGACACAAAACAAAATGGACTCAGTGACACGTACACGGCACCTTTCTGATGTGTCCCAGTGTATCCAACCTTAAAGAACATACGAATATATATTGAACGGAAGAAATCTTTAGTATTATCAAAAAGAAATTACTGGGTTCAAGATTAAAGAGCATATGAACATATATTGACCTATGTTCCACTTTCCTATAAAGACCCTTCAAATAGACATTTCAAAAGGGGTTCTGATGGGAAATGTGAAATTAATATTGCACAAGCTTTGAGCTCAAGAGGAGATTTTACATAATTTCTCCAACAAGCCTTCGATATGTGCTATAGAGCTAAAAACTCTATTTGCAAAATGAACTGAATCAACAAATTTAGTAATTGCAATAAGAAGAGAAACAATCATGCTTACCGTAGAAGAGGATTGGAGCGTACAGGACTAAGAGGAGTATGGGAATTTTTTATGGTTTTATGGAAGTGGCTGCTCATATAAGAACCTAGGGTTAGGGTTTGGAAACTGGTTAAATAGGCAAAATTACAAAGGACTCCTAAATATATAATCTAACAGGGGTGGAACAGTAGTTTTAATTGTTGATGTCATGGGTCATTGTTAAAGCCTTGATCTGCGTCCGTGATCAATTGTTTTCTTTATGTGTTTGTAGTTTTAGATAATCATTTGTGCAAATGGGCCTTTAGGTTTTGCTAATCTTTTGTGCAAATGGGCCTTTTCTTTATAGAGACCCAGTGGTGTCTTCTGAAACCCAGGGCTTGTAGGAAGAGATTTGTTGCAAGAATAAGATTGCTGTATGTGAAGCACAATAAATCCATCCAAATGTAGTTTAGCTGATTAGATCCCCTCCTCCGGCACCCAAAAAAAATGTTTAAATAATACTGAGAGGTTGGGACAAACGTGTTGTATGTGCAATTTCCGGTGAACAAAGAACATGGGCAAGTAAATGACTGTTTAAAACCGAATATCGAAAACAGAATTGAACCGAATCGAACCGAACATAAACTAGAATCCGGCTTGGATTTATTTCAATAGGTTGGTTTTCGATTGTGGGTTTAAAGTAATTCATTTTTTGATTTGGACTCTCTCTCTCTCTTTCTCTCTCTCTCGCGGTTAGTGGAGACACGATAAAATGGAAAATATATATATATATATATATATATATATATATATATATATATATATATATATATATATATAAAGGCACTTCATTAATAGTGCAAGAAACTGGCATACAATCACAAACTATCCAGGGTTATACTTTCCAGCAAGGATCGCTTTGTGCCTGACTCCACTCATTACCTTTTTTAGCGTGAATGGATACGTTCCAGGCGCTTTTTCGATAGAGTGAGAATACTAAGTATATAGTGTTTACACCCTTCTCATAACAAAACTCTTGCCAAAACACTCTCCCACCCTTCTTGTTAATGGAAACTCCCGGTACAAGAGCTTTTTGCATATCGACTTTGATCCTTAGTCAAAAAAAGTCCGAGAAATTCTTATCTTCTACTAAGAATTGTTCCGAACACCTATCCAAGCCAGAACTAGAACATGCCTTGTTGATATAGGTCACTTATTATACAAGACAGACCTTGACTGCCGCAAATCCAGTCTTATACGCCCTTCCCTATAGATTTGTAATACTCCCTTCGGTCGCCTACTCGCCTCGACGTGTCGCGGCCACTATTTTGACTCCTTTTATGCAATTATGAACTCCACGGAACTTTTTCGATCCCAATGCAACTTATCCTTTTGTAAACTCCTGATTTTTTCAAGAATTTTTTAAAAATTAATTTCTCACATTTTTCTGGAATTTTCTGTAATTAAAACCTAGATATTTTGCATTTAAATAATTTTTAAATAATATAAAAATATTATGAAAATAATATTTTCTAGTGTAAAATGGAAAATTAGACATAGGGTAATTTTTCGGGAATTTATTGGACCCCGGAAGCATTTTTAAAGGCCTAAAAACCAAATTATAATTAAACCAAAATAAACCTTAGAATAAACCCGGTTCAATTGAACCAAACCAACCCAAACCGGACCGGTTTAACAAACCCAACCCAAATCCTTATTGGGTCTGATCCGGGCCCAAAATCCAGACCCGACCCACTAACCCGACCCACTAACCCGACCCGCATTTATAGCCTTAGCGGATCGGGCCGGATCCGCCGCCCGACCCGACCCGGCACCGCCTAACCGACCCGCTAGCTACAATGCCCCAGCCCCTCTCTCTTTCCCGCCCCTCGTCTCCCCGCAGCCGGCCGTTACGCCGCTAGCCGCCGCTTCGCGTCCCCGCCGCTCCGCTTCAGCTCCCCGCAACCGCCAGTCCCTCCTCTTCCTCTCCCCCGCACCGGCCGCCCGTCCGCCTCCTTCCCTCGCCTATAAAACCTTACGTCGGGTGAGCCCCGCAACCATTTTTTCCCTCTCCTCCGCCGCCTGTCCCCCTCCGTCGTCGACCCAGCCGCCTCCTCCTCCTGCTCTCCTCCGCCCGTGCAGCCCCCTGCCTCGCCCAGCCCGCTGTCTCCACCGAGCTCCGGCCACCGGCGCAGGCGATCTCGCCGCCAGAACCTCGTCGTCCTCCGCCCAGCCCCGCGCAGCCTCGACGACCCGCTGCCCTAACACGGACACGGCAGATTCGAACCAGGACACAGCCCGGACACAGCACAGTGTCAAGACGACACGCGGACACAAGAAACCCGATTTTGCGAAGCCCTGTTCAGGTAACTCGTTCTCTCTCCTCGCTGCCCCCTTTTTAGTTCCGTCTGTTGTGACGCGTAGACTGCGTAACCCTCTCGATGCACGTGCAACCCGCTCGGTGCGTCGCGTCCTGTAGCGATCGCGAACTGCGATCCAAAAACAGGAAAAATAACGCCCCATTTTCCCCCGGAACTGAGTACGTCCCGCCAAACGGGACGACTTGGTCGCGTGCGGTCTTCACCGAAAGGTGCGCGCCGTTGATACGGATGTGTAAGATTTTGCAGAAGTTGATTTGGATGTGCGTGCACACCGGAATCAACGCGTATCCGCCGACAACGCCCCGTATCCGTCTGTTCTGAATCTCGCTGTAACTTAGTGCACACACGTCGGATCGAAATAAAACTTGCGCCATCGAACTCGTAGCAATACGCTGGTCCTGTGACCCAAGTTTGGTACGATTCTGAGAACGTTGACAAAATCGCGTATCGTGGGCCCCACGGCTCCACTTGACGGGCGATTTTGTGAACGGCTCATCGGAATCCAATTTTGGAAGTTCCATTAGGTTCGTATCATCATTCTGGACTTGTTGACACTAAGTTTGACGGATTTGGATACCTTTGGTTCTGACACATTTTTTGGTTTGATTCTGAGAAGGAGTGTAGACGTAAATTCGGACTATGCTTAGGTTGCGGATCCAGACAGCATGCAGTGAGGGACTGTCCTGAGCGTAGAGAAGGAGCACCAAGAGCAAACCAACAAGCTCTACCAGCACCAGGAGGGTATCAACCAAGGCCACCCTTGGCACCTCAAGCAGCACCCTTCCAGCAGGCCCAGCAACAGCAGAGGGCACCACCTCAAGGACGCTGACAAGCTTTCGCGATAACTTTGGGAGGCGCACAGAATCATGGAGTAGCTAATGCGCGTAAGTTTTTGTAGTTTTTCTGTTTCTAGTATTGTTTTAGTTCGTGCCCGTTGGTTCGTGACCTTAGACTTAACCTGATAGTTTTAACTTGCTAATAATTGATAACCTAGTATGTTTTTATAAAGGATAAACTAGTTTTCTAAAAGCTATAATTTTCTAGATTTCCTTCATTCGGGAATTTTTATAACTTTTAATTCTTAGGGAAATAATTTTTCCCTATGTGTTTTAAACCCTCAACCTTGACTCTTCTTAATCGTGATGTGTTTCGAACAATATTTGCAGCCGTGTCATCTCTGTTGACTGGTTATTCTTTGATTGCGAGGACGCAATCCTCTTAAGTGGGGTAGATTGTAAACCCCTGATTTTTTCAGGAATTTTTAAAAATTAATTTCTCACATTTTTCTAAAATTTTCTAGAATTTTCTGTAATTAAAACCTAGGTATTTTGTATTTAATGATTTTTAAATGATGTTAAAATATTATAAAAATAATATTTTCTAGTGTAAAATAGAAAATTAGACATAGGATAATTTTTCGGGAATTTATTGGACCCCGGAAGCATTTTTAAAGACCTAAAAACCAAATTATAATTAAACCAAAATAAACCCTAAAATAAACCCGGTTCAATTGAACCAAACCAACCCAAACCGGACCGGTTTAACAAACCCAACCCAAATCCTTATTGGGTCGGGTCCGGGCCCAAAACGCAGACCCGACCCACATTTATAGCCTTAGCGGATCGGGCCGGATCCGCCGCCCGACCCGGCACCGCCTAACCGACCCGCTAGCTACAGTGCCCAAGCCCCTCTCTCTTCCCTGACCCCTCGTCTCCCCGCCGCCGGCCGTTACGCCGCTGGCCGCCGCTTCGCGTCCCCGCCGCTCAGCTTCAGCTCCCCGCAACCGCCAGCCCCTCCTCTTCCTCTCCCCCGCACCGGCCGCCTGTCCGCCTCCTTCCCTCGCCTATAAAACCTCACGTCCGGCGAGCCCCGCAACCATTTTTCCCCTCTCCTCCGCCACCTGTCCCCCTCCGTCTTCAACCCAGCCGCCTCCTCCTCCTGCTCTCCTCCGCCAGTGCAGCCCCCTGCCTCGTCCAGCCCGCTGTCTCCACCGAGCTCCGACCACCAGCGCAGGCGATCTCGCCGCCAGAACCTCGCCGTCCTCCACCCAGCCCCGTGCAGCCTCGACGACCCACTACCCTAACACGGACACGGCATATTTGAACCAGGATACAGCCCGGACACAACACAGTGTCAAGACGACACGCGGACACGAGAAATCCGCTTTCACGAAGCCCTGTTCAGGTAACCCGTTCTCTCTCCTCGCTGCCCCATTTTCAGTTCCGTCTGTTGTGACGCGTAGACTGTGTAACCCTCTCGATGCCCGTGCAACCCGCTCGGTACGTCGCGTCCAGTGGCGATCGCGAACTGCGATCCAAAAACAGAAAAAATAATGCCCCGTTTTCCCCGGAACTGAGTACGCCCCGCCAAATGGGACGACTTGGTCGCGTGCGATCTTCACCGAAAGGTGCGTGCAGTTGATACAGACGTGCGAGATTTCGCAGAAGTTGATTTGGATGTGCGTGCACACCGGAATCAACGCGTATCCGCCGACAACGCCCCGTATTCGTCTGTTCTGAATTTTGCTGTAACTTATTGTACACACGTCGGATCGAAGCGAAACTTACGCCATCGGACTCGTAGCAATACGCTGGTCTTGTGACCCAAGTTTGGTTTGATTCTGAGAACGTTGACAAAATCGCGTATCGTAGGCCCCACGGCTCCACTTGACGGGCGATTTTGTGAACGGCTCATCGGAATCCAATTTTGGAAGTTCCGTTAGGTTCGTATCATCATTCTGGGCTTGTTGACACTAAGTTTGACGGATTTGGATACCTTTGGTTCTGACACATTTTTTGGTGCAAAGCGGCCCACATGTGGACCCCGCTTTGACCAGAAACTGTCATTTTTGCTCCTGTGTCCAAATTGGACTCAAGAACAGACATTTCTAGCTATTTGATATTTTTTGGATCTGATGGTGATGTTTATTTCAGCAACCGGAGCAGTACCTGCAATTCCCACTGAGGTCAGAGCTACAGTTGGAGCCAGAACCCCAGACAAGTGTACCTTGCCAAATCCTGCAGTTTTGCTACTTATTTTTCTTGACTTATTTATACATTGTTGTACATGCATGACCTAGGACCGTGTGACTTTACTTAGCGTCCGATTAATAGTCGGGTGCCAACACCGTACGCAGAGTTGTGTAAGGTCTCCTAGAGATGGATATCGTGACCCTTTACATTCTTGTACTTGCCATATCAAGTACGTTATACCCAGGACACCTGATACTAATCATGATACAGAATCTTCCTAAAATATTCAAGGTGATTCTGTATAGGATACAGGAATCATGACATAGACATTTTTCCTAGATCTTATTATGACTGGTTGCATTAGTTTTGATCCTGCGTGTCATGGACATGAGACGTGTGATTACATTGGGTGGGGAGAGATTTACCATACAAAAGGCTGAATATATATATAATACTTTAATGGATGTGCCTTAGACTCTGACACAGAACTTTGGGGTACCGTACTGGCCTTTCGATAAAATACTGCTACGGGTTTCTCCGACACCGATCCTGTAGTAGTCTCAGCCCGAGTATGACTAAAACTCTCACTTGTATATCACTTAGCTGGTTTATATTTACCCTATTGTTTCATTTATTGCTGCACTGTATTTATTTTGGCTTGTATTATCTGTACCTTGCTATGTCCCCTGAGGACCTGGATATGGATTATGTCCCCAGGGTTAGCAGAGGATATCTATCCTGAGGTCTACGGAACATGAGCATTAGCAGGAGCAGAACCAGGAACCGAGGACGAGGTAATTACAGAAGATTTCTCCTGAATATCTTCATCTATGCTCAGTTTTTAATGGCAAATAAACTCTTTTAAATTCTTGTTAAATGGACAATTGTAACAGACTTAATATCGGGTTGTTCCCCGATTTTAATTACTTGTGACTGGATGATGTTTTATTTCCTTTTGATGATATTGATGTATTCATTTCTGTGGATGAGATTAGCTGACCCTGATTGTTGTATTATAGCTTAAGTACATCCCGATGGGTCCATTAAATTGGGTTTGTCCATCGGTGTGTGCTGCTGGCCATTGCCACGTGGCCAGTCCCGCGGTATTTTGGGACTGGGGCGTGACACCTTTTGGAGTTGACGTAATACCAGTTACACCAATTCAGTCAATATACCCAAAACTACACCTGTAACCCAAGTGTATTCGCGGAGTTTTTGAAATCCCCTGTAAGATACACACGAAATACGTGCAGAATAATCATTGGGGCGCATGGTTTGACAAATTCAACAAAGCCTTACTAGACATAGGATTCAAACCAACAAGCTTGATAGGATAAGGATACTCTAAGATGAACAGGACCCGGTCATATATCGACCTACGAGATAAAAAAGGAACCCTAGTGGTCCTCGATGGTCAAACCAAGGAGAGTAATCTCGCTGCGTACCTTCTGTCAAGAATGTTTTTCTTTTCCACGACATTGTTTACCAAAGAAGCTTGGGAATAGAGGACGTTGAGAAAGAGAATACTCTGGCTAACGGGTATCAGGGATGGAAAACTTTATACCATTCAATGAGCTGGATCTTTATGGAAGCTGGACGAGTAGAATGAGGTGCCCGAAGGCGACCGTTAGGGAACCCACTCCACGGTGACCGTTAGGCGCCCGAAGGAAGATCGACAAAAAAGAGTAGTAGAGTAGCCCCCCTAGAACCTGGCAAAAGTCACTATCAGCTCATGCAACATGCTCCAGTTTAGCTTGGCAAGTAATGTGAGACACAACCCTCCCTGGTCTTCCTTAATCCTAAGCCCCCCTCATTGCTTTCGGTTGACAAACTTTGTACCAACTCACTAAATGATTCGCCACTTCAAACTAGTCACTATAACTCCCTCATTATTTACATCTTCGTGACCCCGGGGGCGAATAGACTCCCTAGTACCAATATCCACTAATCGTTGTTTCCAGATACGGTTACCGGAGGTGGAAGATGATAGTTCTTCCTATTTGACCCGAAACCGATCGATCTAGCCATGAGCATCAGAGAAGGGAGAATCTTTATGGACTGGCTTCCACCAATTGACGTTTTGCGCATTTCAGATGCATCTTCAAAGGATCCAGAGTTTTTCGAGAAAAGGTCCCATCCTTCAATATCATGATTGGGTCGACCAGGCCAGAGGGGACGGGAAAAGAAACTGCTCCGAAAAAAGATATTGGGGTTCCCAATGCTTCTCCATGCCTAACGAGATGTGCCAACCTCGGGATGCTTTACTAGCAAATAAAAATGATAACCATCATAGGCTTGTGCCAACTTTATAATCATTCTCTCACAACAAGAGCGCTGAATCTTTTTAAATAACCTGACCACAAACTTATAAAGGATGGCCCGCGATAAAGGCTTTTTCCACGCTATCTCTAGGGCAATCCCACTAGCAGAGTCTTAAGTCGATTGGCTAGAAGCTTTGAGAGAATTTTATAAGATACATTGCACAGGTGCGTAGTGGGTCAAAACTCCTTGCATGATGTGGCTCTGCCTTCGAACACCCGTTTATTTCTTTTTCGCCATACATGCCATACTGCTGACGCCAGTCTCATCCTTGCTTTTTTGTACTGGGACCCTCCCTTCCTTGCGATCCGTTTCACCTCCTCGCAAGCTTCCATCAGCCCCACTTGATTATTTTTGCAATACCTAGTTGGTACCAGTACTCCTCCATATTTCATGAGAGAATTGACACCTGAACAATATATGATCTCTACTCTCGTTGGCGCTCTAACATAAGATGCATGTTGTATTTGGTAGCTGAATCCCGATCCTTTGTGCTCGTTCCTTCGTGAGAAGTCTATCCCTCACCGCCTTGTACATACACAACTCCATTTTTGAAGCAGCCCCCTTCATCCAAATTACCTCCGACCAGACCAATATGGGAAAATACGGTCGTACCCGTTCGTAAGCCGATCTGAAAGTGAATGTCCCCTGCTCCAATCCATCCCAGCTCCAGAAATTATTTGCGGCTTCACTGCATATAAGTAGGCTTCTTATCTCCTCCTGGTACCATTAGAGTATGTACCTATCCGAGATTTGCCACTCTCCATTGGTGATAAGCTCGTTCAAATTGCCAGGCATTCCTACTAGCTCATAGGTTGGCCAACTAAGTTTATCAGCCAAGCTCTCCTTATTAAGCCAATGGTCCAGCCATATACTCGTCGAGCGACCATTACAAATCACCCGGGTAACACATTGCTTTATCATTGCCCTTTGTTTAAGAATCAGATTAAACGTCACGGAGAAATTATTATTAGTAGTCATTGTCCAAAAATTACCATCCTTCACATACCTTCTCATCATCCAATGTGCCCACAAGGATTTGCCATCAATAAGCCTCCGGGTGAGTTTTAGCAGAGCTGCGTCTCTCATAACTTTGAGGGACCTCAAACCGATCCTTCCCTCCTCTTTAGATTTGCAGAGCTCCTCTTATGCAATTGTATGTACACCCCCTCTCTATATAAAGTTCACACACAATTTGTCGATTCTTTGGACTGTCTTTAGTGGGATGATAATGGCTTGCATCCAATACGCCGTGATTGCCAAGATAGTGGACCTGACAAGCTCTATTCGCCCTCTAAACGACAGCAGCTGGGCTTGCCAACCCTCCAACCCTCTTTGTATATATTGTGTCAACTCTATATAGTCTGTGTCTTTAACATATGATACTGACAAAGGTAGCCCAAGATACCTTACCGGAAGCTTCCCCTTTTCTATCTCAAGCAAGTGGGACCACCTATCCCTCTCTATGCAGGTGCTACTATAATAAACCCTTGACTTCTCTTGGTTTAATTGCAGCCCTGACAGATGGCCAAACTCCTCCAACAGTGAATTCAATGCTTCTACTCCCCTCCTTGTTGGTTTCAAAAATACTAATAGATCATTAACGTAGATCAGGTGAGACATACACGGCTCTACCTTCTTATAAAGTGGGATAATATGTTTTTGGTACACAACCCGATCCATTAAACAAATAAAGTATTCCATGACTAAGGTGAACAAGTAAGGAGAAATAAGATCACCTTGTTTGAGCCATCGGTTGCTGCCAAAGTATCCATTAGGTTGTCCATTAATTAGGATCGAGAAGGTCAGAGTACTAATGCATTCCTTGACGCGTTCCACCCACCAACTATCAAATCCCATCCCCTACATCACTGCGCAGACAAAGCTTCTGTTCACCATATCATATGCCTTTCTGAGATTGAGCTTGATACATCCCTTCCCACCCCTGGTCGGTTGAAGTCCCTGACCAATTCATGGGCCAATAAGCAATTCTCCGCAATGGACCGACCCTTAGTGAAGGCCGATTGATTCATTGAGATGAGGCCCTTCATAATTTCCTACATACGCGAACACTTTAGTTGAGTTATAATTTTATAAATAAAATTACAACATACAATTGGTCTAAAGTCTCGCAAATCCGCCCCTCCTTCCTTCTTTGGAATCATAGTAAAAAATGTGTGATTTATTTCCTTGAGAAGCCTCCCTTTGTCGAAGAAATCTTGAACCAACTGATGAACATTGCCCTTGAGTTATCCCCAGTGCTTCTTGTAGAACATGGTGTTGAACCTGTCTGGACCTGGTGATTTGGTAGGATCAGCTTGCTTCACAATTTTCTCTAACTCTGACATGGAGACCGTCCATCTCAGAATCGTATTTACTTCTGTCGTAACTATCTGTTTACAAAAATAATAGTGGGGAAGTTCGTCCTATATTCAGTCTGGTTGTATAGTTCCTGGTAAAATTTTACTGCCTCTTGCTGGATAAGAACTTCATCTAACACCAAACTACCATCCTCACGAATGAGGCTGACCACTTTATTTCCTTGTTGACGGGCACATATAGTAGAGTAGAAGAACTTTGAGCAGCGATCCCCATCCTTCAACTATGCACATTTTGCCTATTGTTGAAGGTGTACTTCCTCCTGAAATTGAAGATGTCTGACTTCCTCCCTCTAATTTGATTTTGCAACGCTGCTATATCCGAGTCCATTGGGTGAGCTTGCATCGTCTCTTGGAGCTCCTGTAGTTTTTATTCTCGTTCGACCAAGTTGGTCGCAGGTCTTCTTTTATTCCACTCCTTCAGTTCCCGCTTAACCCGCTTGAGCGTTTGCACTAATGTTAACTGTGCATTGCCTTTAATATTGGCCTCTAATCCCTTCTGCACCGCGTCCACGTAGTCGGGTATCTCCGGCCATGAATTACTGTAGCGGAACGGTCGCCTCCGAGAGTTCGTTTGTTGCACCATCCTGAGCAGTATTAGTGTGTGGTCGCTTGTACCACTATGCAATCCCTAACTAGAAGAATTCTCTCGCTAAAAATAAAATCTCACTCTATGATATCCCAAATCTACATGTCTCTTTGAGATCCCCTAATATCCATTCTCCACTCTTTATCTCTATAAGTTTGAGCTTTTAGAGCCTGAGCAGTGAGCCCTCAGTCCATCCTTCTCTTCTTCTCTTGAGATCTAAACATAAACTTACCTAAATCAAGAACTCCAGATCGAGCAGATCTAGAACTCCAGAGTTTAGACCAGCTACTCGAACACTCCATTCTCGAGATCTAAAAATAAATCCTACCCTAAGTAAGCCTCTAACATAAATCTTTTCTAGAATTAATTTTCTAAACATAGATCTAGCACTCCAGAGTCTAGATCGAGCACTCCCGAGTTGTAATTTTTTAATTTGTCACAAATTAATTTTTATCTGAAATGATATCTTTTTTGTGTTATTTTTTGGTGACAGATTCTCAAGATGCTCTGCTTCTCTGACGTTCTTAACTAAGGTTTAGAACCCTAAGTCTCTTCAATATGCATGTTTATAGATTTGGAATATTTTTGCTACTAATAAAAGAACAATCATATGCATATCCGATTCAGATAATTTGAACATATAGGTTGTTGAGAAATTGCATCAACTCTTAAGTACCACCAATTTGTGTTTAAAGAGTTGTCCACAGTCCACAGACTTCATATATTGATAAATAGTCAAAATTTTGGGGGTATCTTGTGCATGCCATATTTCTCTCTTCTAATCTATGCCAAGTACGATAGACAAAAGAATATTACATATCCTAAGCTTTATCAACTTGATTTAGTTTAGTAATATTTTCTCATTGTGGAATTTAGGCACCAACAAATTATGTTCTTTTCACTAATAAATATTGAGTCTGAAATCCATATATACCTTATCAACATATATACCTTAACACTCTCGCCGGCCCTGCTATCAGTAACACAGGCAAACATAAGTAATTTACTACTCTTTAATTAATCATGTGATTCAAGTTGTCTGAAGGGTCACAGAT
Source organism: Iris macrosiphon (assembly GCA_036927795.1). Classification (NCBI taxonomy): domain Eukaryota; kingdom Viridiplantae; phylum Streptophyta; class Magnoliopsida; order Asparagales; family Iridaceae; genus Iris; species Iris macrosiphon. The sequence goes on along the minus strand of JAYESA010000009.1, from coordinate 69,841,813 downwards.
TGGATCACACAAACTCATTATGGAATCAAAACCACATTAATGAAACATGTTCATGAGGAAAAGAAATAGAGAAGATGGAAGCACTTATTGGGATGGCAATGAAATACATGAGTAATGAACTCAAACAAATGTACCTGAGTAACGAATAAGGTTACAACAAGCGAGTTGGGGATTTAGACATGCATGGGTAATCTTAATATAAAACATTACTCATGTATTTGATCTCAGTATAACATATTAATATGTTAGAGTAATTATAAAGATTAATTATGATGATGAGAAGAGTGTATTTGATCTCAGTATTACATATTTGATCTTAATATAACACATTACCTGAGTAATGATGATGAGAAGAGTTGTCAAACAAAAGGAAATATAAATGACTGGGCATACATGTTGGTAATGTTATCAGAAATGTCTATCATCATATATATGAAGATTTACTAGTATATTAGCTCTTATTTAGCCATCCCATGTTTTCTTTCCTCTTACATTTGTAGGACTCAATAGGAAATCAAACAAATAAGTGAACAATAATCACAAGCTCAAGCTATTGGATCGTTCTATCTTTAGTTACTGTTGGGAACGAAATACGAAAACCGTTCCCAAAACCAGAAAGTACCTGCGAGAGAACCAAGAAAAATGCACAAACCAAAAAAATACCAAACACAAATCGCAGACACATAAATATTTACGTGAAAAATCCAGATAAAAAAACCACGGGACGATCAGAGTCCAACCCTGAAGAACCTCCACTAATGGAATAAAGATATTACACCCTCTACAAGCTCCTCACCAATCCAATACAAATCACCATAATTCTTTGGAATAGAAAATAGATTACAACCGCGAAGAAAAAAGACAATGAGAAATATCCCAAATTGATCTCCTTCTCCGAAATGGCCTCCAATCATCCTTTCTCCTCTCCAAAGTTGCAATGGCACTCTTGCCATATTTTTTCTCTTATTTTTTTATGTTGTTTTATATTGCATGAGCCTTTATATAAACCCTTGCATGAATTAGAATTTCTATATAAAAATCTATATATGGAAGCCAAAAATATTTATAAAAATCTAATTACATTCAATCATATATTTAATGGAAATCAAATCATAAATTAGCTTACCATAAATTAGAAATCCAATTATATGGAAAGTTAATATATGAAAGATCCAATCATAAATATATAATTAAAGTCAAAGATAGAATCCAATATAATATTTGCTTACCATAAATATTCTAATACACAGCACTCGATGCACTTTTTGAGCTTTTCTGACACACGGATGACGCTCGTCGTACTCCGGGGTATTCTTCACATAGGTTGAAAATCTCACCCACTCCAACAAATCTCTTATTTCACAACTATATGGAGAGGGTCATCATCCCGATAATCCGTCTACAATACTCAAACTTTTCTCTTGGAAGAATCTTTGTGAACATATCTGCTCCGTTGTCATATGTATGAACCTTCTCAAGCACCGCTTCCTTCTTTTCCATAATATCCCGTATCCAAAGATACCGGGTCTCAATATGCTTGAACCGACTATAAAATGTCTAGTTCTTTATATGGTGAATAGAACTTTGACTATCGCAAAACAAAGGATACTTCTCTTGCTTTAGCCTAATTTCTTGTAACAGTTTCTTCATCCACAATAACTCCTTGCAAGCCTCCGTCGTCGCAATGTACTATGCCTCTGTCATCGATAAGGCAAAACATTTCTGCAATCGCGACTGCCACGATTCTGCTCCACTAGAAAATATTATCACATAGTCCAAAGTCGATCGCCTTGTGTCTATATCTCCAACCATAATCAGTGTCGGTATACCCAACCAGCTTCAGCTCGTCACCACCAAAAAAAAGTCTCCAATCGGCAATGCCCTGAAGATATCGTAGAATCCACTTGATCCCACTCCAATGTACCATTCCAGGATTGGAAGTATACCTGCTAACTATGCCAACTGCCTGAGTGATGGCTGGCCTCGTACACACCATAGCATACATAAGACTCCCCACAGCTGAGGCATATGGAACCCACTCCATATCTTTATTCTCGTCCTCAATAGATGGACACTTCTCCTAAGTGAACTTAAAGTGAGCCAAAAGGGGGGTACTCACTTTCTTCGACTTGTCCATCCCAAAACGCTGAGGTACCCAGTGAATGTACTTCTTTTGGGACAAGTGTAGCAGCTTGGACTCTCTCTCTCGGCTGATCTCTATCCCAAGAATAGTCTTTGCTACATCCAAATCCTTCATAGAGAAGGCCGTGCCCAGTTGGCGCTTCAACTCCGCTATCCTAGTGGCATTCTGACCCACCAGTAGCATATCATCAACATAGAGCAGTAAAATAATAAAATCATCGTCGGCAAAGTACCTCACAAATATACAGTGGTCCGACGTCATCTGTGCGTAACCAAGCGCCCCCATAAATGACTCAAACTTCTTGTACCACTACCTCGGAACCTGCTTCAGACCATACAAGCTCTTCCTCAACTGGCAGACCAAGTGTGACTTTTCCTTCTCACAGAATTCCTCTGGCTGCTCTATGTACTCCTCCTCAAGATCACCGTAGAGGAATGCCGTCTTCACGTCCATTTGCTCGACCTCTAAGTCAAAATTGGCGGCCAATGCTAGCACCATCCGAATAGATGACTGCTTGACGACTGGTGAAAAGATATCATCATAATATATGCCTTTTTGCTGGCCGTATTCTTTAACTACCAGCCTCGCTTTGTATCGAGGATGAGTAGCATCATCTGTCTGCTTCACTCTGAACACCCATAGGTTCTTCAAATCCTTCTTACCCTTTGGCAACCGCACCAGATTATAAGTAGAGTTGGCCTCCAAGGAACTCATCTTCTCCTGAATGGCCTCCATATACTCTTGTCCGTGTTCGTCTTCTATGGCCTCTACGAAACTTTCGGGTTCTTCCCCATCAGTCAGTAGCACATACTCACCTGGTGAGTATCTCGTAGATGATCGACACTCTCTATCGCTCATCCTCAATGGAACCACTGGTGCTGGCTGTATACCAACAGCTTCCTCCCTTTCAGGAACTACGTACCTTATCGGCATGCTCATCCTCCTGAGGGTCACCCTGACCACCATCAAGAGCCTGATGATCAAGGTTGAGAGCAACTTTATGTACTGGCTCCCCCATAACTGGATCCTCTACGACGTCCTCTGGAAACTGCTTGAAGCAAAATAACTCAGGTAATTTCTCAGCCTCAGAAGGCATCTCGGAATCCTGAGTGTTGGTCATGGTCTGATACTCGACGAATACCATATCCCTGCTTCTGCAGAGATTTCTTCCCACTGGATCGTAGAGTCTGAAGCCAAACTCATCCCAACCGTAACCGATAAAGACGCACCGCCTCGTCTTCGGCTCAAGTTTGAATCTTTCGTCCTTCGGTACATGCACGAAGACCTTGCAACCAAATACTCGCAGGTGATTATATGATGGCTCTTTGCCGTACCAAACTTTGTCAGGCACATCACTCTGCAAATAAGCACTAGGAGATAAATTAATAATATAAGCAGTTGTGTAAAGAGCCTCATCCCAATAGTTGTCCGACAAGTTTGCTTCTGACAGCAACATCATACCCTCTCCATCAGCATCCTGTTCATTCGCTCCGCTATACTATTGAGATGAGGTATCTTTAGCGGAGTCTTCTGGTATCGTATCCCTTGCTCTCTATAGTATGCATCAAATGGAACGATATATTCGCCGCCATTGTCCGACTGAACACATATCAGCTTCTTGCCCATTTCTCTTTCAACGGAGGCCTAAAACTCCTTGAAAGTGGACATCACTTGATCCTTGGTCTTTAAGGCATAGACCCAAACCTTCCAGGAATAATCATCAACAAAAGTTATAAAGTAAGAGGCACTACCAATGGATTTTTTCATAGGACCACACACATCCTAGTGAATCAACTCAAGCAACGCCGGCTTCCTTGAACTTGGGTGACTTTGGAAGTGACTTTGGAAAGACACCATATTTTGCTTTTCCGCCAAACAGTGTGTGCCTGTCATGCCCTAGTCCCAAAATATCGAGGGACAAGCCACGTGGCAATGGCCAGCAGCACACACCGATGGACAACCCAATTTAATGGATCCATCAGGATATACTTAAGCTGTAATACAATAACAAGGGTCTAGATATACTAATCTCATCCACAGATATGAATACAACAATAACAGAAATATAAAGCAAGATCAATCACAATAAAACATAAACTCGGGAAATAACCCGATAATGAGTCTGATACAACTGTCAAGATACAAGAATAAAGATATCAACAACAATACTGAGTATGGACAAAATATATACTCAGAAGATACCCGCAGAGATCACTCGTCTACTGAATCTGGTACTGCTCCAGTGCCTGCTCCTGTTCCTGCTTCTGCTCCTGCTAATGCTCCTGTTCCGTATACCTCGGGATCGATCTCGTCTGCTAATCCTGGGGACATAATCCGGATCCAGGTCCTCAGGGGACATAGCAAGGTAAAAAATAACTCAAGCCATAAATAATGCAGTGCAGAAAATAAATGAATAAATAGGGTAATACTATATAACCAGCTAAGTGATATGCAAGATGAGAGCATCACTAGAACTCAGGCTGAAACTACTACAAGCTCTGTGTCGGGGAGCCGGTAGCAGTGATATCATATGGTTTGTCTAGTCTCAAAGAGAGACTACGACGCCGTCATAATATAATCAACCTGTAGCCTCCGTGTCTCTCCCCACCCAATGTAATCATACGTCTCATGTCCACGACGTCTCATGTCCATGTCACGCAGGATCATAACTAATGCATCAAGTCATAAATATCTAAGCAAAAGAATATATCATGAAACCTGTAACCTATACAGAATCACCATGAATATCTCAGGACGATTCTGTATCATGAATAGTGTCAGGTGTCCTGGGTTATAACGTACTTGATAATGCAAGCACTAGAAGTATAGGGTCTCGATATCCATGTCTAGATGACGTTACACAATTTCGCGTACGGAGTTGGCACCCGACTATTATTCGGACGCTAAGTAAGTCACGTGGTCCTAGGTTAAGCATGTACAAGATATAAATATATCAAGGAAATATGTAACAAGAACTGCAAGTTTTGACAAGGTACACTTGTTTGGGGTTCTGACTCCAACTGTAGCTCTGGTAGTAGCAGAATTTGCAGGTACTCCTACGGTTGCTGAAATAGACACCACCATCAGATTCAGAAAATATCAAATAGCTAGAAACGCCTGTCCTTGGGTCCAATTTGGACACAGGGGCAAAAATGACAGTTTTTAGTCAACGCGGGATCCACATGTGGCCCGCTTCACACCGAAAAATGTGTCAGAACCAAAGGTCTCCAAATTCGTCAAACTTAGTGCCAACAAGTTCAGAATGATGATACGAACCCAACGGAACTTCCAAAATTGGATTTCGATGAGCCGATCACAAAATCGTCCATCAAGTGGAGCCGTGGGGCCCACGATACGCAATTTTGTCAACGTTCTCAGAATCGAACCAAACTTGGGTCACAGGACCAGCGTATTGCTACGAGTCTGATGGCGCAAGTTTTGTTTCGATCTGACATGTGTACACCAAGTTACAGCGAGATCCAGAACAGGAGGATACAGGGCGTTGTCGGCGGATACGCGTTGATTCCTGTGTGCACGCACATCCAAATCAACTTCTGTGAAATCCCGTACGTCCGTATCAACGGCGCACACCTTTTGGTGAAGACCGCACGCGACCAAGTCGTTCTGTTTGGCGGGGCGCACTCAGTTCCGAGGGAAAATGGGGTATTATTTTTCCTATTTTTGGATCGCGGTTCATGATCGCCACAGGACGCGATACGCCGAGCGGGATGCACGGGCATCGAGAGGGTCACGTAGGGTTCGCGTCACAACAGACGGTACAAAAAATGGGGCAACGAGGAGAGAGAACGGGTTACCTAAACAGGGCTCCGTGGAAACTGAAATTCCCATGTCCGCGATTCGACACGAGATACTACGACAATGTACTGTAGAAGGGTCCTAGGGTTAGGGTTTTGATCTTCTCGCCGGAGGAGCTTGCCGGGGCGGAGGTGCTCGGCTCGGGCGCTGTCGGAGGCGGCGGAGGCGAAGCTGTCCGGCGCCGGTGCGGACACGGCGGTTGCTCGGGTGGCTGGAGGCGGAGGCTAGGGCTAAGGTGCTGCGAGTGCTGGCTGGCCAAGGCGCTGCTCGTGGAGGCTGGAGGCGGAGGCTGCGGGGACTCCGACGAGGTCGTCGTGGAGGAAGGAGGGCGGACGGAGGCGGAGAGGTGAGGGGTGAGGCAGAAGGGAGACGCCGGAGACGATCGGGGAAGACGGTGGCGAGGGGTTCGACGACTGAGGGGAGCGGGGTTTTATAGGCGGAGAAGGAGGCGGAGGGGCGGCCGGTGCGGAGGAGAGGAAGAGGAGGAGCTGGCGGTTGCGGGGAGTAGGCGGAGCGGCGTAACGGCCGGCGGCGGTTGCGGGCGGTTCAGCCGAAGGGTCGGGGAAAGGGCGAGATGGGGGTGCACTGTAACACGGGTCGGGTCGGGTCAGTTAGTCGGGTAGGCGGATCCGGCCCGATCCACTAAGGCCAGGTTGCGGGTCGGGTATGCGGGTTTCGGGTCGGCGTGTTAGACCCGGATCCGACCCGCTAAGATTGGTTTTGGTTCAGTTGAACCGGGTCCGGTTTGGGTTGGTTTGGTTCAATTGAACCGGGTTTAATCCTAGGGTTTAATTAAAACTTGGTTTTTAGGTCTTTAAAAATATTTTCGGGGTCCAATAAATTCCCGAAAAATTACCCTATGTCTAGTTTTTCATTTTACACCAAAAAATATTATTTTCATAATAATATATTATTATTTAACATTATTTAAAAATTATTTAATTACAAAATACCTTAGTTTTAAAATAGAGAAAAATTCCAGAAAAATTATAAAAATCTATTTTTAAAAATCCAAAAAAATCAGGGGGTTTACAATCTACCCCCCTTAAGAGGATTACATCCTCGCAATCAAAGATAACCGGTCAACATAGATGACACGGTTGCAAAATATTGTTCGAAGCACAGCACGATCAAGGATGAGGGTTTTAAGAAGAACACATAGGAAAAATCATTTTCCTAAGCATTAAAAGTTATGCAATCTCCCATATGAAGGAGATCTAGAAGACTACAGTAAAAAAAATATATTAGGTTATCACTAGGTTATCAATTATTAGCAAGTTAAAACTATCAGGTCAAGGCTAAGGTCACAAACTAATAGGCACGAGCTAAAGCAAATCTAGAAACAGATAACTACGAAACTTACGCGCATTAGCTACTCCAAGAGTCTGCGCGTCCTCCAAGGTCATCGCGAAAGCTTGTCTGCGTCCTTGCAGTCGATTCCTCTGCGGTTGCTAGGCCTGCTGGAAGAGTGTTGATCTGTTTGATTGCCTTATTGAGTTGATTGACCTCTATCTTCTGGTATCACTTGATCTTCGTAGGTGACCACAGCACCTTGTGGTGTTCCTGCAGGAGTCTCGTTGCTTGCTTGTGAATCCATTACTCTGCATCCAAAATTGTCATGCCCCAGTCCCAAAATGTCAGGAACTAGGTCACGTGTCACTGGCCAGCTGACACGTCACTAAGGGCTTAATCTATTTTGAATAGACCCATAGGGACGTGCTACGCTGTCCTAAGATACTACAAGAAAAACACAGGCAAACTATCTCATCCACAAAAAAATGTCAGAAAAGCAAGTGCTGAATATATATAAAAACTGAGTCTGATACAGTACACAACTGGTGAGATTACAAGCCTACTACAAAAACTGATAATAGCGCAGAAAAATCAGATAGACTAAGCAGTGTCTATCTGATCAAAATATCTCCATCTCCAAGTGGCAGGCCTCTAGGGTCAAGCATTCTCTGAGGGTGTCTCCTCGAGCTCCTCCTCGGTAACACATCTAGCCTCCTGATCAGGGCCATACACAGTAGGGTAGAAAGCCTCGTCTAGATCTGGCAGGGAACCAGGTCCTCAGTGGGACATAACAAGATACAGAAATGACATGCCAAGTATGTAAATACTGAATAAAGAAAATAAATACAGGGTGCTAATCATTCTAAGTGAAATACAAGTAAAGACCTTGTAGTACGCATGGGATTGTGTCGGCTAGACATATGCTGACGTAGTTCACCAATCGTGGGGACTGGCTAGTATATGTGTCATATGCCCCCTGACTCAAGGAAACTCTGCAATCGACCATCATGGTACGAAAGTATAAAACATTTATGGAGGGGGTGTCCCATACGTCTACTAGTTATCTTTTCCATCCCAATGAAACTAAATGTCAAGTCATACTATTCCTGAATTACTCTAATCCGTGATGCGGGTCACACGTACTGGTAGCTAATCAACTACGCAGCTCGCATCCCAATATGCATTGCAACCATGTTGCGTGTTCCCGTGTTAGGGTCTAGGAGAATATTAGAATTCTCTTTCAGCAAAGGGTGAGTCTATAAGACTAAGTTAAACATGCTTTTGTCAACGTATCAGTTGACTGTACCCAAGGCAGTCTCGGGTAATCATGGTATATGAAATTTAGGAACAAAGCAGATATCAATAATTGAATTTGAACATTAACTTGGCAAGGTATACTTGCCTACTCCTTGATAGTACTGAAAACCTGATCTCCCAGTCAGGGTTAAGGGTGCTTGTGACTGGGGGTCACTGGCTGTACTGAAGTTGGTTTCTGTTAAAATAGACAGGGTTCGTGAATATCAAAGTTGTGATATAAAGTATATGTATATATACTTATATCTACATATCTAATATAGTTATATATATATAGTATGTATATATATATATATATATAGATATAATATATATAGCAGTATATATAGTATATACAGAACAGAAAAAATGCAGGTATATATAGAATTTATGATAGTAGCAGGGTATATCCTCTGCCATAAATAATATTATGATATCAGGGTGTATCCACTGATGTATATATATATATATAAATTGAAATGACAGGACAGAAAAATAATACATATATATCTATGTAATAGTACATAATGTATATAGATAATATATATATAATGACTTTAAATGACAGTGCAAGAATTTAAATTATACATATATATATGTAGGCTGTATTATCCAGCACAGTAATATATAATAAATAAATTGAAATGACAGTACAAGAATTAAAATATATAATATATATTTAAGCTGTATTATCTAGCTGGATATAGATAATATATATATATATATATATATATATATATATATATATATATATATATATATATATATATATATATATATATATATATATATATATATATATATATATAAACATATAATAGGTGCAGGAAATTAAGTGCAGAAAATAAAATAAAAGAAAAAAATGCATAGTATATATATATATATATACCATATAAATAATATATATATATATATATATATATATATATATATATATATATATATATATATATATATATATATATATATATATATAATAAGTGCAGGAAATAAATGCAGAAAAATAAATAACTAAAAATGCATAGTATAATATAATATATCATGTTATATATAAGTATATCATATAAATATATGTATACACATATATTTATATATATTACATATATATATAATTAAAACAGAATTTAATCCATATATACATATTAGTAATTATAATATTTATATAGTATATATAAATAGACATTACATATACATATAAATTTATATACATATACATATATACATATATAATTATATATGTATAGTATAATAGATATATATATACATATATATAGTAAGTATATAATAGCAGTATATACATTATAATATACTGTATAATTACAGTATATAATACATATTGGCCACAAAGCGTGCTATCTCCCGCTTCATTCCATGCCACCAGTAATATTGTCGCAGATCTCTGTACATCTTTGTGTCTCCTGGATGTATAGAGTATGTTGAGCTATGAGCTTCTGACATCAGCTCATTACGAAGTTCTCCATTTGGAATATAAAGACGATCACCACATCTTAGAGTCCCATCTTCGTGTATGCGACATCCTGTCTGAATTCCAGCCTCTGTTCTTTGTCGAAGCCTCTGAAATCTTGCATCTGTTGGTAGAGCAGTTTTGATTCTTTCTACCAAGGTTGATTGCAGCTGATAGTTTGATAATTGGCCGTCAAGTCCTGGCATAATGACCTCTATTCCCAAATTTTCTAGATCTCTCAGAAGACCTGGTTGGATGATCATAAAGAATGCCGAGGGTCTTCTTCTTAGAGCATCTGCTACCACATTAGCTTTCCCTGGATGGTACTGTAGATCAATTTCGAAATCCGCCATCACTTTGAGCCATCTTCTTTGTCTCAGATTTAGGTCCTTCTGGGTGTAGACGTACTTCAGACTTTTATGATCGGTGAATATCTCCACTCGTTCGCCATATAGATAGTGTCTCCATAGCTTCAGGGCAAAGATGACTGCGGCAAGCTCCAGGTCGTGAGTGGGGTAATTCTTCTCATGAGTCCTCAACTGTTTTGAGGCATAAGCTACAACCTTCCCATGTTGCATTAAGACACAACCAAATCCTTTTCCGGATGCATCGCTATATATGACAAAACCTCCGGATCCAGATGGTATAGTCAAGATGGGAGCTGTAGTCAGACTCTTCTTCAAGTCATCAAAAGCTGTCTGGCAATCTTCAGTCCATATGAACTCCTGCTCCTTGCGGGTAAGACGAGTAATCGGCTCCGCAATTCTTGCAAAGTTTTCTACGAATCGCCGGTAATATCCGGCAAGTCCTAGAAAGCTTCTCACCTCTGAGACGTTGGTCGGGGTTGGCCACGTCTCAACAGATGAGATCTTTGCTGGGTCTACCGAGATGCCTTCTCCTGTGATAACGTGTCCAAGAAATGCGACACGGTCAAGAAAGAATTCACACTTGCTCATCTTAGCATAAAGGCTCTCCCGTCTCAGCGTCTCTAATACCAACCTTAAGTGCTCTTCATGCTCCTCGTGGCTCTTTGAATACACCAGAATGTCGTCGATGAAGACTACCACGAACTGGTCCAGATATTGGTGGAAGACTCTGTTCATCAGGTTCATGAATACGGCAGGTGCATTAGTTAGTCCAAAAGGCATCACCAGGAACTCGTAATGACCATAACGAGTCCTGAATGCTGTCTTTGGAATATCTTCCCTCCGTACCTTGACCTGATGATAACCTGATCTTAAGTCTATCTTCGAGAATACCACGGCTCCTGTTAGTTGATCGAACAGGTCGTCAATTCTCGGTAAGGAGTACTTGTTTTTGATTGTCAGAGCGTTGAGGGCTCTGTAATCAATGCACATGCGATATGTTCCGTCCTTCTTTGGTACAAACAACACTGGTGCTCCCCAGGGTGATGCACTAGGACGAACAAATTTCTTGATCTGTAGTTCCTCCAGTTGAAGCTTCAGCTCATCAAGCTCCTTCTTCGCCAGTCGGTATACATTGGAGGATACTGGTGCAGCTCCGGGTATCAGCTCAATAATGAACTCCACTTCTCTGTCAGGCGGTAGGCCTGGCAATTCTTCTGGAAATACGTCCTCGAACTCTGCTATAATTGAGGGAAGTGCTGTCTCCATCGCCATGTAAGCTCTAGGAGTCTGGCCTACTCCTTACTCAATGGTTCCTCGGATATATTCGAACTCTGGGTGATCTGGGGGTCTAAAGATAACACTACCCTTTCGGCAGTCTAGGATAGCATTATTCTGGCTTAGCCAGTCCATGCCTAAGACAACGTCGAAATTTGGCATTGGGAGTACCAAAAATCGTGCTCTTAGTCCTCTACTACAAACAACTACCGGACAGGTTTCGATAATGTTGGTAACTGGAACAATACCTCCTCCAGTAAGTATTTTCCAACACTTGGGTAGCGGGGAAGTGGATAGCTTGTGCATGGCTACGAAACTACTGGATATGAAAGACAAAGTAGCCCCAGAATCGAATAATACAGTTGCAGGTAATGATGCAACTAAAATGGTACCTGTTATAGTTTCCCCTTCAGGCTCTTCTGCAACGGCAGCTAACGCAAAGGCTTGTCCGTGCCTTTGTCCTCCGGTTTGTTGTCTGGCCTTGAACTGGGCCTCCTGAGTAGGCAGAGGTGCTCCTCTCTGATATCCTCCTGATGTGGAGGGAAGCAACTTCTGAGCTTGGGCTCCTGGCTTCTGCCCTTGCTGTGGTGCTGCATCTCTGCGTTGTGGGCAGTCTTTGGCCATATGATTTTTAGCTCCACATAGCAGGCATAATTCCAGCTTCTTTCTGCAGTCATTGGAAAAATGCCCCTTCTTGCCACAAAAGTGACAAGTAGGGAGCTCCTTCTTCTGGTAAGGCCTCATCGTCTGCTGCGTCTGATATTGAGGATAACGTATAGGTCCTCCTGCTCCGTGCTGATTCTTGGCCGGGAAGGTTGGATTTGAGCGTCTGGCTCCTCGGCCAATGGCTTCTTGCTCCCTGGCTTCTGTAAGAACCTCGTTGTAGGAGATTCTTGACTGCATTGTTGTGTACCTCTGGAGCTCGTAGTTAAGGCCATGGTGGAATCTTTTAGCCTTCTTCAACTCGTTCGGGATCAGATCAGCACCGAAATGACTTAGTCTGCTAAACTCCGCGTTGTAGGCATCTACCGTCATGTTTCCCTGCTCCAGGTGCAGGAACTGGGAGTATAGGGCATTCTGGACTGTCGCTGGAAAGTACTTGGCGTTGAAATGCTCCAAGAATTGTTGCCAAGTTTGGTCTTTGCCGACGCTGCGCTCTATGGATTCTCACCAGTGATGGGCGTTGCCAAGAAGTTGGCCCCTCACAGTTGTCATCCATAGGTCGGGGGTGAGTTACGATCCTTCTAGCAGCATTTCAGTGTTGGAGATCCAATCGGAGATCTCCTCAGGAGTCTCGTTGCCTTTGAAATCTCTCGGGCTCATTTGACGGAAGCCTCGAACTGTGCCCGCTGGTTGGACAGGTGCTGGTGTCGGAGTAGTAGTTTTCTCCAAAGCCGTCATTAACGTCTGTCGCAGAGCTTCAGTTTGCTGCCACTGAGACTGTCTCAGGGCCTCAGTTTGTTGCCACTGGTTCTGCAACATAGTCTGGAGAAACTGCAACATTTGAGGTTGACCCTCAAGTTGTGGCATCAGGATAGGCAAGGCTGGAGGTGGTGACAAAGGTGTCTCTGCCTGTGGTGTTGGTGTCGTCTCCTGGCCAGAATTCTGGTGATTGGACGGAGTTCCTTGGGCACTTGGCGAAGGGTCTGTTGCTTGGTCAGCCCCATTATTCGCAAGTTTCCCGGGTATGTCCATATTTCTAAGGAAAATAGGATAATTAGAAAACACAAAGGAGATAAATAATGATAATCAAGCAAGATGCAATAATAGAAATTGTAAAGATGGTGTCAGTGTGGATGAGACCTAATATTCCTATCCTATTGCAGGCATTGCTGGATATGTCATCATACCACTAGCAATTAAAACTAGACCTGCATGGGCCACCACTAAAACCATGTCACGCCCCAGTCCCAAAATGTCAGGAACTAGGTCACGTGTCACTGGCCAGCTGACACGTCACTAAGGGCTTAATCAATTTTGAATAGACCCATAGGGACGTGCTACGCTGTCCTAAGATACTACAAGAACAACACAGGCAAACTATCTCATCCATAACAAAATGTCAGAAAAGCAAGTGCTGAATATATATAAAAACTGAGTCTGATACAGTACACAACTGGTGAGATTACAAGCCTACTACAAAAACTGATAATAGCGCAGAAAAATCAGATAGACTAAGCAGTGTCTATCTGATCAAAACATCTCCATCTCCAAGTGGCAGGCCTCTAGGGTCAAGCATTCTCTGAGGGTGTCTCCTCGAGCTCCTCCTCGGTAACACATCTAGCCTCCTGATCAGGGCCATACACAGTAGGGTAGAAAGTCTCGTCTAGATCTGGCAGAGAACCAGGTCCTCAGTGGGACATAACAAGATACAAAAATGATATGCCAAGTATGTAAATACTGAATAAAGAAAATAAATACAGGGTGCTAATCATTCTAAGTAAAATGCAAGTAAAGACCTTGTAGTACGTATGGGATTGTGTCGGCTAGACATATGCTGACGTAGTTCACCAATCGTGGGGACTGGCTAGTATATGTGTCATATGCCCCCTGACTCAAGGGAACTCTGCAATCGACCATCATGGTACGAAAGTATAAAACATTTATGGAGGGGGTGTCCCATACGTCTACTAGTTATCTTTTCCATCCCAATGAAACTAAATGTCAAGTCATACTATTCCTGAATTACTCTAATCCGTGATGCGGGTCACACGTACTGGTAGCTAATCAACTACGCAGCTCGCATCCCAATATGCATTGCAACCATGTTGCGTGTTCCCGTGTTAGGGTCTAGGAGAATATTAGAATGCTCTCTCAGCAAAGGGTGAGTCTATAAGACAAAGTTAAACATGCTTTTGTCAACGTATCAGTTGACTGTACCCAAGGCAGTCTCGAGTAATCATGGTATATGAAATTTAGGAACAAAGCAGATATCAATAATTGAATTTGAACATTAACTTGGCAAGGTATACTTGCCTACTCCTTGATAGTACTGAAAACCTGATCTCCCAGTCAGGGTTGAGGGTGCTTGTGACTGGGGGTCACTGGCTGTACTGAAGTTGGTTTCTGTTAAAATAGACAGGGTTCGTGAATATCAAAGTTGTGATATAAAGTATATGTATATATACTTATATCTACATATCTAATATAGTTATATATATATATAGTATGTATATATATATATATATATAGATATAATATATATAGCAGTATATATAGTATATACAGAACAGAAAAAATGCAGGTATATATAGAATTTATGATAGTAGCAGGGTATATCCTCTGCCATAAATAATATTATGATATCAGGGTGTATCCACTGATGTATATATATATATAAATTGAAATGACAGGACAGAAAAATAAATACATATATATCTATGTAATAGTACATAATGTATATAGATAATATATATATATAATGACTTTAAATGACAGTGCAAGAATTTAAATTATACATATATATATATATGTAGGCTGTATTATCCAGCACAATAATATATAATAAATAAATTGAAATGACAGTACAAGAATTAAATATATATAATATATATTTAAGCTGTATTATCCAGCTGGATATAGAAATATATATATATATATATATATATATATATATATATATATATATATATATATATATATATATATATATATATATATATATATATATATATATATATATATATATATATATATATAAACATATAATAGGTGCAGGAAATTAAGTGCAGAAAATAAAATAAAAGAAAAAATGCATAGTATATATATATATATATACCATATAAATAATATATATATATATATATATATATATATATATATATATATATATATATATATATATATATATATATAATAAGTGCAGGAAATAAATGCAGATAAATAAATAACTAAAAATGCATAGTATAATATAATATATCATGTTATATATAAGTATATCATATAAATATATGTATACACATATATTTATATATATTACATATATATATATAATTAAAACAGAATTTAATCCATATATACATATTAGTAATTATAATATTTATATAGTATATATAAATAGACATTACATATACATATAAATTTATATACATATACATATATACATATATAATTATATATGTATAGTATAATAGATATATATATATATATACATATATATAGTAAGTATATAATAGCAGTATATACATTATAATATACTGTATAATTACAGTATATAATACATATATATTTTATAATATAATATATATTTAAATATACATATAAATACATAGTAATATACATATATATATATACATATATATACATATATATACATATACATATACATATAGGAATATATGTATATTTACATATATATTAGGGTTTAGGGATATACCCTCTGACAGGTGGGCCCTAGAGGTCGTCGGCGGCGGGTGGAAGGCGGCGGAGCTGGCCGGAGGCGGCCGGAGAAGAGAGAACAGCAGCAGTAGCTGTTAGCAGCAGTAGCAGTAGCAGCAGAGTGCGGGGGCTCTGGCCGGCGGAGGAGCGGCGGAGGTGGCCGGGCAGGCGGCGGGTTCGGTAGAGGGGAGGGTGGCGGTCAGTTTGGTGGTGGTGGCGGAGGTCCACGACGGTGGTGGTGGCGACTAGGGGCGGCCGGAGTAGAGAGGGTAGGTTAGGGTTGGGGGTGGCCGAGGGTGTTGCGGGGGTTCTGGCCGGCGGAGGAGACGTCGTGGGGCGGTGAGGGTTGGTGGTCCGGTGGAGGGAAGGGTGGCGAGGCGATTGGTGAGGGTGGTGGCGGTGCACGGTGGCCGGAGGCGGCGGGGGAGGTGGTTCGGGTGGTGGTGGCTGTGGGTAGCAGTGAGGGAGTAGGGTGTTTGCGGAGGCTGTGGCCGGCGGAGCAGGGCGGCGCTGGCGGTGGGGCTTGGCCGAAGGGGAGAGGGGGTCAGGGCGAAGGGTTGGCCGGAGTTGGGCGGCCGGCGGTGGTCGGAGGGAGGAGTTGTGTGGATTTGAATGGGAGGGGTATGGGGTTTATATAGGGTTTGGGAATGAGTGGCAATTTTGTAAATATAGGGAAGTTTGAGGGTAAATTGGTAATTTGCTATTTTATGATATTTTCACAGGATTTCTCTGGATTCTTATGGTGGGTCCCATACACCTATGGTCTAGCCAATAGGATTAGGCCACCTAGCATGCAATTTTGCATAAAGACCCCTAACTTTTCAATAATTGCATAAATGCATGAATTTGGTATTTTGCGTAATTTTGCAATTTACCTGATTTTAAATACTGATTTTTCGAAATTCTAAATTGTACAAAAATGAGGGAATTAGCTGGGGAAAATGTTTTGGACAGTGTGGGGTGAGTCTGGGCAGATGCAGGATCTGATTCTGCAGGTGATACGGGTCCTCGTATTTATTAATTAATAAATACTGCGTACGGTGTTCACTAATTATTTAGAGGCTATTAGGGTCATAATTTCTCTACGGTGTCAATACACTAATTGTAGTATATTCAGTCTAGAATATTATTGTATTTTTGTTTGGGCAAAACAGGTGCCTACTGGTCCTCAAATCTCTAGGGGTACAGAGATGGGTAAAGAGCAGAAAATTAAATAGGAAATAAATACGTACGTTTGTAACGATATTTGTGCGACTAAAACGAAGCACCAAACGAGGTTTCTGGGAGTTGCTAAAAATACAGGAAAAATAGTCTAACAAGTCTAGGGCAGGTATGTGGAATTTGTTTAGGATTTAACAGCTAGTGGGATGCCCTAATTAATTGTGTAACAGACAGGTGCACAATCAACAGAATATATAATAAATAAATTTTTGAAAGTTGCCATAATTCTAATTAGTCAAAACTAATCCTAAATTACTGAAATCTGGTCGAGGGAGTTTACAAAAATAAACTATAAAAGGCGCACAGGGAACAAGGCAGGATACAAGTCAAGAATTTAATTCGAATCCGATATAGATATCAAGAATGTTTCAAGCAAGTGGATGAGATCCTAAAAACTTATCCTATTCTTATTGCAGGCTTGCTCGGTCCCTAAGTTGAAATTGAAGCAATTTAGTCGTTGACCTGCATGGGCCACCACAAAAACCATGTCACGCCCCAGTCCTAAAATATCGAGGGACTAGCTCACGTGGCAATGGCCAGCAGCACACACCGATGGACAACCCAATTTAATGGATCCATCATGATGTACTTAAGCTGTAATACAACAATAAGGGTCTAGATATACTAATCTCATCCACAGATATGAATACAGCAATAACAGAAATATAAAGCAAGATTAATCACAATAAAACATAAACTCGGGAAATAACCCGATAATGAGTCTGATACAACTGTCAAGATACAAGAATAAAGATATCAACAACAATACTGAGTATGGACAAAGTATATACTCAGAAGATACCCGCAGAGATCACTCGTCTACTGAATCTGGTACTGCTCCAGTGCCTGCTCCTGTTCCTGCTTCTGCTCCTGCTAATGCTCCTGTCCCGTATACCTTGGGATCGATCTCGTCTGCTAATCCTGGGAACATAATCCGGATCCAGGTCCTCAGGGGACATAGCAAGGTATAAAATAACTCAAGCCATAAATAATGCAGTGCAGAAAATAAATAAATAAATAGGGTAATACTATATAACCAGCTAAGTGATATGCAAGATGAGAGCATCACTAGAACTCAGGCTGAAACTACTACAAGCTCTGTATCGGGGAGCCGGGTAGCAGTGATATCATGTGGTTTGTCTAGTCTCAGAGAGAGACTATGATGCCGTCATAATATAATCAACCTGTAGCCTCTGTGTCTCTCCCCACCCAATATAATCATACATCTCATGTCCACGATGTCTCATGTCCATGTCACGCAGGATCATAACTAATGCATCAAGTCATAAATATCTAAGCAAAAGAATATGTCATGAAACCTGTAACCTATACAGAATCACCATGAATATCTCAGGACGATTATGTATCATGAATAGTGTCAGGTGTCCGGGGTTATAACGTACTTGATAATGCAAGCACTAGAAGTATAGGATCTCGATATCCATGTCTAGATGACGTTACACAATTCTGCGTACGGAGTTGGCACCCGACTATTATTCAGACGCTAAGTAAGTCACACGATCCTAGGTTAAGCATGTACAAGATATAAATAAATCAAGAAAATATGTAACAAGAACTGCAAGTTTTGGCAAGGTACACTTGCCTGGGGTTCTGACTCCAACTGTAGCTCTGGTAGCAGCAGGATTTGCAGGTACTCCTCCGGTTGCTGAAATAGACATCATCATCAGATTCAGAAAATATCAAATAGCTAGAAATGCCTGTCCTTGGGTCCAATTTGGACACAGGGGCAAAAATGACAGTTTCTAGTCAAAGCGGGATCCACATGTGGCCCGCTTCACACCAAAAAATGTGTCAGAACCAAAGGTCTCCAAATTCTTCAAACTTAGTGCCAACAAGTTCAGAACGATGATACGAACCCAACGGAACTTCATGAATTGGATTTCGATGAGCCGGTCACTAAATCGTCCATCAAGTGGAGCCGTGGGGCCAACGATACGCAATTTTGTCAACTTTCTCAGAATCGAACCAAACTTGGGTCACAGGACCAGCGTATTGCTACGAGTCCGATGGCGTAAGTTTCGTTTTGATCTGACGTGTGTACACCAAGTTACAGCGAGATCCAGAACAGGAGGATACAGGGCGTTGTCGGCGAATACGCGTTGATTCCGGTGTGCACGCACATCCAAATCAACTTCTGTGAAATCTCGCACATCTGTATCAATGGCGCACACCTTTCGGTAAAGACCGCACGCGACCAAGTCGTCCCGTTTGGCGGGGCGCACTCAGTTCCGAGGAAAAACGGGGTATTATTTTTCCTGTTTTTGGATCGTGGTTCACAATCGCCACAGGACACGACATACCGAGCGGGTTGCACGGGCATCGAGAGGGTCACGCAAGGTTCACGTCACAACAGACGGCATGAAAAATGGGACAACGAGGAGAGAGAACGGGTTACCTGAACAGGGCTCCATGGAAACTGAAATTCCCGTGTCCGCGAGTCGACACGAGATACTGCGACACTGTACTGTAGCAGGGTCCTAGGGTTAGGGTTTCGATCTTCTCGCCGGAGAAGCTCGCCGGGGCGGAGGTGCTCGACTCAGGCGCTGTCGGAGGCGGCGGAGGCGAAGCTGTCCGGTGTCGGTGCGGACACGGCGGCTGCTCGGGTGGCTAGAGGCGGAAGCTAGGGCTAAGGTGCTGCGGGTGCTGGCCGGCCAAGGCGCTGCTCGTAGAGGCTGGAGACGGAGGCTGCGGGGACTCCGACGAGTTCGTCGTGGAGGAAGGAGGGAGGACGGAGGCGGAGAGGTGAGGGGTTAGGCATAGGGGAGACGCCGGAGACGATCGGGGAAGACGGTGGCGAGGGGTTCGACGACTGAGGGGGGCAGGGTTTTATAGGCGGAGAAGGAGGCGGAGGGGCGGCCGGTGCGGGGGAGAGGAAGAGGAGCTGGCGGTTGCGGGGAGTAGGCGGAGCAGCGTAACGGCCGGCGGCGGTTGCAGGCGGTTTAGCCGAAGGGTCGGGGAACGAGTGAGATGGGGGTGCACTGTAACACGGGTAGGTCGGGTCAGTGGGTCAGGTAGGCGGATCCGGCCCGATCCACTAAGGCCAGGTTGCGGGTCGGGTATACGGGTTTCGGGTCGGCGGGTTAGACCCGGATCCGACCCGCTAAGGTTGGTTTTGGTTCAATTGAACCGGGTCCGGTTTGGGTTGGTTTGGTTCAATTGAACCGGGTTTAATCCTAGGGTTTAATTAAAACTTGATTTTTAGGTCTTTAAAAATGTTTTCGGGGTCCAATAAATTCTCAAAAAATTACCCTATGTCTAGTTTTTTATTTTACA
Organism: Iris macrosiphon; assembly: GCA_036927795.1. Taxonomy (NCBI): domain Eukaryota; kingdom Viridiplantae; phylum Streptophyta; class Magnoliopsida; order Asparagales; family Iridaceae; genus Iris; species Iris macrosiphon. The sequence goes on along the minus strand of JAYESA010000009.1, from coordinate 69,821,268 downwards.
CCAGAAAATATTATTTTCATAATAATATAATATTATTTAACATCATTTAAAAATCATTTAATTACAAAATATCTTAGTTTTAAAATAGAGAAAAATTCCAGAAAAATTATAAAAATCCAATTTTAAAAATCCAGAAAAATCAGGGGTTTATAGTGCCCCTCTCCAATTTTATAGACTTTAGTCCTGGAATCACATTCCTGTTCACCAAGTAGCTCATCCCTTTCTCGCTGATATGGCTGAGCCGTCTGTGCCATAACTCGGTAGACGCATCATTAGTTGCATTCACCTCTTGTGCCTCCTATGCGCTCTCTTCCATATAGTAGAGTCCGGACCTCCTGCTTTCTCTGATAATCACCATCGAACCTCTGGAAAGCTTTCACTGACTGTTCTCGAAGAGATTGAAGAAACTCTCGTCATACAACCTTCCAACTGACACCAGGTTGAAACAAATATCAGGGACATGACGAACATCTTTTAGAATAAGAACTGCACCCGTCTTTGCCCTCAAATGAACATCTCCAATGGCAACTGCCTTCGACACATCTACATTGTCCATCTTCAATACTCCACAGTCGCATGTTGTGTAAGTAGCAAATAATGCCATATTGTGAAGATACATGCGCTGAAGCACTTGAGTCCACCAGCCACGAGTTATCATCTCAGGCGAGGTTCATAACTACCGTATCACCTACAATGATCAGATTCCCTCCATGTGCTGAGGCCGCCGCACTATTGTTCTTGCCATGCTACCCCTTGTCGCCCTTTTTCTCTATTTTCCAAGAGAAACAGTTTCGCTTGATGTGACCCTTCTTGCCATAATGGTAACACTCTGAGTCCTCGTACCGACCCTTGGACCTTCTCCTGCTTTTTTTTCTGTCACTGCCTGGATCCTTGCTTTTACCCCTTCCGCGACTCTCTAAAACAAGCGCTTTTAAGTGAGATGTGGATGAAGTTCCCTGAGAATGTCTTCGCATCTCTTCATTCAGTACCCCGCTCTTGGCAAACTCCAGACTGACCATGCCTTCCGGAGCAAAAGCGATCATAGACACTCGTACGGTCTCTCACAAGTCTGGCAATGTACACAACAACCATAGTCCCTGAACCTCATCGTCGAACTTGACTCCCATCGAGGATAGCTGGTCAACCACGCCTTGGAACTCACTCAAATAATCTGTAATGGACGTCCCATCTTTGTACCGCAGACTCATCATCATCTGGACCAGGAACAATTTATTTACCCCGATCTTCTTTGCATACAAAGATTCTAGCTTATCCCAGAATGTCCTCGCATGCTTAATACTGGCAACGTAGTTGTAGACGTTCTCATCAACAAACTGCCTGATGTACCCACATACTTGTATATGCTCGAACTTTCACTACCAGAATAAGTCAAATTAGCGACGTAAATAAGTGTCGCTAAATGATCAAAAAATGTCGCTAAATAATTTTAGCGACGTAATTAGCGATATTTTACTGAAGTCGCCTTTAAACTAGTCGCTGACAGGAAAAACGTCGCCAAACGTTGCTATGCTGATATTTTCTAGCGACGTTAATTTGTCGCTAGATTAACGATGTTTAGCGACGAAACGTCGCTAAATTAGCGACGTGTATTTTGTCCCTATATGTCGCAAATCAGCGATGTACTTAGCGACGTTTATAGCGACGTTACTATGACCTGGCAATACTGCCATGTCAGCAATTTGCGACAGACAGCGACTTTGTTTAGCGACGTGTATAGCGATGTTTTTAGCGATATTTATAGCGACGTATTTAGCGACGTGACTTAACATCGCTAAACCTCGCTAAAAACGTCGCTAAAGATACAGTGAAAAAAAATGAATATCGAATTATTTCCAAACTTTTCTTTCTGTAGTGTATTAATTCATAATATATACAAATAGACCCGAAGCAACCCCTCCGTTCAATTTACTGGGTTCACCGACTCTCTTGGGTTGAACACTCAACACCGATAAATTAACATATATTTAATATGAATAATATAATAAAATTTGAAGAAAATAAAATATTGAAATTAAAAACCGAATCAGGAGAAAATATCGTCGTAAAGAATACAACAAATATCCATACAACTGAGTCTCGTCCTAAAGAATACAAAGAATACAGCAAATTAAAAGGCTCGTCCTAAAGAATACAAAAAATAATGTCTGCAACACAAACAATCAATAATAAAACGGTCCTAACTAGGACTACTGCGGATCTCCAGGAGGATGACCACCGACGCGCATGAAGGATAAGAACAGATCATACTGCTCCCGTAAAATGGATACCGATGTCGATGGAGAAGGCAGTGACGTCGGTGGAGTCTGTGTCGATGTAGGCACACCAGGAGGACGTACCCGCTCCAACTCTGCGAGTCGCTGGTTGTATGAATCTAAGGTAGATAACAACCTCGTACTGCTATGAACCATTGAATCATGCATCATCGTCAGCCTCTCACCCATGGATAGCTGTGATTCCTGCAGCTCCATCATGCTGCGCTCTGTCGAGGCTCTAAGATCAGCTGTCAAATCCCAGAGCTCCATGATGCTGTGCTCGAGCATATCAAATCGTGTGATGAGCGTCGCATCGTCCGCCTGCGGCTGGGACAGGGGCTGCTCCTCCATTCTTTGTAGCAACTCGTCACAGAGAGACTTAATCTTATGGTCAACGGCCTCTTGGACTCGGGCCGACGGCTGGAGGGTTATGGGGAATGCACACTTTCGGGGAGGCCCTAGATGACTGCGTCGCAACAAAGGCGCCATAGGATCCTGTACCGTAGTACATACCCCTCTGGAGACCACCAGCGGCGGTCACCCACAGCTTATCCGCCGACGGAGCTGGAGAGGGCTGCGAGGAAGTACCAGCCTCTCCAGCTGTAGGTGCACTAGCAGACGCCCGCTTACGCAACTTAAGATACTCGGCCTAGAAAAGTTTGGATACTCGATAATTGCCTAAGTTATATTAAAATTAACACAAAGTAAAGTAATACTTATATAAGTCTGCGAGACCCTCTCATCAATGAGATTTTCGTCCTTTCGATGGGTGGCCAGGAAGACGGTCACCATATTTGCATCCTCAACCCTCTGTACCTGTTAAAAATATATTATTTAGTACTAAAATTAAACATTTTTTTCTACTACCATTTTATCGTACTTATATTAAAATAATATATCTGAAATAAAAAATATACCAAACGATAAAAATATTTTGTCATCGGAATCGAGCCACCATACCACTTTGCAGCATTCCGCCTAGCTGCCTTTGCCTTCTCAGACCTTTCCTTGTACCTCGGATCGTCGAATCTAGCCCTCATCGCAGTCCACTGCTCAGGCGTGATCCAACCTTGGATCGGTTTTTCAACGTGATCACGAGCCTTCTGGTCATCCAGAGCATCACGGATAAGCTTGGCGGCAATGGCAGGAAACATCCGCTCGATCAACTCGGCCCGGTGCGGAGGATAGAAATACTGTTGCTACAATAAATAATTTAGTAAGTTATATAATATGCATAAATTAGAAGATTTATATAATATAATTTTACCTTGAAGTGCGTAAACCAGAACGCCTTCCTCTCCTCCGGAGCTTCAGAGTAGTTGATCCAAGGGCCACCATAGTTGTTTCTCAGAAAGAGGCCCAGACGTCTCTGAACCGACGATGGACGATATCTATACAGAGATAATTATTTTGATCGAAAAAGTCAATATATGATGAATAAAGAAATACACGATATATATGATGCTAAACCATCTAATTGACTTACTTTGTACCGTCGGCCCAAATCTCTGTCCTCGTCTCCTCCGGAGGTGCACATGGAGGATCTAATTGATGCTGGGACAACGTCGGCACGACCTCCTCTATATGCTCATCTGTCTCCATGGTTCCGTCAGCAGGAGGAACGCTGGACGAGGGAGTACTATCAGGCCTGGAACTACTCGTTTCAGGAGTGATGCCACATAACGTCGTCATAGTCGGATATGTGACTGATCGATATACTGGAGTACTGGGCGACGAGGATCCAAAACCAACAGTAGGCAGTACCGGAGGAGCACTTTGTCTACCTCGGGACCTGCCGAACCCTCCGCGTCGTCCTGTCATACCTGATAACAACATATGATGAATAAAAAAATACACAAATATATAGTATATTCTACAGTCAAAATGTTATGCATATCTCACAACATTCATAGAATTGTACAGTAAATAACTAGTGGTGTCACAAGTCTAAATGGATAGTACATTCTACTGTCGAAATATAATACATATACTCGTCAAAATAGTACATTCTACTGGCAAAATATTTTATTTTCAATCATCTTCAAAAAATTTATCTTGTTCACCTGTAAACCCCCTCGATTTATTCTGTAGATAGTTAGGGTAGATTTGGAAAATTTTGGTTTTTGGTAGCAGATGTCGAGGTTTAGAGTGGAGATAATTTTATCTGGTATTTAATTCATTTAATTAAAACCCTACCATTCCTAAATTAATCGGAGCCCAATATCAGCCCATAAATTCCATCGGGCTATTGTACTTTTGACTTGACTCGCCAAATTAGGCACTGGACTTTTTCGTCTCTTAAAATCAGTTTTTATTGTGCTCTAAATTAATTGCACAACTTTCCAAAAATCGTAACCCATATTTAATTCTGTGTCAGACACCTGTGTCGTTGCCCTAAATTTTGGGATACCAACTTAACCCGTTGAGCCGGACCAACTAAAGGATCCAAGACTGACTCCAAGCCCCCACCATTTTTGACCTTTGCGTCATCTCCGAATTTTGACCCCAAGTGCCCCCATTTAATTTAAATTCGCGGGACACTTTATTTCTATTTAAATCGGGGATACCAACTTTTCAAATCCAATTTTTAATCCTTAATTAATCCCAATGCCATTTTAATTAAACCTGTGCCTAACGCACAACACCCTCTCACCATAAAAATTACTAAGCATAATTTTTTCATAATTTTTGCGTCATTTTATGTGTTCATGCAATTTCTCGAATTTAGGGGACTAAGTTGTAATTAATGAATTTATGTGTCATTACACTATTGGCCATGAGCAATGGAGTCACAAAATGGGGTCCTAATTTCACCCATCCACTCACCACCCTTCATGAAGAAATCAACTTTTCTTCATGACAAATCTCCACCCTCTATTTTGAATAGGATCATCACCACCCTCCATCCCCTTCACAATCCCCTATAAAACAACACCTCACCCCACCCTCATAACTCACCACCGGCCCTAATCCCAAGAAAAACTTTCCCCCTCTCTCTCTCCTCCCTCCTCCATTTATTCTTCATGCAAGGAAACCTCCTCCCTCCATTCTTCTTCTTCTTTCTTTATTCTTCATCTACTTCCCTTGTTTTTCTCACCTGAGAGTATTTCGACCGGCCACTGAGCCTACTCCGGCCTGTCTCCCGCCGGCCACCGTGCACCCCCGCTCCAGTGCACAGCCACCCCCGCTGGCCTGTACGACCCCGCTCCGGTGCACAGCCAACCCCCGTGCTGGACTGAGCCACCCCCCGCGCTGGAGTGAGCCACCCCCGCGCTGGACCGAGCCGTCCCCCGCTCCGGCCTTCTCCCTATCCGACCACTACCAGCCTACACTACCACCACCATCACCACCACTACCAGCCTACATTACCACCACCATCACCACCACTACCAGCCTACATTACCACCACCATCACCACCACTACCAGCCTACACTACCACCATCATCACCACCACCCTTACCTCTTCACCACCACCCCCGGCCACCTTCTCCGGCCGTACCCGGCACTGTTGTCGTCAAGGTCGACTCTCCCCCTATCTTCATTTAATTTCCAGATTTGTTATGGTTATAAATAGGATGATGTTTATATATGTGAAATGCTAGATAGGGTTTTGGGTTATATATGTGGATAGATATGGCTAGTGTAATATGGTACTTGAAATATGTGTGTGAGATATATATAGGTTGACGTTAATAATGATTAAATGTGAATATGGATTGAGGTTGTGTTAATGAGGTTTAATATGTTTTAGAGTTTATGTAGTGTAGTGTAGTATTTCTTTGAGCTATATGTGTAGGCATGTTGATTAGGGTTATTATGTGGTTTGTTAGGGTTCTTTCTTTTTAACACATTATATATGTAAGAATGAGGATCCTTGATACTTATGGTTGTGTGCAGTAGTTAGGGTTTAGGAGCACGGGATTGATGATTTATACTTGTGTGTTTAATTGGGAAGAGAAGCATTACTTATACAACATATATGGTGATTGGTAACAACGATATTAAACGAGGAACTTAAAATCATAAACTGTGTTTTGAGGATGGTTTGATGATTTGGTACAAATGACTAGGTGATTTGACGTAGCGTACCGATAGTCAACTATGGTCAACCCCCTAGTGACTTGTCCCTGTGAGTCGTAGTTGAGACTGAGTTTAGGTGTAGATGTGTGTAGCATCCCTGTCTGTCGTAAAATAGATTATTGATTATGGTTTGTAACTCATCTCTAGGTACTGCAGGACCTGAGGACTTGGACGCGGTACCAGATCCCCGTCATCAGCAGCCGCACACAGGCAAGTGTACCTTGCCACCCTATATTTCAGTTTACAGATATCTATTATTCTTTATGTACTTCGTGCACGTTTTATGTTGACGTTCGATACTCCGCGTCCGATTCACAATCGGGTGTTGACATTCGATGTAACGTCTTAGATAATTGCTAGATGCTTCACAGCACCTCGATGCACGTACCTGAGTACATCGACACCCCAGGATACACTTATACACCGTGATCGTGCCAGATTCCTGTTTCCTGATACTGACATCATGACCAGAGACTGGGACGACCTTAGGGTCGCGTCTGTTGAGTTATTTCTATATGTCGAGACTGTAGTTAGAGGTTCAGGTTCAGCGCATAATCGTTGACCGCTTGGGAAAGGAAAGACAGTTACTAGACGTTTGGGCTACTCTACACACGCTTATATATGTATATATAGTGATCCTGTATTATATTATAGTGGTATCACCCGTGTGTCTCTGTGCTCGGAGCTACGGTACGACCCGTGTGTCTCTGTGTTCGAAGATACGGTTTATTTTAGAACGCCCACGCGTCGAATATTGTCTTTAAACTGTGTCACACTTGTTTGGTTATGTTAGTTTACCCTGTGTTGCACTTGTACTATCTGTTTACCTGGCATGTTGTATTTCTGTACCTTGTTACGTCCCTCTGAGGACCTGGTTCCCTTCCAGGTGTTGGCTACGAGGATTACCCGGAGGAGTACGGACCGGGCATCTATCCAGCAGCTGTACTCACTGCCGAGGATGAGGTCATTCCTGAGGACTTCGCCTGATCGCTGGTAGTGACTCTTTCCTTGGGACGGTATCATTACCTAGTTACCTGCTGCCGTCCCAAGTTATCTTATTGCTTACTTTCATTCCAGTATATTTGTACTAGCGGGTTTGTTCCCGTGTGACTACTCTAGTATTTGTACTTGATACTTATTTGGATATTTCCTTTCTGCACATTAGTCCTTGTATTTACTTCTATTGTGCTCTTATATTGCTGCCTGTGGATGAGATTTAGATTGAGTATACTTGTGTTATGTGTTGGGTTATTCATTGTACTTTACAGCTTAAGTGTACTCCGACGGGCCCATTAGATTGGAATGCCCACCGAAGTACACTGCTGGCCATTGCCACGTGTCTCGGTTCCTTATCCATAGAACCGGGGCGTGACAAGGTTTTTGTGGTGGCCCATGCAGGTCCGATTTAAATTGTCTTGGTTACCTGACTGTGCCAAGCGAGCCTGCAAATTAGGAATATAGTTAGAAATCTCATCTGCAAAGTTTGAAACCTTCACATGACACCTCTATCTCGATATCGTTTACCAAATTGTATCTTGTTTATTTTCCTCAAACGCTGATCGCAGTCATGACTTCTTTTCAGAGTTATGAATCTTCGCAGTGGATGTGTCGTGCAGCCTGGCAACGTTCCCCGAGACGCGGGATCGTCCGGAGAACCGGATCTAGAGCAGGTCCTTCTACTGACTCCAGCTCCCATGGGGCAGTCATCAGGACATCCCGAGGTGCCTTCAGACGGACACCAGACTCCACATCAGGCAGGACCTGAGGATCGGGGGATCCCGAGTCAGGAGGAGCAGCAGCTACCACCTCCTCCACCATTCCCGCCCCAGATGCCCTTTATGCCATTCCCCACAGGGCAACCGATGGATGGAACCCAGATATTCTAAATGATGTATGCGATGATGCAGGCCCAGCAGCAGGCCCAGCAACAGGCTCAGCAGCAGGCCCAGCAGCACCAGGCTGAGACCCTGAGAGAAAGCATCGTGACGGCCTTGGGGCAGGCTTCACCACCAGCATATGAGCCGACACGAGGGTCTGTCATAGACTTTCGTCGTTTAATGTCGCAACCTTTTGCGGGCATGGAGGAGCCCACAGAGGTCCACGCTTGGCTCACCAGCATTCAGCACCAGCTGGAGGCTACTGACCTTCCCCGACGCCGATGGATGACGGCTGTCAGGATGCAGCTCACAGGCAACGCGCATCACTGGTGGCTTTCCGAGGAGCAGCATTTGGGACCGGATCGTGCCACATGGGAAGAGTTCTCCAGGCTCTTCCAAGAGATGTACATACCCTCTAACGCCCGAGCAGAGCTTCGGGACAGATTCCAGAACCTCAGGCAGGGGAGTATGACTGTAGAGGAATACAATTTTGAGTTCCTCCGCCTGAGCAGATTTGCACCATACCTGATCCCCACTGAGGAAGCGAAGGCCGAGAAGTTTTATGAGGGCCTGAGTTTTGAGACCCAGAGGCTTATCGGGTCCACCGCCCCCACCTCTTACTCCGAGGTACTACTTGCAGCACGACGCCAAGACCGCATCAACAAGATGGAGGCTAGCCAGAAGCGCTCATATGCGTCATCATCAGCAGTCCGAGCCCCGCAGGTAGAACCTGCGAAGCGCCCTCTCGTACAACAGCAGCAACAGAGGGCAGCACCACAGCAGGGAGCTGTCATCCCCACATGCCATTTCTACGGCAAGAGGGGACATTTGATGAGGGACTATCGACGGAGGTTGGGAGTATGTTTGAGATGTGGATCGGCCCAGCATGCCATTCGAGATTGCCCTGAACAGAGAGATCCAGTACAAATGGTTCATCGGCCAGCCCTGGCAGCGCCGAGGCCTTATCAGCAGCCTCCTGGACCGAGGCCACCTTACGTAGGAGCTGGAGCACAGCGACCACCAGCACCAGGGGGAAACCAGAGGAGGCCACCCTTGGCCCCACAGGCAGGACAGTTCCACCAGGACCGACATCAGCCGAGGGCACCGGCACCGAGACAGGGACAGGCCTATGCTATGACTATAGAGGAGGTCGAGACAGCCGGAGAAGTGATCGCAGGTACAATCTTAGTAGCTTCATTACCAGCAATAGTCCTATTTGATTTTGGTGCCACACACTCTTTTATAGCTGCTAGTTTCGTGGCTACCCATAGAATAGCCATCGTACCCCTTCCGAAGGTCAAGAGGATCCTTACAGGAGGTGGAATAGTACCTGTTAGCGACACTTGTAGATCATGTTCAGTAGTTATCTGCGGGCGAGAGATGCGTGCCCGATTCTTGGTTTTCTCCATGCCGGACTATGACATTGTCCTAGGCATGGATTGGTTGACCCAATACCACGCAACGCTAGATTGCCATCGTGGTTGTGTCATCTTTAGACCCCCAGATCACTCAGAGTTTGAGTTTCTTCGGGGAGCCCGAGAGCATGGTGTCCAACCTACCCTAGCGACACACATTGCAGAAGGTGAACCGATATACCCTCACTTTATAGCAGAGTTTGAGGATGTGTTTCCATAGGATCTCCCAGGACTGCCACCTGACAGAGAGATTGAGTTCACTATAGAGTTGACTCCAGGAGCCGAGCCAGTTACTTCCCCCGTTTACAGACTAGCACCGAAGGAGTTGGTTGAGCTGAAGGTCCAAGCAGATAATCTCTTAGATAAGGGTTTCATACGGGCAAGTGTATCTCCATGGGGAGCACCCATTCTATTTGTACCGAAGAAGGACGGGACGGTACGCTTGTGTATCGATTACAGGGTGTTAAATGCTGTAACGATAAAGAACAAGTATCCACTGCCGCGCATCGATGATTTGTTTGATCAACTTAGCGGTGCATGTGTATTCTCGAAGATCAATCTCAGATCCGGTTATCATCAGATCAAGGTACGGAAAGAGGACATCCAGAAGACGGCCTTTCGGACGAAGTATGGCCACTATGAGTTTTTAGTCATGCCGTTTGGTTTAACCAATGCGCCAGCAGTATTTATGTGTTTGATGAACAATGTCTTCCACCAGTACTTGGATAAGTTCGTGGTGGTATTTATAGATGATATTTTGATATATTCCAAAAGCCAGGAGGAGCATGAGAGACATCTCAGGATCGTGTTGGAGACGCTGAGACATGAGAGGCTGTACGCCAAACTCAACAAATATGAGTTCTGCTTGGATAGAGTACCATTTTTGGGGCACATAATCACCGGAGATGGACTATCAGTTGACCCGGAGAAGATAGCTGCAGTAGAGACTTGGCCTACCCCTACATCAGTTACGGAGGTTAGGAGCTTTCTCGGACTTGTCGGATATTATCGGAGGTTCGTGGAAAACTTTTCGAGGATAGCTACGCCTATGACGCGACTGACGCGTAAAGGCAAAGAGTTTATCTGGACCGACGAGTGTCAGGCGACTTTCGATGAGCTGAAGAAGCGTCTGACATCAGCACCAATTTTGACACTACCTTCAGGATCATGAGGATTTGTAGTGTACAGTGATGCGTCAGGGAGCGGATTGGGATGTGTACTGATGCAACACGGCAAGGTGATAGCCTACGCATCGAGACAGCTGAGAGTTCATGAGAAGAACTATCCGACGCACGACTTGGAGCTAGCTGCAGTGATATTTGCACTAAAGCTATGGAGACATTACCTTTATGGTGAGCGTGTTGAGATTTACACAGATCATAAAAGCCTGAAGTACGTCTACACGCAGAAGGAGCTCAACATGAGGCAGAGACGCTGGCTAGAGTTGATGACAGATTATGACATTGAGTTGCAGTACCACCCTGGTAAGGCGAATGTCGTAGCAGATGCCTTAAGCAGGAAGCCCATGGCATACTTTTTAACGATGCAGCGACAATTGCTAGAGGATCTCCAGGAGCTTGGGATAGAGATCGTATTGCCAGACATGGATGGACAGATGGCCAGTCTTGAGGTTCAGTCTACTTTGATTGAGAGGATCAAGGCAGCATTGCCTACAGATGCGAGATTTCGACGTCTGAGAGAGAGAATAGAGGCCGACAGGCAGACATGACTCAGGATTCATGAAGACGGAACGTTGAGGTGCGGAGATCGCCTATATGTTCCGAGTGGCGAGCTACGCCAAGAGTTGATGACCGAGGCTCATAGCTCGATTTATTCTATTCATCCCGGGGGTACGAAGATGTACCGAGACTTGAGGCAGCATTTCTGGTGGCATGGGATGAAGAGAGAAATTGCAAGATTTGTGGTGAAGTGTTTAGTTTGTCAGCAAGTCAAGGCTGAACATCAGAGGACTGCATGATAATTGCAGCCACTTCCCATTCTCGAGTGGAAGTGGGAACACATTACCATGGACTTCGTCACAGGATTTCTGTGGAGCCCTAGCGGAAAGGATGCAGTTTGGGTTGTCGTAGACAGACTCACCAAGTCTGCATATTTCTTGCCCTTCTGCGTTGGGCAATCCACAGAGAAACTAGCTGACATGTATATGAGGCAGATAGTACGATTACATGGAGTGCCTGTCAGCATCGTATTGGATCATGATTCTAGATTCATGTCACATTTTTGGCGGAGTATACAGGAGAGCCTAGGAACTCGCCTCAAGTTCAGCACTACATATCATCCACAGACTGATGGACAGTCAGAGCGCACGATACAGATATTAGAGGATATGTTGAGAGCGTACATGATTGATTTTGGAGGATCTTGGAAGGACCACCTATACTTGGTGGAATTCTCCTACAATAACAGTTACCAGGCCAGCATACAGATGGCACCTTATGAGGCACTGTACGACAGGAAATGTAGGTCGCCAGTTTGTTGGAGTGACGTGGGAGAGCATCAGATACTTGGTCCAGAATTGGTGACACAGACAGTAGAGAAGGTCAAGCAGATTCAGAGCCACCTGCGCGCAGCATAGGACAGACAGAAATATTGGGCAGATGCGCACCGTAGACCGTTGGAATTCAAGGAGGGTGACCATATATTTATGAGAATATAGCCCACTCGTGGTACCATCAGATTCGAAGGCAGAGGCAAGCTGAGTCCGAGGTACATCGGACCTTTTAACATTTTGGAACGAGTTGGCGAAGTGGCTTACCGTCTTGCATTACCTCCATCATTAGAGGGAGTACATGACGTATTTCATGTATCGCAGCTGAGGAGATATGTCGCAGACCCTAGCCACGTACTTAATCATTCGGAGATTACAGTCGGGCCCAGTCTGTCTTACGTAGAGCAGCCAGTTGAGATCCTCGATCGCAGCGAGAAGACTTTGAGAGAAAAGACGATTCGACTGGTCAGAGTGGCATGGAAGCACCATTCACCAGGCGAGTCTACTTGGGAGCGCGAGGATTCTATTCAGAAGCCATTCAGGTACTTATTTGAGGAGCAAGGTACGAATTTACGTACGACATTTTATTACTAGTTGTTTTAAAATTCTGTTAGATATTATCGTGCTTTACTTTTAATTTCGGGGACAGAATTTTTCTAAGTTGGGAAGAATGTAAACCCCCTCGATTTATTCTGTAGATAGTTAGGGTGGATTTGGAAAATTTTGGTTTTTGGTAGCAGATGTCGAGGTTTAGAGTGGAGATAATTTTATCTAGTATTTAATTTATTTAATTAAAACCCTTGGCGCGCCCTACCATTCCTAAATTAATCGGAGCCTAATATCAGCCCATAAATTCTATCGGGCTATTGTACTTTTGACTTGACTCGCCAAATTAGGTACTGGACTTTTTCGTCTCTTAAAATCAGTTTTTATTGTGCTCTAAATTAATTGCGCAACTTTCCGAAAATCGTAACCCATATTTAATTTCGTGTCGGACACCTGTGTCGTTACCCTAAATTTTGGGATACCAACTTAACTCGTTGAGCCGGACCAACTAAAGGGTCCAAGACTGACTCCAAGCCCCCACCATTTTTGACCTTTGCGTCATCTCCGAATTTTGACCCCAAGTGCCCCCATTTAATTTAAATTCACGAGACACTTTATTTCTATTTAAATCGGGGATACCAACTTTGTAAATCCTATTTTTAATCCTTAATCAATCCCAATGCCATTTTAATTAAACCCGTGCCTAACGCACAACACCCTCTCACCATAAAATTACTAAACATAATTTTTTCCATAAATTTTGCGTCATTTTATGTGTTCATACAATTTCTCGAATTTATGGGGCTAAGTTGCAATTAATGAATTTATGTGTCATCACCCTATTGGCCATGAGCAATGGAGTCACAAAATGGGGTCTTAATTTCACCCATCCACTCACCACCCTTCATGAAGAAATCAACTTTTCTTCATGACAAATCTCCACCCTCTATTTTGAATAGGATCATCACCACCCTCCATCCCCTTCACAATCCCCTATAAAACAACACCTCACCCCACCCTCATAACTCACCACCGGCCCTAATCCCAAGAAAAACTTTCCCCCTCTCTCTCTCCTCCCTCCTCCATTTATTCTTCATGCAAGGAAACCTCCTCCCTCCATTCTTCTTCTTCTTCCTTTATTCTTCATCTACTTCCCTTATTTTTCTCACCTGAGAGTATTCCGACCGGCCACTGAGCCTACTCCGGCCCGTCTCCCGTCGGCCACCGTGCACCCCCGCTGGCCTGTATGACCCCGCTCCGGTGCACAGCTACCCCCCGCGCTGGACTGAGCCACCCCCCCGCGCTGGATTGAGCCACCCACGCGCTGGACTGAGCCACCCCCCGCGCTAGAATGAGCCACCCCCGCGCTGGACCGAGCCGTCCCCCGCTCCGGCCTCCTCCCTATCCGACCACTACCAGCCTACACTACCACCACCATCACCACCACTACCAGCCTACATTACCACCACCACTACTAGCCTACATTACCACCACCATCACCACCACTACCAGCCTACACTACCACCATCATCACCACCACCCTTACCTCTTCACCACCACCCCCGACCACCTTCTCCGGCCGTACCCGACACTGTCGTCGTCAAGGTCGACTCTCCCCCCTATCTTCATTTAATTTTCAGATTTGTTATGGTTATAAATAGGATGATGTTTATATATGTGAAATGCTAGATAGGGTTTTGGGTTATATATGTGGATAGATATGGCTAGTGTAATATGATACTTGAAATATGTGTGTGAGATATATATAGGTTGAGGTTAATGATGATTAAATGTGAATATGGATTGAGGTTGTGTTAATGAGGTTTAATATGTTTTAGAGTTTATGTAGTGTAGTGTAGTGTTTCTTTGAGCTATATGTGTAGGCATGTTGATTAGGGTTATTATGTGGTTTGTTAGGGTTCTTTCTTTTTAACACATTATATATGTAAGAAAGAGGATCCTTGATACTTATGGTTGTGTGCAGTAGTTAGGGTTTAGGAGCACGGGATTGATGATTTATACTTGTGTGTTTAATTGGGAAGAGAAGCATTACTTATACAGCATATATGGTGATTGGTAACAACGATAATAAACGAGGAACTTAAAATCATAAACTGTGTTCTGAGGATGGTTTGATGATGTGGTACAAATGACTAGGTGATTTGACGTAGCGTACCGATAGTCAACTGTGGTCAACCCCCTAGTAACTTGTCCCTGTGAGTCGTAGTTGAGACTGAGTTTAGGTGTAGATGTGTGTAGCATCCCTGTTTGTCATAAAATAGATTATTAATTCTGGTTTGTAACTCATCTCAAGGTACTGCGGGACTTGAGGACTTGGACGTGGTACCAGATCCCCGTCATCAACAACCGCACGCAGGCAAGTGTACCTTGCCACCCTGTATTTCAGTTTACAGATATCTGTTGTTCTTTATGTACTTCGTGTACGTTTTATGTTGACGTTCGATACTCCGCGCCCGGTTCACAACCGGGTGTTGACATTCGACGTAACGTCTTAGAATAATTGCTAGATGCTTCACAGTACCTCGATGCACGTACCTGAGTACATCGATACCCCAGGACACACTTATACATCGTGATCGTGCCAGATTCCTGTTTTCTGATACTGACATCATGACCAGAGACTGGAACGACCTTAGGGTCGCGTCCGTTGAGTTATTTCTGTATGTCGAGACTGTAGTTAGAGGTTCAGGTTCAGCGCACAATCGTTGACCGCTTAGAAAGGGGAAGACAGTTACTAGACGTTTGGGCTACTCTGCACGCGCTTATATATGTATATGTAGTGATCCTGTATTATAGTGTAGTGGTATCACTCGTGTGTCTCTGTGCTCGAAGCTACGGTACGATCCGTGTGTCTCTGTGTTCGGAGCTACGGTTTATTTTAGAAAGTCCACGCGTCGAACATTGTCTTTAAACTGTGTCACATTTGTTTGGTTATGTTAGTTTACCCTGTGTTGCACTTGTACTATCTGTTTACCTGGCATGTTGTATTTCTGTACCTTGTTACGTCCCTCTGAGGACCTGGTTCCCTTCCAGGTGTAGGCTACGAGGATTATCCGGAGGAGTATGGACCGGGCATCTATCCAGCAGCTGTACTCACTGCCGAGGACGAGGTCATTCCTAAGGACTTCGCCTGATCGCTGGTAGTGACTCTTTCCTTGGGATGGTATCATTACCTAGTTACCTGCTGCCGTCCCAAGTTATCTTATTGCTTAGTTTCATTCCAGTATATTTGTACTAGCGGGTTTGTTCCCGTGTGACTACTCTAATATTTGTACTTGATACTTATTTGGATATTTCCTTCCTGCATATTAGTCATTGTATTTACTACTATTGTGCTCTTATATTGCTGCCTGTGGATGAGATTTAAATTGAGTATACTTGTGTTATGTGTTGGGTTATTCATTGTACTTTACAGCTTAAGTGTACTCCGACGGGTCCATTAGATTGGAATGCCCGTCGAAGTACACTGCTGGCCATTGCCACGTATCTCGGTTCCTTATCCATGGAACCGGGGCGTGACAAGGTTTTTGTGGTGGCCCATGCAGGTCCGATTTAAATCGTCTTAGTCACCTGACTGTGCCAAGCGAGCCTGCAAATTAGGAATAGAGTTAGAAATCTCATCTGCAAAGTTTGAAACCTTCACATGACACCTCTATCTCGATATCGTTTACCAAATTGCATCTTGTTTATTTTCCCAAACGTTGATCGCAGTCATGACTTCTTTTCAGAGTTATGAATCTCCGCAGTGGACGTGTCGTGCAGCCTGGCGACGTTCCCCGAGACGCGGGATCATCCGGAGAACCGGATCTAGAGCAGGTCCTTCTACTGACTCCAGCTCCCATGGGGCAATCATCAGGACATCCCGAGGTGCCTTCAGACGGACACCAAACTCCACATCAGGCAGGACCTGAGGATCGGGGGATCCCGAGTCAGGAGGAGCAGAAGCTACCACCTCCTCCACCATTCCCGCCCCAGATGCCCTTTATGCCATTCTCCACAGGGCAACCGATGGATGGAATCCAGATGTTCCAAATGATGTATGCGATGATGCAGGCCCAGCAGCAGACCCAGCAATAGGCTCAACAGCAGGCCCAGCAGCACCAGGCTGAGACCCTGAGAGAGCATCGTGACGGCCTTGGGGCAGGCATCACCACCAGCATATGAGCCGACGCGAGGGTCTGTCATAGACTTCCGTCGTTTGATGCCACAACCTTTTACGGGCACGGAGGAGCCAACAGAGGTCCATGCTTGGCTCACCAGCATTCAGCACCAGCTGGAGGCTACTGACCTCCCCCGACACCGATGGATGACGGCTGTTAGGATGCATCTCACCGACAACGCGCATCACTGGTGGCTTTCAAAGGTATTTCTAGCTTTAGTCTTGCATACTGCCCACTAATTCGACTTTGCTGTCCCCCGTCTAGGATAAGTTATGTAGTACACGAGCTGAGCCTGACTTGATATGACAAATGGTTCGTAGCCTTGATATCTACGCTTGTAGTTTATATCCACAAGGCCATGCTTGTCAATTTTTCAACCTTGATCTTGAATCGGATCGAACCATTCACACTTAAATAGCACGATATTAGCAGGTTCTGTGCCATAATTATATGTCAACTCCATAATCTCTCGTAAGATGCCAAAGAAATTATTGCCTGGATTAACGTCTTTGTAGTTCGAAGATTTGATACACAAACAACTATTTTTTGTGGAATCAAGATCCAGAAAGCTGTCTCTGATAGGAGCATTTGTTGACTTGAACCTGAACCCATTCACACAAAAACTTGGCCATATTTTAACGGCAGTAATTGGTCCCTTGGCTAGAATTCTAATAGATTCAGTCTCGGGTGTTATTAGACGATCGACCTAAATACCAAAGTAGCGATAGTAAGTTATTTATTATGTAAGTGTAGAAAGAAAAAGTAATTACCAAGCTCCTTACATATTCGCTTAACCAAGAAGGAAAGTGGCATATCATTCCTTGTTCTACTTCTTCGTCTGTTATGTAGGGTCTAACCGACCTCAACTCATCATTATATGTGCTGAAAAATAATGAAGCAACTGCTGATTAGTAGCATAATAGTAGCTTATACTATTACATTGAGATAATGTAAACGTGAACGTATTAATTACTTACCCCTCTAGCTTCTCTACTTCATCCTCGTCGCAATTGAGTAATATATACAACTGAGCAGCCCTTAGCTCGTCGTCATTCAAATATTTCTTCTTCATTTTTCCCAAAGGCTTTCCGGACGTATTGAATACTTTGAGTATTGCATCATTAGATTCCTGATATCCGTCGTCGTTTCTCGGAGCTCTCGTTCTATTAGTAGCAGCATGAGGTTTGAAATACGTCGAGCAAAAGTTTATAATCTCCTTGAGAACATAAGCTTCACAAATAGAGCCCTCAACCCGTGCCTTGTTTTTAACCTTTCTCTTTAGGTGATTCAGATGCCGCTCGGAGGGGTATATCCACCGATAACCGACAGGACCACCAACACATGCCTCATAGGAAAGATGAATTGGCAAATGCTCCACAGAGTCGAAGAATCCAGGAGGAAACACCTTCTCGAGCTTACATAGTATTACCGTAATGTCCTTCTCTTGCTTTTCTAGACGATCGACGAGCAACTTAGTAGAACAAAGATCTCTGAAGAATATGCTGAACTCTATCAATGGATCCCAAACGACCTGCGGTAAGAATTCCCGAAATGCAATCGAAACTAACCTCTCCATGAATACGTGACAATCGTGGCTCTTCATACCCGCCAGTTTGTTCTCCTTGAGGTCGACACATATTCTCAAGTTCGACACATACCCGTATAGAAATTTTAGACCCTGAATCTACCTACAAAGTCTTCATTTATCCTCTTTCTCCAGTAAAAAAACTGACTTAGGCTGCTTTAACTTTCCATTCCCCTCCTCTATAAAATGCAACGCATGACGTCTATATATTTCTTCTAAGTCCAACCTGGCATTCGGATTGTCTTTCGTCTTCCCCTTTACCTCCATTACAGTATTAATTATGTTATCAAACACATTCTTCTCGATATGCATGACATCAAGGTTATGTCTGATCAGATTGGTGCTCCAATATGGCAGATCCCAGAATATACTCCTCTTCATCCAGTTATGGGTGCGACCAAATCCGTCATACTTGTACCCCTTAGCAGGCTCTTCGATAGCACTTGGTAAATCTTTTACCTCTTTCCATATCGTGTATCCGGGCCACCTTGAAGGTGGATTGGCCTTCTCCACAACGCCCGTACGAAAAGTATTCATATTCCTCCGGTACGGATGATCCTTCGGCAGAAATTGTCGATGACAATCGAAGAAGCACGGTTTGGCTCCGTGTTTCAAACAAAAAGTCTTAGTATGGTCCATGCAATACGGACATGAGAGACGACCATGAGTGCTCTATTCCGATAATATTTCATAGGACGAAAAGTCGTTGATGGTCCACATAAGTGCTGTCCTCATCTGAAAATTCTGCTTTCTAGAAATATCGTACGTGTTGGCACCTACTTTCCACAGCTGGTTTAACTCATCTATCAAAGGCTGTAAATACACATAGATATTCCTCTTCGGATTGTTCGAACCCGGGATAATAACGATTAGGAACATATACGGAGTCTTCATGCACATCTAAGGCGGTAGATTGTACGGAGTGACGATCACATGCCAACATGAATACTGGGAGCCCGAAAGTCGAAATGGGGTAAAACCGTCAAAGGAGAGCCCCAATCTGACATTACGCGGATCCGAAGCAAAATTTGGATACTCTCGATCAAAGTGCTTCCATGCTTCTCTAACAGATGGATGATCCAATACTCCTTCGATCTGTTTTTGCCTGTGCCAACTTATGTTTTCTATATTATCCTTAACCATAAACAACCTCTGCAACCGCGACATCAAAGGCAAGTAGTGCATCGAATCGGTAGGCTTTCTTGCACCGACAGACTTTTCTCTACCAGTGGCCTTGTAGCGATCAACACCACATAATCTGTACGTATCTTCATCCTTGTCGTCTTTGTAGTACAACATGCACCCGTTGCGACATGCATCAATTTTTTCGTATCCCATTCAGAGCGATCTCACCATCCTCTTAGAACGGTAGAAGTCTTTAGGCAACTTTGTACCCTCGGGCAAGATCTCTATAATCAAATCGATAAGTCGGTTATAACATTCTTACGACATGTTAAAATCGGACTTGATGCTAAATAATCTTGTAACCACCTCCAACGGTGAATGATCCTCACAACCAGGATATAATGGAGTCCTTGCATTCTCCAGCAACTCCATAAACTTTGTAGCATCGGCATTCGGTACCTCCTCAGCTGCATCATGATTGTCCAGATTGAAACTAGGCCCCGCCGCATCAAAAACTATGTTCACCCACCCGTCGTCGTAAGCAGCGTGATCGTGGACATCCATATACGGCTCCACATAAGGCTCTGACTCCGATGCTAGAGACACAAGTTCTTCGTGCGCAGTCCACTGATAGTAATTCGACGTGAAGCCCTTCGAGTACAAATGTCACGCCCCAGTCCCAAAAATACGTAGGACTAGGACACGTAAGCATGCCAGCCGTATGAATATGGCACTCCAATATATGGAAACCATAACACACGTACGCTGTATATGAATAACAAAATCCACAAGTGGTATAAATCCATCACAAGTCACATGGTATAATCTAGATCTCATCCATAGAATCAATATAATTAAATGACCAGTAGCTATGAAACTAGATCTCAATGGAAAGTATCTAAAGTTGACAGTCGGATGGAAACAAATCCACTGCCTAACTAGAATATAGAATAAACAAGTTAAATACAATATAAGTAAAACATCTACCAATCACGAGACTCGAAGAGAAGACCTCTCGCAATATAAGTAGCCAGTCCAGATCTGCGCTCCTGCAAATACTCATGAACAATATACCTGGAAAGAGACCAGGTCCTCAGAGGGATATAACAAGATACATAAAAGCATGCCATAAAGTAAATACTGTAAAACTCCAGGGTGACCTAACCATCTAAGTGAAATACAACTTGAGGACAACTTGAGTGTATGGGAAAGTGTAGGCTAGACATATGCTGACGTAATTCACCAATCGGCATGACTGGCTAGTATATGCCACATATGCCCCCAATACAAGGGCGTACTGCAATATAATAACGTCCTACCGCTCCGAAGAACGGGGAATCTGCATAGTATATAACGTCAATATTGCTCCGAAGAACGTGGAATATGCATAGTATATAATGTCCATATCACTCCGTCGAGTGTAGAATCTGCATAGAGGAAGTGGGTGTCCCATACGCCTACAAGTCGTCCTCCCCACCCAATGAAGATATACAAGTCGTGAACACGACGTGAACATCTCGTACTATATGCAAGTCTCTATAGAAATAAACAACTAAGCTAAATACCGTTACACGTGTTTCTCACACCGATGGCCAGTCGAGTATGAGGCACGCGTCCCTACATGAACTCACTCTGTGACGTGTAATGATACGTGTCAAGGCCTAGGGACTCATACCAATAATTCCACAACTTTAGGTGGGTCGACTAGACACTAGGTCAGACACACGTCCTAACGTCAACGCATTCGTTGACTGCACCCAAGTCTCTCTCGGACGTGCACTGTTATAATAGCTAAAACAATGAACAGGCAGCTAAAATACAGAATTTAGACAGTATAACAAGGCAAGGTATACTTGCCTGCCAAGAAGGCTGCATAGTCCCAATATTCTTCTCCTGAAGTCGCGCAGATAAATCCAACAGATCTTCGGGGTCAGCGTGCACAGGTACGGGAATCAGGGGTGACTGCTACGGGTTGTCTGGCAAGGGTGACGGGTCTATGATGGACATGAGGACGAGGGTGATTAGGTCAACGATGATGATGGCGACGATATAAATGATGACGATGAGGGTTACGATGGAGCTAATGATGATGATACTAATGGTGATGATTGTGAAGATGATGGGAGGTGACGATGATGATTACATGATGGTGATGACGAGGAAGATAATGTGGGTGATGGAGATGACGAGGACGATGATGACGATGACTAGGATGATGATGACAACATTATTGGCTACGATAATGACGAGGATGATGATGATGACTAGGATGATGAACAAGTGATTAGGGTTGGTGTTGGTAATGATTTTGATATATTCATGGTGAAGTTGATGATGAGTATGATGATAATGATGCTGGTGGTGGCTGCTGAACTCCGGCCAGCGAGGGGGAGGGAGGTCCGGCCAGGGGGAGGTCCGGTTATGGAGGGGCTATGGTCGAGGAGGAGGAGCGGGGACACAGGGAGGAGGAGGCGAATGTTGGTGGTGGTGGTGTTGGAGGGTGCTGCTCTCAGCCATGGGGAGACTGAGCATGGAGGAGGAGGAGGAGACGGTGGTGAACGGAGGGGACATGGGGGAACGGGGATAAAGTCAGAGAAGAAGTCGAAGAGGGTGGTGGTAATTGTGTTTGCAGGGAAGAGAGGAGCTGTGCAGGCGGGCTTCGGTCGACTCCGGTGGGGGTTGTGTGCTCGGGGTAAAGTCGAGGGGAGGCAATGGTGGAGGCCGTTGCGGTGATGAAGTCATCGGGGACTGTGGCTGGGATGTCCGGCGGGGTGTTGGCCAGCGTCGAAGGGAGGAGAGGAACGTAGGGGTGATGATGGTGGTTCAGTTACTCGTCTGGGGAGGCCGGTGATGGTGGTGGGCAGCGAGGAAAAGTCAGGGGGGGTGGTGATGGTTCAGTCGGCTCGGGATCAGGCCCGGCGGTCTCCGGCCAGTTCCGCTGTGGTGGTGGGTGAACAGTAAGGTAGGGGGAGAAGAGAGGGAGGAGGTCGACCACTCCGGTGGCTGGCGGTTCCGGCGAGGCCGTCGGGGAAGAAGGGGGAAAGGTTGAAGAAGGTGTACAGTAGAGGAGAAAGAGGGTCGGCTTGGTGGTTCTTTGGGATTTGATTTTAGGTGAAGAAGAAAATAGAAAAAGTATATTTATACATGTAGAAATTTGGGTTTGGGTTTGACCTAGGATTAGGGCTTGGTCAACACCTCTTGGGTTGGACATTGGGCTCACATGGGGATGTTGGGAGGGCTAGAAATCACATTAATTGAATACGAGGCTAGAATTAAAATGGGGGACGATGTGCGCGTTGCACAATCCAAAAATTATGAAAAAATTCCTATGAAGGGGAAAGTTAGATTTCTTCATGTATTGTTCAATGGTGGGGACACCTCAATACGTTTTTGCATAAAAGCGCACAACAATTGGGAAAATTGCACAAAGATGGAAATTGGATTTTAATTAATTAAAATATCGTGCATGGTGTTATGGAATTAAATAGAAGTACATGGGATTAAAATTTGGTGGAACATAAGTATCAGGGACGTAGAGGGTACAGTGTAGAATATTAATAAAATTCGGGTGGTATAAAACGGTCAAGATTGTGTCTCCAATTTCAATTGGAACGCACAAGGGTACAAGGTCATATTTTATTTAGAATTAAATAATAACGTCTGCGACGAAAGTCGTGCGACTAAAATATGGCACAAGAAAGCATAATTATAAGTTACACAAAGGTCAGAATAGTAGGCGGGCACGTCTAGGATGAGGTGGTAAAATTTGTAGAAAGGCAATGGTTAGTGAGGTGCTCCAATTATCGAAGCAACGGTAAGGTGCACTAAGCGATATTAAATATTGTATAATTAAATAAAATATCGTGTTCTAATTCTAATTGGGTTTAAACTAGACCTAGTTTCACTATCTAAGCCAAGTAGGCATAATTTTGGGTGAGGGGGTTTACAATCTACCCAACTTAAGACAATTTCGTCCTCGAAATTAAAATAAGGCATCATTGGTTTAAATCCTTCACTTGCGTACGTAAGGCAAGTTAAATTACAATCTCTTCCAAAATTTAACTTATTCAAATCCATCGCAATTATTTTCAAATTAAATTAACCATTTTTAAATCGAACGTCAACACATCGTACTGTCTTCTCGATTCTCAAATTAAATAATCCATATCCAATCTAATTCAACTCTTTATGACATCCCTCATCAAAATTTGCATCGCAATCTTTAACTATCAAAATTTTCTCTAGAAAACAATTATAATCAATTATTATTTCTATCCTCAACTTGTGAATTTCGTACTCTTCAATTTTTAAATTCAATTTATATCCTTAATATTTCAAATGGTAATCACACAATCAACATTTAACTTTTAATTTAAGGCCTCTATTTGAAATTTGGATTCTAATTCATCAATTGTCCAAATCTAGATTTCTCTATTTATCCTCAAAGCTTAAATCGATGCTTCAATCTTCAACATTCAACTTTAAATCATGCGCTTAAAGTATAATTATTTGGTCCTGACTTTCAAGATTTCAAGATTCATTAAATCTCATCCTCTAACTCTTTCTTCCAAAAGTTCTTTCACATTTGCATGACTTAATCTCTCAATCTACTCTCACTTGATCACAATCTAACAGAAATTCCTCTCAGGTTAATAATGCAACTTCTACCAATCTTAGAATTTACCCATCCCTCACATAAGGCTCTTACATTTAAGAAACTTATTCCTCAAATTTACTTAATCATGTTATTCTATCCTCGAAACTTTAACACCAATATATCACATATGATATGCCCTTAATAAAAATAATCATCACGTAATGTGATTGGCCTATGGGGTACATCTAGTACTATATGTATAGCAAACTTATACCAAGCACGAGGTTTTGTCTTTTCGAAATAGGGGAAGACGGAGAGCAATAATAAAGAATTCACAGTGGAGGTAATAGGATACAAGTATGGGGATCAAGGCGTTTAAAGAATTCAAATGAGAATTGTCAAGGTAGCTGTGGATTGAAATCCTATTTGATAAATTCCTATTCGCATGTTCATATTGGAACAGTTATGTAACCGCCATGATATGCTCAGACATGTCTAGAGGCAAGTATTTTCGTCTACTACTATATATCTCAATCCACGTAAAGTAGTCATGTGAAGAGCGAACCAAGCGCACTAAGGTTAGATAGACCTTAATACACTGATTCTGAAATGTATTAGTGTGTCGACCCAATAATACATATATCAAGATCAAGCCCGATAGAAGAGTAAGCTTGCAACACTAGGCTATAATAGCAGCATAAATCATGGTAGTTTTAGAAATATAAATACGCTGGATTTTGATGAAAGGAGGTACAAAATAATTCAAGTTCACAAAAATAAAATAAAACAAAATAAAAAAATATAAAACTCTACAATCTCTACAGTTGTCATACTAACTCATTGTCTAAGTCGCTAGTCGACCAAATATGGGTATGAACCTTTAATTTTTACAGTCTGAATAAACACTATTTTCTTATGTAAGTCTAAAGTTGTGTCATCCTATTATACTTCATCAATGGGTCAATAGGGCTATGTGATACTATGTTGAGTCAGTGTGCATTATTTGGCAGTGATCAACTGAAGGGAGAGCAGTTTATAGCAGTAGTAGCTAGCTATACTGCACAGTGCAACAGTGAGGAATCAGTGTGCAGCAACACTGTGCAGTGCACAGCAGGAAGGATGCACAACAACAAGTAAACTCAGCAAGTAGCAGCAGAGACAGAGCACTGCAGAGCCTTCAACAGCAGGTTTAGCAGTCTGCAGTAGCCAATGCAACAGCTCGTGCAGCAAGAAGCATCAGCCCAAGTTGGATACGAGTTTTAGAAGAAGCCAATACCGTATCATGTCTCGACTTTGAAGAGTCATTCCCGTGTCCGTGTATACGGCTCTTCTTTAGTTGAGATATGCATCATATTATACACGATGCAGATACGCAAGGTTGTGTCTAAACTCAGACAGCTAACTAGAAGAGAGATAGGGTTAAGGTCTGTGTCATATTTTGTGTCATATCAGTGTATAATATGGTCCTCTTTGTAGGAGTCCAAGTGAGGAAGGAGAAACATATAAATTAGACATGGAAATGAAGAAATTCAGTAATAGAAGAAGAAAGAGTTGGGGATTTGAAAATTCTAGGATTTTTATTAGAGTTGTAAGGAAGAAGAAGAAGAAGCTACAGATCTAAAGTAATTTGAAACTAAGAAAGCAACAATACATCCATCCCCTCTATTCTCCCTCATTCTCTTATTTATACTGAACTGATTACATGTATTAGCAGCTAATCATAATTTGCTGACTGTACTAATTTGATGACTGTGCAGTAGAGCTGAGCTAGCTTATTGCAGGTGACTGGACAAGAGAGCTTATTCTCACTCTAAAATGCTGAGTGCTGAGATCTACACTGCAAGATATGCAAGCTCTAATACTCGGTCACAGCTGAGCTCTAACATTGAGTTCCTACACTGATACTACTATGCTCACTAAACTAGAAATGGGGTCACATCAGTGTATGTGTCTGTGTCGTATCCCATGTTATGTCTATGTCATATCCTGTCTATGTTTGTGTGTGTCGGTGTGTCCATGTCAGTATTAGGGTTAGTGTCCGCATGTGTTAGTGTGTCCACGTGCGTGTGTTCGAGTTAGGGTTAGGGTTAGTGTGTGTTATGTCGTGTCGTGTTATGTCATGTTAGAGAGATAGAGAGACATAGTAAGGAGACAGAGAGATCTCACCGAGTGAGGAGGAGGGGAGCTGGAGAGAGGAGAACGCCGGAGGGAGGAGGAGCCGCCGGAAGGAGGAGGATGCCGGGAGGGAGAAGGGGACGCCGGAGGGAGGAGGGGAGCCGGACACGACGGAGGGGGGGGGTTAAAATTTTGGGAGAGAGAGATCGAAGGAAATAAGGGGAAAAGGAATTCGTGAACCCTAAATTAAAATAAATTAGCGACGTTTAGCGACGCTAACTTATGACGTCGCTAGTATAAATATTTAGCGACGTTATATACGTCGTTAAATACGTCGCTAAATATTTAATAGATTAACGTCGCTAAATTCGTCGCTAAACGTCGCTAATAATATTACTCAGCGACCTTAAATAAACTTATATCGACTATTCTTTTAAAAAACTGAATTACAGTCGCTAAACATCGCTATATATCGCCAAACAGCGACTTATAGCGATATTTTTCTTTGGAGTCGCTGATATCTTTAATATTAGCGACATTTTTCTTTGACATCGCTAAAAACATCGCTAATCCAACATTTTTTAGTAGTGTTCCAGTTCTCTTCGGATTTGTCACTGGACCTCTCGGAAGTAAATACCGGCAGATGCAGCTTCTTGACAAATAATAGATCCTTCATCTTGCTCCTCCAGTAGTGATAGTTGGTATCGTTCAGGTTTACTATGCGCACCGGCTTCGCGTCCTCCTTCCTGGTTTGCCTGTCAACTCCTGAGACCCTTCTAAAATTCTAGAACTTGGCTCTGATACCACACTGTTGGAAACGAAACGCGAAAACCGTTCCCCAAACCAGAGAGTACCTGCGAGAGAACCGAGCAAAACGCACAAACCAAAAAATACCAAACACAAATCGCAGACACAAAGATTTTTACATGAAAAACCTAGATGGAAAAAACTACGGGACGATCTGAGTGCAACCCTGAAGAACGTCCACTAATGGAATAAAGAGATTACACCCTCTACAAGCTCCTTACCGATGCAACACGGATCACTGCAACTCTTTGGAACAGAAAATAGATTACAACCACGAAGAAAAAAGATAATAAAAAATACCTCAAATTGATCTTCTTCTCCGAAACGGCCTCCAATCCTTCTTTCTCCTCTCCAAAGTTGCAATGACACTCTTGCAACCTTTTTTCCTCTCTTATTTTTTTTTTTCATATTGTTGTATATTGCATGAGCCTTTGTATAAACCCTTGTATGAATTAGAGTTTCCATATAGAAATATATATATGACAGCTAAAAATATTTATGAAAATCTAATTACATTTAATCATATATTTAATGGAAATCAAATCATAAATTAGTTTACCATAAATTGGAAATCCAATTATATGGAAAGTTAATATATGAAAAATCTAATCATAAATATATAATTAAAGTCAAAGATGAAAATCCAATATAATATTTGCTTACCATAAATATTCCAATACAAGGCGCTTGATGCACTTTTCGAACTTTTTCGACACACGGATGGCGCTCGTCGCACTCCGGAATATTCTTTATGTAGGTTGGAAATCCCACCCACTCCAACAAATATTTTTTTTCAACTAGGTGGGAATCCAATACCTTGTAACTAGGTTTGGAATTTTGCTGTGTATTTCTACTGATGTTAATATAGAAAATAATATCAAAGGTGGAATGTAACTTCAATGACAAGGTAGTTAAAAGACCAGAGATAGGGGACTATTTTTGTTCTCTTTCTTTTTGTTGAGATGAGTTTCATAAAGGCGAACTCTTACTTGGTTATTTTGGTTGTAACTTGTAAGTGCCAACAATTTTAGAGAGATGGGATGGGTATGTTCAGTTCAGATAGTAGGTACATGTTCCATGTATCAAAGAAATAAAAAGTAACCGAAGCTTTATAGAGTATGTAGAGAATTGTACGAGGCACACACATAATCTTCTAGGTTTTTGAACTGTTTTAAGGGCTCGTTTGGTTCACGGATTTAAAGAATCGGGAAAAAAAAAACTTGTTGCTTTTCTTTGTTTGGTAGTCACAACCTTAGAAAGTATTTTTTTTACAGAAAAAATTATAGGTAGAAAAATGGTTCCTCTCAGAACTCATGGGATTGATTTTTTTATTTTCCTTTTCCAGCATTTATTGCTAGAAATTAAAACAAAGATAGCCATATGTTATTGTCTATTTTACCAACACAAATTTTTTCATAATATTATTTTTATTTTAAAAGGCAAGGACATTATGAGAATATTAATATATTTTTTCTTTCATTTCCTACAACAACCAAACACTGGAAAGTAAATCAAATAAATTTTCCTAAATGGTTTTTTTGTTTTACCAAACACAAAAAAAAAAATTTTGATAGGAATCGTACTTTCTCATTCCTATACAAAATACAAGAGAATTCATTCATCTTCCGTGAACCAAATGAGGCCTAAGAATTTTGTGCTCTAATGTATTCCTTGTGCTTTTATGACTACCCTTAAAATTTGGACATTATTGAAAGCCATTACATATAAACTTCACTAGTGTTGAATTTCAAATATCATAATTAATAGTTAGAATTGAACATCTATACTGATTTTACAAGGCCCAGTTTGGGAGGTAAATTCTAAAATATGTCCGTCTATTTCTTTTACTATGGACTATTTTGTTTGAGTTTAGCCGGAGAATATGAGCTACTAGACATGAGTTGCATCAAGTTAGATCCTATTTATTGTTAGAAATGTTTACTTAGTACAGGACAACTGAGAAAATTTAGTTTTATTAACTGTTCTTAAAAGAGTTTGAACTAATTATTTAATGTTACACAAAAATAGGGACTCGTTGTCATGTCCACACGAATTAATTTTTTATTATTATTGTGCTATTTTCTTGAATATTATGCAGTTAGCATGCTTGCAGGAAAAAAAGAAGAAGCAAAAAAGCAATGTATAAATTGTTGTCTGTTATCTTTTTTGTAGAATTGCACTATTTCATGCTTGCAGCAAAAAATAAATAGCAATATTTATTTTTGTTCACAGTTTTTTCTATTATTTTTTTTTCCAGAAAATTTGCTATACAGAAAATATTTTTAAATAAATTAACTAAAATAATACAATTTGTAAAAAAATTGAAATCACGAAAGCTTTCGCCATCTCTGATGGCGAAAATATAAAATAATAATATTTTTTATATTTGTTAAATTTTTGCCAACTGGGTTAGCGAAAATTTGAGTTTGCCATAATTTTGCCAACAAAGTTGGCAAAAATATAATAATAAATTTTTTTTGGTTTTTTTTTTTCGGTTTGTTTTATTAGGTTTTTTTGTTGTTGGTTTTTTTGGATAGTTGGATTTGATTTTTGTGTGTGTTGGTTTTATAAATAATTAACCAATAGATTTTCTAACGACAATTTAAAATTAATTAAAATATTTTTTCAAATATTAGATACCACATCTATTATCATTCAAAATATAATTTTAGAAATAGCAACCGTTTGATTATTATCTATACTAATTTGTTATTATGCATACTAATAAAATTTTAAAAATTTAATTATTATTTATGGTAATTTGTTATTATCTAACCAAACACATATCCAAAATTTAAAACATATATTTATGAGAAATCATAATTAAAATAGATATCACAATTTAACAAATAACAAAATAATTATTTATTATCTATATAATTAATTATTTTAAATAAATTTTGTGTACAAATAATAATAAATTATCTTTTAGTGATATGAAAAAATATAATATTGATAATAATATTAATTAATAAATTTTGTTATCATTCATATTAGTATAGATAATAAAAAATTAGTATAGATAATAAAAAAAATTCGAAAATAAAATTACTGAAAGTAAAATTTGGAGGTCGAAATAACGCTTTTTTGAGATTCTAAAAATTTTCGAAGTCAGTCAAACGGTGAAACAATTTATCCTGTAATACTTTTCGATACGGTAATTTTGGCACAAATTGGACCTTGTTTCGATCCTCAGCCAAATTTAATGATACTTTAAAGTTTTAAATTTTATATTTTTGTATGTAACATGTACATCTTGCTTCGGATAAAAAATCTTTCTACACGAATTGTGTTACTCTCGTCGAAAACATACAAATCGACCTATTGTTTGACGAAAAATAATTTTCAAACAAGAAGTTATGGTCGCTAGAAATCTGCTCGACGGCAGACGTAATATTCTTACGGCAGAATTTTTTATATTTTTGGTTGTTCAATGATAGCATATTTTATTTTGGATGTTAAATTTTATTTTTTTCTAATTTATATAAAAAAATTATTGCTACAACAACTTTAAAAAAAATAAAATAAACCTAAATAAAACTAAACAAAAGCAACTAAAAAAAAACCAGAAAAAAAAACAAATCCAATTATCCAAAAAAAATCATAAAAAAAACATAAAAAACCAAACAAAACAAACCAAAAGAAAAAACTAAAAAATAAAAACTATTGTCAGATTTTCGTCATTGGTTGGCAAAAATTTGACAAAGCCAAATTTTTGCTAACCCAGTTAGCAAAAATTTGACAAATATATATATATATATATATATATTTCAGATTTTCGCCATCAGAGATGGCAAAACCTTTCGTGATTTCAAAATTTTAAAATATTATTTTTTTTTTGTTAATTTGTTTACAAATATTTTATGTACAACAAATTTTTTATTTTTTTATTTTTTTTGTCTATTATATTTCTGTTCTCTGTTGTTTTTTATTATTTAAACTCAAGATTGTGCTATTTTAGTTTGATTCTCTTCATTAGTTAGGGGCGAGACATACACTACAACTATTCGTTCATAGAAACATATTAATTTCTTCTTCGATTCTCTTCCTCAACCAATGAAGGGGCATACACTGCATCCATTAGTTAGCGGATGAATTAGATTGAAGCGGAGAAGAGGGGTAGTGAGATAAATGATAAGTTTAACAGTTGAATGGACTATTATTTTATTTTATTTTTGTATTTGAAACCTTTAACGGTTACTAACATATTTTTATAAAAATTGATGATGATGATAAGTTTAAGAAATGAAAACATATACTACACTGCATCTTTATTGATACATAAAAAGCTATTCTATTTTTATAAGAATTGATGATGATAATATGTTTGAGAAATGAGAACATATATTACAATGCATCTTTATTGATACATAAAAAGCCATTCCGAGACTCTTTTTTGTTGGGAACGAAAGTGCAAAAATTGTTCCCCAAACCAGAGAGTACATGTGAGAGAACCGAGCAAAATACACAAACCAAAAATAACAAACACAAATCGCAGATACAAATATTTTTTACGTGGAGAATCCTTGAGAAAAAAAACCACGGGACGATCGGAGTCCAACTCTGAAGAATCTCCACTAATGAAATAAAAAGAATACACACTCTACAAGCTCCTCCCGATCCAACACGGATCAACATAACACTTAGGAATAGAAAATAGATCACACCACGAAGATAGAAGACAATAAAAAATTACCCAAAGTTGATCTCCTCCTTCGAAACAGCCTACAATCCTTCTTTCTTCTTCCCAAAATTGCAATGACACTCTTGCCTCTTTTTTTTTCTCCTTGTTGCTATATATATATATATATATATATATATATATATATATATATATATATATATA